>OZ037785.1:20071303-20316303 GCA_964035525.1 Porites cylindrica
TCTCTGCCGTCTCTAAAGACTAGGCAAGCAAAAACAGGGCAGAGCCGGAGAAATAGATACAATGACAAATGTTATCTTTTACCCACAGAGATGATGTAGGTGGTGATGGAAAGGAAAATGGGAGAGAGATTAACTTCAGAAATATTAAGGTAAATATATTTGTAGTTACATGCTTAAACGATGTGTCACGAGTCACTTTGCAACCAACTGCTATGGTAAAGTGACAATAGCTGAATGAAGGTTCCAAAGTTTGGGATAAGTGACAAGTACATCATATTCTTTTTCCGCCTATCAAATAAAAATTCACGAAAACAAGCAAATCGCTCATCACCAGCGAAGTGAAAACGATGACATATGTCTGGAAACCTCTTCCTTGGAAAGAACTTAACTCAACACTATTTGCGTTGCTTGCGTTGTTCATGGAATACACTACGTTGAAATAATGTTCGCATTTACCTTACTCTATCTTCAGATGTCAGGCGTCGAACAATGGCTACAAAATCATGTGTCAGAAGGAAGCGAAGAAGACGCCATTGTTAGTAAGGAGGAGATGTGGAAAAGTTTCTGTTGTAAATCAGACATAAAGGTGGGAAGAGAATTATTTTTTAATTACCTTGGGTTGGCGCTATCTCGTTTGGAATACAAGAATGTGGTTCCGATTATCAAAAAGTGCCGGCGAGTGGGATACAAGGGGCTAATTTTGTTGAGTGCTCCTGTGAGCGATAAAAAGGCGCAATCATGCGATAAAAATGCGTCGGTATCAGTTACACCTCTTGAAGTCAAAGCGCCTGAGAGTTTGAATGAAGAGGTCACCACGGTGTGGCAATCTAACCAGTTAGCCCCTCAAACAAGCATTCAGCGCAAAGCTGTGCAAGAGTGGATGTCTAAATACTACCGCGAAGGAGGAGAGAACGACATCACTACGAAGCAAAACCTGTGGATTCATTACAAAGAAAGCAATGAATTAGATGAGGATCCAAAAAGATCATTTTTTTCGCACCTAGGTAACGTAATAAGGCACCCCCCTTTTGCAAAAGTACGCCAAATTAAGAGGAAAAAGCTTGGTGCTTTCCAGTTCCTAAAGCGGACATTGCCTAGCGATGTTAAGGCACGTACTTGTGAGAAACAGCCATCGTCGACCAGATCAGCTGCATTAGCAGAAGCTGCTAGTGATTTAACCAGCGTCCCTGCTAAAAGAAATTCATTTCAAGTAAAAGAAACAAGCCCTGATCGTTCCAAATCGCATTTCGGTGGTCAGAGGAGTGTGCCTCGTAGTCCCTGTACGATTTTAACCGATTTGGAAAGTGTCCTGGAGAGAAATCCTGATGAAACTTATGTGATTTCTTCTGATATTCCTCTTACAAGTGGTGACAGCGAAATTTTTGAGATTGAAGGAGATTTCAGCTACGACAAAAATGAATTTTCAGGAGGTGAGACAGACATATTCCCTATCGATTCACCAGAGGATATTGCTAGGTGCCCCGACCATTCAGAGGATGGAGATGGCGAAAACGTCAGTCAACCAAGTGAACATGGTGATGCGAGTAGTGAAAGTGATGTAACTGAAATGTCAAGCGGTGCAGAAGAAATCATACCCGTCAACAAGACAGAGGCGTCATCAGACATATTTCATAGGTTCCATAAGAAACTGTCCACTTTGCTTCCTTCGCATCTTCCTGGCAAACCTGCTTCATTTCAGGATTACCTGACAAGCGTCGTTAAAGATCCCGGCAACATAAATGAGGAACGTACAGCCCTTTATTTAGCTTCAGGCTGTGCAAAGACGTACAAGAACTGCATAGTCAGGGCCTTTGTCGCAGCTTCGTTCCCCCCTCTAAAGGTTGGCAGTTTTGCAGCTGAGCAAGTTAAATATACCTTTGAAGGAGACGTCTTCCCACAATTCACTCATATCGAAAAAAGTAACTTCAGCTGCGCCATTTGCATACCTTACCTCAGATGGGCTATAATTAATAGCATACCTCACTCCAAATGTCGAGCCCAATCGGCAAAACCGGATGCAATATTGTCGGGTACTGCGACGTTATGTTTCTCCGGCATGGTCCAGCTCAAAGAACATAGCAGTTCTAGATTGCATTTGGAGGCCGTGGCCTTTTTTCAAAGAGCCCAAGAGGAAGAGCTCCGCTGCGGTAGAAAGAAGGAAGCCAGATTAGCGGGGAAAGAACAAAAGCGTATTTCTGAATATTTTCAAAAACCTTCAGTGAATTTAAACTAGGAAGGACCTCCGAGTTCCAACACCAAGCACACACCAGAAATAAAGTCAAGTGCTGTCATTTATGGGATTCGGAGGTCGTTAAAAATTTTGGAAGTGATTCACAGATTAGAAGAACAACTGCTGAAGGCCTCTTCAAAAAAAGACGCAACAATGGCGGTTTGAAGTGTCATCCACATGAACCAGGTCATGAAAAATGCTCCTCTTACAACGTTTGGAAGGAAATGCACAAAGTAGAGGCTGATGTCCTTAAGGATGAAGCAAATTCAAGCTACAAGTCAGTGTTTATTCCTGTTTTTAAACAGGTGATCATAAATGGAAAACCAGTCCAAATCAATGGAGCAATTAAAAGCCTCGACCCACCCTGTAAAGGGGAGGCGTCATCTCATGGTGAACATCCATACACGTGCACTAATTGTTTCCGTCAACTGAGAGACCTGAAAAACACTTTGCAGCATCGGAGGTCTGGCAGTTTAGATGACAAAGCCAACAGACTGGGATTGAAAGGTTTCAACAAAAGGTACGCAAGGAGAGGAGAGATGATGAATACTCTTGAGAAAGAAACTCAACGAAGGAAATTGGCAGAGACAGAAGTTAAGGAGCTGGTAAGGAAAACACTAAGCCCTAGAGACTGGGAAGAATGTCTACATCAAGCATGCCTTAATAGGGAAGACCAAATGCTGGTAATTAATCTGGTTCGTTTGATGAAGAGTGGAATCTCTGCAAAAAATCCTATGCAGATTCTCATTTTAAAGAATTTAGTGTCAAAGCTTCAAAAAGGAAACAATCATCGTTATGTTGACCTCGTGAAAGACGTAAGCGGGCTATTTAAAAATGAGCTTGGTCCGACTAATTATGCCCTTTTAGCAGATATCGTTGGATTGGCTAAAGAAACGACAGCGTCAAAGCACTCTTCGTCTCAATTGAGGTTGGAGCCTGGCTTAAACATGGATGCAATAGATCTGGCTGCAAACAAATTCAAAGGTTTACCCGTGAACGAAGCAAGCGATGGTGCCCGTTGTCTGAGGTACCTTCACCCACGAAAAGATAAAAACGGCAACGTTGTTTTAATTGGGTCGACCTGGAGTCCTTCTGTGGACAGCTGGAAAGAGGAAGAAATCGTTATACCAAGAAAGGATGCCACTAAGGGCGACTTAGACGACTTTGGAGCGTTGAAAAGGTTAGTAGATGGTCTCATTAAAGGAAATCGGCTAGCCAAGACTGTATCCATTCACAATTTGACGTGTTTGGCAGCACTCGACAAACCTACAGTTATTAATTGCATGTGGCCAATTCAAGACAAAGGTTACAAGGCAGTCCATCTCTTAAAGTACTGGGAAGCAATGAGGAAAGCTTGTTACTTCGACGAATTTGGAGATGTTAGAAAGAGTCCTTTAAATTTGGTTGGTTATTCAACCGACTCAGCCGGGTTTTCATTGTCAGCTGCAATCCATCTGATGAGTCCTTCACACGAGGAAATAAATGAAGGAGTTACTTACCTTGGTCTAGGGCTTGACGACGAGTGCTATTTGGCCCCTTATTACTGGTATCTTCCATCAATTGCCTACCTAGACTATGATCACGAGCAGAGACTATTTCTGAAGAATTTGAAATACCAAACTCGAGATTTGACTTTCTGGGATGACAATGGAAACACAACAAAGCCTGCAACTATCGAACACCTTAAAAATCTAAAGCACCGTTGCCAAGAGTTGGGGCTAGATTGCGGATTCAGTAGTGCGGATTTGCTCCTCATTTATTTTTGTGACCAAAACTCAGATGCATGTGAAAGACTATTTACTCCACGGATTGCAGATCTTCTGGAAAAATACGTTCCTGGATCACAAGGTACCGTTTTGTACATAAGGGCGGTGTACTCTCTTTTACAGCCATTCCGAGTTCCAGACTTTGGCTCACCAGAGGACGTTCAAGAATCAATTTCGTGTGGCATCTACATTTTCCGCTTGTGGAGGAGGGCGTTGGAACTCAAGAAACTGCGTCTTCATTCTCAGCCGGGGGCAAAAAATGATCCCTCAAAGCGTGGCCACTTTATTACATATGGTTGCTATGCTACAGCAGAAGTTATCTTTTCAGCAGGTACCATCCATCAATTGGCCATGATTTTACATTTTAAAGGCCTAGGTCCACGCTGGGCATGTCCATACAACTCCGGTACCAAAAGCACAGAACGAATTATCGCAGAATTGCAAGGCAAGACAAATGAATTACAATCCCTGGACTCTCAACCAACATTTGGGGACATGCTCGATAGAAGCACGAAAGTACAGTTCAATATCAATGCGAAACACCGCCTCTCCACAGCTGGTGCAAAGGTATCCTCTTCCCACAAACGAAAACGGCTTGCGTTCGCCTTCAGATCCAGCAAAGGACAAGAGAGCTACGAATACCCTGAAAGGTATTCGGAATTCAAGGCAGCGCAAATCCAAGCTCACAGAAGAGGAGTCAACAAAGCGTGGGCTCTCTTTTCGAAGTACATGCCACAGCAATGCATTGGTCTTTTGAAAGAGAATGACTGCTGGGAGAAACCCTATGTATATAAGAAACCAGAAGGGTGTTTGGTGGTTGACAGTCCGCCAGGAAAAGATCACAATCTCCTTCAAAAGTCGTTTGCGGTGATAAATGAAAATATTGATTCAAAATGCAACGACGACGAACGAGAAGCAGATATTAACATCCCTGAGGAAAGTCAGTACGAAGGACAGTTGCATGCCAATGAAGACATGACCATCAAGCCTGGCTCCGTGACACCCGAGGATCATGGGGATGATAACAGCGGTGGAAAAAGGTGGAAGGTCAGTAAGATAGTTGACGGCAAGGAAACTTACATCCACATCAAGCAGGCCTTAAAACTTCTTCTACCCCGCGAGTACGTATCTCGTTGTCGTCAGAAGAGACACTGGGCATCACAGTACCTCCCAGGAAAGGAGCCCTTGAATCCAAAACATGATATAATAAAGTACTGCAATGTTGCTTTAAAGGTCACCCTCAATGGCACACCAGTATACGACATCGGGCGAGTAGAGGTCATTGAATCGACAAAGGATGGATCGGATGTTGTAAGCTTTGAAAAGAAAGGGAAGCAGTCGGTGCGAGTACGTTGCTCCTTATACTCGGAGGACGAAAATGATGTTTATTTCTTTTCTAATGATGTGATTCTTACAAAATGGAAACCACCTTCGGCTATCATTGGGGCAGTAGATTTGCAGCCTGTCACAGATAGTCCCGGAAAGTACAGGCTTCAGTCGGAGTGTAAAGCTCATTTAAAAGAACTAGGATTCTCGCCAAGGAATGCCAAACGTGACAACGACACCAAATCATCTTCAAATCAAACTGAAGATAATGAAGGGGCCACGGAGAAAGACGACTACTACGAAGTAGACGAAATCGTAAGTCGGCGTCTCTCCAAGGACACCCTCGCATATGAGTACAAAGTAAGGTTCAAGGGCTATGGGGAAGAAGACGACATGTGGTTGCCATCATCTTTTTTTAACCGACCGATAACCTTCCAGTCAACATCCAAGTTTGGTAGGAAGAGGAAACATAAGCTAGATCCCGATATGGACCAAGAAACACACAATAAAAGAAAGAAACGTCAAAGCTCTTCTTTCGAAAAGGCCACTGCAAAACCCTCTAGAATGTCCAAGAAAATTACTAAGAACAGCAAAGACAAAGGAAAATCCTTTCGTTCAAGCTTGAAAACCCTTACAGCCAAAGAACAAAGCAACAATGAGAAAGCAAACGACGGTAACACACAATCAAGTGGGCGAAATCAAATCCCTAGATCGAATGTTCGAAGTTCTAATGAGGTTGCAACAGGGAACGAAACAAGACGCAATGTCATCAAGGAGGAGGGTTCCTTCACGCATGGGATAGAATCCTCAAATGTGTCATATGATACCACAAGTGCGGTGAAATCCCGTACCGCAAAGCTTTGTGAGATTGTTCACGTCGACCAGCTTTCCTCAGATGAAGAGTCAGGAACCGTGATGGGCATACTGAGAGACGTTGCTCGGCGTGATGACAACTTTTGCAATTCAAGGAGGACCCTTGGCTATGCAACCTTTCCCGATGTAGATGCAACGTTGCAGAGTTATCTGTGCTCCTCTGGTGAGCATGCCCGTGGAGTTAGCATAACAGATGCCCTGAGAGTAACAAGACTACCGCCATATTCTTTAATCGAAGACGCAGAGAAGGATATTAAGGAAGAAGCAAGTTCCCAGATTCTTGTTCAATTTCCTTCCTACGGAACCTTCAACAAAAGGGGCATCAATATCTTGAAGAGATTTCATCGACTGCGACAACTTCGTGGCGAAGTCCAATTTGAAGAGAAATGGCTGAAAAATGTTTTTTCAAATATGAAAAACTGTATGAGAGATGATGTGACTCACGCCCTTCTAGACAGAGTGAACGAAGAGGAAAAATACCTGGTGTCCTATAAAAACTATAGGATAACGTCTCAGGAACTTTCAGTCATGTGTGGGGAGAGGTATCTTTCTGACGAAATCATCAATCTACTGATTCAAAGATACTGTGACTTAGCAAACGAGAAGAATCAGTCTTGTACTTTCATCCTTTTGCCATCCTTCCTTTCCGTTGGAGAAGTGTCAGGAAATTTGATTAGGAACATTTGTACCGTTGAAGACATGAATGAAGTAGAGGTAATGTTCCTTCCTGTCCACATGGCTGAATTGTGTCACTGGGGACTTGTCATATTTTCAGTGGGTGAGCAATCAGTGTTCTTCGACGACGGATATCATTGTCAAATATCACGAGATCTTCGATACAGAACAAACATTATTCTCTCTACGATTCACGAAAACACCGAGTTAGTTAAATTTAAACAGTGCGATTGGAAAGAAATTCAGCGATTCAAGGTCCCAATGCCAGACCAACCTAAAGCTGGCTCCGGCAGTTGTGGTGTGGCCGTTATATGTGCCGTACGTGACATTTGCTCTGGAAATGACGACCACTTCACTTGGACATATCAAGATACATCATACCTGCGCGCCCAGTTAATGGTTGAGCTCGTTAATCTCGCATAAGCTGCCGCAAGTAGTACTTCGTTCCTGCTTCATATCAAAATAAGGGAAATCGCTTCACATGAATTCGAGCAAGAAACTTCTTCCGTGCTGGCACATATCTAGATATTACAATATGCACTTACTAGTCTATATACATTCGTCGCTTACCATAGAATGTGCTTTGCTAGCCACTGGTAATTGATTCTTATGTTCCGCATATTCATTATCAAGGATAGATCGTGCCTCGCGGGCAATTATCTTTGGGAACGCATTTATTTATTATTCTTTATCATCCTAGAATAGACTGTGCTTTCCTGGCATTTCATTTCGTCACTACTGCATAACTGTTCTTCATTACCAAGGATAGACTGCTCCTTCCTGGCAATTGTTATCATCTGGAATTTATAATTGGTCATTATAAGAAAGAATGGATTGTAGACTCCTGGCATTCCATATCTTCTGCACCGCATAATTGTTCTTCATCATCTAAGAATAGACTGTGCCCTTCTGGAATCTCATATTTTTGAACTGCATAATTATTTTTAATCTTCTACGTGGAATAGACTCTGCTCTTCTGATATTTGACATCTTCAACAGCCCATATGATTTTAATCGTTTCGAATAGACCCTGGCCAGTCCTCGGATTTGGTGTCGTTAAGAATAGACTGTACCTTTCTGGCATTTGATTTCTTCTGCACGGGATAATTGCTCTAAATCATCAAGTAAAGACTGTCTCTTCCCGGCATATGATATCTTCTGCACTGCATAATCATTCTTCATCGCAAGGGAAGACTGCACCTTCTCACCATTCTATTCCGTCAGCACCGCAGAATTGTTCTTTATCGTAAAGGATGGACAGTTTCTTCCTGGCATTTGATTCCGTCTACAAGCCATAATTATTCTTCATCACCTGAAAGTAGCACCAGAAATGTCATATCTTCTGAATTGCATAGTTGTTCATTACCATCAAGATTATACTAGGCTCTCCTGGCATTTCATATCTTCCGGATCGACCGCAACATTGTTCTTCATTGTCAGAGATAGTCTGTGGTTTCCTGGCGTTTCATTCCGTCTCTAATGCATAATTGGTCTTCATCATTTAAGAATAGACTGCCCTCTTACCATTTGATATCTTCTCGACGGCATATTTGTTCTTCAACGTCAAGGATAGACCGTTTCTATTATAATCGTCAAAAATGGACTGTGCCCTACTAGGATTTGGTATATTCTACACCGCATAATCATTTCAATCATGAATCCTTCCTGGCAATTGTTATCATCTGGAACTTTTAATTGTTCATCATTATCAAGAATAGACGATGCTCTATGCTCTCCTTGCATTTCATATCTTCCGCACCTCAAAACTGTTCTTCATTATCAAAGTTAGCTTCCTGGTATTTTATTCCGTCTGCGCCGCATAGTTATTGTTCATCATCTAAGAATAGACTGTACTTTTCTGGCATTTGTTATCTTCCGGACCGCAACATTGTTCTTCATTATCAAAGGTAGACTTTGCCTTTTGGCATTCGGTTTCGTCACCAGTGCATAATTGTTCTTCATCATCAAGAATAGACTGTTCCTTCCTGGCAATTTTTATCTTCTGGAACTTATAGTTTGTTCGTCATTATCAAGAATTGTCTACGCTCTCCAGGCATTTCATATCCCCCGGACCGCATATTTGTTCTTCACCATCAAGGATAGACTGTGCCTTCCTGGCATTTGATTCCATCTACAACGCATAATTATCCTCAACCATCTCAAAATGACATGTGCTCTCCTGAAATTTTATATCTTCTGAACCGCATATCTTCTTCACCATGAAGGATAGAAGGCGCCTTCCTGGCATTTCATTCCGTCAGAACCGCATAATTGTTCTTTATTATCAAGGATAGACTGTGCCTTCATGGCGGTTGTTATCATCTGAAACTTATAATTGTTCCTCATTACCAAGAATAGTCTATGCTCTTCTCGCATTTCATATCTTCGGGATCGACCGCACAATTGTTCTTCATTATCAAAGGTAGACT
Organism: Porites cylindrica; assembly: GCA_964035525.1. Lineage (NCBI taxonomy): Eukaryota > Metazoa > Cnidaria > Anthozoa > Scleractinia > Poritidae > Porites > Porites cylindrica. The sequence goes on from OZ037785.1 coordinate 20,080,603, forward strand.
TTGCCTTCTTGGCATTTGATTCCCTCGGCACCGCATAATTGTTCTTCATCATCAAGGAGACAGTGCCTTCCTGGCAGTTGTTATCATCTGGAACTTATAATTGTTAGTCATTATCAAGAATAGACTATGCTTTGCTGGAATTTCATATCTTCCGGATCGACTGCAACATTGTTCATCATTATCAGAGGTAAACTGTGGTTTCCTGGCATTTCATTCTGTCTTCTCAACGGCATACTTGTTTTTTAAAGTCAAGGATAGACCGTTTCTTCCTGGCATTTCATCTCTTGGAACGGATAACTATTATAATAGTCAAGAATGGACTGTGCCCTACTAGGATTTGGTATTTTTCACACCGCATAATCATTTCATGTATGAAGACTTGATTGTGCCTTCCATTTGGTATCATCTGAACCACAAAATTTCTTCTAAGTAATCGTCAAGGGTAGACTTTGCCTGCCCGGCATTCGCGACTTCTTCGGCACGGCAGAATTGGTCCTCACCGTCAAGGATAGACTGTGCCTTTCTGGCATTTGATTTGGTCAGCAATGCGAAATTGATCATTATGGTCATTGATAGACTTTTGCCTGCCCGGCAATTGATTTCTTCAACACCGCATAATTGTTCTTCATCAACGGGTTTACCACCCTTGATTTTTTTGTGCACAACGCAATTGCTCTTCATCGTCAACTAAAGACTTGCCCCCTCGTCATTTGATTCTGTCAGCAGCGCATAAAGAAATATTTTTCGTCGTCAAGAATAGACTGTGTTTTCTGGGTATTGGATTTCTTCTGCACCGCATAACCGTTCTTCATCATTTTTTATGGACTGTGCTTCCCAACATATGATATCTTCAGCACCGCATAATTGTTCTTCGTCGCAAGGAAAGACAGTGCCTTCTCGCCAAAAAATAGTTCTGCATCGCAGAACTGTTATTCATCGTCAAGGATAAACTGCTCATTTGGTCAGCACTGCAAAATTGTTCATTATTGTCAATGATAGACTTTGCCTTCTCGGCATTTGATATCTTCTGTACCGCGTAACTGGTTTTCATCATCAAGTAAAGACTGTGCCTTCCCCCTATTTGATTTCTGATAGACTGCTCATTTGGTCAGCACTGCAAAATTGTTCATTATCGTCAATGATAGACTTTGCCTTCCCGGCATTTAATATCTTCTGTACCGCGTAACTGGCTTTCATCATCAACTAAAGACTGTGCCTTTCCCCTATTTGATTTCTTCTGCGTCGCATGTTGGTTCTTCATCTTCAAGGAAAGACTGTGACTTCCTGACATTTGATTCCGTAAGCACCGCATAGTTGCTGTCTTTCTGGCATTTGTTTCCGTCTTCACCGCTTATTTTTCTTCATCATGAAGGATAGACGTTCCGTGCTTTTTTGCTATATGATTTCTTATTCACCAAATATTATTTATATATTATAAGTAATTATAGACTTTGCATTCCTGGCATGGAGTTTCTACTGTTACTGAGAGGGTGTGTTCGAGACATCTGATTGGCGCTGGAAAGACAATGCCTTTGTTCTATTCCCTTTCTGTATCGGCTGAAATAATGAAACTGTTTTGGATACTGGAATGCGCGATGCGGTCATTTGATTTTGTCTGAAATGGATAGTGAGTTGTGCAAAATGTTAATCGAAATTTTCATTACTTTCTTGGTGACAGCGGAACGCGTAATTTTCGATAAAGTTTAGACCAATGAGCTGTTGGAAGTAGGGGGGACAAAAGAAGAGTAAGTACGCGTTATACGTTTGGCGAATGTGCTCTCTAGACATTCTCTTAATGAATCCAGTCTCGTTACCAGTATTTGGAACCCTGGAAACGTGGTTGTTAGTGAGTCCTGGTGTTAGTCATTAGTTGGCGTTCAAATCAGGTGAACCAACTCTTAATTTATTCTTTACGGTCTCGCAATTTTGCTCTCATTTGGAGTGAAGTGAAGACGACTTGTATTCTCCTCAGACCAGTGTGAGCGTAGAAATGACATTTTTATCCCGCGTTAATGTGCACCGAAATCATAACGAGCGAGGAAAATGTCTTAAACACCACTAAGTTTTCCTTGAGATAGATTTTTCGTATCACCTGCATAAAATGGCTCAATTTATCTTCCTGGCTGGCTAAATGTCGGTATATTTTTTGCTGGCAAAAAAGAGAAGAAAGAGACATTCCTGGCTAGGAACATGCCTTTTTGGTAATAATCCTGGCTGGGAAAAGCCCTTAAGGTAAAGATCCTGGCTGGATATTGTACTTTAAAATCTAGCTCTAGCTGGCTTTGGGGAGCGGATATAATTTTGCCAGAGAAGTTAATAATCAACCAAAAAACAATTTGTGACTGTTAAAATATTACTGGGAGCGATATCCAATCACTTTTGAAATTTTTCTCGTTGGGTACTCCTGAACAAGCTGAGGATAAAAAGCCTCACCTGAGACGACAACTGCCTCTCTGTCGCTCGCCATATGGCAATTACCCATTGTACACCAAATTCTTCAGCGATATCTTGTTGAAAAACCAATAATTTTACCTTAGAAGACGCTAAAGACTGCTTGCGTTTGTGCGCTTTTAGTGAGTTCTTCGAGGTAATATCACAATATCCGTTTAGAATTAGGATCATATGAGAATGCAATGGGCTTTTATAAGTCACACGTCAGAGGTGATACCTTGAAATAACTGACATTCCTGAACGAGTCAAGGGCTTCGTAAAAGACTAGTTCATCCCCGGTTTTACGTACCGGTATATCAAATTAAGGCAAACAGCAGTCCATACTTAGAAGAAAACAATAATCAACAATGCAATGTGACATTTTGAAAGGAAATTAGTTATAACCTTTTCTCGACCGCGGAAATATTTACTCCAGTCACAATTTTCTCTGAAGTAAATCCGGTCATTCACGTACGTGTAAACCGTCAGTCCTTAAAAACATACAATACGCTAAAAATAGCACGGGAACAATCCCGTTTCAAGTTCTTTGGCATTCTTATTTCAAATTCTTAAAAACAGAGAAATGGAGACCCCTGGAGCATTTAAGTTTATGGTGCAGAAGAGTTACTAGTTGTCAGCTCGGCTTAAGTTGCCTCATTGTCAATTCCCTTTCGTAAACAATCGAGAAAACATTTGGCTTAGAGAGTGGATTTGATAGCAGAGTTTTTGTAATTTAAATTCTGCCTCGGTAACGATTTTCTTTTGGGTGTGACATTTTACTTGTGTTGTTGTTGTTTTGTTTACTATATATGTATTTTTGTGACATGGTCGAACATGGGGTCATGACGTGTCTCTTACTAAACATCCGTAGAAGCAAAATGAAACTTCTACCGGCTTAACTCTTCAGGTTTTATTGCCACCCCACCCCTTCCTTTAAAATGCAAATACAAATGAAGTAAAACTCAGAAGACATTTTTTTTCTCGCCTCTTGATCAGCCAACGAAAAGAGTCGGTTGCTTGCCAGGCTTCATCGCAGACGATAAGCACTATATTTCTACTCCGGTAAACAATGACTAAAATAGCTTTTCTTTTTTGAGTGATTTTTTTCATACAGTTTGGTTTGATACAAGCTGACGAAATAATAGGAAATTTTTAATTTTAACTGAAAAAGCAAAAAGCCGCTCATCACCGTCATCTTTAGGCTGGCTTTTGGTCGGATCTATCGCTCTCACACACCGGCCTTCTTCTTTTTCATTTTGATGAGCTTCAAACTCAGGGTTATATTTCAGTCTATAAAACATTAAAAAACAAAAAATACAATCGTAATTTTGAATTATTTTTCAGCCATGTAACCTTTTCGTCGGATTTTGCAGACGATGCCAAATCTACGAGTCAGTTACATCCGACGCCCCTGCAGGGAAGAACGTGCACTCGTCCACTACTTCAAGCGCGCGCCTGTGAGTGTAGCCAGTCTGTAACTTTTGATTTCCTGTGCATTTCATTCATTACAAGCGGTTGTCAATGCCAATATGATATGTTTATTTCATACAAAATAATGAAATACATTTGTTTTCTCCGTTCACGCAGAATTGCGCTGAGAAATGCAAATAGACCAAAACAGAACTTAAAACTAAACTTTTAAAACAGAGAAAAATCCAGTAAAAGCAGTTGTTCAGTTTTATCCTGTCACAGGTTCAAGCTGAATTATTATTGTGTAGAAAGAGGATGAGTTCAGATTCTGGAAGAAAATGCGAAATATTATCTGCGACAGAACGTCCTATAGTTATCAAACCTCGAGATAGTGCAATTAATAAAGCACTTAGCACAAGTAAGCCTTTCCGGTGAAATAATGTATTATACCGCCTCCACTACTTGTGATAACAAGCATATTTATTTGGCTTTTGAGGGAGTATTGTGTAATTAAGATATTATCTTCAAAATCTCAAAAACATGCAACGGTATACGCATCATAATCAGCTAAATTAAGCAACGTTTCTGCATTTCAAACATTAACTCAAACTCCGTGTCTTAGTGTGACATTTATGAAACGTATTTGTATCCCGTTACCAAATTCGTATTTCTTACTTTACCTAAGTGTGTGCAATTTTCTTTTTTTGAGTAGAATGATATGATCTCGTTTGACCTTAAAAAACTGTTTCCCTACGACATAGGCTCGTCTTTTTGCCGCCAAAGAAAACCCAAAGACGAAAAAAGGCATCGTTCGCAGATTGTGTAATCGGCAGCCCAGTTTCTGTTGCCCCGCCAAGTTATGGAGAACGTAATTTCCTCTATTCTTCTTTAGCTTTAAATCTGTTGCGTGTTACGTTCGCAGAACCAAACATGACCAAACAAAACCCGCGCCCGTTTGTGTCTGTTATATATAAACCAATCAAATTCTTGATATATGTTGTGTGTTTACTGATTCAGTTTTGTTCAAACGTAAATACTGATTTCGCTCTGTCACGAGACTTAATTCGCAGCAGAACACCTGAAACTGCACTCAAGGAAGTACTTTTATAGTTTTAATTCGTTTGAGCTCGAAGTTTGCGGAAGGGAGAACTTTGTATCACGGGCCAAACAATCGCATGCTGTTTTTGTACAAAAATCAAAGCTTAATAACACTTAACCAACTGGGCTTTTGAAAAAAATTTTCACCTTCGGTTTCTATCCTGTCGCGCTCTTTAAAACTTACCTATTGTTACGTCATTAGTTGGAATTCAAATAGAGAGGAGAAGTCGCTTCGTCACGTTGTCATGGTAGCAAAATTTCTGGATCTTAAACGTGGTCCTGCGAATATGGCAGAAAAAACGAAAAAAATTAAACCTATGACTTTCCTGTGGATGATTGCACTCATGAATAAAACGGTAACCCAAACTGTTCTTACATCGTTCGACAACGCAAATGGCTGTCCGTATTAAGAAAAAAATGTTGAGATCCAGAAATTTTGCTACCATGGTAACGTGACGTCACACTTCTCCTCTCTATTTTGCTGTGAATCTTGTGACGCCATTTTCCCGCCAAAACAGTTAATATCGAAAAATATGAAAAACATGCGATTCCACAAGCAAAGATTTCCTTGATTTCGGAAACTGGATTATACTCCCTTACTGAGGCGATGTCATTATGTCCTTGTAGTCCACTTCTTACCTCTCTTACCCTTCCTTAGCGAAAGAGAGCTTTTTTGACAAACAGTTCTCATGCCTATACAAGTATAGTAAGGGGAAAAGTTGCCTTTGATCAACTTGGTGTCAAGGTGTGACAAAGCTGAACTGCATCAGACACTGGAAAGGGGCTCTTGACCCTACATTCCCGCTCCTTTTCACGACAATCTCGCATCATTTTTATGCCGAATACCGTTTTCTTTTCCAGTTCTGCGCACATCCCAGGCCATGATTTTGGAGAATCCCACCTCCCGAGTAGCGGCCAAATTCTGTTCCCATCAATAAATTTCTGAAATTTTGCGTTTTCACGAATCTCGCTCTATTTTTCGGGTCAAATCCCGGGTTCCAAGAATACCCTTCCAGATCCTACTGCATCAGACAGCGAAGCATGGCAAAGGCAATCAAAAGTTCTAACAAGGGATAAGATGTACTTCGTATCAAAGATATAACCTTTGAGACACTCAAAGTTGCCTTTAACACGAGACAAAATAGTATCAATACTGGTTTAAGGCAAATACCACCTCCACCACCTGAGGCCCGCGCCAAAGGTAAAAGCCACATAAGCCACAGCGGCCTCTACTACGTGAGACTAAATGCAAAGGCGAGTAGAAAAGTGATATTACTAATACCACTGTTGGGATATTTCCAAGGATACATATTGCAATAGAATAGAATTATTGTCGAAATTCGCTTCGCGCGTTAATTGCTTAGCGCGGTGAAAATTCGGGTTACTTTAATATCGTTTTTGTGTCTTGCAGTTGCCTAGCAACAACACCCGAACTTCGAAAGCTGTAACTTACCATGAGGAACAAAAGTTAGCCCAGTACTTGACGTGTAAAAACTACGTTTTGGGCAGATTTGGTTCTTCTCTCCGCCAGACAGTGACCAAAAAAAGCGGCTCTACAAATTCTTCGTGTTAGGGTTTTTTCTCTTTATTCACAACTGTCAGCCCTTTTTTCCGCGTCCAAGAGAACTACGAAACGCATATTTCTAGTACAGAATATAAACCGAGCACTGCAAGCTTTAACTAAACTCACTTATATTTTACAATTAAGACAAAAAAATGGTAGTATTACAGAAACTAGTCCCAAACGAAAAGCTCGACGCGATAAGTTACTTTAAATCTAATCCTAGACAGCTACTTCGAAGTTTGCAATTCTAACAGAGTAGGCTTATTTTTTTTATTTTGTTGAAAAAAAAAATGTCTACTTGCTTAAAGCTTTATTTTCCAATTAATTAATGTCAAGTAGATGGTGATTGGGTAATCACCCTCACAAGATCTCTGTAAGTTGAGATAGACGTACGCGTTTTAAACAGATCCACTTTAATAAGAGCATAAAAAGACGATACAAAATAAAGGTGTTTAAAAATTACTTCTGGTACCATATTTTGCCTCTGGTACTCTTAACAGAATAAAGGAGACTCAAAAAAAGGCCTCTGGTGCCTTGTTATTGTTAAAAAAGTTAGTTATTTTCCATTGCTCCAGAAAAGGGGCTTTTTTTTTCATTTACTATAAAGAATGTTTCTTGTTTGTCGAATGTTGGGGGAGGAGTATTTTTACCAATACTAATAGAGTCGTAAGACGAGCGTTTTGAAGATCACTTTAAAATTAAATAACAAGTTAACGGAGGTTATCTTAAAAGATTATTCAAAACAGACACATAAATGGAAGAATATGTATAGTCTAAAGAAAACATTCTAACATCCGTTTTGCTAGCCATAATAGATAGCAAAATACTAAGCTTCCGAGTGAAATATTTGAAACATTTCGAAAGCTTAAATTCTCATATTTATTAAAAAGCTTCCAGATTCAGTTTAACTGATGTCTGTGAAAATCGTCGATGGACTTAACAAAAAGGTAGCTTTTGAGCGTCTGTTTATCCTCGTAGTAGAAATTTATCATTAAAATACTTATAGAAGCCTTCACTGTAGAATAGTTAACGTTAGGGTAATAAAGTTAGTGTTGGCACCTGTTTGGCTAATGCCTACTGATTACCCTAAGTGAAAAACCAACAGTTTAAAGATAGCTATCTCTCCTTTTAGTTTATCTGCTCCTCTAAGTAGCTCATCTAGGAAGCAATTAGATTAATGTGCAAATACGTTTGACTATTTTAATGGTATCACGCAAACAAAGAAAATATTACTTTGAAGGGAATCCAACAGTACCAGTCTGTTGTACTCAAATATATAAGGCAATCAACTACTCACTTCCATAGATCGTCGAATTCTCAATCATTCGGTCTGTTCATGTTACTAGCAGTATTATTGCACAAAATCTTTTTCCTATCAGTAGATTAGGGATCTGCCACTACTATAACAGCTACCGTTTCAACCCACATTCATAATTCCAAGTACTGACATAAATTTATGACCGGGCGTGAAAATATTGACATGAGATTAAAAAGCCGCTTTTTAGGATAAACGGACTAGTTAGTGCGTTTACACTTATTTAGAATCTTTAACACGCAGTAAATATGGCGTTCGTCCCTTCTACTTGTTGCAGTGACCCTGTGTAACCAAAGAAAGCAAGCTGGATAGATACGACTTCCGAGACGCTAAGTCATTGTCCTTATCGAAACATATTAAATTTGCATGTTAACTGCCGCATCACGATGCGTAGTATTGTTTGAGGAGTTATAAAAGCTGCGCAGGTTCAAGTCATTCATTTTTCAAGTGAATTACACTACGTTCCTCTGGGTTCAGTCATTTTCATAGCGGACAATGACTCGTTTTCTCCTATTTGCTCTTCTGGCAACAATTATATGCTTTATTGCGAAGACCCACCAAGTAGAAGGACAGCTTACTTATAACTGGAAGAAATTCAATCGTCCGTCGAATAGAGGTAGACTGCCAAAAAAGCCAGGACGCTCAGTACTTAATGTAAGTATTGTACCAAGAAGTATGTCAGACTAATTCCTTGAGACAGTGCCCTAGGTATCACTGTTTTTTTTCCTCGCCTAACAACGGTAACATCATAGTTCTTCTGCCGGCCGAAACCAAGAGCGAAACTCTTGGCGCGGGTCTCTACAAAGACTTACATGACTGAGACCGGCAGCCAGATTATCAAGACGGCAGTATGGAATTTAGGATTTCAATCAAACTATGTCACTTATAAAAATGGGACTGTTCATCAAATTATTTTCATTAATGGTGCTGATGATTCGTGTTCCTGTAGCTGACCTGTTGAGAAATGAAAGAAGTTAGTATATTCCTCTGCTCGAATTTCAAAAGTGACGAAGTAATGGAATTTAAAGCCCTAACAAATGTTGTGAGGCACAGTCTCTTGAAAAAACCATTTGACAACATGTGCATACTAACTGCATATGCGCATGCTCTTTTTCTTCCCCCGATCTTGTTTTTCTTCTTCCAAAGAGGGCGTACATGGTTGAGGTATTCTTGTTTTTGATTTGGCTGTCGTTCGTGTCAGAATTGTTTTTGATTTCAGCTTAAACGTAAAACATTCTATTAGATTCGAATTTTCAGTTTAACAGTAATTATAAAAGAAAATGCCCTAGTTCGGACCAGCCGACTAAGATACAAGTCCTTCTGTGTTTTATAGGGAAAGAATGTGTCCAGTTTTATAATGTTTTATATGACGCGGGAAGACTGTCGTTGATACGATCACGTGACCAACCAAACTATTTAGTATCGACTCGCCGGAAAAACGGTAAATTTTTTTTGGCTTATGATCGGGTTTTGCGTGTGAAAACGAAACGCAGTACACAACGGTCTGTTTAAGTGCGGGCCAATCAATTCCCTGGGTCCGGTATACTCGCATCTAAAGAAGCGCTTTCCCGCCATTATTTTGGCTCCACATAATTAAACACTTGTTAGTACAATATATTTAGTTATATGGATCTTGTGATCTATAACGGGTTTTTCATATTTAAAAATATGAGGGAGCACGTATAAAGTTGCAACAATACTTTTTTCTAAAAAGGAAAATATAATACAGTACAAGTACAAATAAAGAGAACTTGGGGATTAAAAGTGCCCGCTTAGCGTTTAGAATCTGTCCAAATGGATTGGGCTACAAACAACGAGAACGTAATCTAGCTTTAAAAATTACTGAGAATTAATTTCATCGGTGCATGTAATCCGTTAAAGAAAAAGTATCTTATGTTTGCCTTATCTGTCGCAAGATTAAAACGTCATCCCTTATAAGGTCAACTTGAGAAGCAAATTCTCTATCTACGAATCCCCCGCCCCCCGAATTTTGCACGAGCTATGGGTTTGATTTTCGTGGGAGAACTGCAAACTTACGCAATTTTTTTTTCGGGGTGGGGGGTGGAGGGCGGGGGAGGGCAAACAAAATGCACAAAATGCATTATGGGGATTCAATTCCTCGAATTCGCAGAAGTGAGCCTGCTCGCAGAATAAATGTGCCCATTGTGGTTTCACGCGGTCACACGGTAGGAAAACGCTTTGAGAGGACCCAATTGATGTCGCAGTGCGACTTTGAAAAAGAAGAAAATTAGCATTTCAGGTGATGCTCTCTCTCTCTTTCTCTCTCTCTCTCTCTCTCTATCTGTTCTGTTCTTCTTGCCCCATTGTGTCATTTGCAGCCCAAACCTGAAAATGGCCCATCGGCCAGTTAACTCATTTTAATTAAAATATGAGTCATCTGTTACAGCCAGGACAGCCCATTGAGTATTTTATTTGCCGAACTTGAATTTTATGATTTAATCTTTTACAGTTATACAAGAAAAAGGGCCATTCCAGCTGGAGATTGTAAAAATCAACACCAGAGTGCCAAACAGAACGAACATGAGACGGACGAAGCCACACGAAGAAGGCTAATGTTCATTACAAAACTCCTCCAATCTCTGACCTAAGCCGGCTCCATGAGAGTGTCTAATCCAGAACTCAGATTATATTGAAGTTAAAAATATCCATAACAAGCTGAATAATAAAAACGACTTTATTTCGTTGTCAGTTTATTAGTCAAATGCAGCGAAAACTAATTAAATGTTTTACCTCACCCTGTATAGACGAGCCTGCCACCTTGATCGTGTTCATTCGAGCCAAGCAAAGGCGAGGCTCGCAGATTGCAGCACAAAGTTATTACTTTCTTCCTTAGTGATTATACAGACCCTGAGTGTCCTGAGATGAGGCGCCTTTTTTGTCAAGAGAGAGAAATATGGGGATGTAAAGGACAGGGGAGGACAGCGGGGTCGGAGCACCGGGAGAATAGGGGGTGGGTGGGGTACGGGAAGCGGGAGGAAGGATTTTTAAAAGAGTGGGAAGCGGGAGAAACAGACAGAGAATTATGCAAAAATGTCAAGAGCCATTATGGCTCTTGAAAATGCTTAATATTTCGCCGTCGGAAAAGGGCTAAAGCAAGGAAATTAAGAAAAAAGGGGCGGGAAATGAACAAGCAAGGTGTGGGAAGCGGGAGGTTAGGACCCCCTGTACTGTCGCAATTTGTAATAACCATCGCACTTTGTAATACCTGTCGCAATTTGTAATAAACCGTGTCGCACTTTGTAATAAAAAAGCTGTCGCAATTTGTAACAACTGTCCATCGCACTTTGTAATAAACTAAGCTGTCGCAATTTGTAATAATTCCATCGCACTTTGTAATAACTTTTTGAGAGTAATTAAACTTACTTCGTCAACATTAATATAACGCCAAAATATGCATGATACTTCATAAACAAAGATGATGACGTCTGCTAGCACGTAACAACTCCGCTCATTCAAACACTTAACTTTATTCACAGTCCTAAACTTTTTTTTTTAGATTGATGTTGATTAGTTATCTGATTTACGAAATGCTGTATTCTTAAACCTTGCCATTGTACTAGGTGGCTTGCATTCAATGGTTACCCGGCGGGTGTACTTCCTTATATGGCCAATACGGGGATGCGCCTCTGGACAGAGCATTGCCAGAGTACAGGATCTAGACAGAGCTAGACTCACTAGACACAAACGAGCCATCATTAAAAAGCATTTAATTCCGCAAATCGTAACATCCATCCTACATCATTCGAATAAGGACACCAGGAGAGTTCAAGCTTTCCTTGTTAGATCTTATAACAGGTCGACACAACACGTGGTGCACCGTCCTTGTCTAACGCGCAATCTTAAAGAAGTAATAGTGGCTTCCATATGCATATTTTGGCCAACTAAATCAAACGAGTCCGGAAAGATTCAAAATGTTTAGTGTAAATAAAAAAAAAAGCACCTCACCAGTCGCAAACCGTCGAACCACAACAGAAACCTAAACACAAAATCCAGTTAGTCGCTGGCCAATACCTTCGTATGTACCTGTTTTTATAACACTCACTTGGGGTCTTACACTGAGCCGGCTGGCCATTTGGTCCATTATTCTCCCTTGATTTGGTCCCATATAGGAACAAAAGGAGTACTCATTCCATATTAAAACAATTGTTTTCTATAAGGAGTCCTCTAAAACAAATACCATGGGAATAGTAGAAAATTGTCCTTCCCTGAGTATAAACACTCGTAAGACCTTGCAATTCTTCCGAGCGTGTTCTGGAATACTGTTTTTCCACAAAATGGAAAGGATGGAATAAACCATCCATTACTACTTGAGTTACCCTATCTAAGGATCAAACCAAAGACACAAGGCCAACAACGTAAAAAATGATACCGTATTAAAGGCTCGAGATCCTCAAAAACCATACCCTATCAGGCGGTACTTACCTATCTAGCCCATCCATATATAGGATCCCCCCCCCCCCCCCCCCGCGAAGACTTCACGTGTCACGTGGCAAGCAGACATGGATTTGGACGACGAATGCTAGGTTATTCATGAATTTTGTGTTGTTAAATGTTGCATTTTTTATTTAAATATTTTTTAATTTAAACATGATTCATATCTTTTTGATGATATGTCACAGGAACTCTCATGTCTTTCATAAAGCGTTTCTAGTTGGTCTCGTGATTAATCAAGGCAGAAAAAGTTATAGCGGAAGACATGCATCTTTGACCAAAGAAAAGGTTACGGAGACGTTACGTGCTAGCAGACGTCATCATCTTTGTTTATGAAGTACCATGCATATTTTGGCATTATATTAATGTTGACGAAGTGATTTGAATCACTCTCAAAAAATTATTACAAAGTGCGATGGAATTATTACAAATTGCGACAGCTTAGTTTATTACAAAGTACGATGGACTGTTATTACAAATTGCGACAGCTTTTTTATTACAAAGTGCGACGCGGTTTACTACAAATTGCGACAGGTATTACAAAGTGCGATGGATTTATTACAAATTGCGACAGGTATTACAAAGTGCGATGATTATTACAAATTGCGACAGTACACCCCCCTTTCCCCTTCTAACGGAAGGCATGTTCATATGCTAGACCCTGAGTATTAGTCCTACACACTCACTACTGAGCTAACCCTTCCGCCATTTTATTTATGTTTATTGGTTTTTTAGCTGGCTTTTCAAAAAACGAAAATAGCACATTTTTATTCTTTAGTCAATGGACTTCGAAAATAGGAGTGTACATCTTTAGTGTTTCAACAAGGAACAGCCAAGCATCGTGTCGACAGACCTTAGCGAGAAGCTGGTTAGAAGATGAGGGCTTTTGAACCCATTCTCAGTCGCAGGGCACTCTTAAAGTTGCGATAATTGGTGCAACGTTTCTCTCAGCATAACCATTATAGCCTTACGAGTTGTATAGCGCTGTTTATTGTTTTACTACCCGTGCTCTCAACTTGTCGAGGAACGATTTTGTTGCAGTTAATTTTTTGCAGAAGGTAGAAGAGCCTCTAATATAGTTCGATTTTGCGTAACAAACACTGCAAGTTGAAACAAAGATATATTGTTGAGGGACAAGTTGTTCGCAACGAGTTGTACGAGCTACACTGATTTCCAACAATGTTAAGCGGAAAGTTGCATAAATTTTCTGCCCGTAATAGCTTCCAAAGCCTCGACTGCATGAACTCATTTTAATTTACATTTTTTTAAATCAAATGTTTCAAACTGAAGCTGGAAAACATTCTTACTGAAGTTTTCTTTTTAATATTGGTTTTGATATGCTAGCATGGACTAATTTGTTAAACCTTGTTCGCTAGCAAAATTTGATGCTCGATTTTCATAGGCTGATTAACTGTCAGATTTCACATGAACGATTACAAGCAGCCTCTACTGTTCATCGGACAGGTCAAATTGGAGTGTTCTGGTGCTGTTGAACAGCCAAATTAAGCAATAAATCAAGGGCTTTTAAGAACCAATCAGATTCGAGCATTTTGTTGTAGACGCAATTATGATTATGATTGTTGTTATTATTACGATTATATTATTACTATTATTAATAATATCATAATGATAACTATTATAACTATGCCATATTTGTAAAGCTCTCTTGAATAGACTTTACTTCCGATAAATTTGACACTTTCTCTGGTAATTTTTATTAGCATCATAACCTCTTTAATCTTTCGATGTCCTCCCGACGCAAAACGATGTTAATAATAATGGAAACTTTATTGTTGTTTTTGATTGTACAATTGTAAATCTCGCTACGTGTAGGCAATTTACAATCGGCTACTTGAGATTAAATTACCTTATTACATGAAATTTTGGCGACACTTTAAATTAGCGAATTTAGCGATTTTTCTTAAAATCGCTAAATTAAAATGCACCAAAATTAAGTGTCGCTAAATTTAAATCGTCACTAAATGAAAGTGAGTACAGTACGAAATTCCGCGATCTGGTCAGTTGACACACATATGCTATTTGACGGTCAAACGTACTTGATAATAAGAAGGTAACTTCTATCCAAGGCCTTTGATACAGTAAATCATGAAATTTTGCTCGACAAATCAAAACATTATGGAGTACGTGGTATTGCTTTACAATGGTTTAAAAGATATCTTTTATGTCGATTAGATATTACTTGCGGAGTCCCTCAGGGCTCTATGTTAGGTCGCCTGTTACTCTTATTATATATCTACGGTCACGACTGACTTCAAATTTGCAGATATAAAACTAGAGAGCTCTTAGGGTTATTTGCTGAGGTTAGAGAAAAATCTATCATAGGGTTTCTAAATTATTGACATTTTTTGTAAAAATTCGGTTTTAAATATATACCGATATGCTAAACCTTTTTATACCTTCAAGAAGATAAATGACATTTTCTTAAAGATCGACCATTCTTTATTAAGGATGCCAAACATCATAGAAATCGGTTAAATCTTTCCTATCGAAAAACGCGATTCAAAAACATAACCAACGCGCATATAAATATAAGTTCGGGCCACCTTAACATGGAAATCACATAGACATAATGTTGAAAGGAAAATGTCTAAAGGACTGAAAGGGCTAAAGCTGTAATAAATCATCTGTAAGTAACACCAAAGAAAATTTCTCATGGGAGCCCAAGAAAATGAATGTCAAATTTCACAGAATTACATCTTACACATGAAATTCTCAGAATTTTGCCTTTGTAATCACAATTCTTGTGAAATTTGACAGTCATTTTCTCGGACTTCCATGCGAAATTTTCTTTGGTGTTACTACAAATGATTTATTACATCTTTGGCCCTTGAAAAATGTAAAAAAGAATGCAATATTCTTTAAATTATTCTGGTACAAGATTTTGTCTACTGAAAATCAAAATTACTCAATTTCCTGGTGGATATTCCGTCTTAATTTCACTTAAAAAGGGGTTGTAAGAATAATGTTGAGGAGTGCTTTCAATGCTCACACTGACCCTTTATTCAAAAATTTAGGGATTCTGAATCTTGAGAGTATCTACAAACTTCAAATAGGAAAATTTATGTATCAGTAATGTGTTTTTGGTGATAAGCAAGCCGCATTCTCATAGCACTAGACGTTATAAGAAAGTTCTCCATCAGTTTCTAATGTCCTAAATTTTTCAACTCTCTTAGTTTTGAAATTCGAAATGCAACAAGAACCGCTTCCTTTTGCTGTAAGCTAAAATCATTCCTCTTATCATAAATATTTATTTTCTTTTTCTTTACCTCTGCCTTTCATTCTTTTTTTCCTTTCACTTTTTTTAGCCTAACTCTGAATAATATGATTATCTAATATATTTTAAGATTTACTGTAGTTCTGTCATTGATTTTTGCATGTATAATTCTGTTAATATTTTGTTGTAATAATTTGGCTTTTTTGGGCTTCTTCGCCATTAGGTTTTTAAATATTTAGATTATTTTGTCTTTTGTACATCCTTATGGCAAAACAATAAACTTAAACTGAAACTGACATTTTGCAGTTTACCATTGTTTTAAATATCCCCGTCTAATTTCCATTCTTAAAAAAACATTTGAAAAATCACAGCTGAAATCATCTAAAAATTCTCGGACATTTCTGAACCGATGACTCCTACCCTATTAAGCCATTTTGGACTGAATTAAATATTGCCTAGATTTTGAAATGGGCAGAATTCCTGTATTGCTGTAAGAAAATAGGAAAAGAGTGTAAAAATCAACCGAAGAGAGTGAGAAAGAGAGATTTTACGAAGCTTTAAAAATTTAAAAAAAATTGCACTGAAGTATTTGTACCAAAAACAAGAGAGAATTAGGAAATCAATCTCTCTTGATGGAAAACCATGCTTCTACATTTCGACGGCCCTGGGAGTGTTACTTTTAAGTCGTAAGTCATTAACTACAGCTATTTCGAGAAAGGTTGTCGAAAAAAGTGCACACGACTATCCCGAAAGGTATTGTGGGTGGTTTTGAATTCACTGTTCTTCAAAAAATTTGAACGAATGGCACGGTCACGAGAGGCCATAGACGTATATTTGCGAATGCTAAAGAAAAGCAACAATTTATTATAGAAGATTCGACAGCTGCAATGTCAGGAACAGCGTATTGATTATATCCCATATTACCTTCCGGGATTGTTGCACGTGCACATTTCTTCCGACAACCTTTCTCAAAATAGCTGTCTGTATACGTTTAAGCAATTTTCTATGCTCCTCACCTCCTGCTAACCAAAAGGGGCAGGCCATAATTCATAAAGTTGATCCACAATGGACCCACCAGCCTATTTATAGACGACCAGGATAGCTTAGGTTTTCAGGAAATTGCAGAACAGCTTTGTTGACGTCAAAGGAATCGAAAAATCCGTACATGATGTCTAATCTCAATAAATCAGCACTAATGGTTATGACGAGGCCGAGCCTGTTATTCTTTCAAAATGTTACACAATGAAAGTTTGAAAGAAAATTTATGAGGCAAAAACTCATTTTGTATTGAAGTATTATCTAACCACCACCAAGTAACTTAACATACCTCTTGAAGCGCGTTTTTTCTTTTTTTTTGTGTGCGTGTCTGTGTGGCCGATAGACGGGTGCCATTCGTGGACGTTTGGAATTTTTAGGAACTGATCAGTCCGTCAATGCTGGAGCGCCTTCCACGCATTCCGGTCACCTGCCGGAATGCATCGGCAAATGCGTACAAACCTCTCTCTTTTTTAAGCCGTCGCAAAGACATATCTATCGCAGATATTGTTCTTAAGCCCACACAATTCATGTGCAGCTGGTTGACAACATAACATTGTTAAGATCGAGATACTCTCGGGGACAGAAGGAGGTTGGGGAGCCCTTCCCCCCCCCCCCTCCCCCGGTCCTCTCCGCCGAGAGTTTGTTGGCAAGCTAGTTCGAGTCTGTTTTCTTGATTTGAAAAAGAACTGTTCATGTTCAGTGATTGTAGTCAGATTCTGGAGCAGGAGCCGATCACCCTCTTGGCAGTGCTCGTTTAAGAGCGTAACAGTTCAATGGTTAATACTTGTTGCTTTTGTATCGATAACGGCTAATTTCTCTCGGCTACGATGAACAGATGTTTGAAGAAGAAAATTAGAAAGTTTAGAAAGTCTCCATCCGTTTTAGGCTTCCAAGGACCTCTTTTTGCGGAGAACTAAAAGGCCGAAAGATAAGGTCTAATTTTGTTAGCCACAAAAAAAGATGATGCGTAAGGAGATTCCCGAATTTTGTTACACAGACACATTACAGTGCGACTGCTATAACCGGGGCCACCAAGACAAAGTTGACCAATCGGATGACACGAAAATAACAATAAATTCCGAGAAAGAAAGTTGTCGATTACCACGAAACCGAAATGAACAAAATCAGTCGAAATCAACCCATTACAACTTACAGACGTGACCTTTTGAACCCGCTGAAAAAAGCCCGTGTTTTGTGAGTGGTCCGTTGGGGTAATGACATGGTAATGACAGAGGAGAAAAACGTAAACGCTAGTTACATTTTTTTTACTTGAGGTCGTGACGTTATTGCAAAGTGAGGCAATGGTAGCAAAGAAATTGCTGGTAGATTATAAAATAACCACTTGCGTCAAACAGATATGTCTCCTGAGTTTTATGTGTAAAGTTTCGAACAGAAAAATAATTTGTCTGGTGAAACTTTTGCTTTCTTGAAAAACGTTTGCTATCAGTATTTAAATTTTGTGTTTCGAGTAACTTGTTGTTTTTTACGAGCTGTTCATCGACCCACGACCAACATTCTTGGAATGTATTACTATTTTCCTGTAATCTGGTCTACTTTGTCTAAGTGGCCCGTGTTATAGTAGTCGCACTGTAATCGGTAATAGGACCGTGTGTCTTGTATTAGAGATGAGTGAAACTGGTTTTGCGGTATAAGGAACAATATTGAAACTATTTATCAGACAAATTGTGGCTAGAAAAAGAAATTTTGCGACTAACTGTTTCACGACTATAGGTTAAAAATTTCCCTTAATTTTACGCTTTTAAACTACTATAAAAGAAAATAGCCATACAATCGCTGTTAGTTTACACGCACAACATATCGCAAAAGAAATGATTAGCACGGAAAACTCCAGCACAATCCACCGCCTCAAACACAAAAATCAGTACATCTTTTTCCTACACTTCTCTATTTTTTCTCTGTGGTGAACAGAAAAGAAGGCTAAAACAATGAACACATATCTCAGCGAAAGAACGTTAGAAAATCACAATGTTTTATTTCGCCGAAAAATGAAGCAAGGGAGTCGGGGGAGGAGGGACTAGACGGCCCCCTGGCCCCTCCCCTCCTCGGTCCCTGAGGTACGTGCGGAGAATCATATCTAAAAAACTGCGTCTAGAAAACGCGACGAATTACGTGATTGTAGAAAATGTACGTTTCTTTTAATAGGAAATAAGAAACGGTTGTTGACACTGTGGCAATATTAGCGATTTTACTACTGTAAAACAGATAATCAAACAGACGGAGTAATTTTTGTTTAGACCAGTGCTGTCTGAGTAGGTTAATTCTTCGAAGTGTGATTACAGGCGGGATACTTAAAAGTAGACTGCTGCACGCGGGGTCAGCTAATTAATTAACCAAAGAGGACAAGACCTTAAATGAAAGGTTGAGAAATTCAGGTGGCCATTAAACCTAAAAACTCGGCAAATAAAGTAGTAGAATGTGTGCTACATATCCTTTTGGAGTACATAGAGAAGCAGTCATAGCGTCCATTTATTCTATACAAAACTCAATAAAAATCCAAAACATAATGTTAATTCTTCCTTATGTTATTTTGGGGGTGTTCTAGTACGAAAACGGAACTCATTTGCTGAAAGCATAAACGGAAGAATCTTTCCATACAAATGATAAATTACCTTGACGCTCTTTCGTCAGTAGTCATTCTTTAACGATGTACGTATATTTCGTTCTCTCCTTTCGATTTCCTTCTCGTAAATCCTAATGTATCATGTGGCTAACTGTCTTTAAAAAAGATAAAATAAAATATATTATAACAAATAGATTCTCCCATAAAACATTGAAATTAAACTGAGATGGAGTGGCAATACTGAATGGATATCAGCCTTTCAATATATATGTTTAATTGAGTTTATTTTTAGTCTTCATTTGCGCCCTTGTTCAATATTTTTGATACCCAAGCTTCCTTTTACTTGCTTATGAAATGCATAAAAAACATTCAGGAACATACAGTTCCTTCTAAAAAAAAAAAAGCTGGAAACGTTTACTGAAAAATTTTAAAAAATTGCATCACCCCTTTTTTTGAGGTCCATACCTCATTTTTTGTCACCGGTTTAAAGTGGCGAAAAACACGCTTTTAAAGGAAACAAATTTTGGGTCAAAAGAAAAATAACCTATCATTTTGAGCGCGGATGCAAACATTGTGGAAATAGGAAGTGTATATCCATTAACCTCTAATTTCATGTGGCCAAAATAAGTTGAAAACATATTCACTTGAGTTTTCTGTAAGATAATCTTGGGAGTTGACGTTCATTTAACGTAACTAGTCTAGAATTTAATGCTCACCTTTAACCCAATTGCAAAAACTTGAGTTTCCTACCTTGCCAGCCAAATCTTTGAATGTGAATCTAAATTAGGTCGCCCCCACAAACAGACAAATTGTTTTCCTAAAGGGACAAACGTTTCGCCCTTTATCACTGTAAAGTACGTCACCGGGGGTGGGACTTTTGTTACACGTGATATAAAAAGGAAGTGTAATTAAAATATTTTCTCATTGCACTCTGAAGTTTCTACAAGCTACTATTGACCGACTGGGTTGTTTTTTGAGTGCCTTCATACATTTCCAACGACAAGACGGAATTAAAATGAAAGGTTTACCCCTGCTTTTTCTCCAACTGGCATTACTTTATCTGCTTGGTACAATTTGTAATTCAGAAGGACAGCTTATGTGGTCAGATATTAGGAATGGCGGAAAAAGATCGTCCAGCGAAGTAAGTTTTATCGCTACTTAATGCTTGTTGTTTTTAAGCGCGGAGCACAGGTCTTGGTCCCCAACATTGAAAAAACAACAATATACATTCAACTGTTAACCTACAGATTTCGCTTTCACGAGAGTTATCTAGGATGCAACGCACAGAGTTGTAAAACGTAGAACAATTTTGTGGCGAAACTTTTTTGCGTCCAAGTTTCGCTGCTCGTAGTCTGTCTGACAATCGTTACAAAAAACAGGCTTCCCTTTAGACATCCAAACAGAACATCCGAAATGGAAGTCAGTGGTTCCGCTAGGTGTAAAAATGGTGATCTTTATTCACTGCAATTTCCGCCGGTGTTTAATTTCATGAATTGCTGTATGATAAAGTCTATTTTATAGTATTAGGTACTTTTTGCCTCTTAAAGTTTGAACTGACCCTTTTTGTAAGCCGTAATCTCGCATTTACAAGTAATTTTCTTCGCCTTTGAAGGTATTATCAATTGAACAAATCTTTTATATTTCTGATATCTTTTTCCCGCCCAGTTGTGGTGACATTAAAGAAAATATTGATTGAAATAGTTTAACATATTTTCAGTAAGATCTAAGCAGCTGTTTTGTGGTACAGTGAAGAAAAAATGTTCTTGCCATGAGAAAGTGGCTCTCTCGATCAGGGTTATTTTGTCAAATCGTTGAAATTTTCAGGTTTTTTTTTTTTAACAAGTGTGATTTGTTTTTTAGAAGGAAGTTGAGAGAGAGGCTTTACTCCACCGATCGATTATCCAAAGGGCAAAGACGCTTCATTCGGACCAAGCGGCGTATTTAAGACGGAAGAAACTCGACGAAAACTCAGTTGGCATTCATGTAACCTAAGCGTTTAGAATGAACTAAAAAAAAAAAAAAACTTGTAAGATCTCAGTACATAATTTATGATGATCCAAACTACAAGATTTGAGTATTGATATCGCCAATGTTGTTTAGTTAATAACAAAAGATGTTGTAAAATGGAAAATATAGTAAAAATAATAATATATAATAAAACATCTTCGTTTTAGAATTTGGATTGCTCTCTTATTATTAAGAAAGAATATGTGTAGGCAACTACAAATTGAAATTTTTTAATGAAATTTATAATCATACAAGACAACTAATCACTACATCTCGAAACAATATTTGCTTAAAAAAACTAATCGACTTTAGTAGCTTTCCATTTGAAAAATTGTGGCGTGGTTGAAGTGGGGAAGTTTTGGGCTACAACCACTTTATTTGCTAACGTTTCTCTTATTTCTTCAGTTAATTTTCCTTTGCATGATTTTTTTTTTGTACTTCGCCCCCATATTACTTTCTAGTTGTCCGTCCGTCCCTCACTATGGCAGTTCAATTTTGTCCAAGGATGAACCCACTTTCCCAAAGCGTTCTGCCCAAGATAGAAAGTCATAAAAAGTTAACAACTAGAAAATAAAAAGTAAAATAGATAAATGCAAATAAACAACAAGAAACTTTAAAGATTGGTATGAGTTCTAGTATGATTGAACAACAAGAATCATTTTAGGACTAATCAGGTTATGCACAAAGCGAGAACGAAACACATGAACGCTAAGCATGAGCTAACAAAAACAATCTTCGCCCCCTCCCACATCTATTTGGAGGAAATCTTCAAAGCTGCGGAAGAGAATGATGGAGAGATTTAGAAACGCGTTTACGGCAAACGCTGAACAGCAAACTGCAAACGTCAATTTGTAGCACAAGATCCTCCGTTTTCATTGTCGTCTACAGTTCACGGTCTACACACAATTATGGCGATACCCTAATCGTGAAACAATGGGAAATAATGATAAACAATGAAGATTTGTTCAATTATTGCTTTCTGCTACCAATTAGGAAACACCTTACGAGCGGCTCCTACATTACTGCAAAATTAAGCATGCCGTATGAATTATTTTGGTGGACATTCAGTTTTGTCTTCTCATTTTCTAATTTAAAAAATGATCAACTTGACTTTAACTTGAATTTAGAATCAACGTCATTCTAAGTCTCTCGAGAAACTTTACTTACGCCGGGCACACGGCACTAAGCAAGGACGCACAAATATCATTTGATGTTGAATAACACTTCAGTAACTTATCGGGATCACGTACGATGAACACTTGTGTTTGAAATGTACTTAGTTGAATACGTCATGGGAACAACTTACCCGGTGTTAATATTTCCTGTAACCAATAGGCATTTGATATTCAGCATAACAATTTCGGTTGTAGTTCGCACTACTCTATTATATTCGCAATTGGGAAAGACAAACCACCCATTGCAGTTGATTTATTTTATTTTCAGTCTCCAGGATTTAGTGAGATTTCATTGAATGACCATCACAAAACAACAACAACAACAACGACATTAACAACTAACAACAATCTAAAGAACCCCCCAAAATACAGCAAGTCCAATAGTGAGGTTGTATCCTCATATTTTATTATGCTTTGAAGTCAACTGTTAGTATTACTGGTTGAGGTCTAACTCACTCATTTTGTTTTGAACTTTTAAAACTCGCTGACCATCATAAAGAGAGCTTTTTTTATTTGGAAAGGTTCGAAATATGCATGGAGGTGGATTTTAGCAATGACTAATAAATCTAAAAATTAAGAAAATTTGGTTAACCGCGAATTTTTCACTTGGGTGATAAAAAGGAGCCAGTTTTAAATGTAAATCAATAAATGATCATAATTTGTATAATGAAGTTCAAGTCTAAATCATGACAAACTATGTGTCACCGCACCAAAATCCTTTGAAAATACCGCTTTTTCAGGCCTTTTCAAGATGTACAGATTAAGGCAGGGGATTAAAGGCAATTTCTTAAATGGTGTTAATTAATATTTCATTTAAAGAAAAAACCCTGGGCGTATATTTTCCAAGAATGTTAGCTTTTCCGGGTGTAAGATGCAAGATAGTTATCATTTACTGCTAAAAAAAAATAAGACTATTGAGTAAGTTAATTAGGTGCCCCAGCATGAGTCGCGCTTGAGAAAATTTATATATATAAAAAGATATTAAAAAAACTGAAGATTGAATAACTCAGCCGCGCTCTTCAAAGCCGCCGGCTGTCCCTGGCTCAAGCGTACCAAGAAGAAGCGCTTGCAATCTTTTAGTTTTGAAACCCATGTTCTGAGGTCCGCCTGGATATCCAAGGGTTATCAGGTCAGCTGATTAACCTTATATTGTTCTGACTAGGTTTATTCCCTGCCGACGCAGGAACTTTTAAAATACTTTTATCACGGTAAACTAATTCTTTTATTCAAATGTAGCACTGAAAGCTGTCTTTCGACTCTGAATATATGATTAATAAAAAGTCAATTATATTCACGGACGTAAATTGTTATTATCGACCAAAGTCAGGATTAAAGAAATTAGCCTTGACCGGGATTCACATAGCCACGACCTTTGAGATGACTAGAGGCAACGGTTAGCAAATATCACCAAAACAGAGGTATTAATGAATTAATGATGACATCCTACACGATTCTACACAACCGCCAACAGGGCGGTGATATCTATCAGATCCATTAACCTTTTGTTGTGAACGTGCCCTTTAAATTAATTTCCGAGCCAGCCGCACGTCGCTTTGGCAATTGTGTTTGAGATCTTGTTCCACAGCGTACCGAAAGCTCATTGCCTTTTCTGTATACTCCACCTACACTGCATTGAGACCGGCAAAGGAATATTCCAACTATTTTGATCCGCCTTCGGACAAACAAAATGCAAACGGAGACTGTATATGATAGTCTTCCTAACAACTGAAGAGAGCTTTTTGTTTTTAAGAGTATCTATAGAGACACTGCTTTTTCTCCCTGAAAAAAATGTCTTCTATTTTTTGCTTCATCAAACGACAACGACAACAAAAACTAAATTAATCAGATACAAAATAAGTCTCAGTGAAAATCTTGTGCAATGAAAACAGTAAAGATTTTCCTAGTTTTATCAGATTTGTACAATGAACAAACAAGTTCTGTATTAGAGCTATTAGAATTGGGGTGGAAAAAGGTTTTGTTGTCATATAATTCTTGCAAAATATTTTTTTTGCAAATAAATATTCCAAGTAACTCGTTTAGCTAAAAAGATCGACCATGATTGTTAAAACCATTTACACCGACTCACAAATCGGACATTTCTTTTTTTCGACATGAGTTTTGACAAACAAACCGCTGAATAGCCGTCTTTACAATTGTGGGGAAACTTTCTTGTTCTCTTTGTAATATCTTACTGTTAGAGGTAAAATTCTTCAACTTTCCCAGAAACCAAGCGAGAGTAATTAGTTGTACAAATCTCGTTAAAAAGATTAGAAAAAAAAAAATTATACGCTACTCAAGTAATGCCAAGAGAAATTTCCATATCAAAGGAAGCGAGTTACCTCAACACGGTCAAACGCAAGGTAGTTTTGAACTTGCATTGACTTGCAACGATATGTTTTTGTAAGGGTGCTTTACACAATTTCACTCGCCGCGGAAATATGTTTTTGAGGAAGTTCAGGGAAAAGGTAGTCAAGTACTTTAATAGCGTCGAATTGGGTAAGTAGGCGGTCTGATCTCTGGTGATTAATTTTCTCCACCCACCTTCCTTGTTTTAAGTTAAGTTTTTGGAAATCAGGGATGACTTCGCAATTCCCATATTTAAGAATCATTCTACGTTGCCGTCTTCATTTCTTTTGCTAGCCTGACACTTTCACTCTCCTCTCAGTTCCTTAGAAAAATACTGGCGTTAATTTTGTTCGATATCGGGCAAACACAAAGACTTCATGGGCTCATATTTATAAAGTTTTTAATTATCACGTGATATATCACGTGATTATTTTTCTGAAATGGTTGATATTTATCATTGAAAATCAGATAAAACTTTTTCATGCATATGTAGTATTTGCTACTCTTTGTAGCGACTTCCCTATGCCTAATAAAATTATAGGTAGGGAGAAACGTGAGACTCTGTTTGATTATTTCCGACGGAATCAAGACGATCGCTATTGATCAAACGGCGATCTTAGAGATTAAAGCGACGATCACATTGCCATTCCGATCAAGTTCGACTGCTTCATTCGTGCTAAACGGCAAAGATATCTGTCAGAGTTTTTGTTTTTCTTACTGAACCTATTTTTTTATTAGTATTTTCTCGTTTCCGTTGTGGTCGTCGAAGGTTGCTCGAGCTCGCTAGAAGTGTTTGACCACGCAAAACAATTCTCGATATGCGACGATTTCGTTTAAAAACCTGATTATTTGATGGAAAATGCGCGAGGAAAACGACGTCTACAGGTACCCACAGAGAGGTTCAAATGTCGTTTTGAAGGCCACAGGTAGAATATACTACTTGCAATGCGTTTTTGTTAAACAAAAGAGTGCCCGGAAAAATGATGGAAATCGTACATTGCATTTTTTTATGAATAAAAAATGTATGTTTAAACGTGCTATACATAAGTTAATGACTCAAGCAGAAAAAATGGGGTCAATGCGGAAGTCTCCATTGAATCGTTATGTATCAATCAAACGTCACTTATCTTCATCTCGAAAAATTCAGCCTAAATTTTTTTGTTTCAAGACATTGTCAACATCGACCATCCTATGCCATCCCCAATATTTTATAATACACTATCCTCTCCTGTGTTTTTCGATTTGTATGTTAACCGAATAATACTTTGAGGTTTTCTCAAGTTAGACAATTTTATACGTTGCAAAAACCGACCTTGGGGAAGCTCAAAATTGTACGCGAAAGACCCTGAACTTAAAAAAATTTTCCATAATACACTTATTGAGATAACGATTTTCAACCAACTTGTTATTTATTAACATTTTTCTTCTTTCCTTTTTATGCGCGGAAACACAGGAAACATAATCTTCAATTCTGCCTCCACCGCAGTCTCTTCTGGCGCCGTTTTACTTTCTGCGTTAAACTGGTTAGTTTTTAAGCACTGACGGAGAAAATTTTCTTCTAACTGTAAGAAGTAGCTTTTGATGGGTCAAACGTACAAAAACTTCGGAAGTTTACTTTCATGTTACTTTGTCCGAGCTTTGATACTTAAGCGAGCGAGACCATTCATCCGTGACATAAGTGCATGAATTATCTCTAAAAAGCTTTTCTGACACTTTGTCTTGTTCATGTACATGTCAACGTCCTCCTTTCACTCAAATCAGTCACCTATTCTGTACCGCAGATTTCGTAAAATCATTATCATGGCTTGATATTGAAACAAGCCAATTTACTTGATACTTGATCTCATAGGGACGTCGCAACATATTTCCAAGTTCGTCGCGAGAGGGATTAGGACGGGAGGTTGGGGGGGGGGGGGGGGGGAATGCTAATTAGTGACTTGAAATGGGGAGGTTGAGGGGACTCTCCTCTCAGTAAGTCTCCTATTTTTTTTCGTAAAGAAAAGGGGGACTCAAACCGGGCCCAGTTCCCCGGCTCCGCCTTCCTTGTCTCCACTCAGATTCTGTCTTTATTGAGAGAATTCATACAAATAGTTTTCTCCATTTCCAAAACGTGAATTGATTTGTATTAAATTTAAAAAAAGGGGACAAATGATGTCTATAGTGTTAAAACCACCTATGCTGCAAATTAGAATAAATGAAACAGAAAGTATTTGTTAGCACTTATCATTGTGTGGGTTAGGTTTTTTAAAATAATCAAATAACAATTAAAACCACTATAGTTGTTCTACTGCATATCATGAAACGTTTTCACCCTTCCATTCAAAGTACATGATGTACTGTTTAGTAGCAGGCTTTCATTTCATCTTTTAGAAAAGTAGCTGTGAAATTAATATTTTATTGAAACTTCAAAATCCTGTGCAGCATGCAATTAGCGATACGTTTTCCAAATCATTAGACTTCTTTTAAACCTTTACTCTAAATAACTCCTTAAGAGAAATCAAATATTATTGTCATGAAAAGCAAAGAGCTTCGTAATCACTTAACAGAAAATTTGAAGGAAAAAGTAAAGGGAAATGGGAAGTTTTAAAATTGGGAAATTAAAAGATGGATATATAGATTTTCACAACGCAAGTTACAACGAAAAAACAACACCTTTTGAAGGGTGGTACACCCCGATCTAGTTTTTTTTCGTTGTTGTTGTTTTTCGTAAACACTCTGATTTTTAAGAACATTTTTGAAATCAGTGATATCCAAAGTGCACTGGAGAATAAGAAATAAAGAAAGATTAGAATTCCATTAAAGCTCTCGGAGAATAATAGTAATAAAAAAGATGTAGTATTCTATTCTATTTAATTGCCGTGAATTTCGTGATTGAATAGGAAGGTGGACTTAAGGTAATTACATTGGGGAAATTACCACAGCAGCCCAAGTGTTACAAGGTAAAAATTATAATTGCGAAAGGTGCAAAATAGTATACAAAAAGCTGAAAAGGATGGAAAACGAATTCCACCAGAAAATATCATTCTATCTTCTATGTTATTATCTCTTTGAAAACATTTTAATTAGCACATCCATTAGGTTCGACAGTAAGTGGGACTGAAGTAAAGCTGAAGGCATGCCTTGTTTTATCGCTATGATATCATTAAAAGACAATTCAGCACAACATTTTTTACTAACAATAGAGAAGCCCGCGGAGTATTAAAAGACCACAATTTCAACCAGAACTCCACAACTCGCTAATAGAAGAGCTCCAGTCGTAAGTGACCATGAAAACCATGAAAAGTCTCGTTGTACTTATGTATGTCGTTCTGTTTCTTGGAGAAAGCATGGGTCAGTTGACATACAGTGCGGGGTCTCACAGGTTTCGATTGGGTGGCCGTGACCAAATGCCAGACTCGGTAAGGAAATTAAATAACTTCATGTTGATCTTTTTAATAAAGGAGATAAATCTTGATGTCTTTCATGTTCATGCACTTTATTCAGTGCCATAACTGAACCTCTTCTTCGATAAGGGCATAATTTTTAGTATTATATAAAAACGTTTAAGTTTGATGTTATCAAAGCTATTAAAACCTTATCTGTTGATTAAGAAGGAAATTGTATTCATTTGAATTTGGTCAATCAACAAAAAATGGAATAGTAAACCGGGATCTCTCCGTGTTTATAGGGACTGTGAGTTTTTTGATTATAAACTCTTGAATTAAAAAATAACGAGTCATTCTAAAAATAATCACCATTGAGTTATACCCAATTTCTTTGTTTTGAGGTCAATTATTATCTTAATAATGGTCAACTTTAAAATAATCCCCTACCATGACGCAAGAAAATAATTTTAAAAATCGCTACATGCTGCGGTTTTGGTCTATGCACTGAAGGGAATAGAATCTCTAGAACTTCTGGTGGCATCTGGCAAAGAACTGAATACTTCGCACATTGAACTGTGAGAATGTTTTTTGCTGTTGGCAAAGTTTTCTACACCCACAAAAGCCATAATAGTAACTACTTCAACTTGATTTTCAATGTTTAGTTAAGGATCAGGATCAGCAGCTGGACAGAGGCTATTTAAGTTCTGTCGTAAACGTTCTTTGCAATAAAAGGGAAAATGTTCACCAGTTTATAATGGCTTTCCAATATTACATGGCGAAAGCAGAGGGTGACTTGATCATTTCCCTGGGTCAGCAGACTGCTGAAAATTATCTTATCATGAAAAAAGTACAGACTGTTTGAATGCGGAATTGAATAGTAAAAAATTCCTTTAATTATTATCTTTCAGAATTCTTTGTCGTCATCATACAAGCTGATGCTTCAGCGCAAACGGTTCATGGAAGGTCGTTTTCGTAAGATGAATGCGGTGGCCAAAGACTCAAGGGAAGATGACAAAGCATTCGACCGTTATAATATAGACCGCGACACATAATGATGACAAACACGAAGGAGATCTTGAAATATGGTTTTCAGTACGAGGTCAAAAAGGATCGGATTTGGATCAAACTCGGAGCTCCCTCATTGCGTTAAAATATTTATGTAACATCAGGTTTTATTGTCATTTATTATTTAAACTTTCACACGAATTTTGGTTCACTATATTGCACTCAGTGTATGAATAAAGAGCTGTAAATAAGTCCCTAAAAGGTGTCGCTCACAACTTTTTTCTCCCAAAAGCATTATATTTCATCATCTTCAAAGGCTAATGATGTTCCAAAGTAACGGCAACACTCTGCGGCAACATCATTAACGACCTCAAAGCGAGTCCCAGTATATCCAGGAGGCGGTAATGGGGCTGCTGTGAATACATATCCCTTCAAACAATCCAACAAAATTACCATAAACAACACCCTAGAAACCCCATTACCTTCGTAATTACTGCAATAAGAGATCAGAAGTCTAGATCCAAATTTACATTTTTAGCTGTCTCTGAAAGTTTTGAGATTAATTAGTCTCCCTCCTATGTACTTCTGACTAAGGAATGTCTGTAGGTTTCCAACACTCTTTTCCCCATCCCGTCATGTCTTACTACAAGACCGAAAAACTATTATTTCTTTCTTCAAACATGCTGTAATAAACAATCAAAAGTGACTTTAATTTCTTTTCTAACATCTTCATTCCGGCACACACAATCACACCAAAAACTCGAAAGGAATGAAATCTCTCGGAAAGTGCGAATTAAACTGGGTGTCGTGAACCTCTTTTTTGTCGTCCTTGTTGTTAATTATCGCCGGAAATTCACCGGCACATTTAAAATGACCCGTTATTTGGAACAACTGAAAACAATTTTTTTTCAACATATATTGCGCATAACGAAAAGTTACATCCGCGCATTAAGCGGCCCCATCTGAGACTAACAAAGACTATGTTGACACAATAGCGGATACCTTTTGCGCTGGCGCGAAAACCATTACCGGATAAGGCTTCTCAGGTTCACACATAAGAACGGTGATTTCGTGCCGACACGAAACGTTATTCGGCATAGTGTGAACATAGCCTAAAAGATCAATAGAGTACTAAAGTGTGACGTCATAAAAATGAAATTTCTGAAATTATGGGATTTGTCAGGATATTCTGAAAGAACAATGTCCAAGAGGCCTACTTGCCAAAGATGAGCATTTGGGGGCAAATTGTCTCTGAGATCGTAGTCCAGTTATACTCAGAAAACTCCATACAAACCCTTCTAAATTTTTTTGGCTCGACCCAAAAAAAAATTTAGAAGGGTTTGTATGGAGTTTTGTAGGCATAACTGGGCTACGATCTCAGAGACAATTTGCCCCCAAATGCTCATTTTTGGCAAGTAGGCCTCTTAGACATTGTTCTTTCAGAATATCCTGACAAATCCCATAATTTCAGAAATTTCATTTTTATGACGTCACACTTTAGTACTCTATACTGGAACCTCATCATAGACCTGGAAGGTACAAAGTTGGATACTACCCTAGTACTATAGCTTAGTACACCCACCCTCCTCGGGGGTAAACGCTATTTTAAAAATCTTCTAGACCCGTCTTCAAAGCCAACCTCGTTCCCAGGGTTCTCTCCTACCCGCCCTACGGAGCGAGACGGGTAGGAGAGAGAACCTGGGAACGAGGTTGCTTCAATGCAAGTTGCTCCAAGTCTATTATGTCTTGAGAGTGCTGGACTTGAATTCCCGCTCAAAGCGATAGACCTCCACATGTTTCCCATTTTCTGGAAATTCCAGGTAAAAATGAACGGATCTAGGGCAAACTTGATGAATAAAATGTCTTCAGCTAGATTTTGCGCTACGGCCAAATTTGTTTGCTGTTTGAAACTGGCATCTGACGCATTTAGGGCAATGTGCATTACAACAATGGAGGGAAGCGTGCAAGTGAGCAAAACTACTGTTAAGCACAGATTCATGCGAATAAATTGACGTTCCACGCTATCGTCTATAATAATCGTGCTGGTAGGATTTTCTGCAGCACCGCTGACAACGTCACATCGACCACGTGTAAAAAATGCATCCCTTCTGCGCATGTGCGCGCGAAGGTTAACCAACATGGATACGTAAGCCACCATCAGGATCATTGGAATGGCAGTCGCGTGTAAATAAACGTCAATCATGAGAAGAAGGTGATGAGAAATACCCGAGAACTGAAGAAAAGAAAAACCCGTCGTGTACATAAATACTCCAGTTACTATTGCTATTACCCGCATTTTGGTCAGGAAACGTTTGTAGAAGTGTGGACGAGTTATGGCAAGGAAATGGCTCCAAGACTGAAGGAGTACAATCAGAAACGAGCAGTTGATGAACATTCGCGGTAAATACTGAATTATCTCTACGATTTCCACCTTACATTTGTTCAAGTCATTGCTCATATAACAGATTGAAAACGCCGGCTCGACCACCATTCCTGTTATTAAGTCAGCCACAGCAATACCGAGAACAAAGAAGTTCGCAGGCGTCTGAAAGGTTCGGGTCCTTTTTTTCCAGAGCGTCACCAAAAGAGCGATGTTTGCAACGATCGTAAGAGTTGCCAGTATTCCAAGGAAAACTCCAGAAACGAAACGAACAGTAAGAAAAAGCGACAATGAGCCGCTTATTCTTTTGTTCGAATCATCAGCCATTATCAAGTCGTCTTAGGGAATTGCTGCATGTTCCCAACGTTTGTGACTTTCACTGAAGAAGAGTGTACAAACAGAAGAAGTTTCGAGACGTATAGATATTGACGTGTGCTGCACGCCGAAGGAAATGGGAAACTAATTCATTAAAATATCCTTTAACGACATTTTTGTGTCCATGGCTACCAGGCCAGAAGAAGAAACGCAACTATGAGTAATTACACAACAATTAATTTTTGTCGTTCTTCAGATGTTTTCCCGTTATATAATTTGCTAAAGAAAGAACAAAAAAACACTGTGCGCGAAGAAGAGCGATGAGAAGTTGATGACTTCCTTTGATCATTGGTCAACCTTTTATTCTATGGATAGTTTTTGAGAGCGATTTGAATTGGCTGTTTAAAAACTTTCCCTTCTTTTCTGTTATCTCTGAATCTCAGTTATATATCTTATCTCTGCTGCTAAAATCTGATATAGCACGTTCTCCAGGCCACATAGGATTACTCGCTGAAAAACGCGAATGAGGCCAGGCGGAACTTTAAAGTTTAAATCCATCGTGAAATCCTTATTTGTGACACAAAATATATCATACGGTATCATGCAGGAGTGCATTTCATTTGATATCCCGAAACTTCCGAGTTAATTGATTCCACCCATTTTCAATTTGGTTGCAAGTGGAAGAATCTTAAGTGCTGTGTCCACTTATATTATAAACAACTTTGGTCATTTAAAAGTCATCACAGCCGCAGGTATGTTGATTTTAACTTTAAGCCGCGTGACTCTTGTTTGTACATAGCGCCTCAGGCCAAATTTAAGATAGCTTGGATGCCAAAGGTTTTTTCTTATTATATATTCCTATTCCCTCTGATAGCTTGTTCGCGGCGAAACTGCGATAGCGGTAAGGGAGCGCAACGTGCAAAGGAAGCTTAGGAAGCGTTCGTGTGGTTTATGAGACCTCTGGAACAGGGCCGGGTGAATGCAAGATCAGAATATTGACCAAAGTACAAGCTAGAAAGACAAATATAATTTGCTGTTGAAATGTGCTGTAATACTTTCGGTAGGCGACGTTTCGCGAAGTGCAAAAACCTGGAGCTCGATTGTAAAGCAACGAACCGAAAGTTTGGCAAATTTAATGCTAAGGTGAGCGAGGCTACAACTGCAAAACCCCTAAGGTAGCATAAGCATAATTAAGCCGAGTGTAACAACCCATTCTTACCCGTCCCCAGTCACCGTTTATCGCTAAGCAATCGTATTTCCTACCATTGAATAACCTCCAAGCCTTAACAAACCCCTCCCTGGAATAAACACCCGCTCCTTTTAAGTCAAAAAAGTGAACCTTCCTCCCCCCTAGAATACGTTCCCGTCTCCCTTCGATTTTCAAAATCACAGTCGACTAAAAGTACGGGTAACAAAAACGTTCAACTTGTTTTGTAACATTGCTGCAAAACAAGTTGAAAAGCGATGAGGCGCTCCGAAAGTTGTTGAAGAAATAGAAAGTTGTTCTACTTTTTGCAACAAAATCTGTACATGTTGCGAGTTTTACCGGCTCAAGGCAAACGCGTTTGCAGCAAATGACGCAACTCGTGGCGTGATTCCCGCGTAATCTTATCCAATGAGAAGTCAGTATTCACCCAACTTTGTTTGTTGCCCGTTTTACCGCGGCTGATAAAACAACAAAAAAAAAACTTACGGAAACCATTTTTTCAAGGTCAAAAGGCAATTACATTTAGCTACTAAAGGAAAGGCACCTGTTCAGCCCGTTACACTGACACAGAAAGCTGGCCACCTTTGGTTTCCCCGCGAAATGACGTCCGAGAAACGAGCGCAGAAATTCCATAATGATAAATTGTCACTACCCAGATCTGAGTAGTGCCTCTGATTGGTCGTGTAGGCAGGGAAACTTGCTTCAGCCAATCCGAAGCACTAGTCAGATCTGGGTTGTGACCCGTCATAAGTATGGACATTTCTGCGTTCGTTTGTCAGACCTCATTTCGCAGGGAAACCAGTGGTGGCATCGCGCATAGTGTCGGCTGTTTTCTCAGGCTAGGCCGATATGTGACGATTCAATTCCAAGATCGGCGCGGCGCTCCAGTTACAGAAACCGCCCCGAATCACCGTTGCGTGAACAGTATAAATCCCTACCCCATATGGTTTTCACTCTGGTGTAAGAGTTATCCGATTAAGTGTACACATCGCCTAACTAGTCAACGTCCGCACTTTCTTTTGGTTCATAAAGAAACGCAAACAGAAAGAAATAAAGAAACTGAACAAGACAAAAACTTCTCATTGACGGGAAAAACTGGATGGAGGCTGGAATGATAACAAGACCAGTCTTTATTATTTCAATCGTGTGTGTTTTACAATCATGCACACAGCTTCACTCGGATTTAATGATAATGCAAAACAAAGGAACACACCAAAGATCGTACTCCTTTGATGCGTCTTATCAAGTAACTATCACTACTTCTGTTTAATGTTTTTGTCGATAGAAATTTTAAAATAACTTAGTAGTAAATTTTAAGAGAATAGAACAAGAAGAAGCAGTAGTCATCGTCATTTAGTGAAAAAAACTCCTGCAGAAGTAGCTCATTGTAATAGTCTTGAAGTTACGCTTAACAATTAACTGACTATGCAAGCCTCATATTTTCTTTTGTTTTAAAACGTTTTACAAAGACCAGTTGGATAAAATCCATGGACATCGTTAAAAAAACGCCTTGAAAGCTATCATAGTCATCACCATCAATATCATCATCATCATCATCAGCAACATCATTAATATAACTGTTATATATTACTAACTCTCGAACTAGTCCAAACTTTTTTCAAGAGCTGATCTTAACAATCTTGCAACCTTTTCGGGTATCACTTCTGCACACGTGTGAGGGGGTGGCTACGCGCAGTGGTGCGCGCAGTGGTTTCCCCAGCCGGACGCTTCCCTCCACTGCGGGCAACCTTTTGCTTTTCTATTGAGCATGCACGTCCACGTGACGCCTACGTCAAAACGTCAAATGACATCACTTCCTCTTGTTTCGCAGGAAACGCAAGGGACTTTAAGATACAACGAAGCGACGCCAACGAGAACGTAAAAAAAGAAAACAAACAAACAAACAAAAACAAATAGGTTTAATAAGCAAAACAACACCTTTACACATGTATCACACATTTTTTTTACAGTTATTTCGCCTTTTGCGGACAACGTAAACAAGCAACGACGAAATTTTGCATGTTTCTTCTTCCTGAACTTGGATATGGTCCCTAGGAATTCAACTCTAGGAGGGTTCGTCTACATTTGCGGACAAAGTAAGTTGTTAAGACTGAAAGAGCGCAAATTCACAGCATGCTCGCGTTAAGGCAGCAGTTACATGTATACAAGCAAATGCACTTGAGCCTTAACTTTGTTTTAAACAGGTTTTACCTGGCGCTAGACGGCGGCTCGATCAGAGAGGCAAGCGGTTACTCGTAATTGTTTCTCTCCCTTCGT
The DNA here is from genome assembly GCA_964035525.1 of Porites cylindrica. Taxonomy (NCBI): domain Eukaryota; kingdom Metazoa; phylum Cnidaria; class Anthozoa; order Scleractinia; family Poritidae; genus Porites; species Porites cylindrica. The sequence continues at coordinate 20,115,803 of OZ037785.1, forward strand.
AGCGTAGCGTCCCGCCTGGAGAAACCTCTTTTTGCAGGGTAGAGGATGGCAGCATGTCTGGAGTTTTGGATATATTTCATAGTAATTTAAAATAACCTAAACAGTTTTCCTCAGTTTTCCTACAGCTGAAATTTTCCCCTATGAGGAACTAAATAATTATTCACCTCTGTTTCTGATTAGTTTAATCTCCCCTTTAATTTCCGAATCATTCTTTAGTAATTCATCAACACTCTAATTCTAGCTAAAAAGTTTTGTGTCACTATATATTACGTCAATTGCAAGGCATGCCAAACTTTGATGACTCGCTTCCCCTGATACTGTTAAACGCCAACGGAAACATGGTAGCTGCACTTTAGACCAGTAACTTCAATTTCACCTGATGATTATTGGACATTAACATTGCCAGTGATGACAGTGTGAAGGCAGCAAAAAATATTTCCAAAATTCTATTAGTTATTCCAGCTCTTTGTGTTTGGAACGGCTAAAATACACGGTGAGTAAAATACAAAAATAATGACTACCCCGCATGCAGGTTAACGTTCTCCAGAAACTGCATTCAGTTCTGCAAGTGTAGTTATATTTCACACTCCTTCAAGAGCAGGAGAGAAAAGAAAAATACATAATGTATAGATAATTTATATCTCATCATAAAGCTATTATATCACGGCTTCACATAGGGGGATCCAGGATTTTTTCTAGGAGGGGGTGCACTCGTCTCTTGCTCTTCTTCAACACAAATAAACCACATAGTTTTTTTATTGCAGAATACCAGTTGTATTAGAAAACCGCAGGTCATCTCGGGGGGGGGGGGGGGTGCGCACCCCCTGCACCCTCCCCCTAGATCCGCCCCTGGCGTCAGCGTCAAGTAGTATGGAAAAGTACCTCGAAAAACGTGGGTCTCGGAAAAAATTTTGGCCTAATCTCGAAATCTAGGAAGGTTTAATAGCGTTTTTTATAGGGTCTCAAAGTCTCGTATTTTTTTGCCGACGGGTCTCGAAGTCTCGGATTGGTCGTTTTTTCTTTCCGTTTGGTCTTCAGGAGTCGAATGTTTCAGGGTTCATTGGTAAAGTTTATCGAACTGATCCAGTAGATTAAGACAGTAAAACAAGACAAAGAAGTATATTGGTGGGCCTCCGCCAGCTTCCACTGGCGTTTTTGTCTCTCGGGCTCGCGAAGTTGAGTCTCGATCTCAAATTTTGAAACCAAATTTTCGCAGTCTCGAATTTACCATTCTATACCCCTGCATCTCAAAAAGTAACCCATACTTCCACCCTTAGAGCCATTTTTTATTCCCAGTTATGTACTAATACCCATTTAACGTTTTTGTTCTTATTTTTCCGAACTACAATCTGAAGTTTTTTTTAAATTTGAAATTTTAAGATAATTTTCCGTGCTGGCCTGAAAACCATGGTTATAGCGGTATAAACGTAGTGATATAATCGAGTCAGAAGATCGTCATAACTGAACCTCTTGTTTAGGGGCGTTCCTCCTACTGACGCCTTCGCCACTGCTTACGCTCGCTAATAAGCCGGCTTAAAAGCCCTTGCTTGTGCGAGAGTTAAGAAAGAAAAAAGAGAAAAGAAAAAAAATCTGCCCTGTCAACTCCGTTCCGTTCCTCAGTTCCGTTGCTTTCTACGCCTCTCTTGCGTGACCGATACCAACTGCGTTTCTGAACATCTCCTGTCCTCCCGATGTGGAGCCGTTATCAAGGTCTGAATCGTCAGTGCTGTTATCTCCAACACGATTCCAAGAGCAGCTGAGCATATTGAGCAAGGTCAGCCGGAACTTTGCGTTGAGGAGCACGTAAATTATCGGGTTGTAGATAACGGAAGCTTTGGCCATCAGCTCTGGAATCATGGAGTATGCGGGGGAGATACTTTCGTGTCCAAGCGCAGAACCCACCAAGCTGGAGAAAGCGTATGGGAACCAGCTGATGAAGAAAGCCAATGTCATGGCAATAACGATCTTGAGGGTCTTCCTGGTACTTCTTCTTTGCCTTTCCTGTGCCGATTCATCTGCCATTCCCTGAGGCACGGAGGTGTTCTTGATATACCTAACAATATAAAACTTAAGTAGTACTTATCTAACTACTAACTAGTAATAACCAAAAGTTACGGAGTGCGCGCGTCAACGACCGAAGGTGAAAACGCTTTTGCTTTTGCTCTGCTTTGGGCAATTTTCACGTGATAGATAGTCAAAACACGCGTGATCAGATTACGAGTAATAGACTAGGTCCAAACGCGAGTGATCAAATTGCGTTCTGTGCATTCCATTCTTTCCTAGTGGACAATGCTGGCTACATACATGCGACGCATGCGTAAAAGCAACCTGGAGATTAGAATTGCGGGTTCCTCTTGTCGTCCGCAACCAGATGTAAAGAAAAAAATTGAAAAAAATTTTCAATTTTATATTGAAAATTTATGCCAATCCCGAAAGTAAGATCTTAAAAAGACGCAAATAAATAACAAGTTACGGCTGTTCGTAGGCCGGAGTGAGTCTCACGTCCTCAAAAGATGGGTATCAAGTTAAAACTCCGCTACAAGAGCAGCACCTATTTATACAGCCCGTTAAATTCGCTCTTCTCCAGTACTTCCATGGGATTTGGACACATCACAGAGGATTTGGAAACGATCAATTTGCGCTTGTTGCAGCCAAGTCTTGTTATCTATCACAGAGAATGTTGCTCTCCTCTAAAGGCTTCAAAACATAAGACTTGGTCGATATTTTTAGGGTTGGCGTTATTCGGCTAATGGTTAATAGAAAGTTGTGATTTATGTGTCTTAACGCTGATTGCAGCGCAGATGAACCCGATGTTTCCTGTGAAATTGACATAGCAAATACTTCCAGTGTCGCATCAAAAGAAAATAAACAAACAGATAATAGAAAAAAGCCTCAACATCATTAAATGAAAGTTTATTGATACCTTTGAGGCATTATTTCTTGAATATTACTGGAAACCAACATCGTTTCTGTGCCAGATTGACTGAGCAATTTCTCAATGTCAATGAGCCAGTAACGTCTTATATGAGTAAAGCCCCGTGCAAACGGACGTAACATTGTTGGCCAACAACTCCCAAAATTGTTGGATGTAACAAACTTTTCCCAACAACTCGCAACAACATGCAACAGGGTGTGCAAACGAGCGCAACATGTGATGTTGCGGCCGTTTGCATGGGGCTTGTGAATTACCATCGACAAACACTTCAGACAAGTCTTACACGTTAGTTTACAATCAAGGTTACATGTCATCGAGACGATAAGCTATTTTCGTATATTTTAAGTATCTTAGTTTGACAAAAGCCCTTAAGGTCCTTAAGGCCTCATCTCCTCTTTAACGCCACGAAGCGCGTCACAAGCCCCCTCCCCTAAGCTTAGGGAGGGAGGAGGTATTCCGCAGTTAAAGTGAGTTAAAGTGACAGAGATAATCTAAGGATTGGCTAGTCTAAGTATGATAATTTGGCAAACATTTTCTTGAGTGCCTTCATTACAGTTAGGATTTTTTGGGTATTCAAAACAATCTGAAGATTGTCGCACCTCGTGAGTACTGCTGGCGGGTAGTTCTAGATTGCCAGACGAGGAAAAGAAAAATTCATGTGATACGATGAACAGACAACCGAAATCATTCAAATTTCGTTTCCTTTGCCCTCTGTAATCATCATTTACTCCTTTACGATAACTTTTTAAGGCTCAGTTATTCGGCCTGGGACTTTTGGTGATTACTTTTTGGTCCATGTCTTTTTGTTAAGTTTTTTTATTTTTTTGCTCCCTTTCGATTATCCCTGTCGCTTTAACCCTTCAGTACGCACTCTGGAATAACAGGCAGATGGGTAACAGTGAAAAAAATGATTAAACTAAATATTAGATTGCATACACCCTGTAATTTTTTAGTATGACCTCGGTGAAAGGAATTAAACTGGAAGTCAAAGTCTTGGGACCTTTCCAGTGATATTAGTAGACCTAGTGACCTCCCCTCTACTACCCCCAACAATGTCGAATTTTGAGGAAAATGGGTTGAAAGTAGTCCTTCTCTAGCCTGCGTATCAAGCGTTTCCTTGTAGTTTCGGAGCAAAGAAAGACCGAGAAATAACGAGGAACGGTATTTTCGGAGTTTTACTCGCCCCATTTTACGTTTCTGGGAAACTCTCCACCTACGCCTCCCCTAAACCAACATTTTGCCCTAAGTAAGAACTAGGTGTTATTGTTGGTTTAGGGAAGGGGTAGATGGGGAGTTTCACAGCGACGCAAAGTGATCCGGAAAAGGTTCTGCTCACAGTTACTTGGATGGGTTTGTCCACACTGTGCCAAGTTCCCTAGGCTTAGTAAGACTGATTAAATGCCACACGCATTTGAAGTCAAAAAGCAAGCAAAAAAGTTGAATACCTGTAAATTCCTGTAAAGCTGCAAATGATGACTACCAGAGGGATAAAGAAGCCAAACAGGGTCAGGTATATGATGTAAGCCTGGTCAGACAGTTTTGACGAATACCAATCTGGGTGGCAGCTAATTCTCGAGGGAATGGGAATGAATCTGTTCCAGCCAAACACTGGAGGTATTGTCAGCATGATCGCGTATATCCAAGTCCCTTTTAAAACCAAAAATTTACAAAAGATTGTATTACTATAATGTAATTGCGGTATATGCTTCTTGGTCGTTTTTCTGACTTAAGTTAAAAACGATGAAAACACGATTGTGCTGAAAAAAAAATCCTGGTGGGAAAGTTATATATAGGGTCAAGAAATGCTCGAATGTCGCTTAGAAATACTTTTGATTACCAGCAAGCGAAGTCCAGGGTACTGCATGTCTCTTGGTGATACTCAAGGCTCGGTGAGACGCTGTTTTTCTTTTTCATTTTGCTGTGTCAAAACGATTTTCTTTTGTATTTTTTTCGCTTATTACTCATCCTATTGCGCTCGCTGTGATACTAGTTTTGCAAGGAAATTTCTTGTAGATGACAAAATAATTGCCTCATGATAGTCAATACTTATGTACCCCAAGCTCTGTTCTTAAATTTGCAAACAAGAGAGATAAACTTGGAAAAACTGTAATGGGCCGGGCGGGACAGTTTTCAATAACCCAAGTTGTAATCCGTTTTAATCGCCTTCAATTTTGCCCATTTTTTGGCATCTTTTGTGTTTGCTCTATTCCTTAACCCTTTCATAAATGGTTTAAGCCGTTACATTTAGTTTTGGCTAGTTCCTAGAAAGCAAGAAGTCTCAAAAATTTGTGAGCGAGCACGATATGCAGGGGTCTAATACGAGCGGCGCCGCCCACACAACTCGCTGTTCGCGGCTTCGCCGCTCGCATACTCAAATATCAGCCTCGATCACAGATTCTCGAGCAAAAGAGACCACTTTGCAGTCTGGCTATAGGTCGTGGTGGTTGCGTTTCACTAAATTTCCTATCACAACTCTTCTTACCCCACCTGAAATAAGTAAGACCTCAAGTTTACGGCTCATTCTGTTCTGCTGTGAAAACTCGTTTCTCGCGATGCCCCGATAACTCAGGACTGCCATGGCAGTCAGGGAAGCGATTGAAGCCAGACCCGTGACACAGTTTATAATAGCCAACCAAAAGCAGAGTGCTGGTGCTTCGCCAGTGTTGGCAAAATCTGTCGTGTTGTAGCTGACAGCTACAGTGTAACCTAGTAGGCACACTAGAAGATCTGCAGAAAATAAAAGGTACCTTAATAGAATAATGGTAGCCTTACGTTCAACCTTTTAACACTCATAGGGGCACCCAACGACTGTTTCCTTCAAAATATCTGTTCGGAGAAAACAAATATTGCCTTGAATTTTTTATTAGTCGAGAACGGCTAAAAATTTCTTGATGACCGTTCCATTCGTGTACAAGTTTCATTTTTGACATTTTACTCCCCAGGTTAGGCTACTTTTCGTAGAAAGAAGGACACCTAAAATTTTCGGATTCAAAAATGTGTTGAAGAGAGAAATCAGAAAAATTCTCTCTTTCGTAATATACGTTAAAATGCATCTAAAATTTTCGGGAAAACAATAGTGAAGCCCTTGAAATTTCGAAAAGACTCAAGTTTCCCTAGGATGACCAAACAACAGATGCAAATTTTATAGCGCGCTTATGAAGCATTTCTAAAGATTTAAAAGTACTCTGGATAGCTTAAAAAATGTTTCCAATGTATGTAGGAGGAAACTGTTGTTGGGTGCCCCTGACATTAGTGTTTTGTCACAGTTTCGCCCAATGTAAGGGAATCCGAATTCAGGAATCCGGAATCCACGTTCCACTGAAAAAAATCGGGAATACAGTACCTGGAATCTGGAATCCACGACGTGGAATCCAGAATCCACCGAAGAATTGTGGCAAAAATCCTGCCAAATTTCACTGTAGATTCGTTTTGGCTGGTTATAGTTAGTTCTTGTTAGAAAGCTACCGAGGCCTTAAGGGGCCGGCCTATCCCGCATTCCCTTTCTGTTCTTTCATATCTAGCCGAATTTTTGGAAACATGTCTCAAAACGGACCAGAATATTCATCATGAGAATATTCGCACACTTTAGTTGAGTCTGTTTAAGCTGTGAGACTTCGAGGAGCCAGCTTGTGCGGTTTTCATAAATCTGGCTAGATATGTCTAGCACTCTATTTGATAATTGATATCTTGATTGAAATACCTGCGGCACACAAGTTCACCATCATACTTGTCATGCGTTTTTTCCGGTGGTGAGGATGAAACAAGATAATCAGTGTCAGTGTGTTGCCAAGGAGACCCAAGGTCAGTATGATAAACATAGACGATCCATAATATGCATACAGCGGTCTCTCTCCATGAAGCTCATAAGAGGATATAGCCATGTTTTTTAACTGCTTTGGTTTCCTGGTGTCCCGTCAGTTTACTTACTCTGGCAAAAGAAGGAGAATACAACGGTCAGGAGAATTTGTCGTAATCAGTGTTCATCAAACTGAATCAGTTTGACCAAAGGGACTCAAAGGCTGTGGACCGTACATTTATCGTGCAGAGTACATGAATGTTAATAAATTAAAAAGGAATTACAATAGGCACACTTGAAAGGCTTGGATTATTTTTTTCGAACACGTATTTTCAAACGTTTGCAGATTGAATATCCTTAAACCAATGTGATTATTCTTGCAGACAAGCCTACCCGTTCTCTATGTAAAGAATTGTCAAAAAAAAGATGCCCAGTGACTTACAAAGTCTGGCACTTACAAAGAATCGCATAACTTTTAACAGCGTGTGTTTTAATTTTTGCAAATTCACAAGCGTCATAGAAAAGTATAGAATAACGCAAAAACAAGCTAAATCATGTTAAGGACTGCAGTTATTTCTAATTTGAAAAGACGGCATTTAGAGCATATTTAACTTATCCCACTATAAACTGTGATTCAAATTAATTAAAATCGGCTCCTGCTTTTGTAAAGTATAGGCTGCCTATTGTGCATTTGAGTTGTTTTTTAGAACAAAACTGGAGATAAACACCTTTGGGAGAACTGATCCATTAAGAAAACGACTATTTTAAAGACTTCTGTATTTTAAGCAATAAAGATTGCCAAAGGTGAATACTAACCTAGAACCAGATAGTGTAGAAGAATATTTGGATGAACTGTAAGTACTATAAAATGACATCTACCTACAAGACTTACCTTGAAAATTAAATTAATCAGTGAACTGCGCTTAATTTTTAGGATTCCTTGAATCGAATACAGCAATTGACTGTCGAGGTTCAGTGTGGGCATCGTAGGTAAATGTGACGCCTTTTGTCAGAACTTGTCATTGTTTGTTATATTATTTATTACTTTAAAAAACCGTTGTATCCTGTACAAGAAAACAAATACTGTAACCAGGAAAAAAAATTGTCTTTTGGGTGGTTCTCTATTCTCAAGTAATGCCTTAACTTTTCAGTGTATCTTATCGATATTTTGCCATGAAGTTAAACGACTGCCGGTGTTTCTAGGGAAAAATTACGGTAAAGAACTTTTCTCCATCTCCTTCTTCTAAAATCAGATCACAAATCGATTTGAAAGCTTTTAATCAAAATTTGCCACTCTTAAACGTAGAGATGTTCAGCTGGGTTGGTGCGGAATTAATGAAAGGGTCAATTTTCCTGTTCGACTTTCAAAACAGACGAATTAAGAAATGTCTAAACCCTAAATTCGAAAATCATCCACGGTGCAGTTCATTTTATATTACACTTGGATCAATAATAAATCAATAATTTATTATTATTATTATTATTCAAAATTATCATTTTTGTTATTATTATTACTATTATTATAATGATAATAAGCTAAAAATTCAAGAGCTTTTAATTAAACAGCCAATGACTATTCAATATCTCGTGCATTCGTGAACTTATTCCGGCGGCAGAGATCCAAGCCTTCCGCACAAGATTTTCTAGGAAACAGACGGCAAACCACCTTTTATAAACGACATGAAGCCACTTAAACGGCTGTGTGAAAAGTCGAACTATCCATGTGATCACAACAGATTCACAAAAGATTTTACTCATTAGTATGCGGGCGGTTCCTTACATGTAAAATTGAGGTTCATCACAAGAGAAGTTGAAAGTGCGCGAGTGGCCCGAGCTCAAAGTTTAGAGTAAAATACTAAAAGGGTGATGAGTTTTAACCCTTTTAAGCCCTAAGAGTGATCAGTACAAATTTCTCCGTGTATTATCACTGCTTTATAAAACACAGTGGTCACGAGAATTGAGGACAGGATCACACAAGATGAATTTAATTGATACTTCAACAAACTCTCCCACAACTTCTATTGAAAACATATAGGGACAACAAATGAGAATTTGAATATTGATATTAGGGTTTAAAGGGTTAAAACATAGAATGAAAAAGATACGACGATGTTTTCGTTCAACGAACATAGATCGTAAAAACCAAACTGGCAAAAAAGGAAAGGTAATAAAATTGTTCATGTTTTTCGCGTGCAAGTAAGGGGCAACAATTCTTATTATTTGCCTGTGGGGTATTTCTATTCAACGGTAATTACCCCTCAGTAAATCACCCTGCTGAAAAATTTCAGAACAGTTATTTGCAGTTTAGTCTTTCACTAGCTGAAGAAAATATTTTTGCTTGTTTGCCTTCAACTGACCTACAAAAACTGTGCAGAAACTTTATTCATTAATAGATTGACTAATTAAAAATCCTCCTCTGTAGACAAAACATGCTCACTCTATTTTCATCAGCCTTATCAAGCTCTGGAGCATCTTGAGAGCTATTTTGATCAAAATAAGTGAAATTCACATCATCTGTTATTTCATGCCCAGATCTAATTTTCGTAAATGCTTTCCATCGCAAAAACTTCTCCCCGTTATGCAGACTTATAGCGCTCAGTAGAGTGATAGCGATCGAGGTAACTGCAAAATAAAAAAGCACTTAGACATATCAGTCTCAGAATCAGTAATTTTCCCAGAATCTCTTCCTTTTCTTTATCCAAAAGTGAACGCTCTTTAATAGCCTTGAGGCAGAACCTTTTGTTCCCAACGGAACAGATGGAATTTCAGCCCAATTTATCTTGTTATTTGTCTCAATCAGATGATTTTATATATTTTGAAAAAAAAAATGACACTAGTCGTCTCCAGTTGAGACACCAAAGGGATTGTAAGAAAGAAAAGAGATTTTCGGGGAAGGAAGAAAATAACTCATCCGGTATTATCTTTGTTTTGTTATAAATTATATTTTTTAGAAAAACTATTTAAGCGTGATTAGGATTGCAGCAGGTGAACACTGCATGTTTTCAAAGCTGCTTTGAATAAATTAATAAGAATGAAAACGGGTAAATTTTAAGCTACGGGGCGAGTTCATTTTTTTGGAAAAAAGGCAGAAATACGCACGCTAAGAAACGGTTAGTTACCAAGGACAAGTTTTCTGAAATCCTTTTTAATTAGTATAACAGTTCAACGTGTTTTATATCTTATTTCACAGATGAAAACAAACAACGTTATTAAAAATTGTCTTCTATTATAAGATTAAGGCAATCTTAAATCAAGTAGCTAAGGCACAGGGGCTCCCAACGACGTTTTACTCCAAAACACGTTGAAAACACTTTTTAGGCTTATCAGAGTGTTTTAGATCTCTAGAAATGTATTCTAAGCGGTGGTATAAAAGTTTTATCTTTTCAGACATCCTAGAGGAACTTAAGGCTTTTCGAAATCAGAATGACCTCTCTCAGTATTATTTTTCCAAAAATTTTATGTACAATTTAACGTTTTACGAAAGTGAGAATTTTAATTATTTGTGATTCCTCTCTTCATCACATTTTTAATTAGTCTATCAGAAAATTTTAGGTTTCGTTTTTCTAAAAAGACCTATGGTTAGTAAAATATGAAAAATTAAACTTAAGAAAATCTTAGGGAATTTATTAGATAAGCTTCGAAAATTGTAGATGGATGGGACGTTCATCTAGAAATTTTTAGCCGTCCTCAAACAAAAGAAAATTTCTAGCCAGTATTTCCTTCTCCGAACAGAATTATTTTACAGAAAACAGTCGTCGGGTGCCCATGAGGTAGCATGTAAGAAATCTTTTGCAACTCACCAAATCACCAACCAGTCGAGATTAACAGATTTACGTTTTCTGAAGAAGACAAGGATTATATCGTAAAGCATTGCTTCATGCAGCTCGTAGAAAGGCAAGACTATATATATATATATATATAATATATCCCATACAGCTACTAGAAGTCAACTAGGAAATTAGGAATTAGGAGACATTGCATTCAGAAAACCAAACCATACTGCCGGCTCCAAATATCAGGGGCTCCCAACGACTGTTTTCTGTAAAATATCTGTTCGGAGAAGCAAAATAATTATAATGCCTTGTCGAATTTTCTATGACTTGAGGACGGCTAAAAAATTCTAGATGACCGTTCCATTCATGTACAATTTTCGAAGCTTATCAAATAATTTCCCTACGATTTGTTAAAGTTTATTTTTTTCGCCCCATCACCATTTCACTCCTCAGGTTAATGTTAGTCAATTTTTCGTAGGAAAAGGGAACCTAAAATTTTCGGAACCAAAAATGCGATGGAGAGAGGAATTAGGAAAATTCTCACTTCAGTCCTAATACGTTAAATTGCATCTAAAATTTTTCTGGAAAATGTAATCATGAAGCCCTTGAATTGTATTTCGAAAAGACTCGAGTTCCCCTAGGATGACCGAACAGATACCAATTTTATAGCGCCGCTTAGCCGGAATGCATTTCTAGAGGTTTAAAAGTACTCTGAATAGCCTAAAAAGTGTTTTCAATGCATTTCGGAGGAAAACGAAGTTGGGTGCCCCTAAAATATAAGAAATCAATTTTTACATTAAATAGGTTGATGCTATACGAAATGATTGGTAATCGGGTGGGTCCAAAATTAAAGCATTACTGTAAGTATTTTTGCTTTTCGACTGTAATGAAAAGGTTAAGGCGTCGATTAACAAACCGAATCCGAAAGTTTGCTATTAAAATTATCATTTAGCGCGGCAATGTTTAAAGCATTAAGACGTTAACCGTTTTTTCCTCTTTCCTGCGCTGGCCCCATGCATGGTACTTTAATGAATAACTCCCCTTTGAAGGCTTTTTAACTTGATTCGGTTAATGGAATCATGACGCGATGTTAAAATACTTGTATATATTGGTTTATACTGTATCTAGGAAGAAGAGAAAAACGTTGTCGGATCGGATCAGAAAAAGAATGCCGAGCAGGAAGTGCAGAGTAGGTTGTGAATTTGCAGTTAGTTCTGGTTACCCACTGGTCGTGTATTCAAGGGCATTTTTTTAAGCAAAGCAAGTGTGCATTAACTTTTTACAGTCTTGCGAAATCTTCAGGCAAAAAATGCTTCAGTAGTATAAAAACGAGCACAAGATATATTTAACAATTATTCCACGAGTTGACGTTGGAAGAATTGTCTCATTAAAAACGCCCACGAAATATCGAGAATTCTTCCCGACTTTATTTGTAAAAACAACCGATTTCAGCTTGTTTTTAATTTTGAGCGGACGCGTACAATTACCATATTTGGAGAGCGTGGTATGATGGCTCATATACCATGACAGCTAAGCCAATCAGAGCTCTAGAATTGCAATTTCCAATTATTCAGTTTTTAATAATAGGGGTTAGATTATTGGCGTGAAAATGAACTTAGAATTTATATACTGGTATTTAATTTGTCACACTATTGAGGAGGCTTTTAACTTCAACAGATACATATGCAGAAATACCCGTCCGGTATATATCTAGTCTTCAACAGGTGGAATATACTCACTCCTTTTTTCTTCGTTTTCACGGAGGAAAATAAGAATCGATGTTATTATCACGTCAAAACCTTACTTATATAGAGTCTATAGTCTGGTCGAATTAACGCTTAGTCAATTAAGGGACTGTGTCAGCACTGGCTAGTACACCGCATTGCTTGTAATGCTGGCCTATCAGTTTCCCCCTTCCTCATTCGCATGAGCAATGGCACTTGAATGACAAAATCATAGCTTCGTGTCATGTCTCCCAAGCATTATATCAAACGTTAAAGACGACAAAAAAATGAAAGATGAAAAACAGTTGGGCTAACTAATTTTCAAAAACCACACTTGCAACCCGTTTCAGTCTTCTTGAAATTTGTCCACCCGTGTCTCCTGTTGTATTTGCTGTGTTAGTTATACCTCCTCTTTTCATGTTTTGAGTTGTTGGTTTTATGTTTCACTCAGTTCGGTGGCAGTTCCCTCTGTTTAAGAGTTTGATAAATATGGTGACAGAGTTAACGTTCCATCACCTGTCGAAATGTAAACATGAAACTGTTTAAAAATAGAAAATGAACCCGTTAGGAGAGCTGCTTATTTCACATAAAAGGTTTGGGATGATTGGTTGCTATGATCACGTGATGTGTCGCCAATGATGTCGTGATGCATGCCAAAGCATCCTCATGCGCTATATGTTTCGGCCTCAACCTACTCCCAAGTATCTGTTTTTCTTTTTAACTAAAGGCTATAACCTGCAAAAGATAGTGGTGGTGCTTTACATTTTTATAATTTGTCAAATAGTGCATCATTTGAAGTACCTGTCAGCTGTGTATGTTTGTACAACAAGGGTTAAGGCTATGTTCACACAATAGTGGATGGCTTTTACGCCCACATGAAAACCATACCGGATTGAGCTTCTGTTCACACTTATGTATTTAGAGCGGTGATTTCGGAAACGGAGAGAAGTTGTGCCGCACCGATCGTGAAAGTGGATTGTCACATTCATCCAGCCAGTCATCCAACCATCCAAACCATTCCATCCAACCATCTATCCAACCATCCATCCATCCAATCACCCATCCATACATAAATCAACCCATTAATCCACCCATCCACCATCTAACCCAAATATCCACTATCAACCATCCACCCAATAATTTCACCAACCATCCTTTCATCATCCACCGGGCATCCCACCATCAAACCATCCATCCAACCATGTCACCAACCATCCCTCCATTTAATATCCAACCACATTTCATCAATCATCCATCCAGCTATCCAATTATGTCACCAATCATCCATCCATGTACCTAAGCACGTCTCATCAAGCATCCATCCAACCATGTCACCAACCATCCATCCATCTATCCAACCACGTTTCATCAACCATCCATCCAACTATCCAATTATGTCACCGACCATTCATCCAACTATTCAACAATGTCACCAATCATCCATCCATCTAAGAATCAAACCGCCCAGCCATCTCTCCAACCGTTCAACCACATCACTATCCATCCGTCCATCTATACATCTATCCATCCATCCATCCATCCATCCATCCATCCATCCATCCATCCATCCATCCATCCATCCATCCATCCATCCATCCATCCATCCATCCATCCATCCATCCATCCATTCATTCATCCAACCATCCATTCAACCTCAATCAATCCATCCATCTATTCATCCAATTATCCAACCATTCAACTATCCATCCATCCATCCATCCATCCATCCATCCATCCATCCATCCAATTATTCAACTGTCCAACCATCCAACAGCCCAACCTTCCAAACAATCAACCATCTGACCAACCAACCATTTCGCGTCGTTTTGTTGCTAGGCAACTGCAGACACCCACCCAATATACCTTAAGGCACCATCTCCCTTGGATCGTTTTCACTTCCATTTAAGCTTTCAGCCTTCGGTTCCATTAACAATTGTTGGCAACTTCACTTGATTTTTGTTTTAAGCTGTTTAAGACGATGAGGTCCTTCTATGAGCATTAAATAATTTAGATTTATTTACACCCTCTTTGCAGAAGTTAAAAGCAATATAAATCATTTTCGTAGGAAAACCTCCTAGACCTAGGCCTGAAACTACTTGAGCAACTTTTAGATACTAAGTTACACTAAGATACTAAAGATACATTCCTATTAAGAATTTAAATTTGGTAACATTACTTTACTTTTCTTTTTCCAAGATGTATTCTTTAAAACTTTTACAACGGTTTTTGTCATAAGTTACAAGAAGCCGAAATTTTTCCAAATATAATGTATTCGTAATATGTTCTAAAACTCTTATGATAGATTTTAATAGCTTAGATTTCGTTTTAAGTGTGCGCGTGTTTATGCACGTCCAAAGCCAAACGAATAGTGGCATGCACTGCTGCAAAAAGATACAAAATTGATAAATAAATAATGTTTGTCAGTATTAATAAAAAAAAAAGGACAGATAAAAAGACAGTGTTTTTTTAAACTTTTTTTCAAAATGTAGATATTTATTTCTTACTTGTACATTGGAAGCATATTTACAAATAATTTCGTTGAACTAAAATTGGTGTGAATAGCCGGCCACATTTAAGTTTCAGTGGCGGTTATAAGCAAACGCATATGGCAGGGAAACGAAGTATAGTTTTTAAGAACATGAGGAAAAAAAATGCCTTTCTCTTTTATTGTGGCAATAATAAACATGTTGACCAAAATTAAAGTAATAATTCTTCATAGAAATAAATTATTTGAGGACAAGGAAGAATGTTTTGATAACAACCAAGGATTTATTATTTAAGAGGGACTGATATTCATTACTTACTTAAATGACCTTTTTTTCTAATAGTGTACGGCTACAAAAACTCAAACTGGTTTAACTCTTCCAGACTTAAAATTTTTGTGTCATTATCAGAACATAGCCTCAAGACAAGGTAGAACAAACACCCAACTGAAGAGAGACGAACCAGCGACAACAACAACGCCATATGTTTTTTTCACTTAGGCCCAAATAGATTTCTGAAGTTGAGCGGCCAAAAATTAATGATTTCAGTTTGACTCATATACGTGGGCTTGTTGAAAAATATTGAAAAATAAGTAATAAACTTAGCCTGTGGCTCAGTACAACAAAAGATGAAGTACAAAATAAAATAAAATTGAATTCTTACCAACTCACTAAAATGAGCAAAGAGGTTAATTCAGACCATATCAGATACGCGGCATGAACGGCGTTTTGATGTAAAAACGTGGTGCGGCGGAAGAAACTGGCAAAAGGTTTTTAAATTGCTTTTAGAATCATGATGATAAGTCATAGTTGAGTACAATCTGCTTAGTGCTTTGTTTGTGGTTTGTGACTGGTGTTTTACTTACAATATTACAAAGCTAGGTGGCCTTCGTAACACTGGCCGAAAATTCACTTATTTAGAATCAATTTTTAAGGAGGCCATTCGAGCAATAGAATCTCGTGGAAACTTTTAAAACGTATCTATTTCGTTGTCGGCGGGTGTCCCAGAATCGGAAGAAACGCTAAACCTCGCGAAATGGTTTCGAATGATTTTTTAATGTTAAAGAAGCTAGAAACAGGAAGAAGAATGACTATCAGGAAAAGGGCAGTAATTGCGTTTTTACTATAAAATCCTCATCATTCCACTTCAGTGCTTTCATCGTGCCGAAAAGCCGACAAAATTAGTCTCATTTTCGGCTTCATAAATCTTAGGAGAAAGAGCACTATCTTTCCCACACTTATATTTTAGAAAGTCTTTTTCAACCTTCGCAAGAAAAAATTTTTTCCCGAGTTAGTTCTTTGCGATATGTTTTCTTTATAAGAAAACTGAATGCAGATTGAATTAGTGACAAACTGTTAAGAGAATCGCACGCAGTCGTGGGGGCAAAATATCCCTTGAGAGATGATCCCGAACTATAGCCATCGGCTTTTTCGCTGTGATAACTACGTTTTATTTCAAGACGGAATTGAACAGCGTCGTAAAGTGTGATATATTTTAGAGTACTCACCGATTAATTTTTTACGAAACAGTCCCTCGGTGTTAACTGGCTGTAGTCAACGTGTCATGGAACATGGGCGCCAGCTAGGATGCGATTCATATTTCACACTCATAAAAATGCAAGGAAGCATTTGAGTCAAAAGAGAGCTCTATGAATATTAAAACATATGAAATTAGGCCGGGTTTTATAACTACTTACACAGGATAAATTGTTTTCTTAATGATTCCCTGTGGTCAACAGGCATGATTTTTTGCAATACAAAAGGATTTTATATCTGCACTCGTTACCGAACCTTTTGAAAGGAGAAACATCTTAAAAGCAAAAATTAAGGTAAGCAAACTTAAGGGATTGTTCTTCTGAGTTAATATATAGAATTAACTCTTCTTTAAGTTTAATTTATTAGAGACAATAGATTAGTCGGCCAGCATGACAACAATTTATTGTGAGAGCTGGGAAAGTTGAAGCGTGTCATGCCACAAAATATAAGGATAGAGATTTATATATACGCTTCTTATCTGCTTTTCGCCTATCTTCGGTGCCTTGTGAAAAACAGATGATATCTATTATGCATACTCTGCATATATAAAATCCTATGCGGGTGGCCTTACAATCGGACTGGATGAAAGCGTCAGTATAAGACCACTATTATACGAGCAACACAGGCCGGCACTGAAGGAAACGTGCAAAATGTATGTATATAAAGTAATAACAAAATAATAAAAAACATCCGCCAAAAAAAACGGCACAATGGGAAAAAATCCATTTAGTTATATTTTGACGTCATAAATAAGGCAAGGTAAGGCTGCTCGCCTAGGGGTGCAGCTGGGACAAGAGGTCTTGTGGTGCCCGTCAACCTCTCTCCACCCCCTATGTTGTAGACATCTGTTGCGCAATGAATGCCAAAACCATCGTTTCAAAGCTCATTTTGCCTTGAGAATTTCACCTTATAAAAGTATTACATCTATGTCAGCTGTTCTCTGTGGTCTAAAATTTGGTATATAGAGACAGCATATTTGGTTCTTTTCGCCACTTGACTTCAGTTATTTCGTAATCTTGTCCCTTCCCCCCTGCCCAGTGCTCATCAGAAAAAAAATGTCAGTTTCAGTGTAGTTTTAGGCATTGCATTGCATGCTTGGGTCCTTGTTCGGCCATCTTGAATAAGCCTTGTGTAGTCTCCTTTCTTCTCTTCGCCTGATACTACATGATAGCAGTGGCCTTAACCAATCTAACACCATTAAACAGAATGGGAGACCAACCGAAGACCCTCCAGCAGTTGAAAACTGCCTTCCCTGTAAATCTGCCTATGCATGCAGCCTGTAGATCCTCTCCCGCTCCCAAGCAAGTTCGAAGGAGCGAACAATCCCAATCATGCGGACAATGAGACAGAAATGGCTTTGAGATTTTTAGCGCTATCGGATCGCTTTAGCTCTTCAAAACAAATCAAACCGGGTCAAATTAAAAGGTCCGAGCATTTCTCTATGACGTGCCATGCATAGAGGACCACATTCGGACGACATCGTCAAAACGTTACGGCATAAACGAAAGGAACCGCTTGCTCATAAGACGAAGTCAAAAGCGAGCTCCCAATTAAGAAGGCTATTCAAAACTTCAGCCCGGCGCACGTCTGTCGCGCGAACGAGCTCGGTTCAACCCACGAAGACAAAACCCCGGTCAATCGGTGAAATGTATGAGTACGGAACTCTAAGAGTCAGAATTACTGTTGGATGTCCTCGATGATATACTGTCTGACTCTCTACAAGCTAAATCTAACCTCACCCTTGCGGACGCTGCTCGCATAAGCCGAGATTAGTCACAGCAACAAAACAAACCCGAACCGTTGTCCGTGGGAAAGAAACTGAAGGAAAAAAGTTGATTATGCTAGTCAGCCGCGATCTAACATAAGCAGCAAGCAACAAACAAGAAAACTGCGCGTAGCCGAAATGGAGGATCTATGAAAGAGCCCTACAAGTCAGAATGACCGGCCCTGTTTTTGAAGCGAAAGCCAGAACCACGACGGGAGGTATTGCCCTGCCTGAGACACTATTTGTAGTAACTGTGACAAAAAGGGGCATTTTCAGCCGTCTGTCCGTCTCATCCGACATGTAGTAGAAGTAGAAGAGAAAGAATGAATACACTTTTTTTAGTTAGAGATGTCCATTGTTAAGAACCATTGGTCTGCACAACCCGCTCCAAGCTTGACACGGAGCAGGGGCACCCAACGACTGTTTTCTGTAAAAATATCTGTTCGGAGAAGCAAATATTGCCTAGAATTTTCCATTACTTGAGAACGGCTAAAGCTTTCTTGATGACCGTTCCTTTCATGTACAATTTTCGAAGCTTATCTTTTCAATTCCCTACAATTTTCTGAAGTTTAATTTTTCACATTTCACTCCCCAGGTTACGCTATTTTCTTAGAAAAAAAGGAAACCTAAAATTTTCGGTTTCAAAAATATGATGGAGAGAGGAATTAAAAAAAGCTCACTTTCGTAATACGTTAAATTGCATCTAAAAGTTTCGGGAATATAATACAGAACCCCTTGCAATTTCGAAAATATTCAAGTTCCCCTAGGATGACCGAACAGACACAAATTTTATAGTGCAGCTTAGAATTATTTCTAAAGATAATTGATAGCCTAAAAAGTGTTTTCAATGTATAATTTAGGAGGAAACCGTCGTTGGGTGCCCCTGACGGGAGCAGCAGTATGTGATTTTAGTGATGTTATCCAGTGGCTAAACGTTGTTGAATTAGCAAAGACATCCCAGATACGACGCTGCCCTGAAAACGCTCAACTGCCAACGAAAGATCTGTATTATGCGACATTAAAGTACAGAAAATTAGAGTTAACCGAGTCTATATATGTGGTGAATAATCAAAAGTGTTCGTTACTCAGCGAGAGAGCCTGTGTTCAACTAGGGCTCAAAAAACGTGCTGACGAAGATTTCAAAGGAGTGAACAACAGGCCAACGGGGGGAGATTTCAAAGTAAAATTTCCAGCACTCTTCAGTGGGCAGCACAGGCTGAAGACTGATAACACATAGCATCACGCCTGGACGCTCAGCTTGTTTGCTCTACAATAACAGGAAGATGCATTCCCCATCCGCTTATTCCAAAGGTAAAATGTTAGATAGAAACAATACTTCACAAGGAGTTATCTCGCCCGTAACAGCCCCAACTGAACGGTTCGGCAGTCATGTCGTTAAACCAAATGGGAGTGTGCGCATCTTTGTTGACATGAATCACCTCAATAAGGCAGTCCAGCGTGAGATACACTCAATACCTTCCGTGGATTAGAACCTCGTTAAACTTTGGGAATTAGTTTTCCGAAAATGACACCAACAGTGTTTTTTGGCATTTTCCCTTAGATGACGAATGAAAATTGCTCACAACCTAATTGTCACACCGTTTGAGCGTTCTGTTTTAACAGACTACCATCGGTATCATCTCCGCCGCAGAAATTTTTCAACGCACCTTGTCCAAAGACCCTCGAGGGTTTAGAAGGGAAAGTCTGTTACGGGAAGGGGAGGGGGGGGGGGGGGGGGTGGAAAGGGGGCTGGCAACGGCCTTTGATCTTGTCGCTTTTCGGCTTTCCATGATCGTCCCGGTTAAGAAATCTGTCAATCATCCGAGAACTGTAACGAGCATGCTCGAAACGGGTTGGGAACAACAACAACAAGAAGTTCGTCTTCGCAGCGATTCGAAAGTGTGAAGTGAATTAGCTTTTGGTCCCGTTGGTCATTGCTTTCTTTGCTATAACCAATATTTTTCCGCGGTAATGTGGAGCTTACGTTTTCCTTTCTTCTGGTCTAGCGTTTGTCTTTACATGCGGTTTACTACGATAAAAACGAGGCCAGTGAACATGTTCCTCAATGCCCGACAATTTGATAATGTGTTTCTGTTTAGAAGACCCACAAGACAAAAGAAGAGCCAACCCTCCAATACGTATGTGGAAGAGTTTATATTTTCAAGTGAAAGGTCCCAAAATTAATTCTTCGTGATATTAAAAAGAGCGCAGTGGCTGTGGTCGAGTAGAAAAGTTGTTAGAGTTGTTTACGGTTTTACTACACCTTTAAGACGACAAGAAATAATGATTTAGATTCTTAGTAGGCCTTTTGCACTAGTTGATCACGTGATGCACTTTGTGTAAACATGAAAATCGTTCACTTTTGAAAAATTTTGTTATCACGAGCTGAAAGAGTATATTTAAATTAGGTAACCTGTAAATTTTCAGCCGTATATCTCAAAAGTAGCGATTGCAACGGTCGCCGAAAATTAGAAGGATTTGTATGAAATACCATTCAAGCGTGCCTAGGCAGGCTAAAACATTTTTCAGAGACCATAAACCTTTACTGACTTTTCTGTTACAACAAGCGGTAAAAGGGTATTAAAGGTCTGTTTGGTACCGTGAGTGTGACACTCCAGGGTGACCCACACCCTTTGCGGAATCCTGACTACGCCGCTGAAGCCATAGCCTGCGTAGCCTCCCCCGCAGACATTCTTTGGGTCTTCACGCAATCCTCCCCAGGAACGCGTGAAAAACCCCTAAGAACGTCTGCATGGGAGGCCATAACCTGCGTTGCAGAAGTAATTTAACCTCGGTTAGTAACGACTTAACTAGAGTTTAGTTTCGTCTGTGGCGCAGGATACTGAGTCCAGTATATAAAGGCGAATCTTTGTGACGTCATTGTTCGAGGAGTCCCCTTTACAGGTCAATTTGTATTGACGTTTGTCAGGCTGCTTTCAGTACAAAGACAGCGGAGCCCAGGAACTGGGGGGCTTAAGATTTTGCTCCGAGATACCTTGCAGCACACGTCAAGTTTCGTAAACTGGAAACACCGCGCCGGTCAATATGCGAAATATTGGAAGGTAAACACCTTGCATTATGGGCAATGTGGAATTGTTAAATGACTTCAACATGGCTTAGAATGCAAATCGCCTGGCTATGACGTTAAAGTCACTGCGAATTTTATCAAGTTGACGGCCAAGAGTTATTCTACTATTGTTAGGATTTTTATTACCTTTAGGGCCAAAATTTATTACACTTCGAACCTTTATTACATTTAGGGTCATTTATTACATTTGAGGCCTTAACGAATGTGCTCCAGCATACTTAACATCACAGTTCGTAAAAAGATCGGCCGCCTTGCTCGACAAGGACAACCAGGGACTCTGAAATGTTAAGAATACCACTTTTCCGCACTGCTAGTGGCCAAAGGTCGCTCGAATATAGAGCGACGTCCTTTTGGAATAAGTTGCATCCAGCACTCAAGCTAAGCGAATCAGTGACTACAAGCGTCAACTTAGGCGACCACTTCTGTACGCCTCCTTTAGTTAGTACGTTAATTATTTTTCTTGTTTTTAGCTTCCTGTTTTTAAAATTATTACTGTAACATTGACTCTGAAAAGCCTGTGGGGATGATGTAATAAAATATGTAGATATGTACTATGTATTATGTATTTCCCCCGTAAGATTAAGCCATGGTCGAAATGCGAACGATGTTACTGTTGCGCAACCTTCGAAATACTAAGGATATGCACTAGTATAGATTTTTCTCTTGAAAACCGTCTTGCTTTTTTCCCAGTGAGCACATTACTTGCGTAACGTTGAAAGGAATTGATGAATAGGAGACTAAATGATAAAATCAGATCGACTCCTGGAAAAAAAAGTTTCTAACCTTCTCTCTCGTACTTGTCTAATTTTGTGTAATTCCGAGCCGATTTTTGGGCGTATAACGGGCTAATTAGGAGATATCAACTGGTTTTCTCTCTCTCTCTCCTGGCCCTATGTAGGTTTCAGAAACCTTGTTTCTCCTCACACCAAAACTTATATTTTAAAGGTTACGCAACCTTTTCGAGTCTGGGCTACCTGTGGACTCACGTGCGGGGTTGTTGTTTTGCCCAGTAAACGCGTTGTTTCTTATCGGCTCCCGCTGGCTTTGCTAGTCTTAGTTTCCGGTTGGACAAAAAAACGTGTTTTTAATTTATCCTCTTACTGTAACAGTGCGCTAGGTAAATTGCTTTCAGTTTTTCTTCTTAAACTGCAACTTATTTTTCATTACTAGAGTGTGCCGCGTCCACCTATAAAGCCGGTGTTCGTCTAACCTTGCTAGAAGAGAGTCTTTGTCTTTCTACAACAAGTCATGTATCCGGGGCGTGCCCTTAAAAACTGAATATTAAAGTCAGTCTGAAGGTCTTCGTTAGAGTGACGTAGATCTTGTAGCATATATTACTATATACAAACAATCAGTCAAGCTTAACGTCTGTACAGGTGAATATGTCTACAGAACTGAACTGGGAAGTGACAAGCCAAATCAACCATGATTTATAAGCGTCAACAAACTGGAATTCATTTCTAAGTTTCTGTGGACATGAGAGAGGAAGGTAGGGGCAATTCTTTTTTATGCTTTAAAAATCAACCGGAAAGCTTAAATCTTAGTCGATACATATCACGGCCATAGTTTATAAACTGGAGTCGTGCGCACCATGCGTACCACTCAATAGGTTTTTTACCCTATTTTTTTCGAAAAAGGTATAACTACCTAGTGCCATACTTTACTTCAAGAATAATTATTCAAGAGAGAAAGCCCGAATAATTATGTTCTCGAACATCAGTATAATAGGTAGATGTAAATACATAACGGCAAATCATGATAAGGCAATGAATTGGACTACTTCTCGGCTCTCTGATTAGCGCATATTTCTTCAGTTTGACAAAATGTTCCTTTCCCTCGACTTAAAAAATAAAAGTATCCGAAAAAGAAGTTAACTAACAGGGGCACCCAACGAGGATATAGTTCAAAACCACTTAACATAGAACTGTTGAACGTATTTTAGTATTTAAACGGTAGATATAGGCATATTTTTATCCCCTAAAAACTTTTCATCTGTTCGGATTTCCTAGCTGAAAGTCTAGTGATCCGAAAATTATAGGGATCAAAGCTTACCTTTTCGAAAATTTCAGCCAGGAAAAGGCTCCCGAAAATTCTAGGTGGCCTTTTTTAGGGTAAATATCCGTTTAAAATGGGTAATTATACCATTTTGTAGATGTTCGAAAATCCTAGGAGAGGCACGCAAGCAAGAAATTTTACAACAAATGTTCCGAAAATTCTAGTTCTCAAATCGTCTTCTGAACAGATATTTTCCCGAAATTTGCCGTTGGGTGCCCCTGAACTAAGCCTCCCTCTTCACGTATCCATTCTTTTAGAAAGCGCAAAAAGTTGACGTCCACACGTATTCGAATCGTTCCTCCCCGTCATCGAGTATCCATTTCTGTCGCATTGATTCAGTTTTGAGTCATAATAAAATCCACGTTTTTTCACTCTGCGATCAATGTTTGGTCAATAAAGCTGTCTCCGACTAGCCAATCAGGTTTTACGTAAGAATAATCCAACTCAAATCTTGGAGTGTATTGCTTGTTGTCCTCTGTCGAGTCGTTTAATGATTTGATTATCGAGACCGGCAGTTAAATAAAGCTCCCCTTACTAAGTGGTATTCTGAAACCACAAGCTTCAACATTTTTAACCCTTAAAGAAAACATTAATTTAAACTGACACGGTTTAGATCTCAAGAAGGGAAAGGTGGCGATGAAACATTTTTAAATACATTACGCGCGAGGTCAGACGTCTGTGACGTCATCGTTTTGTCAAACTTGCGTTTTCACCTGTCTACACGACAATGGGAAACTGTCGTGTTGTAAAAATGTCTACGCGGTAAAAGAGTTTTGAAGAAGTTAAGTTCCTTTTTCGGTGACTGCTTTCATCGGATAACGTAGACGAAAAGCTAATCCGAAAAAATCCAAGCCTGTAAAAAGTACTTCTCCATCAAATTTAGGATAACCCCAAAAGTTGTCTGTGCAGGGTAAAGCACTGAGGAATTAAATATGGGATTTTATTGATAAAGCGGGTCAGTTATCCACTTCATTAATTAGCTGCATTAGTTGCTTAATCTACACAAGAAATCATCACTGGCCAAGGGAAGTTTTACTACAACACCTTACATTCAGTTTAAGGCATTGCTTTTATGAAAATCAGTAATAAGATAATTGCCTTATGAAGAGAATTACCATACTTAAAATGGTTAAAA
This sequence comes from Porites cylindrica, assembly GCA_964035525.1. Classification (NCBI taxonomy): domain Eukaryota; kingdom Metazoa; phylum Cnidaria; class Anthozoa; order Scleractinia; family Poritidae; genus Porites; species Porites cylindrica. Next base: position 20,140,093 of record OZ037785.1, read on the forward strand.
TACTTATGAGTGTTCTTACCATTTAGTAGGGGCACCCAACAAGAATATAGTTCAAAACCAGTTAACATAGCATTGTTGAACGTATTTTAGTGTTTAAACGGTAGATATAGGAATATATTTATCCCCTAAAAAATTTTCCATCTGTTCGGTTTTCCTAGTTGAAAGTCTAGTGATCCGAAAATGATAGGGATCAAAACTTATCTTTTCGAAAATTTCAGCCAGAAAAAAGGCTTCCGAAAATTCCAGGTGACGTTTTTAGGGTAAAAATCCGTTAAAAGTAGGCAATTATACCATCAGTTTTCGGATGTTCCAAAATCCTAGGCGAGGCAGGCAAGCAAGAAATCCTACAACAAATGTTTCGAAAATTCTACATCTCAAAACGTCTTCCGAACACATATTTTCCAAAAATTGACGTCGGGTGCCCCTGATTCATTATGGCCTTTTCAGAGCAATTCCAGCAAATTTCAGTGGTTAGTTTTTCTCTTACTGGTAGAGAGGACAACTGCGCAACTAAAATATCGCTGGAGTGGCTCTTAAATGCCAAGAACACTCAACAATTGTAATAAACTAGAAAAACAAATTAGGACTTCTTCTTCATTACCATTTGTGACTTCCGAATAGCGATTGCCAAAGTTTTGATGCAGCCCCTTACAAAAATATATATCATGTGTACGGAAGATCATAGCTTTAATTATTGTCGGGGACTCAGATTTTTTTCTTTGTCCCATGCTCGTGACATGTTGATCACATTATTTCTCAAATATCTATAATTTTAGTTTCGCATCAACGTTTTTCACTGTACGCCAGGGTTACCTGTGGTTATACTGGGAAAACTGGACTTCGGGTCGCAAAATTTCATTTGAAGCAAGCAACGCAACCCTTTTTTTGGGGTTATTTTTTTTCTTTTGATTTTGCATTGTTTTTCCTCATCATTTTTTCACTCTCGTAGATTGGCACTGAAAATGAACAACTCAAGTGCAATGATCAATGGCTATAGATCCAGTTCCTTACTGGTCCTATCAGTTAACATCTCTATGACCTTTGTTGTACTGGCGTTAATCTTGCACCTTTCCACCATTTACGCCTTGTTTCGGCCTACAATGCGCCGCAGAGTTCTGGCCCCAATGATGCTCAACATCTGTATTGTTTCGATAATTCTAACAGCCTGTGGCTATTCCGTCTCAATGGGCATCGACTTCAAAGGGGAAACAAACAATAATACACTGGTATTCCCGTGCAAGTGGACGGCTTTTGTGAGCATCTGGGGCAGCTGTGCTTACTCGTCAACTTTGTGTGGGATGAACGTGCTCTCTGAAATCTTCATGCTTCGATGTAGTGGCGGCCGTGCTCAATCCTTGTCAAGGAGATCTAATATCGCCCTATTCTTGCTACTGTGGATATATCCTATCCTTGTGGGCGCTCTATCGTATTTTGTTGGGGATCTCTATCGCATATCTGCATCCGATCTGACCTGTGATCTAAATTGGCTCTCTGAAGAATACCTTTTCAATACCTTCAGTAGTTTTGCAATATATCTATTGCCGATGTTGCTCTGTCTAACCATGCAATATAACATTTTAAGGTAAAGTATTTCTTACAGTTAAGCTTTTTCTACAGCAAGCACAAGTTCGAAAATAGAACGCTGGGAAAAAAAGTGCCGAAAAATCGGCCACAAATTTGTTCAATTTTAAAAAAAAATATATGCATGGAATATTATCACTACCTCTAGCTATAGAAGATAATGAGTGGAGCCTTTCATTATTGATATTTCTTAAGTTATTGTTTCAAATTCAGTTTTTTGGATTAGTACTGTGCATGACCAAAAAGCCTATTTTGTGACGTCATGACTTGTGACGTCACAAGAATGTGCACTGTATTTCTGCAAAGTATCACTGTTTCAGGTTACATACCTTTGAAGGAGAAACTTTTGGGAGTTTTGATTTTTTAATTAGCCACTAGAGAGTCAGGTGACTGGTAACTATAGAAACGCCTAATCTTAAATATTCCTGGGATCAAGTATTGACGTGCACGACATCAACCACTTCCGGTTGACGTGCGTCTGTTAAAAACGTCCTTGCTTGAGTTCCCTATGCGGACGGTAAAATCACTAAATGACGTCAAACAAGATTGAAAAGACACAACAATACGCACAATACAACACAAAGCAAACCAGCGAAGGTTTCCTCAACACCAAGGCGTGAACACCCCAAAATTTGTCCTTAGACTTGTTGGACGGAACACACCCAGTCGAGTTTGGTGAGCAAAACGCCTGATGCTACAAATCAGAAAAAATATATCGGTAATTCATTGATATTAAACTACACCTATTATTTTCGTTAATGCAGAATCTGGCAAAGATCTCACAATACAAGAAACCTTGCTATCAGACGCAAACTTCTGTATCGAAGAAAAATCAACTACATGGTTATTGGCTTGACTGTCTATTTCTTTGCCAGCCATTTACCAAATCACGTGACAAATGTTGCTGCTATGGTGATGAGATATTACCCCCATTCAACCATTACTGCTTTTGCATTGGAACTGCTAGCGGAATCAAATGTGCTTTGTCCTCCACTCGCTTACTTAATTCTAAATTCAAGGTTCAGATCGACTGTAAAGATCATGCTCAGTGGTAGTACCAGACGGAGAATTCACAATAGAAACGAGAGGATCCTCCAGCCAAGAGAGATCAGAGCCCGCAATCAAATGCAGGGAGGGGGAAATAAAAGGAGAATAGCCCCCAATAGAGTGGAACCGCTGCAACAACCGGAGGCTGCGAACCGAACCCCTTTTTCAACTGCAAGTACGCAGTCTCAGGTGCGGGACACGGGTACATTGACTCTTCCAACTACACAAGCGAATTAACGTAGAACACGTGACATTCTGGATTGGCAGACGATGTTAATGTTTAGGGTAGCGTTAAGGGTACTTTTGGTTTCGCCAGAGGCATATAACCCTGATTCAGGGTTTTATGCTTCTGGTTTCGCTGAAGAGACTAAAGTTTAGAGTTTAGTTTAAAAACAAGCAAGATTTGGGACACAAAAAGTGGTGCAAGTCATTCACAATCTTTTACTTTTCATTCTCATGTATATGCTTGCCAACATCTCACTGAACTAACCATGGCTTCTGCTTTTCTGCTTGTACGCGAGTAGCTTATAAGACTAAAGGGCCGCGTCTACCTACTCCTCAGGTGCTTCGTTTTCGCACTTTGGTCGGAAACAAAGGCGAGCGAGAAACACGAGTGACTGGTGACGAGGCGCTAGGGACCAAGGGAAGGAGAAAAAGGAGAAATGTTTTCTCCTTTCTGCCTTCCTTCAGGTGCAAATTTACACCGAGAGAGAGGCGGCTGGGTACGAGGTAGGGACCGCGTCTGGAGGGAAATGGCCCAGGGATATGCTGCTTTCTTCCGGGGATGATTGCTATGAAAATGAAAGCATGGTTCGGGAAACAAAGCATACAGAAAATAGAAACTGTTTCATTCCTCACAGGCGGAAGTCCAGAATGGCTATTCACACGATATCGAGACCAGTTACGTTTCAGGCACTCATGTCCAATTAAAAATTCTGAGAGTGGAAGGGGACTGAAGTCCACACAGTAAACTGCCCTTATAGTCTCTTCTTCATCAAGAAAATGACCGGACAAGATGAGAGATTTGCGATAATTTATGTAAGCTAATATTCAAATTCTAGTTCAAAGTAGGAAGGATCAAACACATGCACACGAACATAACCATCCTCGCCACCGCTGCTGTAACTGCAACAAAGAAAAAAAACAAAAACAAGCAGTGAGTACATGAAACTAAAGACCTTATTGTGCCTCTGTTACAAACCCGAAAAACAAACACGCTCACGGCTAACGCATTAATCTTTGATCAGCCAATCGCTGGTACCCTTACTGTCGATATGCGCAGTCAGTAAATTACAAAAATATGAGCGCTCAATTCAATGGCCGGACATTCATGAAACAAACTTTCGGCAGGACGAAAGCGAACCCGGGTGATTAATTGATTTGCACCCTTCCAGTTTTCGTTCACAATAAATCTCCAGGATCATGTCTAAACACGATTGGGCGTGGTTAGGAGAAATCAAAGATGAGAATTTTGCCGTTTCCATTTATTTATCTACAATTGTATCTACTAAGGCCCCCAAACTGACACTGGGTTCTCACTGCTGTCAACCCAAGTCTGTTAATTCTTCCCACAGGAAAAGTATTTTTGAAAGGGTTCTGAGTCATTACTTCAATCAAACAATAGGTCTCCCGAATTATTGATTAAACTGCGCTTGATGCATGATCAACTTGCTAGATAAGGCTATAATAAAGTGTCCATAAGGAGGAATTACTAAAACTTGATTTATAAATTATACCTATGGCTTTAGACACTTTCTTTGCAACATTATTTATATGCGATTTCCATGTTAAATATTCAACCAAAATTACACCAAGAAAAGTAGCTTCCTTAACACGATCAATCGAATAATTACTAATATTAAATGAAAAGCTAGATCAAGTGTTTGCCTGTTTTGTCGTGGCTGAATATGATAAATTCTAAATCAATTCTAAATTTACAACTTCCACGAGACAGGAAGCATCAATATGCAAATAGAAGATATGTATTAGTGTCATCGGCAAATAATATCAGCTTTAAGAACTTTGACACATTACATAGATCATTAATATATTGTAAGAATAACAGGGGGCCTAAGATAGAGCCCTGAGGGACTCCGCAAGTAATATCTAATGATGAACAGTTGTAACCATTTTATTGCATAAATTGTTTTCGACAGAAAAGATAACTTTTAAACCATTGTAAAGCAATACCACGTTATTTCCAGAAATAAACCAACCATGCTTGAGATCGTCAGCAATTTTTCTCAAATACAAGATGGCTTCGTTTCTACCCATCTTAAAGAGTTTAGAGCTAGCCTGTATAGCTGAGGGGATTCTTGTGCCCGGGGAACTTTTTTGGCGGCAGAACCACCAAACAAATACAGCACTCCCACGCTACTCCCGCCAGCTACGCAGGCTTGTTTAGAGCACCAGTCTCGAATTCACTGACACCAACCTTGACCATAGTAAAAAAAGTGCTATGGTCATGACGCCCGCTCGCCTGACTCCATTGTGGACTTGAAGTCTTGAAGCTTCAATAGCATTCTTTTGATTCATTTTGGTTACCGACGAAAACGTCACATTAACTTATCCCGTCACAATTTGTGAGCAAAAAACTAGGGATTGTAAACGCCGTTAGGGAGCTTCCAACATAAACTGCAGCACTGTTGTTTTTTGTCTTTGATGTTTGCCGCCTTTCATAACCCGTCACCTTTGGGTGGGCTGGAAGCTCTAAGAACGGCTCACAGGACTGGTCTAGAAAACAATAGATAGCCCTACCCCAAACAAAACTAACAATGAACCCCAACTCTGAGACAATAGAGTTTCGGGCCAACAAGAACCTATCAAATTAGAGGTTCTAAAGAGGTTCTGGCCAACAGTCTCCTTTACTAACTATGCCTTGACTGGATATTTAACTACTACTAGAGCTTTGTGGCACTGCCTCCTTATAACGTCTTTCTCCAGTTTCAAATAATGATACCTTTACTTCCCTAGCTGGAGCATCGAGGCTTTTGATTGTTTTTGCCTCTAAACGAAAACTTAAATGAACTTACTTTGAAATCACTAATACGAACTACAGGCTATAGGCTACAGGCTAAGTCCTATTATATACACTGTAAAGCTATTTCAGGGTTACCTTTTTCCATCGGGATGAAAAGCAGTGCTATTAATTGGTCCAAAATGCCCCTTAACTCGCCCAATTTCCTCTTCAAACACCGTGTGGAAGAATCGAGCATCAAATTTCCCAATTCTTGTTGACGTAGTTGTCACATCCATGGCCTCTTGGCCACCTCCTAACACAACCTATCAGAGCCAGCAAGATTTATTTCAAAACCCATTTTGTCTTGAAAACTGAAGAACCCTCGTTTCTCTATAAAGCCTAATAATAATTTAGCACAGAATCGACAAGGCCACTTTGTTTAATACCCACTTAGGTAACATGGGAGCTAACATGTCAGGTTTTAAGAGTCAATTTGGAAAGAGCAAGGAGAGAGGGGTTAGTGTACAATGCGCCAACAATGATAGGAACAGCCATGCAGAATAGGTTTGCGTGTACAATGTAAATGTATCTCATTATTACTGTCTGATCAATTTTGTACATGGGGTAGAATACACAGTTGCAATAAAAAGTTTATAGTTCTTTTGTGCCTCTAATTATTACCATTTTTTCCAGACTTTATCACCATTTTCTAGACTTTTTCCAGGTCTGGAAAATAATACTGTGGGGCAGATTTAAAGACTTTTTCAAACCCTGAACATGGTTGGCAGGAAAAGGGAGGGAGGAAGGGAGGAGAGGCGGCAAGTGGACTTCCATTTTAATGTGATCTTGCTCTTCATTGGAAAATTAGAATTAAACCCCTGAAGGAGACCATGGCTGTGGCTCGGGCCTTATTTGGCCCCTAATGGACACTGCACTAAAACAGACAACCAAATCAAAGCTATGGTGACTTTTAATGAGCTAAAGATATTGATACTGAATGCTGCATTCAACACAGTGTGGCAGTGTGGTGGTTGTTTCATTAGATAACTCATCACAAACAACCCTCAATGATACCTACAGTCTCGGACAAAAATAGTTGGGACACTTCCCCCTGATGCTGTTTTTTACTTCTGGCCCGTCTCATTGTCCTCCCAATATTGTTTATCGCAGCCAACTCACCAAATCTTGCACACCAACATTGGGAAGGCAAGAAGACAGCAAACTGTGCCAAAAATTTTGACTGAGACTGTAGATGGGTTAAAAATGTTGGCTTGCCATCCAGAACACCCTAAGGGAGCAAAACCTCTGCAAGCACTGCCAGGATTTTCAGAGGCAAACCAACTACAGTCTGCTCTCTCATAGCGACCACCTCCTAACTACTTTGTCATGTACCAAGGGTGGTCACTTACGACACAGTTGACAGTACACTGTACAGCGCACATTGCAAACGTTGAGTTAATATAATTTTAATAACACGTTTGGTTTTGAATGGAAAATTACAGTGCACAGTTTAACAATTAATTATACTTACATGTTCTCTGATGGGAGAGAGTGAGGCTGAATTAACAGGTCTTTCAGTCTTGTAGGTATTCATAAGTCGGAGGGAATCGGTGTCAAAAAGCTTAAAAAGTAGGGAAAGAATACAAGACAGTGTTAGCACTGCTATTCATGAATCTACTTCTTGCAAGGTTGAGAAACAAAGGGAACTAATACTGGTGGGGAGTGCCAGGTCTACTTGTAGAAATGTTACTGTTGGCAAGAATAATGAGACAACAAGTCAGCCATGAAGCAATTTGGTACAAACAGTTGATTTCACAGGGATTGTGTTGCACTTTCCCTTCATCAAGTCATGAAACACCCAGGCAAACACATGCAAAAAATTACTTCTTTTATTACACACTATTATAAAAGGACTCCCTTTCATGCAATGAAAAAGACCTTTCTACCCAGCACTATCCAGAGCTGGGTAGTGACAAGTCATCAAAATGGAATTTTTTTCAGTCATTGATCAGACGACTTTACGCAAGGAACAAGCTTTTCTCGTGTTCTACCAACACCCCACATGGGTTATCATGCCAGTAAACTCATAGAAAGTGTGGTCTATTGCTTAAGTAAATCATTGGGGGAATTTGGCATAAGACCTACAGTGTACAGCTTTAGAATTACTAAGTGCCTTACCCAATTTCTAATATAAGGGTTCATACAGATTTTTGCATCCAAAATTCAAAAAATTTTCCAGACTTTTTCCAAAACAATACTATATTTTTCCAGACTCAAGGTTGACAAATCGGTGATCAACAGAGACCTTGAAAAATGCAGGATCCAAGCTTTTTCATGATGAACTGCAAACATACATGTACGATAACCACAGTGCAATGCAGACATAAGAGAACTATGAAACTTCTCATTCTGTGATTAAATGTCTTGGCTACAGGTGAGACTGAATTGGATTTGAACACGGGGAAAAAATATTCACTCATTAATCACTTAACTTATTGCAGCTCTGAAAAAAAAAAATAATCCAGACCTTTAACTATTCTTCCAGACTTTTTCCAAGTCTGGAAAATTGCTGGGCAAACTCTAAACCTTTTCGCGAATTCAAGACTACGTACGAACCCTGTAATGAAAAGGGGCAAATCAAAGGGAGAGGCTGGGGGGGCTCATCTCCCGATATTTAGCCAAAATCAACAGCTGACAGTGCTTCACTTTGGCCAGAGTGTAGCTCACTTTCAGGAGGAACTGTCACTGCTACAAAATATCAGAACAAAGTGAACCTCTGTGGCTGCTACTGTACTGACCTTAGCTGTATGATCTTTTGAAGCGGTTACAAACATTGTTTGATCTTTGTACATCTGAATATCATTAATCTGTTTAGAGTGCTCATGCACAGTCAACAGCTTATTTCCTGTCTGGGGAATGAAAAAAGATATGGTAGTTCCCTTTGCACAACTTTGTTGAGTCTGCTCTTGAATTCAAGTCTATATCTCTCCCAACCAGTGCCAAAGCCAACTTTTCATGTAACATGATGTATCTGTACTAGTCTAGGGGTAAAAAGACAGGCTTAACTATTTACTATATTGGGAAGGGGTGGGCGTTACAAATGATAATCAAAATAAATATGTGTGTTGTGCATTTACTGGTTTTTAATGAAGCTTCAAAATGTTGTAATAACTTGAACTCAAAACATTTCAATACATTTGGAGGGGGTTTTTTATTGGATGTATTCTTTAGTTTGTAGGTACATGTAGATGGGCCTACAAATGGGGGGGGGGGGGGGGGGGAGGGCTTACACTGTATATAGGTGAGGGAGCTTATACACGTGTAAGAGGCAGTTTACAGTATGGCTCCATTCTATAAAGAACTAAAGGCAAGTTTACGCCAACATTCAACCTCTACATAAATTGAAAACTGGCAAATATTTATTGTGAGTGAACAAAAGTGAGCCCACAGACTATTCTTGGTCAGCAGTACTTTATAAACTGAAAAGCAAGATTTTTCCAAAATCTGTCCACATTCTTGGGATGCACATGTTGTACCGACTAATATGCATGCTATGTGGCCGAGAAGGCCCTGATGTTAAGTTTAAGGTCTGTCTGATGTCATAGTAATCACCAGAATGCACATGCAAGTGATGCAATCATTGTTCGATTTGCAAGCACATGTAATTCAGGTACAGGTACAGGGCCCGAAATTAAAAAAAATGTCTGGTCGCAAATTTGCGACTAGTTACGAAAATTTGGTCGCAACTTTGAAAATGTTAGTCGCGAAATTAATTGAGGCCATTTAATCAAGAAATAAGTAGGCTTTTAAATGATTAACGCTTTAATTTTCATTCTTTCAACAGCTTCCATGTCATTTCGAGACTTAATAGTACAGAACGTTTAGCGTCTCGGACAACACCAGTTCATCTAAACGATCAAGTTGAACCTGCGTTAAGGCACTTAAATTAGTGTCTGTTATTTTAGTCAAAGCGATAGATTTCCAAATCGTGAACAGATATTACAGCAGGAAACTGCAGTTCTTAAATGCCTCCAATCTCTGAAAAATAGCAATAACATTTGTACTGGGCGCACATCCGACATGGTTATAGGTTACGTTACGTAACTAAATTCCTTTAGTGTTACCTTTTGCAGGTTTTCCACCGATGACAAAACAAGTAACGAATTCTTTTATATATTAAGCTTTACATCTGAAGTATCAGGGGTGTTACTACAGTGATTATTCAAAGAACCCTGAAGGACTGAATCATTCAATACGACGATACGTGCCATGCGGACATTCCGCCATCTTTGTTTGCTAAACCTCGTTTTCATGTATACGTAGATTCGCAACCCACTTGGAACCGATTTATTTTACATGTAAATCTTTTTTTTTTTAACTAACCGTTACTGTCAAACGAAGAAACAATGAAGCCTTAAGTACTCATTTTTTACCAACGAAAGTTATTGACTCCAGTTTTTCTGTTTGTTTCTGTTCCTTCGATCTTGCTCAATGACTAACGATTGGTCATAAACGCGGGAAAAGTCCTCAGCATGCTGGCGGGACTGTCAGCGGCAAATCAAAACGAAATATGAGCCTGCAATGTACATGTTACAGAACCCGCTGAAAATGGCGTGCTGTTGAAGGAATATCGTTGCGTGTATGCATTCCAGGTAAATTACGGTAAACCTTCGGATTGTAACAAAATTATAAGACGCTACTTCAATGAATCTTTTTATTTCTAAATTTATTTAAGCAAAAATTCAAGTGCTAGTCCTTTTATTTCGTATCAGTTAAGACAAAACCTAGTCGCAAATTTGCGACTATTCTCGTTTTTCTAGTCGCAAATAAGAAAAATTAAGTCGCAAATGCGACCGTATCGGTCGCAATTTCGAGCCCTGAGGTAGGTAAGTCTTTTGGATTTGCCTTGCCCGCCAGAAATCTATTTACCCAGGAAAATGAAACTAGAGCCTGATCTCAGCTTTCGGTAGTCAGTGTTAGTGTTTTCAGGTACATGTCGCAAAGTCTAGAAATCCATGTAAATTAAATTTACTCAAGTTACACCACAGTGTGCCATGGTTTTTATATTTTTATACAGTACGTTTCCAAGCTTGTTAATTCACTTGTGATCTGAAACCTTCCATAAGCGTCAAACTCCAGTAGTAAACTAAGCTTTTTTTCACGAAATGTTTTCTATTGCATCCCAACAGCCTTTGGTCAATGAACACAGAGTGAATAACCAATCAAATAATAAGGCTTAATGCGGTCATGACTGCAGTATACATTTCAGGTTGAACGTTGTTTAACAACAATATGCCATGCGTTACTGTTTTTATTGTATATTTTCCTGAGAATATGGCCCTCTCCTTGCTCCTCACAATTCGAGAGCTTATTATATCCAAGCAATTGTGAATAAAATCATTGAATTAAATATGAGTCTTATTTACTGTGTTGTTCAATTCAGTTTCCACGTTCATGATCTGACGTGATTCCTTTTTTTCACACTGGAACTAAAAGGGATTTCTCAGATTCATGTAGTACACGCTATTATGAAAGTGGTTCTCATAAATCACATCAGCAACCATCAGTTATTGCTATTTGTGCAACTTTTTGGTATTTTACAATGAGTACAGTGAGGCTCTAACTAATACACTGTAATCAGTGATAGAGTGTAGAGATAGCAATCCATTTTAGTCATAGTTTTTGTAGCATTCTTACCTTCGTATCCCACTGACAAAGATCTCCATTTTCATGTCCTGTGATTATATACTGGTCTAGTGGTCCCCAGAGAGCAGCAGATACTTTTGGTCCCTCAATTGGAATATTCAGATAAGGCTCTTTCGATCCTTCAGACAAAAAGTACACGTACCCTAGTTATAGTTTCAAGTACAGATGTACACTGTACATGTGCTAAAAAACGTGTATACTGCTACCACTAAGGTAAATGGTAAGAAACAGAGTAATGGTCATGATATTTTTCGTAATGAGTACACCTTTGTGCAGATTTACGAAGTTTGCCAGGAATCTCCATACAATAATAAAAGTCACAACTAGTCATACATTGGTTGGATTTTATGAAACAATACAGTGCATAAGCTACATGTATGTGAGCAGCTTACCAATGATGCCACCAAAGGGAAGCAAAATTCCCCAAATTAAAAAAATTAATGAGGTCATGTTACAACATAATATTGTGCAATAAGTACCTATAAAAACTTAAATTTATCCAAAATTTAACCACTGTTTTCTTTAGTTTTCAAGGCAATGCTACACGAAATTAGTCGGTTTCTTGCCGGACGTGTTGTCAATAAGTTACATGTATGCCAAAAATTGCACTGCTTCAATGATTCTCCTGCCACGCGATTCTTGTCGCTCAGGAAATGAAAAGTGACTGGTAACTTACTTTTGAGCGGTACTGTACATTATGTAAATTATAGTTGCATTGTACAACTAATGACTAAACAGGACTTACCCTGCTGTACAAGATTAGCATGCTCACCTTCTCTGACATCGTATAACATGAGAATGCATTCATGGCCCATCTGTCTGTCAGTTGTCATCATTATTTGTTTACCACAAAAAGAGAAGCCGCATGCCCTAACAGCCGTTTTTGTTTCATATTTGGATAACGTTGTGGCTGTTTCACAATCCCAGAATCTTAAGCTGTTATCAGCTGACCCTGAGATGAAATGCTTTGTTTCCCCTGAGGAAAGGATGTCACAAGTTAAGGAAGTACAGCCATGTTTATGCGTTGTTGCAAAATTCACTTAATCTATTAACAAAGTTATGACTAATCGATAGACCTGAGTACATGGGTCACATGTACACCTCTTTAAACCCCAATGAAAACCAACTAGAATTTACCTCCGAAACAAACTCCTGGTCAACTAATTAATGATACAAATCTCTCTGATTGTTTTATTTCACACTTCATAACTGTACAATAAAACTTTTGTGTCCAATGTGCATGGGCTATAATTATTTATAATGGCTTGTCTTTGACTTACCATCATAAACAGCTACACTGCATACAGATTTCATGCACTGTAGGTCCTGTTTGCACTACAAAAGATTTTGATTGTTTTGCAAAAAAATCTGTCAACAGGAAGCCATTTCTAGTGCAAACAATTTTTTTCACCAACCAAACTTTTCTCGACTGTCACCAAACTACAAAGATGCTGTCAAGAACACGTGGAGGCCTGGCCTACAATTTTCTGTCAGGCGACAAAAATTATTTGTTCCTTGACAGCTATCCTTTCTTGGGCAGGGGCGGATCCAGGAAATTTTTATTGGGGCGGTCCAAAGTTTGGTTCAGAAAGGACTGTTGAACTTTTGTGGCAAATTACTTCTCCCTCACAACACCACACCTCCTCCCTCCATAGTGACTAACATTTCCCAGGAAATGGAATAAAAGCATAAAACAACTTATCATCGGCTTCCATGGCTTCAGCTTCTTCAGCATTAACTATTTGATTTTCAATTTCACTGGATTTGACTGGTTGATAGAAAGGGGCTGTCGGCTGAGTTGTCGTCGCCATAATTGTCGACCAGCTGAGAAAACAGAGACGGCCACGTGTTTCTCAATCTGTGAATGCCAGTCGCTGTTGAAATCAGAGGAAAAAAGGTCATAGGAGGATACCCAAAAACAATTACATTTTTGAATACCTTTGGAATTTAGTTCAGTTAGTGGCAAATGCAACACGCTCTTCATTACAAAAATCAGCTAGTTAAAAAGTGATACATGATCCTGTCTATGTACATTGTAACAATTTCAAACTTAAACAAGCGTCAGGTCTGATAGGGGGGTCTGGACCCCCTGGATCTGCCACTGCTCAGGTCATCTTATTTCAAGAACAAGATCAATTAAAGTTCCTTTAATTGACATTTCTGGTTATACAAAAATATTTTGCTTGTCTTAGATGTGAACAAGAATTAATGCGAAAACAAAAAAGTGGTTTTTACAAAATTTTCAATTTTTTTGCACACGTCAAACGTTAATTTTCGCCGTAGTGCAAACAGAGCCTTAATTTTATTTACCACTCACAATCATTTAGGATCGTGAATAAGGAAGTGATTGTCCTCGGTCAACATTCACCTCAAATGGTTGGTCAACAAACTGTAAACTTTTGTGAGGCCTGATGCAACTCTCCATCTAACTGAGCTAATTAAAACATTTAAATAAAAGCCCAGATGAAACAGATGTATTCTGGATGTGATTGTCCGACACAACTGTATGACCAACCTACAGCTGTACATTTGTACATGCAGGTATTTAAAAAGGACCAGAATAAAAAAATTCAAATTTTAGGCTTTAACAAAATAATGTGCCCAATTTGAGGCCTGACATTGGATTGGTTAGCTCATCTGGATACAGCACTGTGATTAACCATTGCACACCCTTGCAATCTGTAACTTGACGAAGACATACAAGTAAAAGCAGTAAAAATTTAGACTTTCCATGGCTATTATTACAAAGTAATTTCCTCAAGGATACAATCAACATCAATGCACCAAACAGCACCGCCATGGCCATTATAAGTACCAAGTCTTTCTCCATTTAATGAGTACCAGACATTTGGTTTTGTATCCTTTGCAGAGGAAAACAGCAAGTCACCATCTCTGTTGTACTTGATTTGTGTAATGGAACGCTCATGCCCATGCAGCATAAGAGGCTTCTGCTCATGAAAATACCAAGAGAATCAGGGTATTGTGATTTATTATATAGACACGACTGTTTTACTGGAAAATATACCACACGTAAAATTCATAAAAAACTACATCCGGGACCCGAGTGGTTTATTTTCCATAATCTCACACGTGAGTTTATCGATGATGTAATTTCAGCCATTTCCCTCTATTATTTTATCGATGTCTTTTTGTCTATATAATAAAAAGAACATTACACGGCGGCTTGAAGATATGAATATTATTTTCTCGTGGCAAAAACAATATTTTACTCACGCATCCTCTATGTATTTTACAGTAATATTGTACCCACATCCATTTAAACAAACATATTCTTCAATTTATTTTCAAGGATTTTAACTCTGAGTACAATAACTTACTTAAAAAGGCAGGAACTGCAAACCTTAAGGACAAGCATTTACAAAACATGATTCTTACTATTTTTAAATGTCTTCATTTTTCTGATTATCCAAGATATTTAAAAGATATGTTTCGTTTACGCTCTAGCACCTATTTGTTAAGAGGACATAATATGCTCTGTTTGCCCAAACCATTGACCACTTCTTATGGTATCAATTCCTTTACTTGGCAGCAACATCTTGGAATTCTATTCCAGAGCATTGCCGCACTATTTCTGATTTTACTTCTTTTCGAAGACTGATATCTCCTGGGAACAATAATTTACTTAAAAGGGCAGGAACTGCAAACCTTTCTATATCATGATAATTTGCAAGTTAGTTGTCTAGGTAGTTAGTTATCTTATTTGTTGTATAGAATTAACTTTTTATTATAATTATTTATTAATGTAGTTGGCTCGAAGATATTAGCACTTGAGTGCTACACTGTAAATTCAAGGGTAAATAAAGTTTATTGATTGATTGATTGATCCATTCATACCCATTTGATCCTTTTAGAGCATATAAAATTGAATGATTTCCAGTGATTTTGTTACCTCTGCGTCCTGCGTTCTTGACGCATAAAATTCCCAAAGATGCAAAATAAATTCATGATATGCACCCCCGTTCCTTTTTAAATATTGAAACTTTATTGAAGAAGGTTTGACTTTTTTGGTTTCCTAAGAATATCCCCAGTCAGCATTGTCCTGGGAAAGGCATTTTTTTTACATGGTTTTACTGTGTCATTCATGTTTCCCAGTATTAAATGTGAATTTACCGTTTTTAAATCACTTTAACAAGAAAGACTTTCGCTTATTCTGGGTTAATTGAAATATTTGTGTACTTTTCAAACTACTTCACATGCATGCTAGAGGGAGATTTTTCTGATTCAATTGAAACTGGATGCGTTTTATTTGTCTTTCTACCGAACAAAATCGAACTAATCGGGTCAATTGAGATCGATTGGTTCAATTGAGTTCTGAAATAATTACCAAACCAATCGAAGAACAATCTGACTGATTGTGTTTGATTGATTTTTGGTTCGGTTTCCTTCAATCAGCAACCCCAAGATAAAAAGAGTCGAGGAGAATAAACTTAAGGGAAAAGGGGTACAGCAGTTCATTTCACCGTGTACATGTACAACCGCCATTTTTCAGCAGCGGGGTTGAGTGGCAGTGTATTCTGAACTTATGACGTTTACTTGTAATCATGTTCAATAAATTAAAACATTTCACTTGCTTAAGAAACACAACGAATAAAAATAACAATTGGTACAGTTGTATTTCGTTTTAAGTTTGAGCCGCTTGCTGCCATAAAAGGACGTGTAACTGCTATCTTGACTTTTAGTTTCATTGTAACACCATGAAAAAGCGCACAATGCTTGAAAAAGAAGATTTCGTTCGAAGAAGATTTCAATACACACAATGTACAAAGCACCGACGACCGGTGATGCTTCGTTCATTTTCAGCCTTAAGTCGAATAAAGAATCATCCACGTACCAAAAATCTACTTTTATAAGATAAAACATAGTCCAATAAGAGTTCTACTCACCATCGTTCGGCAATAAAAATCCCTAAAAGCGACCAAATTTTACCTAGACCAAATCCTCGGACTTAAAAGTTCTAAAAAGCACGTTGAACGTGACGTACTGGAGCCGTCCAACAAACCAGTCAGCTGGTCAGCGGATTGAAATGGGGTATCTACTTCGTGTAATGTTAAGAGTGTATACCAAGACCTAAACAAAATTTCAAAAAATCTCACTTTCAAAACGAGGCTAAGTGCGAGACCTTTGTTGTGAAAATGAGTTTTATTTGCATCACTGATGCCTCGCTCTGAAAGTGAGATTTTTTGGAACTCGGAAATGGCCTACACTCGACGCGCCAGTCCGGCTCCCTGAAAATGCATTTAAAATCATTTTGCGCGAATTTAACCGCTTCTGTCGTCATCAAAAGCTTGCCTGCAGAGACTGGTTACAGGCGGTTTTCACGTATATCAAACCCTAAGATTCAGTTTTACTGAGAGCTGCAAAAGTATGGTTTATTAGGGCAAAGTCCAGCGAGTGGACCGGAGGTGGTGCCGGGTAGCTGGAAAAATCACCCCTTTACTCCCTTTATCGCCCCCTGTTTCCAGCATTGCTCTTCCAGGCTTTTCTCCTCGTACGTCTGAGCACATGACAGGATGCTTAAAACATTCGATGAATCTAAATTTTCTTTGAGATATTCTGTGCATTCATCGGAAAGTGAAGAGACCACATATTTCTTAGCCAAATATAGCACTCCCATCACATTACTTCCGCTTAAATTCACTTCATCGCTGTACAAAAAGCGAAACAACTCCAGTAGACTCCCATAATCACAATCGGGCAGTTCAATGGTGTCTTTGGTCTCCGCCAGGTCACCGTAAAACATTGCTTCAAACACCGGGCTGCCAATCGCCAGTACAAACCTGTGAGCTGGGAGTACTTGTTTTCTTCCACTAACATCATCGACGCTTTCTCGAACAAGAAATTTGACGTCACTACAGCGATGGTTGTTAAGCATAACCTTGATTTTTTCTCTCATGGTTTTATATTTTTCTAATTTCATGAGAGACATGATTTGAATATACAGGTCAAATGTGTCTGACCTACTAACAAGCAATACGTCTAAGAATTATTCGTGCGATTCAACGTGTTTCAAGACTTTACGGAAATGTGCATAATTTATTACCGATCACGTGCTTATCGTATAATAAAAGCTCTCTAACTGAAAACCGACATTTACATTTTTAAAATAAACAGAGAAAACTATAACAGGAATAATGAATCCGAAAGTTTATATTTGAAAACTCTATCCAGCCTTTTCCAGCTAGCCTTCGATCTTAAAATTCGTGCAAGTGTATATAAAACGTGTTACTACATACAAAAATTGCTTTGTCATCGAGAAACGGCGATTTTTTTTCCGTCCGTGCTGAGACGAAACGCACAATATCGGAAAAAACTTATAACCTGCGTAGTTGGCGGTATCAGTCACAATCCAAGCGTGTCTTTCTCCTTCCCCGAACTTTACAGCGAATAGCTTGGGATTTTAATGGGCTTATATACTTTGTTAGTGACCAATACTGACATTCAGATAAAATAATGTTGATTAAAAACATTCTTTTCTATTTCTTGTCACATTCCGAGTTAACGAACCATTAGCCCTAAAAAATGTTATGTATTACCCCAACTTTAATCAAAAAGAAAGAGATAACTAGCTATTTTTTATGTTATAAGTGCTGACTCTGATTGTTCGCTTAAGAGAAGTTAACAGAAAAAGACTGACCAGCTGGTAATTCACAGGAATAGTAACCGTCGCTAACGCGGAGAGCTTTTGTAGAGCTACAGTTCAAACGAGGTTTTAAAACATTCGCAAGGTGAGCTTCGACTATAGTTTTAAAATTCTACTAGCTATAGTGTACAACTGTACAATTGAGTGTAATTCCCGGATTCTAATTGGTTAACGCACTCGCTTTTTGAGCGGGCTAATGTAGACAGACTTTCTAGAAGATGGTTTTGGTTGGGTGCCCCGGTTGGGTCCTTTGTAGACTTGCTTCAAGTCGACCTCACGAGTTTCTTAGCGAGCAGCTGCCAAGCGAAAGAAGAAGTCGCGAGAGGTTTTCATGCGCCATCATAGTTAAAGCGGACGAAGGTCTTGTTTGAAAGTCTAGGGGTGCTTACCATTTGACAAAAAAATCCGATTGAGGTGTCGAAAGCATAATGGTAAGCGATTTACCAGTTTACCGTAGAATTGCCACATCCGTTACGGTTTAAATCCAAAAAAAGGGCGAATATTGTGTATCGTGAGTCTGGAACCGAGAAGGAACCGAGAAAGTGGTAAATGGTAAGCACATTCCGTTTGGTTCGTACCAACCGGAATGAACGGACTACCTCAAAACGTACTCCTCAATTTTCGGTTGGAATTTCCGAAAAGTTACCTTACCATTTACCTTTCAACCGGAATTTCCGAAATTTCCTATCAAATGGTAAGCACCCTAGGTCCTTGCGAAAACGACTCTAGTTTACCTACCTCTCGCACGTTCCCGCTCGACCTCGTCTCTCAAAAAAGTCAACTTGTGAGCAAGTCTAAAAAACCAACAGACAGCAGCTCGAAATAAGGTTATGTTCACACTGTATACCGGACAGCTATTACGAAAACCATACCGCGCGAATAGCCAAGGGCTTCTGTTCACAAAGATTAAGAACGGTGATTTCGGCGCGATATCTTAAGTGGAGAGTCCCATATTGGCCGGGATAGGTGTTCATACCCTAAACGATAAAGCTATCGGTTACTAGTAAAATCCAACTAGTGGTCTATCATCAATACTGCGTTCTGATTGGTTGAGCTACTTCTAGACTATATGTTATAGCCCACTAGTAGCGAAAAGCGCCGGCTTTTTGGCGGCAAAAAAGGATTAAAGTCTAGCTTTATCTAGCCAACGTTGTTTTGTCTCGATATTTTTTGACCAACTAGCTGGATTTTACTAAAACAATTATTCCATTCGGGCTCGAGGAATAATTGTTAACTAGTGTGAGCCACATAGCCTAAAGCTACCAGACCATCTGACTGAAAACTGGAAACCATTCAAGGTTTCTTGCTGTTTGCTTGTTGGATTCGTCATTCTAACTATTATTTTTTCTTTGTGATATCTAATTTTAATATCAAATTTATTTTAATTATTTTCTCAACATTAAACTCAAAAGATGTATCCTAATATACGTTTTATACATGTGTCAATCAATACGCACACTGAGCCTAGAGTTTACATGGAGTGAAAAGGTATGAAAAGTATACTGGCATATACATCAAGTTACATAGTCTAGGTTGTTCCTATGGTGTCTGTCGAGGAACCAAAAGATAGTCTCTTGGTCCGATTCAAATTACACTAAGAAGGTGATGTATCTAATTTAGGGTATTGCTTAAGACAATAATGCTGGAATAATCAACTATTCGTACAAAAATCTTAGGTGTGTCTTTAATTAAATCGTTTGATCAATTCGTAGAACAGTGAAAAAAGGGAGACGATGCAGTCGACTCTTGTCATACATCATTTATATCAAATCAAGTCACGCATGGAAAAAGAAGAAAGCCAATTGTGCATTTTGACAAAGTGCCACTCAATTAGTCGATTTTCTCGTTTATGAAACGCTTTCTATCAAAAGAGCTTCGATCCCATGTTTTAATGTTTAGAAATCGAGCCCAACCTATAGAGGAAGGCTGACTCTTGTCGATGCGAAACTGTTTCTTTAACTTTTTCTCTGTGTTACAAATCATTAAAGAGACCTTTAGACACATCAGCAGATATTTATAGTTATTTCAGTTCGAAAATTGCTTCTTGTTCAGAGGTATATCAATGTCCATCATTGAAATTGCCTCATACGCATGTCTACTCGCTAAGGATAATTATTCACTGGCTAAAAGCCTGCTGCAAAGGATTTCTTTCTGGGATCCGCCTTGCCATATATTTTTCCATCAGGAGCTATAGCCGCGGCCTGTACAACTGCGGTGATGGTTTTTGCCTGAATGTCGTCGTGCCCAAGCCTTCGCAGTCCCGCTTGGAGGTCTTTGGATATTGGGTAGAATTTATCAATGCGAATGTAGTCCGGAAGTAACTGATGATGAACCCTAGGGTCCAAGACAGCTTCCGATAGATTTCGGCCGAACCAGAAATAATTCATTACAACCTGAACAGGTGGAAAGAAATGGCAAAATCATCAAATGAAATCATTGAATCTTCAGTTCAAAGGAAAATCAATTTACTTGTTCACAGGTGTAATTTCAGCTACTGCTAAACGACTTGATGTGTCGGGTTTTTTTGTGGCCCACCAGAAGAAGATCTCCGAAAGAAGCTTACATGCATCACCGAGACGTTGAACTTAAGGCTATAAGGCTACAGAGTACAAAGGAGCGAAGGGATACTTCATACCCCCGACGGAGGACTCCCTTAAAGGAACCTATACGGGGATGTGCCTCTGTACAGAGTATGGTTCTCTCTGTCCTCTCTGTCCTAAACAAGATATTTGGATGTATGAGGACGTCACAATCGAAGTACTATAGTCGGACATTAAACAATAGGCCGTTGATTAGAAACAATACTTATAAGATATTTTTTATAGATAAACTCCGCGTAAGTTCCTGGGGTGTCAAGAAAACAGTCACTAGAAATCTCACCAATGAGATAGCAGTGGTGATTCGTGTGCCACCTGATGCTCCAACCGCCAAACGAGGAACGCCGCTGCTATCCACAAATATTGAAGGGGTCATTGAAGACATTGGACGTTTCCCGGCTTTAATAAAGTTGCTCTCCGATGGCTCGACGCCAAAATTGTTCTTTTTACCAGGGGTAGAGAAGTCGTCCATCTCGTTGTTGTAGATAATACCAGTGCGAGTAGAACGATACTTACAACCATAGCTGCCGGATAAGGCAAAATGAAATAAAAAATTAGTAAGTAACTAGTTACACAAAATTAAAACAAATACTCAGTTATTTCATTCACATTATATGTACAATATAGTAGGGGCACCACCTCACTAGGTGGGGTGGTCTGGGGGGAGAAGTGGAGGGGTGAGTCGATGAGAGGAAAAGTATCTGACATTGCCAGAACTGTTTTTATCACAATCATTATCATCATCATCATTATAATCGTCATCATCATCATCATCATCATCATCATCATCATCATCATTATCATTTTCATTATTAGTATTGATTGTGCACAGTGTCCTTGTTATAATTACGTACACGCTACTACATATTTAGTTTCTAATTGCTGTCTTAGACGGCATATGTGGTATCAAGTAGTAAACAATGAGCGCCATTGCAGAAAAGGACTACGAAGCAGCTTTCACACATTGCAAAACAAGGGACACCAGCTTTTCGCCAGTTCAGACTAGAAATCCTTCTATCGCATCCTTGACTTGTAGAGCATGATCGTTTACTCGATCAGCCAAACGAAAACAACTGTTGTTCAACAGCTTGAAAAGATTCGAAAACCAGCAAAGTAGAATGTCCTTGTGCAGTATGACAACAGTACCATGCACCAGGAGTTTGTTCTCTATCCGTTACGACACCGTCACAAATCTGTCTGTAGGTCCTGTAAAGCTATCGACTTTCGATCCACAACCACTAGATCACAGGCACTTATATGTGGTCGTCGTGCTGTCGTCAAGAAAAACCTCTTGCACATAGACTGATAAGCTGAAACTCGGGTAAAGGGGGTAGGGAACTTAAGAAATTACCTGTGAAAGACAAAATCACGGCTTCGAGTAATACAAAGTCTCCGAAGCATTATATGAAATCATATCGAACGTCAGGGGTTATAAATCAGAACAGCAAAAAGTGAACTTTGACAAAACCTTAGGCTAACAAGTTTTCATAAAAATCGCAATTGTAATCCGTTTCAATCTCCTTCAAGTTTGCCTATCCGTGTCTCCCTGTGTATTTACACTATTAAAAATACCTTTCTTTAATGGTTCGAGGGTTATTTTATTGTAATGTTTCACTCAATTTGGTGGCAGTTCCCAGTTCAGACTCACCGTTTGAATTTTAATACATTTCTTGACACAGCTCCTTTTAAGTAGTCTTCTACACAGCCGTTTTTAGTGTCGTCACGCAACGCTGCTCCGCACCTCCTCCCGGGGAAGAGCGTTGCGTGACGACCCTAAAAACGGCTGTGTAGCAGACTACCTTTTAAGGGGAGTTCTCAGTTTGCTATCTGGATATTTTGTAAGAATAACAAACCTACGTACTAAAGGTTTATGGTATTGGTAGCAGCAACAGCATCCCCGTCAGGCGAAATGATGGAAAGATGTGAAGTACCTCCAACATTTGTACTGGAGTAAAAATCTCCGTAATATCTGTAGTCCTGAAAGGTTCGGTTATCATAAATCTTGTGGCGAAGATAATCTCCATACTCACCACTGGTCATATTTTTCACGACCTGGTAAAAGAAAGACGTAGATCACATCGTAAGGATTGATGCCAGCAAAAGTTCACTGCAGGTGGGCATGCAGGAGGAATTTATGGTAAAGTGGCTGAGTCACGAGGGTATTGCTGTTCTAGATCAATTCTTTCCTGACTGATCCTGACTTGTCATTACTTAGTGCCTTCACTGGCAATACACAAATGCTTTTGTATATAGAGTAATGAAGAGCTATCAAACAATTTCATCAGGGAGCACTAACCACAATCATTTTAAGTATAACAAAACTAGACCCTTATTTTTGGAATTCAATTGATGAAAGGACGCGTACGTTCTAGCGTTTTAAAAAAGAAAGAAAATAGCGTGACAAAGCCACGTTCAAACTGACACACTACCATTCTTATAATTACAATACCAAATTATTCACTGAACCGGCACACGTACCAACTCCGCGGTTTACTCCGCGGTATGGCCAGTACCTTGCGCGTGCGCACAACCATATCACCCCAGCAGTGGCAGTCATAGAGGAGTTGGTACGTGTGCTTCAGTGCATAAATTGGTATTCTTATAATTACACTTCATTACGCATTTTGTTTCTAATTGCTGTCATAAAATGCACTGTATATGTGGCATTTTACTCGTGAAGGATACAGCTTTGAAATGTTCGTCTCATTTAATTGTATAAAAGAGATAAATTAATCTTGTCCAGAGTTCGTTAATTGCAGAAATATGGACGCTTTTGTAAGCTTCAAATTTACTTCTCTCTTATATCCTTTTTTCGCCAGATCTGCTCGATGATATACTCCGTACGTTACTTAACCAGCTCTTCAGCGCAGATAATGCACTTCAAGAGGAGCTTTCTTTACTTTCCCTAATGACGCTCCAAAACCGTACTGAGTAATTAACCGTTGCTGCACTTTTGCGAAGAAGTCTATGGTTATGTTTATACGGCATTAGACGAATTTTCGACCAGTTGAAAACATTGACAAGTCACATGGGCTATAAGAAACATGGGTTTCGACTAAATAAAGCCGGTTAAATTTTTGTTTAATAAAGTTGAATTATTGACATTGAAGTAGTTCATTGAAACTTTGGACGACTAGGCGACAAAATTTTCGTGTTCCTTGTCTAAACTGAACATCCAAACGCACAAATTTTCAACCGGCCAAAAAATCCTCCGTTGCCTTAGGAAGGCAGCCTATATTACCCTCTTACCTCTCTCACGTCCCTGTAGTCTTCATCTCCTAGGAGTGCTCTGTACGCATAAGCAAACTTGAAGGCCTCTATTATTCGATGGTACGTCAGAATCGAGCTATTGAGATCTTTGCGGCTATCTTGTGTAAAATTATAACCTGTATATAACGTTAGAGACGGGTTGTCTTGTATAAGGTTCACGTTTATTAGTAAGCAGGGTGAGTGCGTTTCCTTTCAGTGTGCGACTGAATATGTTATTCAGGTTTAAAATGACCCAAAAACAAACAAGGAAACTGAAAATTAAACAGGGGCAAAATTGAATCGCAACGAGGAAACTTTAAACAGACGAAACAAGCCGGTCTGCTCTGTGGGAAGTTCCTTCAGCTCCAATGCATTCAAGGGAATCTGATTCCAAAAATAGTTAAATTCTAGAGAAAATCACATTGGAGACGGTCATATGTAGTTTCCCTTCTATCGCAGGAGCTTCTTGAGACGGAATCGCAGTCTCTATGGCCAGTGGAGACCGGTTTGGATCACGCGATCAATCTCCATTATCCACTATTGCTTCTATTACGTGTAAAACACGCTCTCGGCTTATTGTCCAATATACGAGAGATAAATGCTTGACGCCCTTTTCGCATGCGCACCAAAATCAAGTCAAAGAAACACGCCATGTCTGCGATCGCTAAAATAAAATGAGAACATTTGTCTGTGGCGTTTAAGATCGTCTGGCTTACGCCCGACTCAAACAACTTCAGATAGGGTCGCAACAATCCCAGACCGTTACAAATTTTATAAGGACCATGTTTTACTTGTGAACATAAGTTATTTAACAATTAATGAATGAGGCTGAGTATCTTATGAAGAATTATGGAGGTCGAGGAGGGTGTTATCCGTCGAGGCCGTAGGCCGAGGCTGATAACACCCTCCGAGATCTCCATAATTCTTCATATAATATGAAAGACAAATTCAATAATTGTTTTATTATTCATTCAAAATAATTCCTAGTTGGAAAACAAAGCGAAAACATGCTTACCTCCATCGATGTTAAGTTCACCTACGGTAGGACACGTTTAGGGTTGTTCAGCTCCGCAAATATTCTCCAAATAGCAGATGTCGCCTTTGAGTTGTGTTCTTGCTGTTCTTGCCATGTTTTTAGCTATAATTTCCGCGTAGTTCTTACTCTTGAAACGAATGAAATGTCCGCCAGTTTTTGTTTTCACAAGGAAAACAACTCAACCTCGTCCCCAGGTCTTCTCGGTTAACGGCACATTAACCTGTAGAAGGCTGCATTTTTGACGTCATTTCCTCGTTAAACACAAAATTCTTCCAAATTTGGTCATCAGTAACTGGTTATGGTGAATTATGCGTGTGCTTTTAGCCAATCCGAATCGGGGAAATATTTTGAATGAATAATAAGATTGGTTAATAGTTGCCTTGAATACCATTCGACGAATAATAATGAACAGTTGCCCACCCAAACAATCCCAGAAGTCACTGCTTCCATCTAATGGCCATAATGCGTGACTAATCTACGTCACTTCTATAGTTTTAATTCACAAAGGTTGTCCATGCACGTAAATTGGTCAGCACACTATAATCACAGCTTATTAAACTAATGAATTTCATTCTATGTAAAGAAAAAACAAAGAAGACAGTTGTCCATATATATAACCAAGAGACTATAAAGGGGACAGAGAGGGCATCCCCCACATACACCCTATTCCATAGGTAATTCGTCTCGAGTTATTTTTAGAATCGGGGTAAAGTTACCTCGTGCGAGGCGTGGATGTTTCGTGGAGGTTTCGCATGACCAAACGCCGTGCAAAACATGTCGGGCGAGAGGCAATGAAAGCGTAAAAAAATCGAGAGCATTCCTGAATATTGAAGCGAAATGAGTCGGCGCTCACCTGGGAAAAAGGAATCGCTGGACTCTTTGACAACCCGTGAAATCAGTTTAACTCGAAGTTGTCGTAACCTCAGTGCTTTAATAAAATGAGAAATTTCGCCGGTCTATTGAAACCGGTCGTTTGTACAATTTAGGGAGTTTAAGATCCAACGACGAGGACGACAACTAGAACGTCAAAAAAACAATAGGTTTAATTAGCAAAACAACAACTTCGCACGTGCAACACCCTTTTTTGTTCATTTCTTTCCCGGTTTTGCACGACTACGACGTGAAAATGCCTAATTTCGCGTTTTATCGAGGACGTAAATAAGCAACGACGAAATTTTATTTCTCTTTCTGAGCTTGAATATGGTCCCTTGAAATTCAGCTTTAGGAGGGTTCGCCTACAATTGACAAAGTAAGTGGGTAGGAATAATCGCTATAAAGACTGAAAAAAATAAACATCAAACCAGAAATTGCTCTCTTCAAACTGTAAATTATAAATGATCCTGAGAGAATATTCAGTGTGTTAAGGATTTCCCTGCTCTACTGTTAGCTCTATACAAGAGAGGAAGGGCGATTCTTTTTTAATTTCCGTTTCGCTGACACAGCTTTCGCAGAAATCTCGCTGTAGTCGTTTTCGTCGACAAAAGGAATAGCAAAATCGCTCTCCGCGTCTTCCCCCATTTTGTTCTGCGTCATTTCGTGAAGGACGCGTGGCTCTCAGCGTGGGTCATCCACGCGGAACACATTCGCGCTATGTGATTGGCTGTAGTCTAATCCCCCTTGAGATCTGTGGTGTTAAAAATAACTCGAGACGAATTACCTGTGGAATAGGGTGTATATGGGGGATGCCCTCTCTGTCCCCTTTATAGTCTCTTGATATAACTCGTGTACTGACAAAATAATATAGAATTTACCTTTTAGTATGTTGAGGATCATCGAAAGCACGGCACCGCTACCAGGGGGTGGGTTAGTATACCACTTTAAATCTCCCATGGTATCAGAAAGCGGAGTTCGAACTTTGGCTGTGTAATTTTTCATGTCCTCTAGTGTGATTATTCCACCACCGTCTTGAATATCTTTCACAATACTTTTAGCCAATTCACCAGAATAGAAGCTATCCGGGTAATCGCGAATTGTCTCCAGAGTTCTTGCATATTTCGGCATTTTTAGAACAGTTCCTAATTTCTTCAAGTTACCCGCTTTGTCTATAAGAAGCTCACTGGAAAGTAATTAATGATCAGTCAATTTTTTTTAGCAAAAGCTCTTCGTCAACTTAACAAG
Source organism: Porites cylindrica (assembly GCA_964035525.1). Taxonomy (NCBI): domain Eukaryota; kingdom Metazoa; phylum Cnidaria; class Anthozoa; order Scleractinia; family Poritidae; genus Porites; species Porites cylindrica. The sequence goes on from OZ037785.1 coordinate 20,167,047, forward strand.
TAAATTCCATTTTTGCGCGTCTCTCAAGGATGTTGCCCAGACCGAGCTGGTCAATTTGTTCTTGACACAACTGATCTACATGTAGTTGACTTCTTCCGTCCCTCTGGAGTGTTCTGGATATTTTTGTTTTCTTTTTAATCCGTTCGTTTGTTCATTCATTCATTCATTCATTCATTCAATCAATCAATCAATCATTCATTCATTCATTCATTCATTCATTCATTCATTCATTCATTCATTCATTCGTTCGTTCGTTCGTTCGTTCGTTCGTTCGTTCGTTCGTTCGTTCGTTCATTCATTCATTACATGTAAGTATTTATTTTCAGTTTGCCAAATATGTATATGTTGCTTTTTAAATTTTTTATTTCAGTCTTTTTTTTCAATTTAATTGAAAACCAAAGAAAAACAAAAATTACCTGAAATAAAAACTTAACTGCAACATATACATAAACCGACTGTTTCGTTACGTTTGATCACCAGCAAAAGAGAATGAGCTGTCATGTACTTTGAACGCAGAATTTAGTTTCCGATCTGTTTACGGATGACGGGGGAAGGGTGCGGGGGGGGGGGGGGGGGGGGGGTGTCCTGGATACTTAACACTCAATTCAAGTCCTTCATCGTGAAAATCTAGCCTGCTTTCAGTCAGTGAACTTTGATCGATTTGCTCTTCCTTCCTAGGAAGATATAAGCAATCTAAAAAAAGGAATCTTATTAGTTTTTGTGTATTCAAATACTGAAAGTATTCAGTTTATAGCAAGGTCAAAATACTCCTCAAAAATTCTTCACGTACTATCGACACTGAAATCAAAGCAGAGGAACAACACGGAAATAATGGTTCGAGTGTGGAAACAAGTTAGATAGCCGCTGCTTTACCTCAATCCGGGGTCTTTCTTTATATAGGGTAAGGTAGATGACCTATTAGCTGCTGCATGGGCTGCATAGCCGAAACGAAACCCTTTTTTCGCTAGGTCAATAGCGGGTTGTACAAGATCCTTCCAAGGTAATCTACCATATTTATTCCAAGCTTTACGAAATCCTCTCACTTCACCAGGGACACCTGACGCTGATGGTCCTGTACCAACGACGGGGGAAGAAACAATGATGTAAGAATCAATGATGACTCAATAATGTCACAATCATGTAAGAATAGTGGGCGAATAATGTGACCATAATGTAGCAAAGTACATGTAAATAATTATGAGGCGACTGGGGGCAACTTCATGTCAGACTGACTACACTCTTTTTTTTTTATAAGAATATATTTTATAAGAATATCGAGGCTGAGATTTGCGAAATTTTAAGAATATTTTAAGAATAAAGCCAAGGCTGAGATTTTGAAAAGGATAGATATAATTTTGTGTGTTGAAACATCTGTAAATACAATACAATTTTATGTTTTTAACTTAACCGCATAAAATTTTTCCTTTCTCTGAACGGCGAAACTAGCCAACAAAACGAAAAAACCTGCACTAGCTATAGCAAAATGTTCAACGCTAATGACAGTTCGATGAACGGTACATGTAATACATATACATATACCCCAATAAATTCTAAAACGGAAATGTCATAAGCTATAATTTAAGAATAATACAAGAACATTTTCTGCCTAAAATCGGCAGAAAAAAAAGAATATTCAACCTGGGCCGGAAAAACAACATTCTTATAAAAAAAAAGAGTGTAGCCCGCTAAGCCGGGGATTAGCACTAACTACCTCCGGGCTGTGCACTTTTGGGAAACTTCAATTAAGGAAAGATAAAGATTATTATCATTTGATGCAAATGTTTCTCCCTTCTCATTGATAGGGAACCCACCACGTTACCTGAAAATAACTGCCCTCTAAAAATAATGGTCTGCTCATACGCAATGTCGCCCAACCGTGTTTGGCTGCAAATAATATTCTGCTTGCGATCGCATCTTTCGTGAAAATGGCAAATAGCTACGTTTCCCGAAAATATTCAATAAAAAACAAACCCGGTGATCGCAAAATATCGTAATTTGTCAGTGTCTGGCAGATTAATTAATCAGTATTTGCCTCAGCCTTCGACTTAAGCAAATAATTGATCTGCTCGCTTCTGACAAATCACGATATCTTGCTTAACCTCGTCCAATAATTGTTAACTGTTGTTGTATTGTTTTTTTGTGCATGTGAATAGTTACACTGAATGCAAATAAATAATGATGAGCATTTAACCTGACAACGTTAACTCAGACAATAAGGTGAGAAAAGTATGTGGATTACATAATAAGGCTTAACCATCTGGAAAAGAACGTGAAAAAGGCAAGACCGCGCTTCGAGCCATGACATTTGCGTTGAGATGACCCAGCGACACGTTCCATCCAGTTATCCACGACGAGCTAGCCAAGGAAAAACAGTCAATTGTCAAGGACATTCGGAATCGCTGGAGCCAAACAAAATGCGCGAAAATTGCTATCCACTGATTTGGCCAATACTAAATGAAAAATAATCAAAATAATTGTGACATGCGGATGTAAAACATGGATGTAATCCTCTCAGTTATATAGGGTGACAGGATGTAGCAACAAGAAAACTGATCGTTTGGACTCTTCGATCGGTTACGTTCACCTAGCAAGGCTGTCGGTCTCATTTTAGCTTGTACCTGGTATGTGTCAACTCCGATATAACACGCAATACTATATTCGTAGCATTGCGCTGCTAAAGCCCAAAAAAATAACTAGAGATAAAGAGATAAAAAATCAAGAGAGAATGCATCAAATGCACGTCAGTAATTGTGAATCTTACCATATTTGGAATTAAGGGTGCTATTTATATACATAGTAGAGTTTGCTTTTCCAGGTGCCTCTTCTCTATAGTCAATCACTTCCGCCTTGTTCGTGCTTCGATTGTAGATCGTCATAAATCCGCCGCCTCCGATACCAGCCGAGTGCATATTGATGACGCCTATACAAAATAATGTAGCAATGGCAGAGTCGACCGCTGACCCCTTCTTCTTGAGAATATCTCGGCCCACCTCAGAACACAAACTTGCATCAGCTGCAACAACCCCGTGGTCATAAGGGCCGTCTGCTCCGGCAGGAACTAAGGGAATTCAAGATACAATTAATGGAATAGCGATGTATGGGGCTAATCCTTTGTGGTGTATTGTATAAATGAGCAATAGATCTTTTTCAATAGTAAGTCACGTGATCAACTTTCTGTAAACACGAAAACAGTTCGCTTTCGGAAAATTATTTTAGCAGGAACTACTAACATAACTTTTTTTTTTAACAAACCGGTGTGTTTACCAGCTTACCTCCAGTGGGTAGGGGCGGTGGGACATATTCTGTGGGCGTGGGGGTTACAGTAGTGGGTTTGGCTTCTTTGTCCTTGGCTAACACCAAGATCAGAACGACACAAAGAATGATGATTGCAACCACAACAGCCACGATCACAGTAATTATTTTGCACCTAGTAGAACTGAAATGAAAAAAAAGAAAATGTTCCCTTCATTTAATAGGACTACAAAAACACTCGGATTTTACCTGGATTAGCTTAGCCCCGATTTTCTGTCAGTGGGTCCGCTGTAGCCTGCGTAGCTGATGGGAGTGGAAGAGTGTTGTAGTTGTATTTGGCAGCAGAGACGCGAGAAGCGGATTGGGAGGAGACAAATTGAGATGTTCTCTCCTGTGTCGCCGCCAAGGAAGTACCTTGGGCATTAAAACCCCTTCAGTTGCGTTGGCTAGTGTGTCTCCGAAGATGAAAATAAAAGAATATGCGCGATTTGAGTACTAAGGGGAGAAAAAAAAACGTGGGGCCGGGAAATATCTTGAAACGTTCAACAAGTAACGGTAACGGCCAGACTTTCATTCTGTCAGGTGGCAAAATCACATGTCTAGGCAACCTGTGCAAATCGGCCGAGTGTTATTAATTTTTGTCCCACTGGGCGCTGAACAGTCAACTCATTGTGTATGGATTCCACTTTAAAATAGGCTGACTCGTTGTCTTCTGGAGTTTCATCAACTACTATTCGTTTGTTTACAGAAAAGCTTCGAATCCGTACTTTCAGCCTTAAATTTCCACCTCGCCAAGGCCGAGGATTCGAAATGGCCCACTTATCAAATTAACAACCAAATAAAACATTTCATAGATAGCCTGGGAGCAAGATCTTATGGGTTGTAAGTGGGGAAGGGAGGGAGGGAAGGAAAAGATAGTTTTTGCCTTATTCCCCCACCTTTCTCCGGCCGAGAGCTAGAAGGCTACAACATATACTATATAAGAAAGGTTAGCTTTATATAAAGAGCTGTACTTTATTCTAGTTTGTCAAATTTTCATTCCCATTCTGTCACCTTTTCTACGGCTTTGCTGTTGGGATCAATGTTCAGTCTAGCTTTTGTAAATTAATTCAGTTTACTCACAGCGTTTTCTAAATACAAGATTTTGCACAAATCCGCCTTTCTGTATTCCCTTGCGGCGGTTCACAGACGATTTACAGAAAGGCTGGGCTTTCTGTTCAGAGTGGTCAAAGGAGAGAAATACTCAAAAAGACTGGTACTTCAATAACAGAGTTTGTTACTTTTACTGTTAAAAGTTTTGTATATAACTGTGAATTTCCTTTAATTTACTAAACCTATATATTTACTTACAATCTGCTGCCTTTATCAAACTCTATATCCACGGGTTGTTCATCTGAAGACAGTTTATTTAGTACTCTGAAGATGTGAAAAAGGAAGAGGATACACTAGTTTCCAGTTAATTCTCGACAAATTCCGTTTGTATGTTTGTTTGTTTAATTGTTTTTCTAACAAAGGAATTCACCTGTCGGTTTTCTTGTCGTAGTGGCAGGTGATACTTCCTCATCCTAAACTTATTTAGCAAGATTCTTGCTACGGGGTCTTGTTCATGACACTTTTATTGGCCAAAATTTCAACAGACATCACTAATGTTGCGAGCCACCTGCACAGAGTAAGATCCGGGGGGGGGGGGGGGGGGCACTTTAGGAAATTCTGGGTGGGGATGTGCCGCTGGGACCCTGGAACCCTTGACCTATACCAGAGCTAGTTCAGCTGAATTTTGCTACCCTATACTAGAGTAAACTCCCAAAATCCCCCTATCCTAGAGCAGCTGTTTCCCTAGTCTAGATAAAATCTTCAACCAACTGATCAGTTTCCTGAAAAATGATACCCTATTCTAGACCCAAACGCCCTGATTTATATACCCTATCCTAGAGTAAACTGCTTGAAAACCATACCCTTCACAGCGGCACATACCCATATAGCCCATATATGGCAGTACCCCCCCCCCCCCCCCGGGAGTAAGATTCACAACTGGTTCTTTATGAAATGAGCTTTGTCAGGCAATCTATCGAAATTCAAACGGTGTGGACTGTCACCAAATTAAGATAAACTTTAAAACAACCGTTCAAAACTTTAAAAGAAGATATCAGTAGACAAACCAACAAATACAAAAGGAGGAATGGATGAACAAAACAGAGAACTAGAAAAAAAGGGATTGCAATTGTGGTAACTGAAAACGTTTTAGGCTAGCAGTTTTTCAAAGTTCATTTTTGTTTGAAATGATAGATAATGCTTCGGAGACATTACTTCTTTAACGTGAAGCTGTGATTTCGAAATTTGCAAGTAATGACTTTGCTAACGTTTGGTTCCATTGCGATTAAGAACGTGTAATTGGTAATACAAAAAAAAAAAAAAAAAACTGAACTAGACAGCCGTTTCACAGCCTCCTAATTAAATATAAAGTTTCCAATTCAGTTATAATTCAAAACATGTTTTTTTTTATTAAAGACAACAAGGGCTCGCTGTCTGGGAAGGTACACGACAACGGATGTATCACCTCCCCTTCTTACTCTGTCCCTTCTCAATTCTTCTAGGTAAAATTTGGCTCAATTTTACAGTATCATTGGTTTAAATAAGCTGAATAGGACATTTGACACATTAACTGTTGTCGATACGCCTAATTTCTAATAAAATTATCGTCTTTATTTGTGGAATTACCTTGAAATATGGAGTTTTGATTTTCTCAAATTAAGAACAAAATCCTCTCCTAACAATGAAAACTACTGATCACAGACACACTAACATTTACCATTTTACTGACTCAGTACACGCAAATGAATGGGATGTGAGTCTCCAAAGTTTTTTCTTGTTTTATGTTTTTTTCGTTTTTAAGATCAGAAATGCTAAGAGAGAGGCTTTACTATGACAAATTACAAGTTTTTCGCAAGTCACACAAACTTCAGACAAGGTATGTAGTAACAGCATCACCACCTCGGTACCTGCAAGTGAATATTTCAAAATGCACCAAATTTTCACCACTTCATAAACTACAAGAGAGAGAGTCAGGCTTTTGTCACATAGATTTATAGGATCACGTTATGGACAATATAAATTAAACAGCGATTGGTTCATGATTGCCTTTGGATACTATCGGCAAATCATAAATAAACATTTTCCACCCATCGATCCCAGAAATCCTTGCGACAGCTTGTACGTATTCTTCCCATAGTTTATTTCGGAAGTGGCGAGGCACTGATTTCTAATAATACACTTTGTTTGGCCTCCTCCGGTCCCACCTCCATTTTAGGCCATGACAAGGTATCCCGACAACCTTCAGGATAAGGGAAAGAGCTAATAATAAGAGGAAGCTATAATTAAAAAAAAAATATTAAGCAAATTTAAGCTTCTTACTTCTGTTTTTCTGCTTCCCCAAGCTCCATTGTTCAATATCTAAAAAATTAACAATAACAACAGGTGAAGGTAAGGAATGTATTAAACATCAGAGACCGACGAGAACGAGAACGCCGATCAAAAGAGGCTTATATAGGTTTATTAAATAAGCAAGTTAATAAAAACTAACAACTCTGCTCGTCAATGCATCACCCTTTTCTCAATTTCGTTGTCGTTCGTGCACCACTACGAAGCGAAATTACCAAATTTTAAGGTTATTATCTATTTCCGAATCCCCCATAATACTCTGTTTGTCACCCCCCCTCCCCCCCACCCAACCGTCCAAAATATTGCATAAACCATCGTTTTCAAATGCGTCTGAGAGGATTGTATATTCCCAAAAGTTATTTTGAAAAAACAAAAAGCAATAGTTTGGGGGCCAAACAGAGTGTATTATTGAAAAATCGAACGATCATGAACGGGTCCTAGAAACTGGTAACAAGCAACGCTCTTGATTCTAAAAACGGCGGAGAAGACTCGCATAGCGGAAAACCAAAAACAAAAAAAGAAATTCACCGGTTCGTTTTGCTTTATGTGACATAGCCTGCGAGCAAGCTGTCCTTTTTGGGCGAATGAAGCGAGTCTCGCGAGAACGCAGGAACGAGCGGCAAAGCCGCGAGGGGCCCTCGCTCGCGCGTTCTCGCGTGGCTCACTTCGCTTGCCCAAATAGGAGAGCTTGCTCGTACGCTATACCGTAAAATTCCAAGTACAAGCCCCCCGGGGGGCTTATATTCGGAGGGGCGATTTAACTAAGGGTTTTTTGCGTTAAGGCCGATACACACGAGGGGTTTTGCTCCCGGAGCATGCTCCAGGGGCACGCTCCGGGAGCAAAGCTCCTCCGTGTGTACCAACGATTTCATGGGTATACTTCATCCTCGGGAGCAGAATTTCCACCCCGCAAAATACTCCACGATATTTAACCGGTTAAATACTTGGGAGCAAGCTCCCGGGGCAAATAACGCTCCCTCGTGTGTACTGACACGTGCAAAATGATCCTGGAGCATGCTCCGGTAGCAAAACCCCTCGTGTGTGTCGGCCTTTACGATTTTGGGGGGCTTATATTTGGAGGGGCTTATACATGGAGGGGCTTATTTTCGGAATTTTACTCTATATTACATAAGAACGCTGAACACAAAGTCCGTTTTCACATTTCTTTTCTAGTAGCACAGGAAAAAGATTAACGAATTGAATTCTGAATAATTCTTCACCCATTTGCGCATAAACAACAGTCGAGAGGTTCAATGCTCTAATGTTTAGAGACCTTGAGACAAGAATTATTCATACAATTGTTAAGACACCAAGGTCAAGGAATGAGTATTCACAGTATTAATTCAGTCACTATATGTAATGGAATCTTGAGGGGCCTGGTACGCTTGACCTTTGCTTGACTGAAAAGCGGCGCTATCACTTCTCAGCTTAGCCTGGGAGAGCATCTGGTTTTTTCAGCTCAAGTTTCTAGTTTCACCTACCTTGGGTGCCAGAGACTTTTCATGCGCGGTTTCCAAAGCTCCTCGTCGCACGCGAGAAAAAACCTCTAGTACCCAGGGTAAGTTTCACGGAAGTCCTTAGATAACAACGACCGAAACCAGGTTGAGCCTGCGATACGAAAAATGTCATGCGGTCTTGCCCATTGTTTTGTACCAAAATGGCGGGCTTGATGTCGGCCACGGAGAAGGTTTTGTGGGGCTAAGAATGCCGTTTTTCTTCCAGAGTTTTTGTCGGCTAGTGCAGAGAATAATTGTAAGGACGCAAGTAAATAAAATTAATTATGTAAATTGTTAATAAAATGAACTGAACATCGTATCCTTGTGTGAGTTCCTTCTCGTAGCCTCGCTCGTTGTTATTTAAGAAATACTATGAGGAATATTTAAATAACAACGACTTGGACCAGGTTTGGAAGGGTAGGGTGGGTGGGTAGAGGTCTACGACAGTTTGTTATGTCTGCGGCTATGGTTGTGCCTAAATCATACCGTTCAAAAGGACAGCCGAGGAGTACTAGGAACGAGTTTCTGATTCGGGCCGACTTCAACCTCGTCCCCAGGGTCTTCTCGCTTTCCAATATGGCGGCGGCAGGAGAGAAGACCCTGGCACACAGCGAACTAAAACGATCGCTGATTGGTGCATTCTATAGCGCGTTCATACGTGCGCTCTCATTGGTTTATTCCTTCCAAAACAAAGATGGTTAACCTTTGAGGGCTTCGTAGAGGCTGAGAAGTGCTTTCTTCAGTGTTTGAGACCTAAAAGGTAGACAGAATTCAGATCTGATTGTTCGGAAAACTGTGACTGTACCGTTGGAAGGCAAATATTCGAATATAGTGATATCTGGTAATCGCTGGGTATATTATAACGCGTAGAGGTATTTCTGTTACTCGTGCTATTTGGTTTGTGTGTTCCGAAAATTACTAAAGATTTGTTTCTTTAATTCCCGATTTGAGAAAGAATACTTGCAAGGCTTCAGCTTATCAATAAATTTAGCTGCCCGTTGCAAAGGTGTAGTATTGTTCTGCCTTTTGTTTTCTTTGAACAAAAGCTGTATGCATAATATTATTAATGTATGGGGTTATACGGAAATCTTGCATAATCTGCGCTTTGTCTCAGCAGTTTTTTGTCAAGTGAAACATTCTTTTCATTTGATCGTAACATTCATGGGCCTAACCTGGCCTTCTTTTAATTTTTCCACTGTGATTTTGAAGGGGGACGAGGAGCGAGAGAGGCAGATGTCGAAACAAAACTAAAAATTGAAGCCAAACATAGTGTCGCTATCATTTGATATTTTTAATCCTGACTTTTCATTTATTCAGTTTTTAGTGTCACAATAATGATAATTTATTATTATTTGCTCATTTCATTGGCAGTAAAATACAGCTAAATACAGAGACATTGGGAAAATAAACTGTTTCCTTTCTCAGAAATGAAAAACTTACATATTGATGTATTGAAGCTTGTGGGATTTCTTTCTAGTTGCAAAAATAAAATAAATGAAAGCACATGATGTCTTTTATTTTATCAAGTTGAAAACAGTGATCAGCCCATTCAAGGAAATCTGACAGTCCTGGATTCTCAATTTTGCGCTATGGATACTGCATTCTGGATTCTTTGTCAGTGGAACATGGATTCCGGATTCCAGTTATAAGTGGGATCCAGAGTACTTTAGGACCTTTATTCCAGATTCCAAGAGAAAAATTTCCCAGATTCCAGACATGGGGTGACAGTGACCCCAAGATAAATACGTTTTCTGTCAAACTAAAACCTGTCAATTGAGCTTCTAATTACTGTAGGCTAAGTGTGCATGTTGTTCTTGTCACTATATCCTTGAAAAGGGGGTTTGTGGACCAGGTGAAAAAGTGGCTGGTACTGTAGTATTCCAACACCAGCTGGGTATGATTGTGAAGCAGCTATAATTCAGTTCTAAAACTTGGATTTAAAAAAATAAACTACTTCAAAGTGTGCATATATCACTATCCACTGAATAAACAAGAGCGGAAGGGGCCTGGAGCATCTCGATCATGGGATTTTTCATGTCTGGATGCAAAGGCTTTTGAAGTGTTTTGTGCCAGAGTCCCCATTAGCATAGTGAGCTTTTAGTTGCCTAGTCATGGCCAATGAGTTTTAGGTCACGTGGTCCCAAGCGAAATAGTGAAACAGTTTCCCTCCAGTTTGCCTAAGATAAGTCACCGAAATGAATTGACCAAGAATTAAGGCCTTGGAAAATGCCACACAGGGACAAGGCAAGGCTTTTAGCTTGTTTAGGTGTTGCGGTGTGAGGTTGCAGCTGTTAGATGTGCTGGCTTAAATACTTTCCAAGTCTACTTTAAGGTGTTGGTTAGTCTTAGTAATAGTGTCTGTATTATAATCATATCGTCAGAAATAATCAGATTAACCCAACTATTAAACTGATAATCGATTATAGTAGATTATAGTTTTGTGCCCCCTGTGTGCCACTTTCAACACTGAAAATAATTTTTAAGTGAACAAAACAAAAAACCTACCCTGCAAGCAGAGGCTTATCTGTCACATAGTTAAACCAGCTAAACATCATATAAACTAAATTAAGACCCCATCAAAAAGACAACACAGGTGTATTAATGTCCTTATTTGTCAACAATGTTTTTGTGAATTTTCCACAACAATCAACTGAACATTTGTATAAGCAATACTCACTTTGCTTTAGGTTTCTGATGCTTTATAGATTATGATCGATAATCAGCACACCACTACCAAGTCATGTCTCAATTAGAGTGCGAAAGGGCCCATCTGACGAGCAAAGCATGTTTGACTTAAAACATCTATTATCTCCAAATGAGATAGGAACTTTTACTGCGCACATGACTCAGATAGGACTATCAAATTTTTGAACAACTGGAGTCTAGCCTTTAGTCAATTTGCACATTGACATGCCAAAGTGCAGCCCCAAGTAATATGTCAAATAAACCAAAGTCAGGGATTAAGAAAGTTTTTGCTCTGAAAATCAAATCTATTTCAAAGTGGAGAATACATTTTGGATTGCTATATTAGAAACAATGGAAACACTCTTCACCTTTTGCTAGCTATTAAAGCGGGGTTAATGCTTTTTTTTACATCTGAGAGGCAAAAAAAAACCAATAATAACAACATCTTAAATCCTCTATTAAGGCCTCCTCTGTCAAATAAGCCCTCCTTTTCAGTGAAAGAAAGTTTTAACAATAAGCCCCCGTCTTTTTTAACCCCCATCCCACCTTCCCCCCTTTTCTTATTCTTCACTAATAAATAAGAGACTGTATAAATCAATGAAAACTGTAAAGCTTTCTGTGGACCGATCCAGGATGATTTATTCACCAGCTGGAAGTTCGGATTTGTTTTTGATCCTCGGCTGCTTGACCTCCAACCTTCTTGTATTTGGGCTTTTTCACTTGGCATTTTTTGGGGGGGAACTAATTCCACCGTCTTTGCTAGATTAAATAAGGCCCCTATCTCTATAATTTGCCCGGAAGCACTGTGAACGGGGTTAGATATCAAAAGCCAATAACAAAGTCTAAAAACTGTCAAGTAGATGAAGATTGACAATAATTTTATTACCTGTACCAGTTCAAGTGACAAAATATCCAAACTGACCAAGGAACTGTTTAATTTTCAACCAAAGTTTCCTCAAATTATATTAACAAAAATTGTTTTTTTACATATCAGAGTTCAGTTAAAATTTGTGCAGATAGAAAAACAATAGTCAAAAACCTCATGAAGATCTGTAACAAAACTGACGATAACTTATCAGCTTAAAGTGTCTGCGACTCCATTTAATGCTTAGTTGAATTTCGGAGCGGAAGAGGTCTTAGAGCGTCATGACAGAAAATTCCCTGGCTTCAGAGGTCTGTTCTCGAAATTCCTAACATGAAGAAATAAATTGCGCTCACGGTTAGAAAAAGCTCCCCCTTTCACGAAAGAAGAAACCTGAACCTCTGGCGCTCAGGGTACGGCAAAAAAAGAAAACGGTGAAAAAAGGTCGGTATCGAGAAATTAAGTTGTAGACAGCCGTGTGCGCTAGAACTTTCAGGCTTAAAACAAATGAAGGTCATTGAACAGAAAATAAGATCGCTATATCATTCTACCGTATTCCTGTGGCTTGTAAGTGTATTCTTTCATATTTTTAGCTTCTTTTGAGTTCTGCCTTTGCCGCCATTTTGTTTGTTTTTCACCAGTCTCAAGACCTCGTACCCAGATCCTCTCACTCTTTATCTTGGCCGCCATTTTGAATAAATTTTCTCTCTCCGTGGACAAATCAGTCACGTGATTTCTGCTGTGTGCCAGGGTCTCCATTCTCGTCCCCAGAGCCGCTTGGCCCTCTTAACCGTCGGAGACTGAGCACGAGGGCCGAAGGGCTCTGGGGACACAGAATCCGGAAGTCCTAGAATTTAGGAGTTCCGGTCGTTCTGCGCAAGCTCGACAAATCATAATGGCGGCCTCAGCAGACATTAAATTCAAGGAATCCTTGTTAACAGCTGCTGAGGCCGCCATTATGATTTGTCGAGCTTGCGCAGAATGACCGGAACTCCTAAATTCTAGGACTTCCGGATTCTGTGTCCCCAGAGCCCTTCGGCCCTTGTGCTCAGTCTCCGACGGTTAAGAGGGCCAAGCGGCTCTGGGGACGAGAATGCCAGGGTCTCCTGCCGCCGCCATATTGGAAAGCGAGAAGACCCTGGGGACGAGGTTGGGCCGACTTCGGAAATTCTCGAAAACATCCAATATGGCGGCTCAAGCGTTGTGAAAACGGACAGCCAAAGGAGCCGTTTTATCGCCAGAGAAGCGTGATTTACGGTATTACTGACGAAGTTTGCGTTTATTGTGAGTTTTGAAGTGTGCTTGGTCCTGTATGGTAAGCGATCCTTTCATAAATGTCTTATCAATTTGTCTTGTCCCGCTGGCCGGCATTACCGAAGAAAATGGTACCATATAAAGGGACATCCTAAATTATAGCAACATTTGTTGGCATGTACATCTCCTCTAGCTTTCATTGTTAAGCTGTGTTGTAGGACTGGATTTCTGCAGGTTTCTACAAGCTTAGGATAACTCTATGGGAACCTTTTTATTCATAAACGTGGCCTTGTCCTTTTGGCCGGTATTACCGAAGAAAATAGTACCGTCCAACGGACATCCTGAGTTTTAGCAACATTTGTTAGGAGGTATATCATATCTGGGTTTTTTATTGTTAAACGGTGATTCTTTAGGTTCCCAAAAGGTCAGGGTAACTAATAGAAGTGTTTTATTTTTTAGTAAAAAATGCCTTGTCCTTTTGGCCTGTATTATCTAAGGAAATAGTACCGCCTAGCAGGACATCCTAAACTGTGTCAGCAGTTGCTTGCATGCATTACTACATGACATGCAGCTTGTTATTGTTACATTGAAGTATATACCTTGCTCTCTGAAGGCTTTTTCCTACCAGCTGGGGATAGCTGAACAAAGATAGTTTAATTCATTCCTTGTTGTTGTAATCACCTAAGAATGTCCACCCAGGGGGACAATCTATAGGGAGTACTCAAAACTGACAGCTAGAGGTGCCGCCAGGGAAGCGTGATTTTACGGTATACTTTGCGATGATTGAGATTCTCATGTTCTTTGAAAAACTCCTGATTGATCATATCAGCAGTCGATTATGTAAATTATATCCTTTCATTCATGTTATACAGTTAGATCTATTATTATCTTAAATATTATTGTTATTATTGTTGTTACTATTATTTATTGTTGTTATAGAATAATTGTTATTTCCTGACCTCATTATTTGTGTGTTGTTTGACTGGTCAGTATCACTCAGCAAAAAAAAGGTTGGTACAGTTGGCTGTACTCTATGTCTGGCACTATCAAAACAAATCAAAATTCTTTTTTTTTTGTGACAACAACATTATTCTCACCCCACCCCCACCTCTCCATACTGAAATTGTGGTTCAATTTTATCCTTGGTCTAAATTTTATTTTCTTTTGTTTCAAACTCCTTATCATACATTACCATACCCAAAAACCTACCTACCTTGGCAGCAATCAACCTTGGTTGTTGATTCGGGAGACTCTCTATTTTTAACTTCCCGCGGGCCCCTCTCCCCAACTGTCAACAGCCCCAATAACCCCACTACCGGTCGGATAAATAAATCAAGTAAACAAGATCCTTGCGTTGCTTTGTGCTGCTCACTAGTGCTCATTAAAAAAATATTGAAAAAAGAATTGAAAAAAAATATATTAAAAACTTTGAAGAGGAAGCTAGGCTAAATAGACAGTGCATTGTAACTGTCTACCAATTTCATAACAAGAAACCGTAAAATTCCGAAAATGAGGTCCTCCGTGTATAAGCCCCTTCAAATATAAGCCCCTCAAACCGGCAACGCAAAAAAACCTCCGTTAAATCGCCTCTCCAAATATAAGCCCCCTTGGGACTTGTACTTGGAAAATTTCCTCAAATATATAGTAAAACAAAGCAAAAATGGTAGATTTATTCCCAGCTATAAGGCTAGCCCAATCGATTTTCAAACGCAAATTTCCCTCCGTAGATAAGCCCCTCCGAATATCAGCCCCTCCAAAAATAAGCCCCTCAAAAAGGGCCTTTGAAAAATATAAGCCCAGGACTTATTTTCGGAATTTTACGGTATGCTTTGTTCTTCGTTCATGGACGAAATTACAGAAACCCATCAGTGACAAGTTCTGTTCAATTTCTACATTACAGATGTACCACAGCAATTAAACTCAACTGATTGTGGTGTCTTTGTCTGTATGGTAGGTTTTGCTATTTCATCACCTTTGCAATAAACATTATTTAATGGAAAGTCATTCATTATGCAATTCCATCAAAATAAATATGAACTTTCAAGTATTATCCATCAAAACAAATTTCATACATCACTACTGTTACTGATTAGTCTGCAGAGTACCTTAGCAGCCGGATAATGCCCAACTATAAGCAGGTATTAAAACAGGGGCACCCAACGTCAATTTTCGGAAAATATCTGTTCAGAAGACGATTTGAGATCTAGAATTTTCGGAACTTTTGTTGTAAAATTTCTTGCTTGCCTGCCTCTCCTAGGATTTTCGAACATCTAAAAAATGGAATAATTGCCCATTTTTAACGGATTTTCACCCTAAAAAGGTCACCTAGAATTTTCGGGAGCCTTTTTCATGGCTGAAATTTTCGAAATGAAATTTTCAGCTAGGAAATCCGAACAGATGAAAAAATTTTGGGGGGATAAAAATATGCCTACATCTACCTTTTAAATATTAAAATACGTTCAACAATGCTATGTTTAAGTGGTTTTGAACTTTATTCGCGTTGGGTGCCCCTGTTAAAAGTTCAGACGCTAGACAATTTTCAAAAATAAAAAACCACTCCTGTTTGGTTATCCTTGGATTTCAAATGTTAAACCAGAAAAAGGGTTTTGCACTTTCCCATCTGATTACAACAACAAGGAATGAATTAAACTATCTTTGTTCAGCTATCCCCAGCTGGTAGGAAAAAGCCTTCAGAGGGCAAGGTATGTATTACAATGTAACAATAACAAGCTGCATGTCATGTAGTACTGACATGCAAGCAACTGCTGACATAGTTTAGGATGTCCTGCTAGGCGGTGCTATTTCCTCAGATAATACAGGCCAAAAGGACAAGGCATTTTTTACGGAAAAAAACCACTCCTGTTTAGTTACCCTGGCCTTTTGGAAACCTAAAGAATGACCGTTTAGCAATAAAAAACCCAGATATGATATGCCTCCTAACAAATGTTGCTAAAACGCAGGATGTCCCGCTGGACGGTACCATTTTCTCCGGTAATACCGGCCAAAAGAACAGGGTCACTAAATAAAAATATTCCTATACAGTTATCCTAAGCTTTCTCGATCTAATCTCCAAGTAAGCGTGACTGGATGCTGTAAGCTCGTTCTTGTCTTTTATCAAATCATGGCATGACGTTAAGGTCTCTAAATAAAGGCCCCGAGGGGGTGTCTCATTTTTTGTCTAGGATTACTCTGGCGCATCGTTTCTGTAAATTGCTTACGTCTTGGACGGGCGGCTTCGGTTTGCTTCATGTCCCCAAGTAACCCCCGTAGTCAAGTATTAGCTGGATAAGTGAGTTGTAAAACAAACTTCTCAGCTTTCAGTCACAGAAATTTATCTGTTCTTTTCAAGAGGCCAAGTCGCTTTCCTATATTCGATGCCGTTATTTAAAAACAGTTGTCTCTCTTTATGCCAGGTAGTTTAGTATCGGCTACAGAATCAAGCTGAACCTCAACTGTTCTCACATTAAGATTTCTGCCGTTCAAGCAGTTAGCCCCAAACTTATGCTGTAGACAATCGCTTGCAGGGACGAGAATCATCAGCAAACACAAACGCAAACACAACTTACATATGAGCTTCTGGGAACGAAAACTCGAACTTACCCTATGGCTATGTGGAAGACGAGCTCAGAGCACTAGCCTAATCACCAATTAACCGACTGCTGCTTCAGCCACGAACACTGAGATACACTCATAGAAAATAGAAGTAGTTGATTATGTAACTGAAAAGGAAGCAGCGTACTTACCACGGAAACTGCGAGGTACTGTTCTCTGTGACGCAACCAGCAGTCAAATGAATGTTATGCTGCTTGTTAGCTCTAATCAATGGTCAATTTTCTGTACGAGTCATAGAACCGTGAAATCTCGACATTTTGACACTTTTCCAATCGTGAGGAAATGAACCGTTCACCCGCTAGATCATTCGTTCTGTTGACATTTGCTTGAAAGAACTATCTTTGATCCTAGCTTACTTGTAAAATGTATTAAAGATAAGAAGGCAGTCGTTGCCAAATCATTGATATCGTATCAGAGGATTATAGTTTTTGTTTGATATTAGTCAAAAGTAAATCAACTGCGGTAAAGATACAGTCCAGTTCAGAACTTTTAAGTTAAATTTTCAAAGCTATTCCCGGCGTTGTTTAGCATTGGTCACCCAGTGAAGGCCCTTACATAATGGAGACCGCAAGAAAAGGATGGACGGTTTTAAGTATTTTTAGAGTCGGGGGTATTCATTTTTAGTGTCTATTAAAAGCCATCTGTGCATGATTTTAAAAAAAGCCATCGTTTATGATTTTTCCAAAAAACTGTTATCATTAAATAGTTTGGAAATGAATAAACTGACGATGATTGGCGAGATTTAGCATTTTAGACCAGACGTCACATTCCAATGTTCAGTTTAGAAAAAGACGCGTCATTCATGTTCACTGAACTGGGAATGGACCCGAATGACGCCGGTGTTTTGTAGAAATAAACTTCCTTCGTGGAAACAATCGTACCGCTGGGCCGAAAAGTCCCAGGTACATATTTACTGAACGACTTGCCGTTTCATTGACTTATTCTAGTTTTGGCTTGAAACTAGGGGTTTTTCTTACTTATAATTCCGAATAGATTGGCATCTCTGCGGTAGCAGTCACCTCAGTTTGACTTTTGGGAGCCAGTTGCATAAATCTCAAACGCGAGACACACCAGCTAATCCGTATTTCAAACTGAAGTACAAATTATTAGCTACAAATGCTCTACTTTTTTCACCACTCATATAATTCTATCTCGTTCCAAATGCGCATACTTCTTCAGTTTTCAAAGAACTGACAAAAGTAAATAGAAATAATTTCTATTCTGTTGAAAAACGACTCTTGTTACCTTTAATACGCCGATGGAATGCAGACGAAAGCGGGTTTAAAGCGATCAAAGAAGGACTAAATTCCCCCCAACTACTAGAAAATATAGCGGAAAGCGGCCAGAGAAGTCAGAGAAAGCGTTTCGTCGTGCGGAGAAGATCTGGAAAAGGTACTTGGTCCTGGATTACTGAATTGGGGATTAAAATGAGGGATTCGTTCGAGAAGCAATATCGTATGATTTCCTGACGGTGGCGCATGACCGTCGAGTCAGAAACTCGGGAATTCACGTAGTTGTTGATTATGTAAGCTTAAATGATTTCGAGGGTCGCTGACTGGATTCAGCTGTACGTTGATGCTCTTCAGTCCTTCTCAATTTTCTAAACATCAGCCGAAGCGAGGTAAGTCTATTTTTATTTTAGCGCAAAAACGTACCCGTGTTAAGGTCGACACCGATCATTCGATCACTTTATAAATTCTCAATAACTGCTAATTGTGTGAAAGTGTAATGTTCATGGAGAATGTTGATGGAGATCACTATTTCTTAAGCCTGATCGCACTGAAACAGCTCAGTTCAGTCACAGTTCAGCTTTTAAGTGTGGATCGTAGTGGATATTTTTACAATGATTAAATCTGTGAAGTTAATTGTTTAAGGGTATGAGGAGTGTAACCACATGAATCAGATATTTTTAGTAAACAGAGTAATTGCACTTTTAATTTGAGCTTTGGTCAAACTCAGGTGATTGTGAGTTTTAGGTTTGATGCTTAGACCATCTTGTTTGTGTTTTTGCGGTGACTCGAATCTCGATTTGAAATGCCTGTATTTGATTTTTTTAAAGTTTAATGATGAGAATTTGTGCTTTAATTGAACTCGAGTTTTTTTCTTATGTCATGCATGATTTAAAGGTACTTGAAGTTATTCATAACTTGTGATCAATAATAGATGGTATAATTGTTAAGAACTTCCTTGAATGCATGTTAGTGTTGTTGAGAGAAGATGGTGATGACCAGCCTTTAATTTTACAAACAAAAGTAATCCTAAAGGAAACATTGATGATAGTGCATGTCCAGCATTAAAGGGACTGTGTCACGATAGTGCGCATGTGTGAGCTGTGACAGTAGCTGATTGTCTTTGAACCAATCGGAAGCGAGTAACATGCACGCGAGGAAATTTACATAATTCAAGATTCATTGTTCGCGAAGCGCGAGTCTTCCGGACGTTTTTGTTCGATTTTATATATCCCCATAATTCATATTTATTCTCTGGTATTCCTCAGATAAATGTTGCAGCTAATAAGAATAAGATTACCAACCCTGTCCTGCTTTGAAGCAAACATTTAGCAACGTGTATTTTTATGTACCCACGCGAGAAAACCAGTCTCCGATCCGCAATTAAAAATAATTTGAAAACAAACCTTTTTCTTCACCAAAACGCCAATCTTGAAAAACTGTCCACCAGAACACAAATCAAGTTGCCGCACATGCGCAGAAGCGTGTCACAGTCCCTTTAAGTAAAACAGTTTGCCCTTCCTGATGCAACAGAGCAGCTTAGCCTTCTCAGGCTGTGACTCTGTGAGAATTTTACTGATTCTCCAGGTGTTTCAGAGAGAACTAAAAATGAGCTTTCAGATATTGTTTGAACCCCTGTTTAGCATGTTTGGCCTTCCTGATGCAACAGAGCAGCTTAGCCTTGAGGCTGTGGCTCCGTGAGAATTATATTCTCCAGGTGTTTCAGAGGGAACTAAAAATGAGCTTTCAGATATTGTTTGACGCCCTGTTTAGAATTAAGTAAAAAAGTTTCGCCTTCCTGATGCAAAAGAGCAGCTTAGCCTTTTTAGGCTGTGGCTCTGTGAGAATTTTATTCTCCAGGTGTCTCAGAGAGAACTAAAAATGCGCTTTCAGATATTGATTGAATATCTGTCCAGCATTAAGAAATACAGTTTGGACTTTCTGATGCGAGAGAGCAGCTTAGCTTTTTTAGGCTGTGGCTCTGTGAGAATTTTATTCTCCAGGTGTCTCAGAGGAAAATAACAAATAGCTTTATTTTAAGACATTGTTTTTTAAGTATTAAGTTCCCAGTATTGTATCGTTTTCCTCAAGTGCTCTTTCAAATATTGCAAGTGTTTCGCTTACATTTGAATTTAACCCCATCCAGATCCAGTGAGGCCTTTAAAACTAACGCGTCAGTTTTAAAAGTTTTTGCATAAGGCAGTTTCCGTTTGGCGGTTAGTGTTAGTTCTGGCCTTAAGTGAAGATTCCAGAAAAAGGTTGCGTTTACATATAGTTATGGAGATCTTGTAAGCACGAATTGAAATATATGAAATGATTCATAAATTGTTTTGAACTGCGGATGAAGGTATGAAAGTTAACATGATCATCGTAGTAAAATGCGCAGCCTATTCGGTTACTTTTGCCGGTCTGAAAAGCGTTGATCAAATGTAAGTAGTAGAGGAGGGACCGGTTACGCCGTTTCTTTGCGGGGGAATTCCATTAACTTTCGGGGAAATACATTAATACAGATGACGTCATGCATCTCATTAAGATAGGATGATGTCATACTTTAAATTAATGCCGATGACGTCATGCATTCCATTCAGAAAGGATGATGTCATACTTTATTTTTAGCTGGCTGACGTCATGCATGTCATATAGATAGAATGATGTCATAGTTTATTTGTAGCTGGCAAGGAGCAAGTGACGTCAGAATTTCCTATAGTTGACGTCATCAAAAATGTTGAGATCATAATCTATAAACAGAAAAGTGATTTTTATATAATTAGCTATTTGCTACAGTCTTCTGATTAGATATTGTTTGCTATAGTCTTCTGATTGGATATTGTAGAAACTGTCATGTGTTCAAAATAAAAGCGGGCAAATTTTGAACGTGTTATCCTTGCAGATTATACTAAATGAAAAATCTTTAATCATTAAATTATTTTCATTAAAAATCGGTTATAAACAAAACCAAGACACAGAGGTTAACTGAAAAATCTTTACTTCAAAAGAAGGGAAAAGGAGGTTAAGCGAATGCGAAATCGTACTAATTTTTCAGGCAAAACATGAAAACGAGGTCGAAGCGAAGCGAAAAACTGCCTATCAAGCAAAAATGTCAATCTTTGTTTACGTGACTCTGTAGAAAGTATTGCACAGGGTATGAAAATTCTATAGAAAACAACAGGTGGTTCTAAAGTAAACCCTAACTCTTTTGGTTCTTAAATCAACTCCATTCTTGTTCCTAATGAGTGGAAAGTCTATTTATAAAAAGAGGGAATAAGAGATGCGATCCCCTAGTAACACATGTCTTCTTATTTAGCGCTAAATATCGGATATATAACAAAACACACACACATACAAAAAGTGGAGCTGAAAACTCTCTACTTCAATTTTGACTCACCATTACAAAAGCGTTTTCTCCGTTCTATCTCGAGGAAACGATTAACTATTGAAATCTCAGCGCTTGATGAGCTTATGGTTTTGTCAATTTACGCTCCGTTAGCGTTAGTCAGTTAATTATGCCGGTTAACAAGCCTAAAGTTGAATACAAACTAGTTCAGCTCTACAGCTAGGCATCCTGACAGTTACACCATGTATAGTGACTTGTTCACAATGTGGCAACAAGGTTTGCCTGAGTAGTGATGTTCCCTGCAAGAAACACCAAATAAATATTTTTAAAAATACGTTTTCAGTGGGATGCAATTTTTTGGATGAAAGAACTGGCAATAAGACTGATTTACATAATGACTTGTATAGTGTAGATCCTTGTGATGGAACTTTTCCAGACTACATATGCATGTCATGTCAGCCTTTCTATTTAAAATCCATTAAAATAGAGCATGAGTACAAAGAAGCTCAAAACATCTTCCACCAAAAACAAGGTTGTTCAATTTCCACAATAACGACAGATAATGACAGCAACAAGCATGAGTTTTTTGAAGAAACAACTATTAATCCAACTAAAGGACAAGCCACTGTGCTATCAGAAAAAATGGTCTTGGATAGAGAATTTGCTGTAAAGCAGGCATTTTTACAGATGTGTTGAATGAAATAATGACACAAACTGCTCCAAAAGAACCAGTAGATGCAGGAAATGACAGTGAAGTACAGTCATCACTTCTGCCAGTTTATACAGTTTTTCAAACAGTTATTTCATGTATTTTTCCATGGACAGTGTCATTTACTCAGCACACTACAGGTAATACCATGAAGGTTACGTTTTCTCTTCCAAATATCGGAAAAGGTGGTGTAATAACGAAGTGGAAGGAGTTAACCCTTTTTCTTCCTTCCGAAATAAAAACATTTCCTTCAAAGGATTTTAGTCCATTTACAGTAGAATTCTTGGGTAACAAAATTGATCATGGGGAACTCCCACACAATATTTTTCAAGAAAACATATTAAACTCTGCTTTGGGTGTCATGCTTAAAACTATTGAAAACTTACCGGTTTGTCCAGGTATATATGATCCAGCCCTTGTTGATATGGCTGAAAGAAAAAGGGAAGCAAATTTATACTTTGTGGATGAAAAAGGAGCAAATGTAGATGGAGAGATTGTCAAGTGCTTTTGGAGCTTAAATTGCACCTACAAACTACCTGTCCATTCAAAAACCAGATGCCACAAATGTCAAGATATTTTACGATCTTGCATTTGTTGGAAAACAAATCCTTCATCTGAATCATTTGAGTCTAAAACAGCCTATGATTCACACACTAAACTAAGTACTCTTTCACGTGCTGAACTCATAGCCAGAGCAAAAAATCTACACAAAGTGGTTGCTCAAAGCCAAAAAAAAGCAAAACAATATTACATTATTAATATTATTATTCGCATGAATTTCAAATGGTCAAAACACAAGATCTTTGGGAATATAGGGAATTTGACAGATCTCTCATGCCAAAAGCTGGCAATAAACACGATCATCTTGAACAAGTAAGACATTTCATTTTGAAAAATGGTTTTCAAGAACCAATAATTATATCATGTAATCTTAAAACTGGAAGAGCCTATATCACTGAAGGAAACCATCGTCTTTGGATGGCCATTCAGGAAGGTATACCATTCATACCATGTCGTGTTATTCCTCCCTGGCTGCCCCCCAATGGCTCTTACAAAAAGCTTGAAATTGATTTTTCCACTTTAAAATTTGGGGAAACAGTACTTCCTGAACAATTGGGATTGACGGTTGCACAGATTGGTTTCAGTAAGTGCATAAAACAATAACCTTCATAAAAGATGTATCAAATCTATTTCTGTTTGTATACATAAACTTCAACACTATCATAATTATAGTACTTTGACAACAGAGATTCCTTGCACCCCTGATCAAAAATTATTTAATGGAATATTGCAGTTAATATTGTACAATGCAATTGCACATAGATTCTAGCCTAGCAGTGTTATCCCTCTAGCATTTATATATGGAGAGCCGTTTGTAGAGCCTGAACATTAATTTTATAACCTGCATGTATTTCAGGAGCTATCTATTTGCCATCTAAAAAATTACGTTTTCCTGATGTTGATTCATGCACAAAACATGCATATAAGTCTCCTGTTGTTAGAAGTAAACGAGTAAATTTCAAAACTTGCCACTGATCTCTACTGCCAACTTGTTGCAGCAGGTAGTGACTTGATGTAAGCAGATTACATTTATGTCGTCTCCACATTTTTTCATTCCATCGACTTTAAAGGGATTGATGAGAAGAACTACGCGCTTTGGCTCGCTGAAACTCGGCGTACATTAAGCTCAATGTATCATATACCAATCCTCCTATTCTGAGATCAGGATATTGCCACACCACCTCGCACGTTGCCCGAAAGCGATAAACGATCATACAAACTGTGCCAATTTATAGACACTTCGCGGTACCTTTCTTTGCCTCATGTGATGCTTTTGAAACTTTTTCCGACTGAACCTTATGGCGAATATTACCATGTTATTTTTCAAAAGCTCTGCCTTATTGAAGAAGGCAAAAGATGAATCCAAACATTAATTCAGAAAATTGACATCCTTTGCAACGTAACGAACAAGAAATTTGCCCGCCATTTTGAAAATCACCGATGTATGACGTGACGTCACACTGGCAGTGATCAGTGAACCAATGTTTACCCTAGAGACGGCCCCTCCCTCCTGATCGCCCCCATCATTTTTCCCTCCTCCTTTTCCCCTAAATCGCGAGAGAACTCGATCGCAAGCATGGAAATTATTAATTCTAAAGTAAAAGCGCGCTGAGAGGAGTGAAAGTGTGTCTCTCCACCATCAGTTCAGCCGGTTTTTGGATCTGCAACCGCCGTCTGTCCTCACGTTGTGTTTGCTAAATCGCAGTAATGTGTTTTCAGCGTTACTGGAAGGAGCGCAACCATTTCCCCCATGCGCGTTGATATATCTGCGTCTTTTCCGGACTCTCCACCTCGCGCGTTAATATTAAATAGTAATTAAAATTAAATTAAATCAACAAAACAAAATTTAATTGCACCGTAAAGAAAACTGTGGACTATGAACAGTCTAGCAGCCACGAGATATGAGCAAAAGCGTTGAAAAAGGTATTTTTTTGCAGGTATTTCATTTTTTTGTATAATTACATTTTACATAAATGCAAATTCGTAGGTGAAAGGCAAAAGACTATCACTAATAATTAAAACACGATTGACTTCTTTTGTTTGGTTACAAGGCAGAGTACAAGTCTGCCAATTAGTCAATTCATTTTGAGCGAACTGAAACGAGGCGTAAATATTGCCAACGATGATATGCATAAGATTGATTAAACCTCAGGCACCCCAGACTCTATTTCGAGGTACTGTCGAACTCTAGAATTCGCCAAAATGGTTTCTAAACGACTCCAATAGAGAGAAAAACAGACAACAGAGAATAAAACACAAAACATAAACACAAGGTTATCAATTTTATTTTGCTGATATGATCTTTTTAAAAGGCAGATTCTAGAGTGAATTAAATTTATTTACGTACATCCTGTCACTAAGATATTCGTGAGATCTTTAGATTCGACGACTACAAGGGCTTGACTTAATCTTTTCCCAAGTTCTGAAATACTAGACACCTCGCAAAGCCTCTTTTACCTTTTTCCGCGGAAACGTTCATACTGTTTTTTCTTTGAAAAAGGTTAAGCTCCCTCCTGAGTGCAAAATGATAAAACTGTTAACATTTGTTTCCGTAAATACTGTAAGACATTATGCTAAAACCCACAGTCGGAATGACGACGTCTATCACATTTCCCGCCAAATCATTAATGACGCTGGTTCATGCACGCGCCCACTACTTAGTTCTGAGAAAATCCTCTCGTAGTCGTTCTCTTCCGTAGAATCTATATGGGTCTCTATAAAATTTCAGCAAGTCTGCGTTCATCTAAATTAAACGCTTAGCCAATAGTAGAATTTTAATCTTTTTAAAATTGTGTATTACTGTCAGGCGCTCCTCGAGGGGGGAGGGGGGGGGGGGGTACTCAAGGGAATTCTTGTTGGGGATTTGCTGCCCTGTTCCTGACCCTATTTCATGCTATTTCAGACCAAAAAATGTCATTTTGCACATCTGTTTTCAGACCTGAAGGAGGTCACAAAACCAACATAAATGTTTACAAATACAGAAATTACATCATCATTACCGAGATTAGAACGCCAACTAAAGATTTCTCATCTTAAAATTCACTTCGAATTCGCATGTTATGGATTTATTTCTTATTCCTTTGGAGCCAAGTGAAAAATATGTTCAATTACGCCACCCTTAGATGATTAAAAGATACAATGCCAGGATTGACGCCTCCTATCTCTGCATTTTCGTTCGACCAGTTATAGTGCACAGACGTTGTTTTTCTTCGACTAATCGACGAACACGCGAGCGAAGCGCGCGAGAGCGAGCGCGGAGAGTGGGAACTAAGGCGGGTATACGCGCGCTCGACCATCCCTAAAGAGAAAATAGAGGGTCTATGAACAGGTTAGACCAAATAAGAATTGCATTTTTTTAAAAACTATAGCTGCCCGGGGCGCCTAATTAATTATAATAACAAAACCCCTCCTTGGTGAGAAACTTCGTTTAGATTCCATTGCTCTCACTGGACTCCATGTTTTGGGAATTGGATTTCCTTGTAAAACATTTTATGCAAACCATGATCAGGAAATCCAGGAACTCACACAATGTCAACAAACTGCAGCCAAGGAACAATCCCATGCTACCTCCCATGTCAGCTGAGAAGTAAGTAAAACAACAAAAATATTTAGAGTTACGAGTTGTATTATAATTTACGTAGTAAAAATGTACATATACTCATCCTCGGAGAGCCAGGGGCGCGGGTTAGTTGGGTCGGGAAAAAAGGCAGAGAAAGTTTTCAAGAGCGGGTGAGGGAGTCTCTGTGGGATACTACTCGCAATGGACCAGTTCCACGACTTATTCGAATGATTGCCTGTGATTGTTTGGTGTCGCCCAGTCAGAGTCCAGCATCTATCACACTGCTTTCATGATCTTCTTATACGAAGAGTTTACCTGCAAACTAGACTGTTTCCTCGACGCCCGTGAAAAATTGTCTCCCGTCTTTTAGTCTGGCTCGAAAATAGGAGAGCTTTCTTCGATTCGAGAAGAGTTTTCAGTAAAAATGAGCCCCCATAGTTTACTCTACCTGTTTCATTGGATCGTCTTGTATATCACGCTGAGGAGAAAAATCTAACAACATATTTACAAAGTTTAAAGGACGGAAAACTTCTCCTGCACGCCCCGCCTGACAAGTATGCCGAGAAAGCGTAAACAACCACGCAGACGATTTCACATGAACAAACCTAGAAGTACTCTGGTGTTTATGAATTTACCTTCTATCAGTCCACAGGCTGATTTCTTTAACTAGTGCATTTTTCGTTTCGTTTTGTTTGCTAAATTATGGGGTAAGATTTCGCGTAACCCCATGCATTTATTATGCATAGATGTTTCCACTCTATTCATATCAACCGACTATCTGTGTGAAATAGTATGAAATTGCTGCATGCATGATAATTAAATGTATGAGAGTTTATACGGAAATTTTAACAATTATGGAATTTCTTTGGTTCTTTGGGGCCTATTTTCACTGAAAACTCTTCTACAAGATCAAGCTCTCTTGCACGAGCCAAACGTGTACGGCCAACAGTCGAGTTTGCAGGTAAACTCCTTCGTATAGGAAGATCACATCAAAAGCGGTGCGATAGATGCTGGCCTCTGATTGGGCACAAAAAATCCAATCACAGCCGGACAAACATTCGAATGAGTTTTGGAATTGGTTTGTTAAGAAGAATTCTTCACATCCTACGAAAGCCGAATTCATTCAGTAATTGCTAAATATGGGAAAGGAATCTTTTCTTTCTTGATGGCTTTTATCCTAGCCAAGGTCTCGGAGGAGAAAAACCAAGACTGACTCTATTAACGAGGTAATTAATGGTCTAATTCCTGTCCACACTAACATTTTACAACCGTCATTCATTGCTATGCGTGTTAACCTTGTGTCCACACTATCTAAAGCGATAAAAAGTGGAGGTAGGGGTGCGTTTTCGATGGCTTAGTGTGGACAGGACCCGCCCAGATAAGGTGGAATGGTCTTCATGAAAAAGCGAAAAAGCTATTGCGTTAAGAGTGGCTCCTTAAGCGTTGGTTTCTTTTGCGAATAGAGTGCATTTTGCCGTATAAGGTACGGTCTGCCGTATATGTTAGAAAACAAGAAAAATATTTCCTGCTATAGAGTCGAATCGTGATAGTTAAAGAGAGGAAAATTAAGCTGCGAGAACTGATTAAACCTACATGCAAAGTCGGAGATTTCGTATGCTCGTTTTGTTCGTGTGACTTCAGTCAGCATATCTTTGTAGAAAATGTTCACTCTCAATAAACGCCTCCTGTTAAGCCAAGCAGATCCCGAAATTAATCAGTCAACATATAGGGTTATGAAACATGACTGCTGGTTGATTAGTAAAAAACGCCTGAAGATGCATGGCTCTGATATTTATGAATTAAAACTATAATTTTGAAGAAACGAAACCCTTGCCTGAGGATAAAGTAAGAATATGAAAATGAATATGAATATAGCGCCTTCATTGGTTTCATAGCGGATAATGCCGTCTTAGTTTATTTACCGAGGCCCGGCAGATATACTTACCGTATTTCCTCGAATAATAGCCGTCCCTCGATTTATCGCCTCCCTCGAATAATCGCCCCACCCCCCAACCCCTCTCGCCATCTTCTGTTTCCCCTCTCTTTCAAGCTGAAGTGGAATCTGATCCAGCAAAACTGATCAGTGATGATTCAAACTCTGAAAATTAATCAAGGAACCAAATTTAGAACACTTTAAAAGCCCATGTTCAGTTTATTTGATGAGATAATTTCTGGGTTTATTGGGATAATAAACCAAAATATTTAGGGCACGACTTCCAGTGGGAATATTTGAAATAATCGCCTCCTTGAATAATCGCCTTCCCTCCAATAATCGCCCCCGGCTATTAATCGAGGATATTATGTAGAGCTTTTCTTATCCGGTTTTCAGAAGTTTGATTTCAAGAGAATGCGAATTAAATGTTTTGCAACTGATTAAAATTTACAATAAGACATTCATCTAACCTGATTGTCTCTTGGAGGTCTGACTTTATATCTTTGGTGATATTGTTGGCACTCGTATTTAAAATTTGAAAAATAGAGTCCCAGTAATGACCCGATGGGAAGTATGCAGCGGAGTGAGAAGACGAGTATAACACTTTTTCACATTCCGCTGGACAGTCACAATCATTACTACCGAATAAACCTGTCAAAAAGATTGCAAGAAAATCGTTAATGGACGTGAATGGCTCACAATGTGTTTTTCTTAACAAACGAAAAAGAGCTTTACCAGCGTTGGGCAGAATACAATTCTTCACGTCCTGGGCGGTGCATATCGTTGAGGCATCCAACTTAACTACATGTAAAATAGAAATAAAATCTATCAGATAATTTTGAAATGTTCCGGGAGATTGCGTAAATAATGAAATTACAGAGTAATGTATATCTCTCTTGACTTAGTCTCCCTCGCAGCCGTTTTTTGGGATGTCACGCAACGTCTCCCCCTTTTCGTGATTGCACACGAAGCTCTTTGGGAAGAGAGTTCCAGAGGGTGGGCGATACTTTCATGAAAGCTCCCCCGTTTAAGGTAGTATTAGTTCGAACAGCAGGTGTAGTGGTGTTGAGTTGCTACCAGATGACGAAAACAAAAGCTCAGTATATCACAAAAATATCATAGGGACAAGCCCGTGGGTTGCTTTAAATTAAATTTGAAAGCGAACAAACGCGAGCCCGCCCTATGGCGAGCGCGAAATCGCCATTAATCCACTCCTGATCCGCATTTGAACATGGACTACACTTATTCCAATTCGCACCATTTCATCAAATTAACTGAAATACGATGACAAAGACAGACTGCAAAGAGGGCCCCCAGCGTCAACGTTCACACACGTCCTTAAAGTTCCGCTACCATGAAATAGCCAAAATAGCTATTACCTCCAAGTGGCAATGTTGGGAGGGTGCAGTTACATATTTCCTTCAGATGTTTACTGCTGCATTCCATTAGGCACCGACTGGAGGAGTAGATATTTGAAGTAATCAATTTTCTTGTGCCACAAGGAGGGCGGTAAGGTGGTTCAAGGGCGATAAACCGAAAAAAAAAAACAAACAAACGAACAAAATAATGCAAAAAATGGAGCTTTTAGAAACCGTATACTATCGAACCTCTCTAATACGAACATGAAAGGAACAGAGCGGAGTTTCCGTATTAGAGAGGTCACTACGATGATAAAACCAGGCTCACACTCGTCTTTAAACTGCATTTAAATTTATCAATTCACAGTAAAAGACACTGTCTTCCAGTACAGCAGAAAACATAATGATTATACAAAATATATCAGCTACAAAGTAAGTACAACTATATAATCGTGGACAAATCAACATTTTAAAACGAAACGAGCCCCAGCGCAATGCTGCATGTGAAAAGTTGAAACGAAAAGCACAAATCTGAAAAGTTCTTTCGCTATTTTGCATTAATTAGTGCAGTAAACAGTAACTAGAGTACAAAATGTAATAGGAAATATCTTTATAATATCTGTAGTTATTTAAGTCTTAAAAAAGTCGGTTACATGTATGTTCCTCTGTACACCTTTCGCAAAACATCGTTGTTTGATATACAGCGACTGGACTTTTGAAACCAGCTTGCATAGCTCATCAGCCAGGACGGCATGATTCACCTGATCGGGATTCGGGATTCACTTAATCACCCCAGAGTCCGTAATAAAGAGGTTAAGTTTGCATGAATTTACTGCCTGGGCCGAGATTTAGTGTCTGTTGTCCATGTTAGAGAGAGTCCGTATTATAGAGGTTATTTTTAAAGAAAATATATGAGAATTTTGTCGGGACATTGCAAACTGTCCATAGTAGAGAGGTGTCCGTATTAGCCGTACCAAGAGGTTCCACTCTACTGAACTACTATTTGGACATATCGAGACATTGATGCTGATTTGATTTAAAGAATTAGCCTGAACAGGTTATGTCTTTGTATTTCATTTCCTTAAGGTTTAAGTAAAGAGGAGAGAAACCAGGCACCTTATTTTGTTTTATCCTGATATTTGTGTTGTAGCCCGGTGAGATGTCAATTCCCAAGTTTTCTACCTGCGGCCACTCATGTTGCTCGTGAAGTACAAGCTTGATGCCAGTTGCTTCGTAGCTTAAGGGGCCATAATATTCTTCGGGTTGCACATCTAGTATTAGACTCAAAGCCTGACTTATTCCCGATGCAGTAGCGTTTAATAATGGATGGCCTGGTTCTCCCGAGTTGAAAGTGTAACACATACCTCTCTGTGAAAAGAGAAAAAAAGTCAGAATCCATAAGTTCCTTTTCGAAGTTTCAGTGCCAGGTTCAGTTTATTTAGAGATCATGTACGAAGCACAGGCTAAGCAACTGATTTTCCGTTCGAACGAAGACAGTTTTCTGGGAAGGGGGAATTTGGGAAGGCATTTAGTGCAAGGAAGCTTCTATACAGGCCTCTGAACTCTGTCTGACTTTGAGAAAAATTATTAACAAAAGATGTAAATATTCATAAAACTATGAACCTCATGCTCCAGCGGTGGATTCAAGAGAGGACCTGGGCCCCCCTTAGTTTTAAACAAAACTGAGGCCCGAAGGGCCATAAAAAATTTTGTAGACCGCCCCCTCTTCCTTATCTCGGAGTATAGTGGGTATGGATAACCGGGCCTCCCCTTATGTCAAGGTATGGATCCAGCACTGAGCTCAGTTTGTATAATCAAACAAAACTGGGAGAAGAGAGAAGCGTAAAGCAATACATGCTTAAGTGACTGTCTAACCAACAAAATAGACGGTAAAAAAATAAACAATAGGTTCAGCTATGTTCCTGACCCTTGCTCCGTGAAAACGGACCCAGCATTGTTGGCCAACAACTCCCAACATTGCTCAATGTTACATGCTGCGTCCGTTTGCACACCCCGCTGCATGTTTTTGGGTGTTGTTGGGAGTTTTTGTGCAAAGTTTGAAACTCGTTAAATTTTTGAGCAAACAAATCACAGCATTCTTTTGTTCCGTAATCACCGAAGCGTAGCGCAACAATGTTGGATCCGTTTGCACAGCTCTTCCAGCATTGTTGGGACCACGCACGCGCATTACACCTAGTCTCCAAAGTCTTATGGGTTGTATCCCTCCCATGATGCACTACAGGTTTCAACATTGTTGGGTGTTGTTGTATTCGTTTGCACGCCACGGACGCAACAACTCCCAAAATTGTTGGCCGTTTGCACTTAGCTTTACACTCCTAGCAGTGAACAAATTCAAAATTAATCAAGGATTCAAAAAATGCTGATTTTAGGAGTGAAGAGGTAAAAAAATAAAGAAAATGCGTCAGTTGATGAAAAGTTAGAAACAACTGATACTTACTCTTTCGGACACAAAGGAAGTAAAATTTTCTGGTTCACATTTGCGTCCTCTCCACGTGCAAAGGATCATCATGACCGTCAGATTATGTCCTGCTTCTTCCGCAACTTTAAGAATATTAAATGAAGAACTTATCCCACGCGATGCATTTTTTAATGGGGTCATGATCAACGCCTGGTACCCCGCTTTTAGGTCGTCAATCTCATCCAGGTATATCTGTACGTCTGTGCCAAGTATTTTGCTCTTCAGAAACATGTTTTGATTGCAAATAGTAACCGCTGGGAAGAGCAAACTGTTTGAACGCTCAATGTCTTTCGTTATGAGGCTGTCATATCTTCGTAGTTTAATGTAGCTGTGCCTGACTTGAAAAGCTAAAATTACCATGCACGCCCCCATTAACATTATCCACAAAATACGACGAATTACAGAAGAGGGTTCAAAGAGGAAGTGCAAGCCATGTAGCGTTGTGTACGATCCAAAGTCCTTGACCAGCTTTTCTACCTCTGTTTTGCGAGTCGCGCCGCTTGTATCATCAAGCGTAGCTGGTGTTTCCATACTGACCTGGTACTTTTCATTTCTGCTTTACAAAAACACTTCGATGGAATGAGCCCTACTTTTAATTGCTTGAAAATTAAGCTCTGAAAAAAACGTTTTACAGCGGTTTAGCTATGTAGGAAGGCCTGTAGTTATTTAATGAACAAACAAACGTAGGTCCCCTCAAACGGAGCACATCGTAAACTCTGTAAACCTCGATTAACCCTCGGACGTACGAGGGGGGGGGGGGGGGGTGGATTGATGCCACTCCCCCCTCTGAGAAACTACCTTGAAGACCTAACATCAACCCCTTGACGGTGTCAGTAGCTGTTCGTTTATCCTTCACACGCATTTTGTGACAAGATTGGTGATGATCAGTTACTATGGCTACGAGATAGTACGAATAAGTATTTTTTGTGGTCGAACAATTTTGAGAGAAAATGCGTGTTTTTCAACTTGTTTCAACAATAAAAGCAAAGCCTGTGGATAAAATGAAACAAAGTACTAATCGATGTGCTATTTGACATGTCAAGCACAAAAAAATTTGCCTAATTTCTAATTCTGGGGCCAAGATGGCGGCTAAGTTGGCGACCATATATCAGTTTTGTGACGTCACAGGCTAGCATCTAGGCGAGAAGATGAAAAGCTTTCCACTGAAGGCAAAATATTTTCAAAATACTGCAACATATAAAAAACTCATGGAAGGGGGGTTCCATCAACCTTCCCCCCTTGTACAACTGTGGGGGTATGAGTTTGCGTGTACGTCCAAGGGTTAAACCAGGCTTTTATCAGAAAATAATAAAGGGCTTAATTATAAGCCTGGTTAAGCATGGCCCTCTGAATTCGTCTCAATGGTGAACAGGCTTTTTTTTATACCTCTGCGGTCTTGGTAATCCGCAACTGATTTGACTTACACGTTTCAACTATTGAAGACAAAACTGATGTTCAGGTTATACTGGTCTTTATAGACTCTTTATGTCTGTAATATGAAGGAAATATCCTCACAGAGTTCTAGTCGGTGAACACTGATGATGATTAATCGGTTGTTTATTACTTTAGCTTTAATTTCGATGTTCCATGCATGCATGAACGAGATGATATTTGGTAGTTCATCCCTAACGCCAGGGAAAAAAGGGTTGCAGAGCCAGACCGGTACGTAGATATCCTTGTAAATCTGATGTGTGTTTGAATGTTTTTCATGCAGTTTTTTGTTGCAATCGAAAATGCTTGTCAGTATTCACAAAAATGAAAAAATAAATAAATAAATAATGCGAGTAAATGTGAATTCATTGACCAAACGAAAATATTTGGCTGCCGTACAAAGTTTCCTTCAATGGCATCAGTCAACCAAGACCCTCTATATTGGCACCAGTGGACTTGTCGATCGGTTATGAGTAGCATTTTAAAGTTAATATGACAAAAAAAGCACCGCCCCCCGCCAAAAAACAAATTATGTAATCGCAATTTTTATACATACATACAGACATTTATTGTTGCTCCCTAATATAATAAATGTATAATTGGACTGATGAAATATGAAAATGATTTCGAGCATCGTATGTTTGTCGCTGTGCATGCATCCAGTATTTCGCACAGCTGCGTCTTCCAAAATTGAAAGATGTCAGCATTCCGTGCATAATAATTATCGTAGGTTTACTGTCGTAAGGTTGGGGAAACATAAATAGATACACATTCCATGACAATTAAAGTACGCTTTTGTTCTTCTCCCCTCGTTACTGTACACTATAAACCTCTGTTTCAACAAGAAAAAGTTGACATGTAAGTAAAAGACCATACCTTGCTGATTATGTATGGCTGATAAATGCCTGCGTTCAGTGGTGTCTTAGCAAATTGACGATCAGTTCTGTCTCGAAGGCAAGTTCACTCAAAACTTGAATCCCTGTTACATACAGACGACACCTCAGGCTCGAACTTTTAAAATTGCGCATTTCAGTACGTACAACCCACTCTCGTGACACAAAATGACTAAAAACTTTATTGGCAACGAATATGGCTTTTTTTAATTATCCAAAACCACTGCTAATTGTTTAACTATGGAAACAGGTCTACATCTATTGTAATCTTAGTTAAGGAAATATCTCACTATGTCCTTATTAGCAGATTTTATAATCCACCCATTGTTAACCCTCACCGGCACCACCTAAATCATAACGTTAAAATTAAGGTACCATTTAAAATTTCCTCTCGAGTTTAAAGCTGAAATTTGTGACGTCCCTAATAAAGAACTAATCATTTTCTTTCAAAACAGACTGATAAAAAAAATGTTTCTCGAATTTCTGTGTTGATGATATTATATTTGCGAAATGTGTCAAAATTTCAGTATTAGCGACATTTCCATATTATAAAGAAGCGTACCATCCAGATCGGCCTTTCGCTTCATGACTTGACATGCCAACAACACATTCTTGTTGGTATCGTAAAAATTAGATTCAGCTGCGCACCGGAGACAAAACAGCTTTCCTTTTTCGTCGTATATTTTTTTTCCGCAAAGGAGGTAAAGTTTACTTACTTTGCTATGGCAAATATTACTTCTCACTGAGATAACGACAGGAAGCATGAAAGCTTTAAATTTTTCATTATTTTAACAGCACGAGGGCATATGAATTTTAAACACCTTACGTGCAATTTCGACTTAAATCCTTACGTCACGGGTCGTTGTTCAAACCCATGGACCAAAACTGAGGAATGGATTTCAGGGGCACCCAACGAGGATATAGTTCAAAACCACTTAACATAGCATTGTTGAACGTATTTTAGTATTTAAACGGTAGATATAGGCATATTTTTATCCCCTAAAAACGTTTCATCTGTTCGGATTTCCTAGCTGAAAGTCTAGTGATCCGAAAATTATAGGGATCAAAACTTACCTTTTCGAAAATTTCAGCCAGGAAAAGGCTCCCGAAAATTCTAGGTGGCCTTTTTTAGGGTAAATGTCCGTTTAAATTGGGTAATTATACCATTTTGTAGATGTTCGAAAATCCTAGGAGAAGCAAGCAAGCAAGAAATTTTACAACAAATGTTCCGAAAATTCTAGTTCTTAAATCGTCTTCCGAACAGATATTTTCCCGAAAATTGCCGTTGGGTGCCCCTGGGATTTCTCTCTGGGCCCCCTAATTAATATATTTTATGACATGCGAACCTGCCTAATGCGCATCCAACAAAGGCTAGCAATAATAACAAAACAAAGAAACAGACTTTTAAGGGATATCAAACAAACAAATAAATAAACAAAACTAAAAAAAAACAGCAAAAACAAAATTAAATATAATTGCAGTATCAACAAACATTAATTCATTATCACACGGAGTTGACAGGGTGAAGCTCATTTGAATTTTTCTTGCTTGCTCCATGCGGAGAAATTATTTACATATATATTATAATAAATAAAAGAAATACACACGTACACACACATAAAGAAAGGCAAACAAACAAACAAAACAAAATAACATTAAATTAGTGAATAATATAATTATCTGTATGTAAGTCAAATATGTAGGGCTAAATATTTAATGAACTTTTCTTAATGTCTTATCTCCCTGTTAGAAATTAATTATTTGACCCTGTGATAAGTTGGCTTTTGAGGAGGGAAGAGTGAGAGAGAAGAGTGAAATATAATGAAGTTGTCTTGTCGATATTTGAGGAGAGATTGTTTGGCTTAAACTAATTGGAAACTGATTTTAAATTATTGTTATTAATGAAGACCTCCAGTTCAGGTAGACTGCCATTGACAATTAATTAAGTAAATTAGAATCATCTGCAAAAATGTGAAAGTCAAAGATTTATTTGTTACAATTACTGAAGTCATTGATATACAAAAGAAATAATAGAGGGCCTAGGACAGAACCCTGATGGACACCATGAGTAAGTAATAATAATAAGGTCATCAGAGAAATTGGTCGATAGTAAACAGAAGCAAAAAGGTAAATATTTTTTTGTTCACTACACCGATTGAATTTAAGTGCGCATGCTAGCCTATATATTTGACGCCATGCAAAATTTGCCTACTGGTGCGGTGCCTAGATGTTATTTACTTTAAAAATTGCAGCCTTTCCCGGAAGATAGTAATTTGGCATTGGCGGGCGCCCTTTCAAACAGACTTTAGGCGGCCCACTTCGTTTAGAATCTATGATTCTCGGCTCTGGACTTCAGTTGGTAATTGCTTTTTCTTGGAAAGTATTTGATGCAAACCATGATCAGGAGATCAAGGAATTCACACAACGTCAGAAAGCTGCAGCCAAGGAACAATCCCATGCTACCGCCTATGTCAGCTGAAAAGTAAAATATAACAAAAAATTATTCACCATAAAAAATACATTTGAGAAACATGGATATGTATCCACGGAACGGATAAAGGAACATGACTTCAGGGGCATACGGCTTCACGAACTCAGACTTCAGCATCTGTTTCCGGAACAGGCCAAGACTCCAGAACAGGCAGTATCAGCTCGGGAAAGAGGTTTTTGAAGTTGATTAATCTAGACTCGTCGATATTCTCGTAGGATAAAAGAGGCTAATTCATATAAGTCTCATGGTGACAATCTTTAGAGGCAGTTTAGATCCCTGGTCATCGAACACCTGAGGGACAGATAACCGGAAGTTGTCGATGCGTTGGTAACCATGACAAAAACGGAAGTTTCTTTCACCAAAGTGGATGGGGAAATCGCATATACAGTTAAGATGAAGACAGAAATCGTACTTTCGTAAAGATGATTCAAAACCTAACACTAGATTCAAGCTTTAACTCTTCATGCAAATTAACTCTAAGCATTTATAGAAACAACAACAGAAATAATAATAATAATAATAATAATAATAATAATAAACGGTAAACGGAGAGCGAAGATCTTTTTGCTACACGAGGTATGGTCTAGATCTTTCGCGCTCGTTTATGTATCTCATAAACTGACCGAAAAGATGAGCCAAATTCAAAATGAAAAATCTTTATAACTTAATAGATATCAAGACAGGAATATTAATACACTGTATGATCGTGAACTGATAAAACCTACATGCGAAGTCGAAGATTCCGTACGCTGGTTTTATTCTTGTGATGTCAGTTGACATATCTTCGTAGAAAATGTTCACTTTCAATATGCGCCTTCTGTCAAGAAAAGCAAAAAAGAAAAAGAAAAAAAAGGCAGTGCCGTGTTATCGTTCCTTTAATAAATTCTTAATGCTTATATCAAATCACTAAGTATCAATAAGGTAGTTTCTTTTTTGAGGGGGTTGAAGTGTCAGTGGCTTGCACTGCCAAAATTAAAGACTTTTTCTGCAA
Organism: Porites cylindrica; assembly: GCA_964035525.1. NCBI lineage: Eukaryota > Metazoa > Cnidaria > Anthozoa > Scleractinia > Poritidae > Porites > Porites cylindrica. The sequence continues at coordinate 20,204,614 of OZ037785.1, forward strand.
ACGTGCTCCGTCATGACATTATGAAAAAGCCACATGTCAAATCGGAGTTCCATAAGTTTTAAGTATTTTATAGAGATTATTTCATGTCATGGATTGTTTTGCATAATCAAAAAATAATATAAAATTGAAAGAATGTCTTTAACTATATGGTAACTGACCTGATTGCCTCTTGAACTTCTGTAATCGTAACTTTGGTTTTGTTAGTAGAACTGTCATTTAGAAGCTGATAAATAGAATCCCAGTAATGAGTTGATGGAAAGAACGCAGAGGACAAAGAAGATGAATATAACACTTGTTCACATTCCACTGGACAGTCACAATTTTTGCTGGTAACCAATCCTGTCAAAAATTGCCACAAAACGTTCGAAACTTTGATCTTAAATATGTTTGAACTCTGCTTCTATAAGATACATGATAGAATTGAAGTAAATGCAGTGAGGTTCCTTATAAAAAACTACATGAATAAATTGATCAAAGTGAGAACAGCTGATTACTCGTGACCGCCTTGACCAACAGCTAGGTGGGACTGCCTCAAAAAAAATGTCGGTGTGTTATCGACGACATCGGCCATTTTTGTCGCGAGAACTAGCGCGACGCGAGGGAAAGTTTACCATTATTCTGTTTCAGTTATTTCTAAACATTCTGCATATCATACTAATTCTCAAAATATAATCTGTTCAATGACCAGACACCTTGTTTCGTTTTATCCTGATATTTGTGTTGTAGCCCGGTGTGAGGTCAATTCCTAAGTTTTCCACCTGTGGCCACTCATACTGCTCGTGAAGTACAAGCTTGATGCCAGTTGCATCGTAGCTAAAGGGGCCATAATATTCTTCAGGTTGCACATCTAGTATTAGACTCAAAGCCTGACTTATTCCCAAAGCAGTGGCGTTTACTAAGGGATGGCCTGGTTGACCTGAGTTGAACGTGTAACATAGACCTCGCTGTCGGTGGAGAACCAAGTGAAACAAGATTACGTTAGTAAATTCAGTACTGGGGGCCATTTGTTCAGGAACTGTTTAAATCGCAGTGACCACTGCCATTAATTTTCCAAGGATTAACAACTGGGGCGGGGAATTTTGCACGGGATGTAGTGCGGCACAAAGTTTCTAGACGTGTCTGCACAAATGTCTGAACTCTGCCCGACCACAGTTTGAAGCTGCCCTAAATACAGTGGAAACATTTTTAAAGGACCCCTCACAAGTAGTATAGACTGTTCAACTTGTGACCGCTTAAGAGAAAAACCTTGTTTGAACACTCTCTTAAAGGTGAATGAACGTTTTCCAATTGATATTGTCGGTAAGGAGCTATACTGGTTTAACTCATAACACAAACAGGGACCAGCAATGTATTATAAATGACCAGCTTTCCTCTGAGGAATTACTTGCAGAGTTCCCCAATGCCCTATTCTAGGGCCACTTTTGTTCCTAATGTATATTAACGACCTGCCTGCCTGACATTCTAACATTAACCACGCCAGGCATATATGTGGATGATATTCAAAACTTCGGCTTCCTTTATATCAGCGATGCGCAGCGTCAAAGAAACTATTAAAAAACAGGAAGTAAGCGTGCGGACAAAACAACGCATACATAAGAATATGCAAAATAATGAAGCCCATATGTACACTGGCACTTACAAGGAGGGTAGCGAAGGAAGTAAAATTCTCCGGTCCACATCTCTGGCCTCTCCACGAGCAACGCTTCATCATGACCGTCAGATTATGTCCTGCTTCTTTCGCAACTTCAAGTATGTTAAATGAAGAATTGATGCGACGCGATACATATTTGAGATTGTCAATGTCGTCCAGGTATTTCTGTGCATCGGTGCCAAGTATTTTGCTCTTCAGAAGCATGTTTTGATTGCAAATAGTAACTGCTGGGAAAAGAAAACTTTTTGAGTACTCAATGTCTTTTGTTACAAGGCTTTCGTGGCTTTGGAGCTTAAGGTAGCAATACTTGAGCTGAAAAGCTAAAATTAGCATACAAGCGACCATCAAAATAATCCACAAAATACGACGCACTGCAGAGGAGGATTCAAAGAGGAAATGCAAGCCATATAGCGTTGTGTAAGATCCAAAGTTCTTGATCAGCTTTTGTACTTCCGTTTCTTGAGTCGCATTGCTATTATCATGATGCGAAGATGATGTTTCCATACTGGCTTTGTGTAAAAACGATTCTGGAGTGGAAAACTACTTTAGATAAACTTAGCCCTGAAAAAAAAGTTTTTGATGAGATAAGTCAGTAGCCTTGCAATGCCGTTACTAAAATCACAAACAAAGGTTCTCGCGGATCAATAAATTATAGCCTGAGTGGTTAAAAACCTTCGTAAGATCAGCAATTCCCTCTTGGCTTATCAGGGTCTTTAGATAATTAAGGAAAAGTTAGATAAAGGGCTTGGTTAAGCGTGGCAAGTCCTGGTTAATTATCAACCATGTTCGTGCTGAGCAAAATTAGTCTGGTGATGCCTAAACAGTCGGAAACATGAATTATATACTTGCAGAAACTTTCAGCTGCGTATTTGAGTGATTTTTAATCCCGAAAGACTAACTATGGTTCTTGCATTTGTTTTGGTTCTCTCCGTTTATTACCGCTATATATATAGTTCCATGCCACAATAACTAAAGGCAATCAGATTATACGGTAGCAACATGACAGTATCTCGCGAAAAAATCCCGGTGATGCTCGCGGCCTTTACTTTTTCCCACGAAAACGAAGCTGTGATACCGACTGCCAAAACGTTTCATGCCAGAAGGAAATTCAAACAACATCGTCGGTTTTGTTTTGTTTTTTGACAAAGCTGTTTGGCAAAACCTGACGTATTTCTGTGTTGAAAAATCATACCTGAAAATATTAAACCATCGCAAAAGAGAGGCGGAGAAGAAAATTTTTCGCTATTGAAGTATTGATATATTTAGAGAATTGCAAATTGTGCATCCAATTTTTGTGGCAGCTGTGACGTCTATGAAAGATAAGAATGAACCCAAGAAATAATGACTCGTATTTTTAGCATATATATGATATATATAATTACTGCGTCTGTGTACAGAAGTAATGATTGTCCGGAGACTTAAAATCGTACTGTTTAATATCTATATATCAGTTCCACAACAATTAAACTACACCGTTTGGTTTGGAGAAAAAGCCTTAACATAAAACAAAATTAACATACCTTGATTATTTAAATCCAACCAAAGCTTTCTTTTGGTGCTATTTTTTAATAAGAGTTCGCCGACACGTTCCTTACAGTAACGGAGGCTGTTCACTAGCGCTCTTTTCCTCACTGTTTGGATTTTGTTTTTCAATCTCGTTTAACCTGTCCACCGATTGAAAGATTTATTATTTATTATTATTGTTACACGAGACGATTCGCAACGACGACTTTTAGAGCAACAAGGTGCTGCAACATTATTGCGACATTTTTTCGAATACAGTAGTTACGACATAATATGTTCCAACATTGCAACGCTGTGTTGCACTAAAAATTGTCGTTATGAATCGTCCCGTAAAACATCACCTTTCAACTACTGCCAACAAATGAATCCCAAGGCAAGTTCATGATAAAAGTAAACCTCACTAGTCCTTTATTAAGCAGATTTTATACGTACGTATTGGTTAATATGACAGAGTCCTTAAAATATCATGAAATAAATTTCTCAAGTGCACAAGGTAGAAATTTATGACTTCTCCTCTATTTTTAAAGTCGTAGTTGCATTACAAAATGTTTCCGAAGTTATTACCTTTTTTGCAGAAAGTCTGGATAGTTTTGCATTTTCATGAGATAAAACCTAGCCCTTTTTTTCTTTGGGCACAATTAAAATATTAAGAAGAAAATAGCTAACATAATTCTTATGAGTACAATCATTATCGTTTTGTTGCGTACCTGAGTCTCCTTAGCATTCTGTTTCCAGAGACCTTGATTTTCAGTGTAGAAAGGTAAAGTTTACTTTGCCACATGCACTGAGCCATATTAAAAAGGCAATTTATTTTATTTTGTTCTATTTTGCAATCAATCGTCATTAAATTTTAAAGAACTAGTGGCGGTTAAATTGCACTTAAATGCGCTATCATTAAACGTTTTCTAGAACGCTGTCGGTATACTTATGAGGTCTATGAGTGAAAACTATAGAATTCTTTCCTTTATGAATATTTATGACACGTAGGCCTCGATAGCTGAAAATTGCTCACCCGACAGAATAATCCGCTCTCGATTCGCCCAACCAAAAAATAGCAGCAAATAGCAGCAAATATAACTCAAAACACTAAACAAACATGCCATAGCAACACCAGAATTGAAAAAAAGTTTATTCGTAATATAAATAAAAGATATCTTGGGAGTTTTCTTTGTAATTTAATCAAGATTGTTGTAACTCATTTTAATTTCAGATTCGAGTTTGTTTTACTGTCGGCCGTCAGTGTTCTACCTGAAATGTTCTTTTGGAAACTTTAATGAAGCTTTTTTTTTGTCGAATGGATGTTCTTTAGGAATCAATTTAATTAAGGGCGGGTACGATGACTGTGGGTTTTACATCATGTGTAAACGGCTAACAATAATATGGTCAAGGCCATTTCTATCATAAAAGTCATTAAGTCGTGCGGTAGTACATTTACTCATAGTCCTGGTCTACTGTATATCTATTTGCCTTATAATCCCTTTTGCGCTTTTGCCCGCCTTTGAAGGCTTCCCAGGGGTCATTCTCGGTCACTGTATTTTGGTGAGGTAACAGGCAAGAATGGCGAGGAGACAGCGCAAACTCGCTCGGAACAGGTGGCACAAAAACTATACAAAATGGAAAAGGTGCTGCCGATTATAGGGATTAGAGGGGGCTTGGCAGTGTAATGACATTTATGACATTACATGCAAACATGCTTAAAAATATGATTATGTTAGCCGTCATTTCAGTTTAGTCGATAACTTCCACGAACTTGGGACCAGCGAGAAAAAAGAATATATCGCCTAAGTCTGAAACTAGTGCAAATAACCTCGGAGCAAACAAATACCTTCGAATTATGTGTGGCGACTAAATCTCTGTGGATCTCCCCGACTTCGACTGACTTCGACACCGACAAGAAGTATTCCCTCATTTTCCTCACAGATAATTGAGCGAGCGGAGTAAGCGAGCGCGCATGAAAAGTGCCACGTGAGTGGAGAAGCCAGACGCAGGGGAAGGCGGTCTTATGTCTTTCCTCGCGGATGGCGACTTCGCTCGCTCTACTTTCCCATAGGAAAATGAGGGACTAGTAACCTTAGTCTATATTTTCCATGTATTATATGGCAAATCACTTTTTGTTACTGAGGTGCGGCTTCATCGGGTAAAGACACACATTCACGTTGCAGATCTTTCGGTAATGCGCCGAACGCGCAGTCATACATATCTTTGCTATTTTGCCACATTCAGACAATCGAGATGCCAGAATTTCGCACATAGAACGAAGTTCGAATGTTAATGGACAGTCGCATTTTAAACATCCCATTCAGTTCCTCTGTTTTTCACCCTGTGTGCAGTCAAAAGCAAGAAAAGCAAAATTGAAGCATATAATATAATTATTTCATTTGCCCGTTAAACAACTGTTACATTCACTCTTGCTTCCTGGCAACTTTTTTCCTACAGAAAAAACCCTGGTCTAAGGCATAAACAGGCTCTTTCATTTTATCTATGGACCATTTTCATCCAATCCATAATGCACCGTGTCTACCCCCCTCCCACCCCCCCCCCCCCCCACCCACCAAATTGCAAACTTGGGAGATAAACAAGGTGCATTATGGTCTCGGCGAAAATGGTGAATCCAGTACAGTTGCAATTTTACACCAGCAATTTTCTGTCCTTTAATCTCTGCTAGGTGAATCTGGAGTATACTTCTTTGCTGTGCTCTCCTCGTCGATAAGACCGGCCCGAGTGTCTCCCGACCCCTATAAAATGAGAAAACGTGATATCAGAATCAGCCAGCCATTCCAGGGTGTCAGAGGCTGAATACCTCCACATAACAATAAGGATAAAACCGCATGAGCAGACGCCGTTTGAGACATCTGCTCTTAGCGCTTGCAAGACAAGTAGTCAGGGTAAGCTAAATCGACAGAGAGGCAAATGGCAAATGGCCTTTTCCAAGTTAAAAACTCTCACTTTCAAAACAAGGCTACGTGCAAGATCATTGTGCAGTTGTGAAAAAGAGTCATTTTATTTGCATGAGAATTAAAATCATTTTCAAATCAATAGTTTCGCAATTAGCCTCGCTTTGAAACAGAGGTTTAGGGCAAGTCAGAAAGCATGGTGATTGCCCTAACAAGTCGTCATCGACAGGAAACAGGTATATTTGCACGTGCCCTAGCTTAAGTAAACAGAAGATTCCATTCCTCCCGTAGCCGTGAAAGCATAATCATTTTTATCGTAAACTGTCATTCCGAAAGGCCGTCGATAAAACCCGGAACATGGAACATCCCGGAACATTCCGGAACATTCCGGAACATCCCGGAACATCCCGGAACATGAAAAAATTAAAATATTTTTTTATGAAAAAATGATTAATTAACTAAATAATAATAATAATAATAAATAAATAATAAAAGGAACAATAGATAGAAAACAATTTTTGCAAAAATTTATAATAACAAAATAAATAACATAACATAACATAAAAACGAAAAATAAAGAAACAAACCAAGAAAGAAAGAAAAAGAAACTGGTATCATCTCCGAGTATGAGAAAACAATATTTTGTTGCAATGAATTTTTTGCAGAGGGCGAGTAAGGGTCCATTCAAATGACAGTCCCCAGTCATCCTACTCACCCTGGTCACCCTAATGAGTGAAGGCTTGCTTCTTAATTCAAAATGTATTAAAATGGGTCGCGAGGAGAGGGTTTTCAGGCTTTCGTCACACAGCCACCTCTTGTAAAGGTTTGCCATGTGGTTTAACGGTTATCCATTTACGGCTTTGCGACCGAAAGAAGAGCTTAGGGGCTTGTCGCTTTGGACTTGGATAATTAAATTAAAGATTCAGATTCACCCTGAATAGTTGCAGTGGCAGTGGTAGCGCAGCGGTAGTTTCTAACTGTTATCAGTAAGCCTGAATTTTAGCCGTCTCCCCGCAAACTCCTCCTGCGACTAGAGGAGACGTCTGAAATATCATGCTGACTGTAAACAGTATAGAAACTACTACGAATGTGAGTATTGTCCACTAAAATCCAAAGACAGGAGCCCCCATACTCTTCTTAAGTTCACAGAGCCGCCTAGTCTGTAAGTAATTCATGTTCAAAGAAAGCAAAGCACCTCAAGTAAGCAAATGTCGGTTATAAATAAGGAGACTATATGTTGGCTTGAAATGAGCTACTTACCGACTTGGCTTGACATGAAATACTGCACCGACATTTCAGACCATTGCAGAACCGTAAATGGATAACCGCCAAATAATTAACTCACGGCAAACAATTACAAGATCAGGGGAGAGGTAACTGTGTGAGGAAAGCTTAAAAACCCTCCCTCCTCGCGACCCATTTTAATATATTTTGAATTTAGAAGCAAACCTTCACTCGTTACTGTCATTTGCATGAACCCTCACTCGCTTGCGACAAAATATTGTTTTCTCATACTCACAGAGGATATCAGTTTCTTTTTCTTGATTAATTGATTATTTTTCGTTTTTCTTTTGTTATTTTAAGTTATTATTAATTTTTACAAAAATTATTTTATTATTATTATATTATATTTTTTTTCATGAAAATTATTTTATTTTTTCATGTTCCGGGATGTTCCGGAATGTTCCGGAATGTTCCGGCATGTTCCGGAATGTTCCGTGTTCCGGGTTTTATCGACGGCCATTCCGAAAAGACTGCCGAGTGATCATCGACTTCTACGCGTGCGGTGACCACGATGACGCTAAGCTTCGCCCCGTTTAGAATGAATAATAAAATTCAAAGTTCTTGCAAAGAGATGAACGCTCATGGAAATGTAACGGTCAGAGTTCAAACAGGATTCTTTCACGGCGTTCGCACGATCGTGAGTAGGGCTGTCGGCTTGTTAGAGAGGCCGTTTACGGAGCTTTGAGAGGTAACTGTTTGCTTAACAGTTGATTTCTGAAGAGAAATGTGCCAGATCGACGGACGTAATCTGCAATAGCCATACAATGGGTTGGCTGAAGGGTAAATCAATCACGACTCCTCTCTCTATAATCACCTTGCTTTCTTGACAAATAACTCACCTTCCCTTTCCAATAACATTTCTACAGTTGAAGCCTCCCACGCAAAAATTCTTTTGGCTGAACGCGTGACGTAAAACCCCTAAGAACGGCTGCGTCGAAGACTAGCTTAGCTAGACTTGTTTTAAACGTTTTTCACATGGCTAAAATTCATGGAAATTGCAACAACACAACTAAAGTACTCAGTAATGTAATACGATGGATGTCGGTTTATTAACCAGATTTAGAACCTTACCGTCTTTGAACTGCGAATTATAAGCGTTACCTGATATGTGTGGCTGGTTCTCATAAGGTTGTCTTTGGAACTTTCGAACGGAATTGACCGGACCTGTTCTGGAAGACAGTCCCAGTTCTCGTCCAAGTTGAAAGTGTGCTAATGTACAGTTTGTCATCAGCGCACATAGAGACAAAATAAGAAAGAAGGCGGACACTTTCTTGGTTATAAGCATTATTGAACTTTCAAAATTTTCACTGAAAAAAACAAAACAAAACAAAAAAAGCGACACTCAATTTTCTGAGATACACTTATTTACTGGCGAACTAAGCATCATAGCCTGAAATAAGCGTATCGTAAATTGTCAGTGAAATAGGCAAGATATTATCAGACATACTTAACTGAAAATATCGATCAGCAGGTAAGCTTGTTCTTCCCAGTCAGCTTGGATGCTTATAAGTGCTTCATAAAACAACCGTTTTCGAACTTTTTATAACTTTTTCCTCCACACAACAACTTCTGCTGCGGCGCTGTGTTGACATTTTTTGTCCTCATTTCCTAAAATGTGACTATTGATAGTGATTAAGTAAGCACTTAGATATTGCAGTAGGAAATTAACTACTGGACGGCTCGCATTGTTTTGCGATAACTCTTAACTACATCTTGTTTTCACTGTTTGCCCCAAAATGGCGGACAAAGGGATTTAGCAATCCTAATATTATCCCAGTGGTCAGTTTGTCGAGAATTCTAAATTAAAGTTTTGCCCTTGTTTGCTGGTCCTTTTTGACGACGAATCGGTTAAGTGGTTTTATTAATTCCTTTAAGCAATTATAGACTTAAAAATCTAAGCAGACCTCATAATAAGACTGATGCTTCTTCGTATAATTGTGGATTGGAGCATTTAAAGGAAATAAGTCAATTTCCTTATTTAAATATTCAATTTTAATTCTTTGTTGGTAGTATTAGATTCGTAATGTTCCTTGTGTGTGTAAAATTATTTAATATCCTTTAGAACAAACTGGTCAGAAGAATGCCTTTATTAGCACAACGAAGGTGTTTGGGTAAAATAATTTTTAATCTCATTCAAAGTTTTTTGAGAGCCAAAGTCATTTCTCCTTTTTTTACCTGTTCTCGCTCCTATAATCACCACGGGCTATGATATAATCATCAATTCTTACGTTATCTGAAAGCCGTCAGCACCGCCTGGCAATACACATCGTATAATGTTAGGGAGACTATGTTGCGTGGATCTCGGTCACTTTAATTAAGGATGCATCATTCTCTAAAAAAGCGAAAGGAAAAATGAATTCTACATGCGGATCAGCTAGTGAACGTTATAAACGCATGCATCATGTGCAGGGAATGGGGGATTCAAACTACCCTTGGGCGAAATTAGAAAGAAATATTATTGTTTGTACCGTGATATGGTTTCGATTTAGAGAATTCAGTACGCATATTCTGTGACTTGTTTTATGTGACGCACCTCGGTGACGTAAGTATCATCATTTTCCAGAGCGGGCTGAACCAAAGACATGTTTAGAATCTTCCTTGTCAATACCTAATTTGAGCACTCATCGTTGAAATGAATACATTTCGCATAAACTGAATATACAGCCTAAATTGTCTCGGTTTGGGTAAATCAAAATTCATTGACTAGTCAATTTCGTCCTGGATCGCGTTTACCAATTGCACAAATCAGTTCCATTACCAAAAAACGGCCGCAAACGGTCCTGAAGCTGGCATAAGAGATGGATTTTAAGACATGAGACATGAATTTCTGTTTGGAACATTCCTTCCGGAAAAACAGAATAACCTTTAGGTCCTTTAGTTTTCAGAAATTCAGTTGGTGCACTAAATTTTCCTCCGGAACGGCCGTCGTGTTACTTTTACTTTCCAACCAGATCGAGTTTCTGGTTTAAACTAGTTTTTTTACTTGGTTCCTTTAGAAACTATCCGTGGCAACAATTTTTCCTTTCGTTAGTGAACAAGCTAACAAGCCATTTTTTATGAGGCAAACATCCCTGAAATGAGCTGAATTACAGTAAAAAGTCGGAGGTTACGTTACAGGACTGGATTATTGAGCTAAACCTTCAAGAAATTATGAAAGAAGTTAAAGCCACGAACAGAAAACCTTAGACACTGGGGACAAAAGGAAAGAAACAAGTTTGGTATAGATTGTTCACAGTCCCTTAGCCTGCGTAGCTGGCGCCAAAACTTTAATCTCGCACCCACAAAATACCGCCAGAGTCCCCTTAAGATCGTCGACATCGAGCGCTTTCCGCCTCGTACCCAGCTAAGGCGCGTTAATCTAGCGGATTCGAGAGCGACTGAGATTTAAGTTCCGCGCTTTTGTTTCCCTCAAGCGACCAGGGGGTAGCTGATTAAATTGGAAAGAGATATTTGCTGATATAAAATGAAGTTTAAAAAGAATGAAAGAGGAGTCCTTGGGCAATTGCTATCAAATAGTAATTTCCAGCAGAAACTTTGTAATTTCATTTTGATGGTGATTGCACTTTGCAGTGCAATTTGTGACAAACACGAACAATACAGCTACTTGACGAGTAAGCAACCAACGAGAACTCTTTGAATTATTTGAGGATCATGCCAAACTCGCGGGAAGAATTAATTAAAGTCTCTATTGTGGCAATTACTTTCTGTTCTGCTTAAAAGACGTCGGAGGTTTCATCAGCTAATCTAAATTAAGTACATGAAACGTTCGGCGTCTAAATCAATCAGGGACGCCTATTTCAATTTTGGAACGGCTTAGGCGTTTTCCCTGCCTTGCCCGGCCGGGAGATTTCGACTTTGGAGCGACTTTGGAACGGCTTTCATCCAGACGCCGAACTTTTAATTTCATGTCAGTGCCGAACCTATAATGAATACATTACTGTAACGTATTTTTAACCCAGAGTGTATTTTTCTCCTTTTGAATTTAGTTTGGTTGGAATTAAAGTCGGCGTCTGAATCAATTCAGCCGATCTAAATAAATAAATGTGGGTCGACCTAAAACTCGACTTATTCTGAGGTTCGGCCCATGAAAAGTTCGGGGTCTGAACTGGGCCGAAGAAGACCAAATGTAATTAATATCAAAGGACGTCAGGCAGCATTTAACGACTGCTGCTGTGAAACGTTTTGAAACCTTTATTTACATATTTATATTTTAATTAATACTGTAGTGATTATATCTTTGAAGGGTTTAGAGGATGAAAAGTATTTGGCTTATTGCGTTTTCTGTGGCTTGGCCAATTCTAGTTTTAATTTAAGTCAATCCGGCTCAAAACTTATTACCATGGATTAAAATAGAATAAAATTAATCATACTTTTAAAAAAAATACATAAATAACTAAATAAAAAATAAGAAAGCTCTAAATCCGTTTTTCTTAAGTGTTAAACGTTTTAGAAACGCTGCGTCTAATTGATAATTTTAAGTGTATTGAACTGGACATCAACATGCAGTTGGTCATTTTAATAAAAGAAGAAAGATTTTTATTGCGTTAATATCATAGGTGACAAATTAATCCTTAATTTTGGCGCGAAATTTGTACCTCACGATAATTTGTACTTTGGGATAATTTGTACTTCACGTATGAAATTACAAAATTGCCATGGCAACCTTCCGTACGTTTCAGAGTCAAGATGGCGACGAAGTTTCAAAATGTCATGAATGAAGATGCCAGGGTATGAAAAGACGCTTTAGAAAACCTAAACACACGAAAGAGCACATCAAGAAGGATTCTAACAGGTGTTTTGTCGAAAAACTCTGAACTTAAGCCGAATGTAAGCTCTAAACGTTCGAGAGAGTGGAGTTCTCGATCGATACGATCCAGGATAAACATGTCAAAATCCAAGATTGCTAACGTAATTCGTCACCCATTACAGTAGACTCTCTCTTAACAGACACCTCTATAAGACGGACACCTCTGTAAAACGGACACTTAGAGTTGGTTCCTGCCTTTCTTTACTCCGTTTATTTGACTTTCTATAAGACGGACACTTAGTGCCGGTCCCAAAGGTGTCCGTCCTAGAGAGAGTTGACTGTATATTAACAGGTAATCAAATGGTACACTTGTGAAATTAAAACGTTGTTTGCGTTATTAAACAGCGCCTCTTTTCCTTAAATTGCCGGAACATTTCTTTTAGCCGACAATAAGTATGTGTAATCAAATGGTACGCTGTTTAATAACGCAAACAACGCTTTAATTTCAAAAAGGTAATATAGTATCCTCAATATTATTCCAATCTCTAACCTCTAACATACAACTTTGTTCTTAGTAACACTGCACTCGTTAAACAACAGTCATTTAATTTTTAAATGATAAGGAGTTTTTCGAAGAAAATTCATCGCCATGACATTATTATCATAATAAATTAGGGTGACAACGAGTTTTACTAAAAATAATTAATTAATTCTATATAAAGCCGAGTTTTAAGAGTTTCGACGTACTTTTGAAAGTACCGTTACCAAAATAAGATCTCTAGAAAGGCTAAAGGTTTTCAAAGAATAATCTACACAGAAGCAATGTAATTCTCATTGAGTAAATTTATTCACGATAAAACCAAAGCATTTTTTGCATGTATGAAATTGTAAATTGGATTAATCTTTTTCACTGAAAGTAGACTTAATTATAAGAAACATGTTATGTCTATTCCGTGAAAAAGAATCACGGGACCCATTTTCCAAAACGCCTTGACCACAGCACCAACTAGCACGGCTGGTTGTTGGGATACCAACATGGCCGCCGTTTCATTGTTTTGGGACACCAATATGGCCGCCTTGACGTCATGTGAAAACACTATATAAATGCACGATATAGCACTTAATTTAAGTGGCAAAATGTTTTTCAATCGGTCGGTGTTCAACACAAAATGCGGACAATTTTTTTCACCATGCAAATAAGTACTTGAAAACAATAGTCCCATTGCTTTCTAACTCTAAAAAAAAGTGGTCGGCAGTTTGAATTTTACGCTTCCCCGTTCTTTAATCTGTTCAGAGCGACAAATACTTGAAATGTAATCGTCAAATTTTAACTCGTTTTCTTGGACAACCCCCAGAAGACAAGTCTTTTGTGTGGTTTTAGTGTCAAGTCATCAGCTAATTTAAAGTTCAGTTTGCCTTCCGTTTTCCCAAGTACCATAGCCTGATATTTATGTGGGTTTGGTTTCATGCTATTTTGAATAAACCATGAAGTAGCAATATTCTCAAGATCGATGTTAAGGTTGTTTTGAACTGCACACATTTCTTTGTTGAAAATGGATCTTTGTAGCATCTGCATAGTTGACAATTCCACATTGTTTAATTGCGTATTCCAAGTGATTCATAAATATATCAAATAATTTAGGTCCTAAGATAGAGCCCGGTGAGACCCCTCTTGGCACTTCTTTAATGCGGAGAAAGCATCACTAAGGTTTAATTACTCTTTGATAACGAGAGGAGAGAGAGCTTCTCAACGGAGATAACAACACATGATCACTTAGGCCATAAAATTTTTGTTTCTCCAAGATAAGATCGTGTAATAAACAGTCAAAAGCCTTGCTCAAATCAGTGGTTATCGTGCCAATTGTGTTTGTCGAGATCTTCCTTCCATTTTTCAGTAAGTGAGAGAAGTGCTGTAGGACAACCCTGATATTTTCTGTACCCAAAAATGTCTTATGAAATATATTTTTAAAGAGATCATGCCAGCTAGTTTTTGATGTTCAAAGATCCTGGAAACCACTGAAAGAAATGTGACAGGTCTAAACTTTACTTTATCTAGCTGGGAGTCCTTTTTGAAATACGGAACATTGTCTTGCCTCGTTTCCTGGAATCGGGGACCACTTTCGAACTAAATAATAGTGTAATAATGGCTGCTGTGTTATAAGTCACGAGTCAGATGCTGTTAAAGACAAGAAGGGTTGTGGTAAATGCTGCTCGCAGTGTCCAGGGTGTTGCTAGGGACGTTGCTGACTACACGATGACAGATAATGGTGCGTATGGACTATTTTAAATTAAAAAGTTCCCGCCCAAAGATTTCCAAGCAGATACATGCATCTAGTCCAACAAACCAGCTGAAGTTTTACCTCAGAATTTCCCCGTAACTTTCATCTTAGAGTGAAGTCTGCCTTGTCAACTTCGATCTTTCCCGAAAATGATACTGCGAAAGAAGACCCGTCAACAAAAATTTTCTTTGCTGTTTCAAAATGGTGTCTAATGAAGAATCCTGATTGGCTTTATTGCGGTATCGAAACACCCACAGATATCTTAATACCTCTTCAAATGTCATGGGCGGTTTCTTTCTTTCTTTTTTTTTTTTTTTACTATCCATGAATATTTCCCATGGTATATTTATCTCGGGAGAGTTCGGTCAAAAACACCACACCAATTTCCTAAACGGTAACACGGTAAAAGTGTCCCGTGTAACCGCACCGGCCTTTCTTGCACGGGAGCGAAACAGTAACTTTTGTTTCCCCGACAGTCCTATCCTGAATTTTTTTCTGAGACTAAGTCGAGGGAAACATCAGAACGAGTGGGAAATCAAAACTAACTGACGAGGAATTTCTTTTATGCCAATATATTAAGCTATTACTTAACCTATTGTTTTCTTAAGGTAATTAAAACCACTAATCAATAGAAGACAGCCTGGGCTGGGTCGGCCCTTTATTTCGGTCAAAACGAGAGAAATTTGCCAAAGCTTAGCAAAATACTTTAACGCATTCGTTGTTATTTGAATCGCAGACAAACCTAAGGCGAGTATCTCACTGACTGTCCTTACCACATTTTAGCATTGTTTTTTTATCTTTTGTATGGAGGGGGATAAGTTCAAGTCCCCACTTAACTGTTAATTGGTACATTTCACTTTCTCGTGATTGGTTGAGCCGCTTTCTGTTCTTATTGAAAAGAGGACTGTCATGAGAAATTCCTTTGTTCTTTTTTCGTATCCAAGGGTTAATTGATTTGAGTTGGTCGCATTAGCTACTGTAACAAGTGTTGATATCCTCATGATCAGTTCGCCAGCGAAGAGTAGTCATATCAAATGGATGAACCGCATTATTTCGTTTTGATATTATTTTCCGTAATCCAAGTAACCGAATAAATACCCTGCGGAACTGCGATACACGCCATGCGTAAAGAAGAGGATTCACACACGAGCTGAAGTAGGTAAACGTAAGAGTGACGTCACGAGCAACGTGGAAGGAAAAAGTTCTACATCTTACACACTGGACCATAATCAAATCCACGAGCAAAAATGGGAACCAGAAAGAGAAGAATACAACTAAAACTATTAGCATTGTCTTTGTTGTGGATCTTTCTCTCGCCATAGCGTTCTTTAGGACTCTGTTTCCCATTGCTGGACCGCTCATTAGCGATTTTGTGTGCTCGCGAATTGATTTGAAGATCCCTCCGTAAGCCATAACAATAACAATACTTGGTAAAAAACAACCTAAGGTATACAGATAAACCTGATAGCTAGGGTCTACAAAGCCCGCCATTGGTAAGACCGGAAAGTGAATCGCGTAAACCCATAATATCGCTATGGACGCAAGTATTCGTTTCCGTGTCATTACTTCTTGGAAATTAAGCGGCATCTTCACTGCAAAGTAGCGATGGATAGAAAGCGCTGCCATGTTTAATAACGATGAAACGCCTGAAATTATGGCGAAGTAATAATGCGTGCGAAAAACCTCTTCGCCTTTGTCCCAGTAAGTTGCAATAAGCACAGTTTCGGCGGCGAGACCCATTAAAAGATCTGAAATTCCCAAGCTAATTATGTAATAATTCTGCCAAGTTCTCAGCTGGCGATATGGATCTTTGATGAATGCCGCGCAAACCAGAACATTTCCAAAGATAGTAAACAGCGAGATGAATACGTAAAATATCATGCTTGTTAGGTTTGTGTGAAACCAGTACCCTTCGAAAAATAGTGCAGGTGGCATATCTTCTAATCTCGTCGATATTTATCTGGAGTTTATTCGTGCAGAAGATCTTTTTGGTGATTTATCTTCCCCGCAGCTAAGTGATTATGAATAAATGTAGGAATCTTTTAGCGGTCTTGATGAAACTAGTCAAACATATTTTTCAATTCGGAATCCGCGTGAAATCCGGTCCCGTTTAGAAACTCACCGTGCACGTTAATTCAGTAGGATTATTAAGGCATTTTTTGCACTTGTTTCTTAGTGTTTCACCTTTTGCAATTTTATTAATATTACTTATACTATTCGTTTTGCTCTTCCAGGAATCGTAATTGATATATTGTTCCAACAGAAAGCTTGAACAGTCGGATATTCAGCACCACTTGTAAGTATTCCAGCCACAATGTAGAGACTGAGCTGGTGGGACGGAGCCGTCTAATTGATTTGCCTGTGAGAACTTCCTTTCCCTTAATCACAGATATCATTTGCACTTTCAACGTAAGCCTTTCATTTTCTGTAGGATATTTTACACTAACCATCTACCTTTCGATTCCATTTTTAAGCCCTTCTTGTGAAGTCGTCATACGATCTTTGTTAATCGTAACTATATCCCCAGAAAAACCGCCACGATTATTTCTTCTTAGCTTGTCTGGACTGTTTGTCAGTTGGAGAGGAATGACAGAGCTCAGTTGCTGATTGAATTTTTCTTTGTATTCCCTTACTGTTCTTTTATGACGTACCTGAGGAAAAAGAAGCTGAATTAGAAACTGATAGAAATGATGTTGTCGTGAACGAAGGACGTTAAGCAATCAAATAGACCATGACAATTGTTCCAAGCCAGCATCGTCTTACAACGCACAACGTACAATGTATAAACTGTCTTCACTGTTCTGCAAATAAATGACAACTTAGGTGGCAGGTGATGAGTTTTTTAAATGAATTAAGACGCTCGTTATATCATAAGAACTATTGCTGCATAAATATTCTTCGAAGAACAAAAGAAACTATTAACTGTGAATCTTATAAGATACGAGATTCTAAATCATAATATCGTCGTGCAGTCACTCAACGCTAATACCATAAGATTCTTGTATACCAATTATCAATTGGACAAGGTGTTTCTTTGTTTCTTTCTTTTTCAGTTCCTTTTAACAGCAAATGTTTCATACCGGCCCTGTTTAAATCAAATGACAGTCTGAACCTGATGCATTTAACACAAACATGTCATAAGTTTGGGGAAAACTGTCATTTGTTTGTACGTAATTTCTTTTATGTGGAAGAAAAAGCCGGCGACTATTATTTCGATCAACATCCGTTTCCTTCGGGGTCTCGTAATAATCTTAAATGAAACGAAAGACGGACTTTGTACTTAATTACAAAATTTGACTCTAGCATCGCCCTTGAACTAATTTTATCTTTTTGAGCATATCAGGAATAATTACTTGAAGTACCACTGATTCATATTTCTTCAAGGAAAGAAGAACGATAAGGAAAAACAGACTGAAGCTTGAACAGAGTGAGGCAATTTCGTCTTCTTTATTTTTATTTTTTAACAAGGCTCAACTGATGTATGCTTTTGCTTCGACGTAGCTGATTTTTTAACCAAAAGATTTTTTCTTCCAGGTTCTCTGACATTTTTATTCTGCGCACTGGAGCATTACTGCGAAAATTAAAACTTCGACTTCCCTTTTGGAATAAATGCATGGAATAAAAGCGAGAAGGTATTTTAAGTTTTTCCACTGTCAGCATCTGAAAATTTTCTGTCCCCTATAGATCTCCATGATCCTTCCTATTCACATCAGAGATCAAGATCATGACATTTACAACGCGTTTGGTGGAACACAATTTCAAATTATACTATTTCTCTTTAAAAAGCTAATACTTTGTCAAGTGTACAATATAGTAAACGAAAGCACATGCTCAAGTTACCCGCTGCCAGTCTTTAGACAAAGGAGCTTATGTCAAGATTATGTAAGATCTTGAGGTCTACTTTAAAGCCCAAAAAACGCATAATGTTAATAACAAAGAAAACCCTAAAATAAGGGTTAAGCTTTTCTAGCTTTCCCTTTAGTTTCAGTTCAAACTAAAGGCAAAAGATGAATAAGAAAATTACTTAGTTATAATTTCGGCGCAGCTCTGCCAAAAAAAAAAAAGAGAAACTCCGCCATGACAAAGCCCCTTACTGCCATTTTTCTTATTTGATCATTGTCATTAAACCTACCCTTTTATAATTCTTAAATATTCCGTTAAATTTTGAATAGGCTGGGTAATCGCCATTTGTTTTAGTTCGTGTTCATTCAATCGTTCTGTTTGGCGCCGTTTTTTTTTTTTTCCGGCTTTTGGTTTCTTTTCTTCCTTTATATGCTGGCTTAGTTTTCCGATTTCAGTAAATGTTTTTGTCCATCTTTAAGTTAATGTTTCGAATCAGCCGTCATTGGTGATGATCAGCTTCATGTAACTATATGTGTAATCAACTCAGTACTTAAAATTTAGTTTTCACCTTTCAGTGTTTCAATGTACAGTAGACTCCCGATAATTCGAACCTTCTAGGGAAATCGAAAATAGTTCGAGTTATCGGGAGTTCGAAGAAATAATAACCGAAAATAAAGAAATAAGCAACGGCAGAAATGGATGGGGGGGGGGGGGGGGCATGCAAGTCAGTCTCACACACACTTCACTTGTAGGGCAGAAAGAGATGAGGATTGATATTTTGAAGAGGGAATTGAAGTCAAGCAACAAAGCTTTAATCGAATAATACAGGGCTGAACACTAAATTTGAACTGGATTGACAAAGAAGGAAAGACAAAGAATATATGTTTGTTTTGAAATAAATTCAACGTTTTGGACTGCAGAAATGTCTTTTTTTTTTTTTGGACTTGTCAGGCTCTTAAAACACACTTCAAGTTATTGAGGGTAAACTTATATAGAAATGGTCTGAAAGGAAACAGAAATTACTTCGAGTTAGCGGGAGGTTCGAGTTACCGAGGGTAAAATTACAGTAAATGTATGAAGGAAACCCATGGGAAATCGATTTAGATTCGAGTTCGAGTCAACGGGAGTCGACCGTATAGTGAGTTGATTCAGACCTGTACATGTCGGTGTTCTCAGTGACCGTCGACAGGTAATCATCAAAATAAAAGCAAACGTTTCTCCCAGTAAAGCATCGTCGACAAACATAAAAGTCAAAGATAGAAAACCCTGTCTTCCTATCTAATACTTGGCTATTAATTAATCAAATACAAAACATGACTCTGACCTGACAATAATTATTTGGACTGTCTGAAAAGAGCTTGGGTTAGCTTTTTTCCAAGCTGTCAAGACGTCAAAGCCAGGAGAAGAACTCTTTAGATATTGATCCCAGATTTTCTAGAGTTGGTGATCGGCGGTTAATAACGAAATCATTATTATCACGGGCATTGGCAAATAAGCTGTGTGGGACCGGCTCAGTCGGCTTATTCATCTTTTCATATTTAATCCTTCGAAGGCATTAATTATTTATTTAATGACAACCTAACAAACATTACTTTCCTGAATTCAAAATTCATTCTTAATTACGTACAATGCTGGTGATGAGTCCATAGGGCCGTTCAGTTTTTTCAGTTTTTAGGAAAAACGAGACGCGCCCTACACGCCTTCCTTAAAATTGCGCGATGAGTCGCGTGGCGAAGGTTCTTGATACAGGAAGTTCGCATCTGACTTTAGAGACGCGGCTCATTTTTTCTGATATAAATGGCCCTATTATTTATTATTTATTTGCATTTTTAACGAAAATTCTGTTGTTTCGTAATAAATAGGGGGCCCATGCTGCCTTGCGCGCACGCTGATCTGCGCGGCATGGGGAAACATGCAGTGAGTCCTGAAATTCCAATTCCACTTTTCGCTCGATGCGAGTACAGTCAGCACAAAACCAGTCCCATATGAGTAAGGAGTAGGCAACCTTCCGTTGTTTATATATATATATGTATTTTTATTTTTGTACTCATCCAACTACTGAAGCTCCGTCTAAGTTTGTTGATCGACTCCAGAGGGCTTTTTTACTTGGCCATCATGTTTGTAAAGCATAAAAAGTATCAGCACTTTAGTGTCTTTGATACAGCCTCTAGAAGCCCTGCTGTTAAAGAGGAAGACTTAAATCTTCGCATTCAGCTGAGTAAACGGAACTGACATGTTTCTGTTTTTGTTTGTTTGTTTTTTTTTTAAAGAAAAAAAAAACCTACTGCACCAGTTCACTCAGTACGTGCAATAAAGTCTAATTAAATTTATACAAAACGGCTTGTTCTTCTGGCTGTTGCACGGTCACTGACAAAAATTAGCATTAATAAACTTCATCATAAGATTCACTACTACTAAACATTACCGACCAACAACAAAAAACAGCTGATATCAGAAAAAAACGGAATCAGATTCAGAAGTTTTCGCATTTCTTTTTAAAGCGACATGTGGTGTTTCTGCAAAGATATCATATTATAATGATTATGTTAACACTGTTTAGCCGATAAGCTAAAATGTTATGGTTTAAAGGTTTACCTGTGGAGTCCAGCTAATACATGAATTTGAAGCCAAGAGGATACAGCTCGTCTTTAGTATTTGGATTCAGTGGACAAATGTAATACTAGAAGTGTCAATAAGGTTTTCATAATATTTCCCTTCTGAACGCGATCGTCCCCGTACGTGATTCAGAAACTGTATTACAATTTTTTGATCCTGAATTTTATCCTGAAGTAAATACACTCAAGAAGGCTGTCAGAAGAATGTGTCGGCTTGGGAGAAAATCGCCTTATTAATTTGATTTGTCGGATTTTAATTTACGCTGAAAGGGATAAATTTAACGTTGCTCGTCCTATTATTGAACTAAAGCCTTTTTGCTGTTTTGATTTGTGACGCAAAGGGTTTATGTTATCGCCATGAAAGCAAATACCAGAAGTAATTTTCCTCAGCGTTTGTGTCGATGAATAATTCAAGTAAAAAAATAGAAAAGAAAAGAAAAAAATAGCTTACTTATATAGCCGTCTCTATGAAAACGGTGTAACGTAGATGGAAATCAGACTGAGCTAGAGAAGCATAAAATGAACAACTGCTAAAACCATCTCATAGAAAAATGCTAAAAGCAAAAATTGAATATGTAAAAAGCCAAATAGGAATTAAGTGGGCGGACATATCTCAGAGTTTTCATTTCTTTTAACATATGCACTTTGGTGTGAGTGCTTTGCTAAGGTTCCTTCCAGCCCGAAGAAATAATCAAGCCAGAGGAATCATCCGGGATATGACTGATTTCATAATGCTTTTTGCTGTTTCTCTCCAACCCGTGCCGCCTTTTTTGTTGTTGTTGTTGCTTTCAGATAAATTTTAATATCCAAGAAAATTAAACTGAAGAACATTATAAACTGTCGTTAGGAGCAGTCAAAAGTAATATTCCCACAATATTGCAGTGAACCTGCCTCGAAAATTTGGAAAAATAGTCGCTGCCCCTTCCGACTTATTCTTAAACTGTTCACGACTATAGGCGAGTACTATAAACTGGATAATTTGCAGTATTTTATTGAAAATTATTGAATTATTGCTTTCATAATTAATGTTCAATACCAAAAAATATTAATAAAAACTAGCTAAGACTAAATAATTATAATTTATTCCTATTTTACTCTGACATTTTTTATCTTTTCTACTTCCATTTACTATGAAAAAGTTGTTAAAATTAGGTGTATTTAAATAAATTCCCTAGGAAATGTGTTTCACATTTATGGCTAGTAAGCAACAACTTCTGCGTCTTTCGCCGGCTTCTTTTGGTATGTTGCTCTTCATCCTGTAAATCGGCTTTTAAATTTAAACAAAGTACGGCTTTTCTTTTATGCGAGAGAGCCATGACAAAGACTAAGCTTGCTGCGTCTGTCTCAAAATCTGCTTACAAACCCAATCTCGTACCCAGAGTCTTCAGGCTTTTTGGTCAGCGGAGCAACGCTGCTGATGACTAAAAAGCCTGAAGACTCTGGGTACAAGATTGAGTCAAACCAAGAAAATCGTCAACACTTGAAATGTTTCAGGAGTGTGTTAGCTACTAGCCACAAAACTAATTAACGTTCTCTTGCGGTTTGGTTTTCTTACTCCCGATTAGCTTTTTTCTTGCAACTCAGAAACATTCAAACCAGATTCAAACATTCCAGAAATCTTTCTAGAGTTAACGGTTTTCCTAAATCCTGGTTTGACTTAAGTCCTAAAATTCCGGTGAGGGTAAAAGGTGGAATGAGTTTGCGGAATGACATAATTATGCGTAAAGAAAGAAATTCAACAGGAAAGCATGCGCGCGTCTCTGCCGCGCTATTTTTGACGACAATTTGAGTGAGCAATCGATTTGCTGGTCCATTTATTATTGCTACTAAAGCAAGGCTAAAATTGAAACACAGCTGATACACGAATACTTGATAAATCATCAATAACTCGTTTCCAAAATAAACTGAAACCGTTCTTTACTCACATCTCTTTTCCAGTGAAGTGCAATGAAAGTAGCAAAACATGTCAAGTTTAAACAGTCTTCTATTGAGTTTTTTCTCTCCTCATTACATAGAAAAACATCGTAACTGCGGACGAGGTAAAATAGAAAGGAAGAGAGAGGACCCTGGGATCGAGGCTGTTAGGAAATGGAAGACTCGGTTGTCCCAAATGAAATAAAGAAATAAGTCTGGTAAATACGTGCAGACGTAAATAAATGTGTCACAAATCTGTCTGGGTTTTTAGGGGTATATAACCTGTGCTACTCAAATCAAGAGTCACTCTTTAGGGCAACGCTAGAGGGTGAAAAACGCTCGCTGAAAGTGAAGTCGGGCTAGCAACAATTCTAGGGATTTTAAATACGCCGGTGAACGAATCAGATCATATTCGAGACTAAATGAGTGCCTGGAGTCAAACACTAATCCGTAATCCACAAATCGAGTGAAGCGGCGAACTTCTATTTGTCTCCTTTAGGCTTTTCCGCGTCTCTTCTCACCTCCCTTGTTTGTTTGAACTAGCCAAGTCATTAATATGTATTTTTCTTAATGGTTATGTATGTATCTTTTTTAAACAGTTAGTGTTAGGCCAAACCGGCTTTACTAACTTAATAAAGGAAAGGTAAAGGAGAAAAAATGCGAAAAGTAGGAAGGAAAAGAAAAAGAAAAAAAAGGAAGGTAGACAAAAAGCACACAAACTCGATGTCCAGGACTCGAGATCGAGCTTCTCGGCCAGCTGTTAGCTTCGCGTGCCTGAAACTTCACCGCGCAGCCAAGAAAATTGAAAAACAAAATACAAGACATGTTCGATCTCTGAATATTATGTCAGGAACAATCACGCGACCCACCGTCTGAAAACGAAACGCTTCTCATATGGTTTCAAATGCAAATAAGATTTTAAAAAAGTGACGTTACCGTATTTATTCGAATAAGCGCCCAACCTCGAATTAGCGCCCACCTCGAATAAGCGCCCATCCTAGAGGCAGAAAAAGTTAATAAGCGCCCACCCCACCCCCTCCCCCTCCCAATCAAACTCAATTAGCGCCCACCCCCACCCCACCTACTTGAGCGATAATGAGATTGAAATTGAAATTGAATAAGAACTAATAAGAGACTTCCCCGAAGACGGAGTGTTCTTCCGAGTACCGAGAAAACCTTGCTTTGTTACTTCTTCACGTTTTGTTACTGGCATTTACTGTTTTTTTTGGCAAAATAAAAATACTACACTAATTGCTGAAAATGGTGAAAATTTAATAACCGCCCAGCCTCGAATAAGCGCCCACCTCGAATAAGCGCCCACTCTCAAGGTCCAAAAATTTAATAAGCGCTTCGGGCGGTTAATCGAATAAATACGGTAATTGTGCAAATATTTTTTGCAGAAAAAAATTAAAGCAGAAGAGAGTGTGACCTTCCAAAACATTTCTTCTTCAATGGCCGACTTTCGTGATGTAGTATCGGTGCTGCCAGCAGCCCGACTAATAAAGGCAATTAGAATCTTTGTGGCTGGACAAAAAGCTAATCGACCGTGAGAAATCAAGGAGTCTTTCCTAGCTTTTTGATTGTGGGCGTAGTCGAGCACGAGCAGCTGATCGTGAATTGATTGGCGCCAAAAAGGGCGCAATTTTCAGTTTAATTTATTTCTTTAAGTCATTCTGCATATATTACATTCCGCATAATTATGTCATTCCGCAAGCCATGCCACATGCTATTCCGCAAACTCATTCCTCCTTTTATCCTCACCGCTAAAATTCCACTCCGGAATCCATATTCCAGAGTGCCAGTTGACACTTGCGCCACATCCCAACATCCTTTGGGAAACGAATCAAACATGGCGGAAGTAGATTGCACCACTTGAAGGCAATTCTTCAATAATTTCCGACTAGACACGTATTCCTATTAGACAGAGGTGTAGAGATGTTATCATAGAAACATCAGAAACACATTTTTACTAATTTTAGTGAAGGAGACGGGTCAAATTAGAAGCAAAATGGCAAAATGTATGGAAGATACATGGGAAGCTATTCTCGAAGAACAGCTAGAGGAAATTACTGTTCTTCAGTCAATCTTTGGGGATGATCTCCAGATCCTCCAAACAGATGATAGCTATTCCAAAACTTCTTTTGCTTTGAAGATCAAAGTCAACATTCCTTACGACAAAATCAAATTGGAAGCTTCTGTTCCTGTCGTAGCTCTAAAAAGTGGTTTGAAGGAGAAAGAAGTCTCCAGTGATTCTAATTTCGTTAAGAGTCATCCTCGTGAACAAGAAATTAATCTGGAAGCAAGTTCTATAGATGAAAATGATCACGGCGTTTCTTCTAACAGTCTCCCAGGATGTTCAAGAAAACCTGGTTTTATTAGGTCTGTGTCTTTGCAAAACTGGCACGTGAATGCAGACATTCAATACTTTACTCCAATACATCTTACTTGTTCATTACCTCCACTTTACCCCACAGAGTGCCCACCTGATTTTTCCTTGGCATGCCTGTGGCTCACCACAAGTCAGCTACAAGTATTGCAGGGCAAGCTGATGCAATTGTGGATGGAGACTCCTAATTTGCCAATAATCTTTACTTGGGCTGATTGGTTGCAAAATGATGCATATGAGTATTTGCAGTTGGGTAAACACCTGGTTCTGAAAGAGTCTGATGAAAATGAAATTGCCCCTCATGGTAACATCCCTCGTCATTCGCAAGTAGGTGTAGTTTCAAGCAAAGGATTCAACTCAAAGTTGGAGACAGTTTTGCTAACTATCTTTGAACATGACATTGAGATGCAAAAGCAAGCATTTTGCCAAAACACACACCTCTGTGAAATTTGCTTTGACGAAAAGGGAGGTACAGAATTTCAGTACCTCCAAGAGTGCAAGCACTTCTTCTGCATCGACTGTGTGAGAGCACATTGTCAGTTGCACATAGACAGTGGAAATGTATTAAAATTACTATGTCCAAGCCATGACTGCGAGACAAAAATTCCACCAGAAGTTCTTCAAATGGTTCTTGATTATGAGAAGTTTGAGCGATGGGAAAGGCTGCTCCTCAGCAAGACTTTGGATGTTATGGGTGGGGTTGTTTATTGTCCAAGATGTAATATAGCAGTTATTGTTGATGAAGATGAATCCTCGAGACTTGGCCACTGCGCAAATTGCTTTTATGCATTTTGTACTGAATGTTATGAATCTTGGCATCATGGATTGCCATGCCGTATAGAAGCTGATTTGGGTTCTAAGGATGAAACTGCATGTAGCAGTGAAGATTATGGTGAGGTGCATGTAGACTCAAGTGCTGCTCTACGAACACGCCCATGTCAAGGCTGTTCCGTTAAAATGGATAAGGCGAAATTTTACTACTTATATGAATGCAGTCACTTCTTTTGTACAAAGTGCTTGAGGGAACATATTGACAGGCATATTAACAGTTGTGGCACTACTTTAAGAATTCAATGCATAAAGCAAGCTTGCAAGGCACTAATCTCAGAAGAAATTGTACAAGAGATAGTTGATGAGGCAACATTGCGAATGCGCGTGTGTCGAAACTGCTCTGTTAAAATGGACAAGGCAAAATTTCATTACCTTTATCAGTGTAAACACTTCTTCTGCACAGAATGTTTGAAGGCACATATTCAGTGGCATATTGATTGTAGAACTTTATTAAACATAAGGTGCCTGTATCCTGGTTGCAAAGCAGCAATCTCAGTGGAAATCCTACGTGGGATACTCGATGAAGAAACATTTAGGCAGTATGAAAAACTGTTTCGTGTCAAGACTTTAGAAGATTTGGGTGTCACTGATGTGGACATCTGCCCAAGATGTACCATGGCCGTTGTCGTTGATGAGGAAGAGTCATCAAGCCATGGTTTATGTGCATACTGTTCTTTTGAATTTTGTACAGAGTGCTTTGAACCATGGCACCATGGAAAGCCATGTTTTAAAGAAACTGACTTGACAGTTCATGATAAGAAAAATGATGAACTGAAAGGCATCTTTTCAAAGTCCAAAGAAAATGATAGTAGAGAGGATGCAGACAGGAGTGCAGTGGCTGCAGTGTCATCTTCTGGAAGGCAAGAAAGAGAGTACAGGGAACAAAAACTCAGCAACCTATCATTCATCCGGCTGATGAGGCAACAGGGAAATTATCAGTCTTGTCCAAGGTGCCGCATGGCTGTAGAAAGAATCTCTGGATGTGATATGATGCACTGTTCACAATGTACAGCGAGCTTTTGCTGGACATGTGGTATGTGTAGTGACTACAGTTGTACTACTTCAGTCTACTTGTACTTTGCGATTAATCACCCGCAGATAAGCAGCACCTTACTTTGTTTTTCACCTAAAATTATCCTCAATAGTTTTTAATGTGGCTGACCTCCGAGAAATTCTTTTCAAGCAATTTTATGGCTCAAATTGCATTTTTGTGTCCTTTGTAAGTTCTGGCTGTGGTACTGAATCTTCAATAAATTAAAATAATTATGACTTATTTTGATAATTCAAAGAAATCTCATTACAAATATAAATCAATAATTTTTCAGTTATAAAATCATCAATAGTACAACAACAATAACAATAACAACAGTAATAGTAAAACATTGTGTAAGATTTTTGGTGTTCCTCTCAGCTTTGCCTTGGGGAATATTGAGGCTCTGTAGCACAGAAACCTGTACTCTATTTTGCGGAATGTGAAATGATCAATCTACATAAATTTGTTTAAAATTATTTATTTTCTGACAGCACCTGCTGTACAATAGAATGCCTCCCCCTCCAAAAAATGGCTTCATTGTGTGGATTGCAATATGTGTTTAGCTTCCTGAACTGTGTGACACACTAATGTTATTGGTACTGGTCACAACTCTAACCATTTCAGTGGTAGATGCAGACTTGGGGTAAAGGGGCTCAGTCTGGACGAACTACATGTAAAGTACTAGGCAGCCCATCTGAACTGCAGGTCTTTTAGTCTAAGATTAAAGGTATAACTGAATTATAGTGTTTTTACCCATATTATTATCATCATCATCATCATCATCATCATCATCATCATCATCATCATCATCATCATCATCATCATCATCATCATTTTATCATTATCATTATCAATATCATTATCATTGTCATTGTCATTATCATTATCATTATTATTACCATCATCATTATCATTTTTACTTTTTTGTTAGGTAAAGAAATTTCAGGATATGATCACTTTCAGTATTGTGGAAGACAGGAAGTAAGGTTACCGCCTCAACAGCCACCACCAACAGTGAAAGCAACAGAAGAGCGTTTACCAGTAACTGTACGAGCTGAAAAGGACAACCCAAAGGCGAAAGAGCGCACAAGACTTTGTCCCCGTTGCCATCAGAAGTGTCTTAAAGTCAACAACAACAACCACCTGAAGTGTTGGAACTGTAAAACACCCTTTTGTTACCAGTGCGGCAAGGTAATTAAGGGGACAGTGACTATGCACTTCGCTACTTCAAGTTCATGTTCCCAACATTCTGATGGGTAATGATGCAAGGACTCCTGTGGCATCATTAGAGGCCTTTAGATAATTCGAGGACGAGAACGACCACGAGTGCGAGATTTGATCATGACTGGAAGTTTTTTCGCGTATTCTCAAAAAATAGGCATAAAGTTAGCGTCATTGTACTTTTGATTCACAAGAAAAGTAATAGCACTGTTATCTTTATTGGAGCCCTCTCCTTATCGCAAAATGATTAAACTTTTGATAACTTGTTTCCGGCAATACGACATTCTTGCTAAAACCCGTAGTAGAATGACGACGGCTATCACGTTTTCCCGCCAAAATGTCGGTTCACGCGCGAGCAATACTCAGTATTGAGAAAATCTCGTACTCGTAGTCGTTCTCGTCTTAGGATCTAAAGCTGTCTATTGTTGTGGAAAGAAACAGTAACAAAGATAGCGGAACATAATAATATTCTCAAAATTTATAATGATATTGAAAAGAAATTCAAAGCAAATAAATATATAAATTTGTTAATTTATTAATTAATTAGTAATGATGAATATAAACTACAAATTGGAAATGAGTTCTTCTTACATGTGAGAGTGCTTATCCATCATTCAGAAGTGGCTGGCCCGACCAGTCATGTCAGTTTTAATCAGTACTGTCCAGGTAGATTGGTCTTTTCCTTACTTTATGTACAACTGTAGTATATGCACGGAAGTAGTGGGTTTTCAACAAGAACTCTCTTTTCAAGTGTACCATTGTATAGTTTTTGAATCACTAGTAGTTCTTGAAAGAAAATGTCCGGTCACCTTATTTTAGAATAATGTCGTCTCAATTCTTTACTTCTAATATGTAAATTATTTTCGACGAATATGGAGTCGGGCCTGGGGCTTGTTGAGCTGAAGGGCAACATTGATGTGAAACGGATTGCAATTTACAGTTTTTCTAAGCTTATTTTTTTTACTCTTTCACATAAAGCTGTGATTTTGATATGTGTAAGTTATTTCTTCGATAACGTTGACTTTCATGGAAAATTAGGACTTACGGCCGATAAGAGTACAGATCATGGAAAACTGGTGTCGACTTGTCAGGCCACAGAATATGAATAAATCGGTCATTTACTTTTTGGACTAAAGAGAATAATTTCTGATGCTGCGACCGTGGGCGATCAGCGTCCTCTCCCTGCATTAATGAAATACCAAAAGCCTGAAAACCAAGAAAAAAGATTTATTTCTCTTATGGACACTGTTTAATTATCCCCACGGAATCAATGAACGCTTATTCCCTCCCATGTCAACCTCAGTAATGAATACTCCGGGAAAGGGCGGGGGGGGGGGGGGGGCACTCAACAAAGTGTTATTCACCACTTTCACATAGACTATAATGCACCTTGTTTACACCCTCCACTCCCCTTCCAATTTTGCATAAGATCGGTTTCCAATTTCTCCTGGGTATTACAGTCGTCCAAAGAGAAATCCAAGACTCTGATTATCACGGTAAAATTTGGGGGGAAACAAGGTGCACAATGGTGTACGCGAAAATGGTGATTACGGGGGAGGCGTCACGTTGACGTCCATCCCCTTACCCTTTCATATACCATTCTGACAGAAACGGTACCCCTTTCGTATAACTTCTATTGAGAAATGCCGGGTACTCCCTTTCACATACCTGGGTTAGGGAGCTTCATCCTTTTGAACTGCGGTAAATGCACTGTCTTTTAAAAGTGTTTCGTAATCACTAAAACAGGACGTTTTTTACGTTTTCTTGACCTTTTCACAGCCTTAAAATAAATTTCAGCCCTACGCTGGATCCTCCTACCAACCGAAATGACAGTGATTTCCCCTAACCTTTCATATACTTAAACTCGTGAAATCCCTACTCTTTGATATACCTAAAGCTTGAAAAAGGTTTCCCTTCAGGGGTGAGTCTCCCCATAATCCCTAGGGAGAAACCCCCTCCCCCAGGGGAACCCGGGCTCAAAGGTATATTATAAACTAAAAAATAGTAGGGTGACACTAGCTAACAAACCAGTCCATCATTATCATTGTCATTATTTATTTGTTACTTTTATTTTTTGGGGTAAGAGAACCAATAGTTCGCGAGTCCTCACGGCCGGGGATTTTTTCTTTTCTTCCTCCACTAGTATCCCTGACAAAATGAGGGGCTACTCCCGTTGTCTACTGTTATCACAGAAACAAAACAACAAACAAACAAACAAACACAAACAAAAAGCAAAAATCTCTAGGTACAAAACTGTTTCCCATGGCAACGCGCGCGAAAAATACGCGCAGCGGGGAGTGATATCCCAGCATTCTTTGATAACGAAATCATAAATTAAAAATGGCAGGGTGCAGATTGCACCACAGCAAGAAATATGAATAGGCCAAGATAAATCATGATAAATTAAAACTATGAAAAACAATTCGAATGGACGATAGAAAACAATCACTTAATTTGTCAATGTAGAGCAAGAGATCAAAGTAAGCTCCAAAGATCATGGCTGAATGTTTGGAAGTTCTGTGCGAAGATTCGCTCGAAGAACAAAAAGAAGAAATCACCGTTCTTCAGTCGATCTTCGAGGATGATTTGCAAATCCTCCAAGGGAGTGATGGGCGTTCAAACGTTTGTTTTAGTTTGAAGGTCAAGGCCCATATTCCTCACGATGTAATCACCTTGGAGGCTTTTATCCCAGTAGAAGTATTGGAAGAACTTCCAAGCAGTCACCTTGATAATGATCCTGCGAGAGAGAGGCTGGCAGAAGAGTTTAAAGCCAGTAAAGATTCTGATTGTGGACCGTTGAGAGATAATTCATTCGATGAAAACCATCTCGTTGGCGAAGAAATGGGTTTCAATAGATGTTCCCCGGTAGAACAAAACCAGACCAATACACCTCCTGACACCTCCCCTGACAGTTTTTTAGGACACCCAAGAAGACCTGGTTTTACTAGGACTGTGTCTTTGCAACACTGGCACGTGAATGCAGACATTCAATACTTGACTCCAATACATCTTACTTGTTCACTACCTCCACTCTACCCCACAGAGTGCCCACCCAATTTTTCCCTGGCCTGCCTGTGGCTCACTAAAAGTCAACTGCAAGAAGTGCATGAGAAGCTGATGCAGTTGTGGACAGAGAATCCAAATTTACCAGTAATCTTCACTTGGGCTGATTGGCTTCAAAATAATGTATATGAGTATTTGCATCTAGGTGCACACTTAGTTCTAAAAGAGCCTGAGAGTGAGTTGCCACAAACAGATGAAGCCCCAAATAGTGCAATATTTAATACGAAATTAGAGACAGCATTGTTAACCATCTTTGAATGTGACCTTGACATGCAGAGGCAACGTTTTAGACAGACCATGCACTTGTGTGAAATTTGCTTTGATGAGAGGGATGGAACAGAATTTCACTACCTGGATGAATGCAAGCACTTTTTCTGCACTGATTGCTTAAAAGCACACTGCGAGTCACATGTTGATAGTGGAACTGTACTTAATCTTCAGTGCCCCAGCCATGAATGCCAGACAATGCTCCCACCAGAGATTCTTCAAGAGATCCTTGAAACTGATAAATTGCAACGATGGGAAAGACTACTGTTAACAAAGACCCTTGATACAATGTGTGATATAGTTTACTGTCCAAGATGTAACATGGCAGTTGTTGCTGATGAAGATGAAGGCTCAAGACTTGGCCATTGTGCTAATTGCTTTCATGCATTTTGTACAGAATGCTATGAGCCCTGGCATCATGGGCAGCCATGTTTTTCAGGTGACACAGATTCTGATGAGGAGAATTGTAAAAAAACAGGGAAGCCTTTGAAATCAAAGAAAACTAAAGATATAGAGGAGAAGGGAGGAAAAGCAGCTGCTATATCCCTTAGAGCACAAGAGAAAAGAAGGAAAGCAAGAGAGCATAAAATGAACATGAGCAATCTATCCTTTATACGTATGATGAAACAGCAGGGGAGGTATCAGTACTGTCCAAAGTGTCGTATGGCTGTTGAGAGGATAGCAGGCTGTGATATGATGCATTGTTCGCAGTGTGGTGCAAGCTTTTGT
This sequence comes from Porites cylindrica, assembly GCA_964035525.1. NCBI lineage: Eukaryota > Metazoa > Cnidaria > Anthozoa > Scleractinia > Poritidae > Porites > Porites cylindrica. The sequence goes on from OZ037785.1 coordinate 20,236,895, forward strand.
TGGCAATGTGGTATGTACAATTAATGAATTTTAATGTGTCTTATAAAGGGCAGTGCTGCAGTGTATGGAGATTAAAGTTAAAATCTCTTCAATGGGGCACCAAAGGTTCAGAACCGTCTGCATTACAGAGGGGTCTGTAGTATAGAGTTAGGGAATAGGTGAAGTTTGGTATCTTTGGGACCTGCAGGTGAATTTTCCATAATAGAGAGAGCTGTCGGTATTATATTAGCGGTATCCATAACTACAGATTCAACGGTGCCTTAATTGTGGAAATTTTCATTAGCTCATTTATTTTGCTTCTATAGTGAAGACCAGAGGTTAAAACAGTATTATAAAGTACCAGTGTCTTCATGAGAGAAAATGGACCGGAAAGATATGAGACTGCCAACAGGCTATTTGAAAGAGTGTTGGTTTGAGGAGGCGGGGGGAAATTGTCACTGCAGTGGCCCACAACATTACCAAAAAAACAGTCATAAGACAGATGGTTCATCCCTTTCAAAACGATGGCTCAAAATCTACTCACCCACCCCTGCTGAATCGTCTACAATTACCCTTAACCACCTCCAGTGTCGGGATCACTCTGTCATTTTGTTTGCATACAACTGTGTATCTTGCAATAATCTTGAGTTGAAACCAATCTGGTGCTTTTATCTTTTTACGTGTGCAAAAGCATTATCAAGTGTACAGCTGTATATCCTACATGTATATCACAACACAACAACAGATGTGAGAGACTCGTAACTTGAGGCTTGTACATGTGTGAGCTTTCTTGTATTTCCTGTACTGTATATTGTTATTAAGACTTGATCCACCAGGAAATTGAGTAAAAATTAATGTTAATTTTCAGTGCATGGACAAAATTAACCTTGTACCAGAATATTTTAAACCATATCGCATTCTTTTTTACACTTTTCAAGGGCTATAGATATAATCAGTTATCTGTAATAATGCCAAAGACAATTTCTTTTGGGAGCCTGGGAAAAGAAATTTCAAATTTCACAGGAATTGTGAAAACACAGGTAAAATCGTTATATGCAAGATTTCATTTCGTGAAATTTGAAGCATTTGAAGTTTATTTTCTCCGGCTCCCATACGAACCTTTCCTTTGGAGTGATTTCATATAACGTAATACATTTATAGCCCTTGAAAAGTGTAAAAAAGGATGCAATATGGTTGAAATTATTCTGGTACAAGGTTTTTGCCCACTGAAAATTAAAATTACTCAATTTCCTAATGGATTCTGTCAATTGCTACATATAATTGACCAATCAAGATATTATTCCTGAAATATTAAATTTTTCATGCCCAGTTCCTATTTAGGAGATACAATCTGATCAATTTCTAGTTTTACAGGCAAACAATAACATAATCCATAAATTATTTTGTGCCATAACAATATAAATCTAATTATCTTATTTTTTTAAGGTTGTCCTTCAGTTTATTCTATTAAATTATTCCAATAAACACTTCTTTTTTCTTTAGGAAAGGCAATATCTGGCTATGACCATTTTGGAAACTGTGGGAGGCTTGAACCAGGCTTCCGCATACCCGTCAGACAGCCAACAGTGGGTGAAAATTTGATTGAAGAGTATCGTAAGGCCAACCCAAGAAGAAGATTACGAACAAAGCTATGTCCCCGCTGTCACCAGAAATGTCTCAAAGAGAATAGCAACAATAACCATTTAAAATGTTGGTCTTGTAAGACACCCTTTTGTTACCAGTGTGGCAAAGAAATTAAGGGGGCAGTACACTTACACTTTCAAGGCATCAGTTCATGTGCACAACATTCTGATGATTAAGGACCCTGGGAATAATTTACAGCCTGGGGCATAACTGAGCCTTTCGAATTTGGGCCTATTTTTTCTTTTGCAACCTTACATGTAAGCAAAAGTCTATGCACAGTTGATATCATGTGAAAAGATGTTGAAAGGTGTACTTAAGTGACTGGATGTCATTATATTATGCCATTAGTTTATCAGCTTGGGAAACAACAAGCATGAAAAAAAAAAGTTGAAAATTATATATTAAAAGATTTTCCAAAGGGGAGAATGCAAATGAGATGCAAATGCCTATGAGAGACATTTCCTAGCAATTTAAATAACTATAAACTCTATAAACTTTTGAAGAGCCAGGGTTCAAAAAAGTCAGTTTTTGCTACAGTTGGCAACAACATTGTTGAGACATTGTCCTTGGGGTAACTTCAGAAAACACAACAATCCACACCCCTCCCCCTCCCTTCCATTTAAAGTTGGGAGGTTTGTTGTTTTCTACAGGTAGCTCGAAAAGCGGCACAACATTGCTTGGAAGGGGTGGGGGAGGGAAAGCTTTATTTTCCCCTCCTTAGGTACTTCCGTAAAAATGTCACAGAGGCCCTTTAGAGCAGTGTCTCAACTTATTTTGTCACTGATTGTAGCACGTACTAACTCTAGAGTGAATATAATGAGCCCACAGAAAAATGTTTTTGACAAACAGGATTAATAATTTATTAAAATTTATTAGTTATTTATGTACCATAGTTAATTATTATAATTACTTGCTTTGTTAAGTCATTGTACTGTAATAATAAGTGCAGTACTTTCACTTCATCAGATCAGCTTGAAAACAGCTTTTGATCAACATGAACTTATTGTGAATTTAAACCACTTGTCTTAAATATTTCTCCAACTTGAATTCCTCCAGAATATTTCACTTGCCCTTTAAGCAAGTTAAGAACAGATTTCACTACTACGTCTAGCCCAATTGCAAATCCGTGAGTCTAGGCTAAAGGACATGACTTTCTTTGCACAATGGGAGCTGTTAACAGAGAAAGGATATCGACCGTACCTAGTAATGGATTGGAGGAAAGCAAACAAGTACCGTAACAAACAGACAAACACACAAACAAAACCTAAGTAAGAAAAGAAGTTGGCCCTGGTAGGAGGGTGACCTAGTTAACTGAGTAGTTTGGGGAATGTTTTATTTTTTATTTTGACCGAAGACCAGACAAGACAATCATTAGACACCATATACAGTCAACACTCTCTCAACGGACACCTCTATAAGACAGACACATGGTGTTGGTCTGCCATTTTTCAGTCATTTTACACCTAACAGGGACAAAGGACACTTTTGAAACCATCAACGGTCATTTGGGTTGAAGTTCCTTTATGTAGTGAGAAATACCTCAAGAGGAAAATGGACTGTTTGATAATTTGTAGTCGTGCTTTAGCTCGGAGAGGGTATACTGTTGCGCTTTTAGACCACGAAGTGGTGAACGCTTGCTTACAATGAACGGTTGATTGCACAATGACAAAATAATTCCACTTTTCTGTTACAATGTTCCAATTTTCCCTGTTTTGCACACGATAAACAGAGGTGTATATGTTGTACTTATTTTTTTATCTCAGTTAATTTTTATTTTTCCATTGTCTTTTTGTATGGTAATGTATGTTAATGAATTCAAAACAAAGGAAAAACCAAAATTAACTGAAATAAAAATCAACTGTAACATATACATTGCTAATAAGTTCAATTTAAAAATTACTAGTGTCACGATAGCTCGACTCTCTATAAGAAGGACACCTCTCTAAGACGGACAGCCAGTGCTGTTCCCGAAGGGTGTGTCCGTAGAGAGTTGACTGTACCAGCGTTTTTATTTCTTTTTTTGTCTGGCACCACAGGGTCCAGACTGGGGAGGATCCAGGTTTTTATCAGAGGGGGATCAATGAAAAGCCCCCCCCGAAGAGGGGTCTGGGGGTATCCTCCCCCAGAAAATTTTGAAATTTTAAGTCCTCGGAAATGCGATTTTCCCCATTGTGAGGCTTAGCCTGGTTATGAATTTATTGCATTTAAGATTGGCTGTATTTACTTTATATTTTTACAAGTTATTTATTTAAGCTGTTTTAATTTGGGGGGTTCGATCGACCCCCCCGAACTCCCCCTAGATCCGCCCTAGCCAGAGGAGTTTCGTGTGAATAAATGAATTACTTATTTTAAGTCTCACCTTGAAAAATGTCTATACCTGTCGCTTAGCACGATTAATTAGCCCAATGGGATCTTTATGAATCTACCGTAAACGATTTCTTCGCTTCTTAGCTGACCCAGATCGAGTGTTTTGTTCGCCATGTTGAAAATCAATAACCGCAAGCCATATCTTCGCTGGCGCACGGCACGTCACCCGAAGGATGACCGAAGACCGTCGCCCGAAGGGCGACCGAGGCACGAAGTGCCGGTCAAGCCGATCTTGAGAGCCCTCAATCCCTTGGTTTGCGGTCTGTAGAATGTGTAACGAAAAAATAACCCATTTTTCAGAGGTTTTCGACGGGTTTTGATGTTCTAACGACAAACACATCTCCTCTGGGCTCTGTGCCGGCACTGGTAAACAGGAAAAGGTGTGGTACAGTGCACTTGGCTTGGTTACGTAGGGAAAAACAAACAAATAAAAGAAATGACCATACGTGCTATTGTCTGTTTTAAGGTGATGTTACACGGGACTTTTCGCAACAGCGTTGCAATGCTGGAACAATGTTGCAAGCATTCAAAACAATGTCGCCGCAATGTTGCAACCCTGTGTTGCACTAAAAATCGTCGTTGCGAATCGTCCCGTGTAACATCACCCTTTATTTCCCTAAGCCTTGGAGCTAAGTTTGAATTTTAATAATCAAAATTAGTCTGCTACTTTATTTGAGCTTATCATGACCGCTGTCGCAGTTTCAACTTGTCTATATGTCGTTTGTCGCCATTTTCCATCTCTCTTGAGGTCATATGATGTAAAGGCCATGTCGTTTGTTGGAATTTTACCCTTTTAAACAAGGCCCATTTACAGCACATTTGTATAGCTGTCGCATTTTTTGGGAATTTTTTCATTGTACCTTAGTTCACGGTCAGAGTTCCAAAAACTGAGGCCAAATTAATGCAGAATTTTAATGTATGAAAATGAATGGCTCAATTGGCATGTGAATGGGACATGACTGTTTAATCAAGGACTTCCGCTTTTGCTCTCGCTTTGAGAGAGAGGCTTCGCCACCGGAAATGGCATATAACTCGAAAACTGGAGCTCAATTTAACCATAGCTACTAACTATGATTTAACTTGCATGTATAAAGGTGTATAGAATTTCGTGATTTTTACTTACGGCCGTAATATAAAGGGGTCATACAAGGTCATTGAATCCTGTCGTCCTCAACAAAAATATTGACATTTTTTCAAGCCGAAAAGCTATGCAGTAGAGGGCAAACAAAGACTACAAATGAAATCTACCTGTTGTGGATGTTTTTTTCTGGACACTGACGAAGTGTCGAATGGCCCTTATGCATGATTATATCAGACGAGCAAATTTCAACACCAATTCTCGTTTGGGTATTCTTTTGAACTCTTCTGCATTTTCTTGAAAATTCATTTATTCAAACTTTCGCAAATTTACAATTTCAAAACGAGGCTTGGTAAAATTTGCTCATATGACGTTAACGCGAAGGGCTATTATCACGGTCCTTTGACATTACAGCCATTGAAGTGTATACCGTTAGTCGTGATTGACAGAAGAGAAAACAGCTATGGTACTTTTTATCATTATTATTTCAGTTGGATTGACACACGGTTAATCAAGCATATAAACTTGCCAGGACTCGCTCTCAGTCAGGGTCAATCAACAAAAAGAAATTTCCAATTTACGCATTAACTTTACCTCCTTGGTTACAAAACAAAGCCGAAATTGCTCTTCACAATTATTAACGTAGCAATTTGTCTGGGGTAGTTTCAAACAAGCAAAATGATAGTTCAGTGGAATCAAACTGACTTGCATTCTCCTGGATTAGTTGATGATGTCATATAGACGGGGATTTTTTCACTAATTGAGTCACTAACCATATCAACATGCATTGTACCTGACACTGCTAACATTTTAAAAACCTTTTGGTGTAAAGTACTTGACCGTCGACTGAATAGCGGTAAACATGCTAACTAAGTTTTCGTGTTAAAACAGACATTTTCGGAATTGTGGAGAATGGTGCAACAACCAAGAGTACTCTGTAAGTATCAGAGTTTTTCCTTCTTTAGCAGCAGATTCTGGATATATTCCGGTCTGAATGAATTCCACAGCAAAGAATGATCTTGATCACAGCAACCACAGAGACTACATCTTGCAAGGATCTTTCAGGCTTGACGCTGCCGCCGCCATCTTGGAGTGCGGCAGCCTTAGCGAGGTGGGAACTTACTGGAAATCGAACGCTTCTGTCAAGTCACTCCGAAAGCACAGTTTTTATCAAAACAATCATGGTGTAGTTTGCTCGATATAAAGATGGCTAAGGGTTACCACACATAGCAAGGCCGAAAGTCACCAAACCAAGTTCACGTTTGCGTACCGAAGTGGCATTGGATGCCAAACAGCTGTACGAACAGGTGCCAGCTGCCAATGAGGATGGCGCAAACGACTCATTATACTTATCAACGCGTGTTTTAAAAGAAAACCAACATTTTGGTAGACCATCGGTCCAGTCAAGAGAGCAGCATCTGGGTGAGGTAATTTAACGTTTTGATTTCCTTTAAGCCTAAAAATCTGAAAAGCTGTTTATTCCTATAACACAGATGGTCGTTGCAGTTTTCAGAAGACATCAGTCAAACGGCTGTAATATTCAACTCTAGTTAGAGCAGTCGACAAAATCAAACATTCCTTCGAAATCCAAAGAAGAGAGGAGAAACATTTCATCCATAGTAAATTATTATAAGTTTTGGCATTTAAGCTTGTTTGTTGGCCTGAATTCACTTATTCTAATGAATATCAACCAGAAAGACTCGAGTAGAACACGCCATACGCCAATGCAAGGTTGTGACTAACGCTTTCGGTTATTTGTGGACGTTCGCAATTTTTAACTGTAATTTTCGCGAAACTTGATTTGAGAACAATTAATCTGGTAAACGTACCACTGCAAAAGGATTTTAAGGATTTAAAGGAAGGCGTTTCGAAGCACGACATCCCAAATTCAAGGAATTGCCCACGAGGGCCCAGTCAGCCAGCTTTTTTGCATCGCCCAGTTTAAACCTCTATACCAACACTTTTAAACACTGAAAACCAGAGTTTTGTGTTAGTGGTGCCCCCATTGACACACACCCGCCGCTGTTTTGCTATAAACACTAACCATGTTTATCAAATTGTTGCGTTCACATCCGGAGGGTTCGGGGGCCTATGAAGATGGAATCATCAAGACGAAGGCTTTCGCTCTGACAGAGCGCTCGTCGAGGTTCTGGCTTTTGCGATTCTTCAGATAGAGAAAAGTGATCGTTTCTGTGTTTCGTTTCCCACCGATACAACTTGGCATTTTCTTGTCTGCAAGGCATTTTTCAGTTGTTGAGTTAAAGGTTCTCTAGCAATATAAAAATCTCATTCTAACGAATTGATCGTCTTCACCTTGATTCCGGCAAAGTCTCTTTTGTTTTCCAGGTCGGTCTACGTTCGGCCTACAGCAAACACGACGGGAGAGCCACAAAAAACGGAAATCAAGATACTTCGGAGTGTCTGAGGTACGTCCGTTGGAGGGTTTTCAGTATTAATGGCACATTTCTGCCATCGATGTAAGGTTCAATAGAACGCCTTTCACTTTTAAGAGTACCCTGACCATAACTGATAATAAGTTATAGCACCTTTCACTCAATTACAAGCTATTGGCTTAACTTTGGTAAGTTAGACTGACACGCTTACTACTACTGTGTCTGAATACGATACCAATACCTGTCTTACATGCTGAAGAAAAGACTATGTAGTTCATACTCGTAACGCTGCGATATCATTACTCGTATTCCGAAAGCAAATTTAATATATAAGAAACAACTGCTATATAAATCGCAAATACAAAAGGGATAGCGTGCGTTGCCTCTGTCACGTTGAGAACACTCAGGTCTTTAGACTTAATCTGCGACGTCTTTCAAGCAGTTTTTCATTGAGTAGTAATATATCTTCATAATTTTTTTTTTTTTTTTTCCCGGAACCATGTGCTCAATGTAAAACAACACAATAGCCGGGCACGCGCCAGAAGCATCTACGGCTCTGAATTCCGCTGTTCAAAAGGTGTCGGGCGCAGACCGGGAACCGGGAACTTGTGCTAGTACCCAGTCTTTTTAATCTACTCCCTTTGTGGAAGTTAAATTAAGCTCATCGTTACATATTATGATTTTATGATTTTATCCACTTTCGCCCTTCCTGAAAACAAATATTAATGCAAATAAACTAGGCTTAAGCCTTATTAAAATCCATCCTCTCGTGCTATCAACTGAGGACAGAACTTAACTGAATGAATTAAGAGCAAAGATTTTGGCCAGCTGGCAGACATTCAAATAGCTGCTATTTCATAAGCAATGTTTAATAATCTACAAATAAAAATATAGAGCTCAGTCTTAATTTCGTTTTTTAAAATGGTTGATACTGAAAAAAACGAAATCATTTAACGTCAAATCCTCAGTCAAGCGGTAAATCGTTTGTTAAGCAAAGCATTGTAAGTCTGATTAACTGCAAGCATTCTTTGTCTATATCAATGTTTTAATGTAGTAACTAAATAAAGCCTCTGTCACATGTAAAAACAACAACTTAATGAAAAACTTACCTTGCGATCAGCTGCCCCTGGCATAACAAAATCTGTTTTATGACCTTTTCATATTTACATACACATACTCTTAATAATAAATTAATAGTTGCTCTCAGTTTGATTAACCTCACTAACTTAACAATTATAGCTAAGGTGTCCGTTACCAACGGGGGCTGGCCGCTTATAGGAATGTAAATTAAAAATACAGCGTTTCACGGAATGGGAGTTAAGCCGAAAACGAGGTTTTGCGAACGCGGCCGGGAATATAGATTTGCCTACAGTTATTTATGCGTGAGGAAGGATATAGCTTTTCCTGCCAAACTTTCAAATTTTACGAATTTTTTCGCTTCAAATGTCTTCTACAGTTATTTCATCATCTCAGAAACTTTATAAGACATTTGAAAAAAGTATCTTCTGATATCACAGCTAAAAACCCCCTGCATTTTGGTGTTTGGATATCAGATGAAACCCCTGATACCGTCAGTTTGATCCAACTGTTCAGTGTTCCAGGCAGAGCTAAACCTTTTACCCCAACCTATAGCTATCATATTTGATATTCCGTGTCAAAAAATTAAGGCACTGGCCCATTTTCATTTTTGCAGCTCCTAGTTGTTAAAAATGGCGTCTGCCCCGGACCAAAAAGCCTTCCTCGATCAGTTAATGGCAACTATGGGCATTCTACCCAGCTTGGAAACGCAAAAGGTGAGTTCTTTACCTACAAAAAGTATTTATAATAAATTATTATTATTATTATTATTGTTTTTGTTATTGCTATTCTTATTATTTTAGAACCTGCACCAGGATAGTTTGAATACAAACATTAAACCAGCTACTTATAGCTATAACGCTCTACTGAAGGTCATGACTGGATGCAGAAGATAGTGAAGAAAATTAATACGCAGTTTGACTAAATCTTCCATGCCTTTTAAAAGTGGTGTAAATATGAGAGCTAATGGGAACTTAGTTCTTAGAACTTCTTCGGATCTTCTTTCCCCCTTCGTCATTTTACTGTTAAGTTAAACATTTAATAATCGTGATTAAATTTTTTTCAGGACCGTGAGCATTCTTTGGCTGTGTTTCAGCTGACAGCACATTCAAATGGACGGAGTGTATGTTTCTCCACTTCGCATTTTCAGGTAACATATTAATCAAGGGGCAAGACTTACACTTGATCATGAGGAGAATTACATTTAAACAGTTGAAGAGTCAGGTTGAAGCTAACTAGCATGTAAAAAATGGATCTTCGACGCCCTTATTCAGAGCTGCGAGGTCATCGGCGAACTCGACACTGGGTTATTAGATCCTGTCTTGATACCAGCACTACTCGTGATAGTTAAAAGTGCAATTCTTTCGTTCTTGAACCTTTTTTCGTCATTAGTGTTGGGTCTTTTGTTGTATCGAACGTTAGTATTAGAGTAATTTTACCAAAATCGTGAAATAGCTTGTAAGAATACTACGCACTTATGCCCTAATTCCATTGTCTTCTTTTGTTTATTTGTAGCTATTTTGCATTAGTTGCTATCATCTATTTCACGGTTCAAGTCACTCTAATATATTCTCAGTTGCTAGCGTTAACATATTCGTGGTTACTCGAGATAACATTGCATTCGGATGAAGAGTTTGTAGCACTCCGGTTACCCCGCTCCGCGGTCAATCTTATTGATTTTCTTCGTCGTCTTCTTTTTTTTTCTGAGAAGCTCAAAGCGGACATAAGGAAACAGATCCATAATTATTTGACTGAAAAATAGGTTGACAAAAGAGAGGATGAAACATCAGAAAAGACTGAGTTTATTACAAAGAACATAAGAAAAGAATCTGAATGGAAGGGTGTGGGGGGGGGGGGGGGAAGATGCATGGGTGGTGAAGGGGGTCAATTGACAGCTGACAATAGGCCATTACCGAGTCCCCCCCGGGCCTCTGTATGAAAACGAGGTTAAGTACTCAGCCTTTTGATATGGATTATTTACACTCTCGTGCAAATAAAATTCATTTTTACAAGAAAGGTTGTGCACTTGGCCTCGTTTTGAAAGTGAGGGTTTATGGAACTAGGAAGTTGCCTGTCAATGGCCAAAATTTTAACTAAAACAAGATTTTTTCTTTGGCTGAATCCAGAACTGAAAGACCTTATTAATTAATGATGTGCATACCTGCTTTAAATAATTAATGTAATCTTTTTTAAGTAGGCAATTATATTTGCATGATGACGTCTTTGTAGTAGGAAGACCAGAATTCATTTTGTTTTTCCTTTCATATTTTATATTTGGTAATCCCAGAGAGGTTTAAATGACAAACGCTCTAATTGGCACAAGAAAGCAAAACCCCGAAGGATACTGGTAGTAGCAGTAGTAAACTGACCTTATAGTGCAAATGGCCTATTTCCGACCCTTTTTGGCTGACAAATTTGCGTTTTATTCCACGTTACGTCACGTTAACGAGCAACGTTTTTGTTGCTTTTGTTTTTTCTCAAACCAGGTACCAAATGAAGAAAACATTGCTGTCAGGTCCTCAAGGAAACAGCCAACTGAAAATCCAGCCTAAAACAGCTCATGACTGGTAATATTTATATCACTTTGATACTGACGTGGTTAGATGAACAAGAACACTTGGTCGGCCAGCGCAGCTCATAAAAGTACACACATATAACCTTTTTAGTTTAAAAAATGTACATATAAACAAGGAAAATGTAAATGTAGGACCGGATATAATATATTGAACCTGTTGTAGCCTTGGTATACGTATGTAATTCAAATCATCTGTAACAGTAAAGAATTCATTCTATGAAAATAAAATTCAGCTTAAGTATCCCTCAAAGCTCTTTCTCTTTGTACACTGAGAGGTCTTAACAGAGAAAGGATATCGACCTTACCAAGTAATGGATTGGAGGAAAGCAAACAGGCCCTGTTCGGCAAACAGACAAACAGACAGACAAAACCCAAGTAAGAAAAAAAGACGAAAAAGAAAAGTGTAGAAAAGTTGGCCGTGGTAGGAGGGTGACCCTGCCTTCCATCACAGCTAGGTGTGGGGTCACCCTAGCCAAGCCAACCTTTTGATTCTCATGTAACCGTTTCGTCAGGTTTTGTAACAGAATGTATGAGACGTTGGCTCGCCCAGGGTAGCTCGGGTAGACAGGTGACCCTTCCGCCCAGGACAACTATTCTCCTTATGAGCAAAGTGTCAGAAAAAAGAAAACCACAACAACACACATGCACACACACACATTTGGCTATTAGGTGGAATTAAATTCATAAACGAAAGAAGCTTTAATTTAAGTAAATTTTCAGTTTATTTCTTTTTCTGGTATTGCCTCGGGCCTGATCCTAGTTACACCTCTATACGACGGACACTCGGTGTTGGTCCCTGCCGTTTTTCAGTCATTTTACTGGAACGACGGGCATCTCTCTCACACGGACAACGGATAAGTTTGAAACCGTCAACGGACAATTGAGAAGTACCTTATTTAGTAAAAAGTACCTCAAAATGGAAATGTGGGTGCTCTGCATACAGTAAATTGCAAAATGTTTGATATTTTGTGGTCGTGCTTTTGTTCCCTGTTATATTTACAATGTTCAAATTTTCCCTGTTTTGTACAAGATAGACGTGTATACACTGCGATTAATAGTCTAACTATCTGTCGCTGTAGCAACTCCATAAACATGGAGCATAACAGGTACGACCTCTTATGCCAACAAAAGTCAGCGATGTGGAAGACTTGATGCTCGTGTATATACCGAATAGGCCATTTTACAGTTGTGGGCTTGGTGTTCTAGCCTTTGAGTGAATATGAGAATAAGGTTGATCTTGTTTTTATCCAAACCTTTTTCCTTTTTCAAATAAATGAAAATACTAGTTAGCATAACAACATGATTTGCATAGTAAAGCAAGAAGCTTTGTATCAAAACAAGGTCAACTCCCGCCTCGTTTCCAACTGTAACCGTAAAATGGGCTATTGAGTTGGATTTCAGTGTCAGCGAGATTGCAGGATGCAATGGAATGGACACCAGGAGACGAAAGAAACCAAAATTTGAACTAATTGAGGACTGCGCGTGTAGTTGCTGAAGTCAAATATCGTCATGTTCAGAATATTCACTTCAGGATTACTGCTTCGCTTGTTTACTACAACAAAAATCGATAATAATCGATAAATTATTTTTTTTTCTGACTTCGATTTTTATCGATTTCCGATATCAATCGGCGCAATAAATTGATTGATATCGATTGATTTCCGATATCGATTTCTATCGATTTACTACGTCTGGATTTACAACACATTTGTACACAGCACATTTGTACAGAAGTCACATTTTTGGAATTTTTTCATTGTACTTTCTTTCACGTTCAGAGTTCCAAAAATGAGGCCAAATTAATGCACAATTTTTAAGTATTAAAATGAATGGTTTAATTGGCATGTGAATGGGACGTGACTCTTAAATCAAAGACTTCCGCTTTTGTTCTCACTTTGAGAGAGAGGCTTCGCCGAGGGCAACTCGTGACCGGAAATGACATATAACTCGAAAATGGGAGCTCGATTTATTCTGCATGTAAGGTAGATAGAACTTCGTGATTTCTATTTACGGCCGTAAAATAAAGGGGCCATTGAATCTAGTCGCTCTAAACAGAAATACCTATGTAGTCAATGCGTAGTGGAGGACAAACAAAGACTAAGAATGAAATCTGTCTGCTTTGGATATTTTTTTTCTGGACACTGACGCAATGTCAAATGGCCCTTATGCATGATTACGTCAGATGAGCAAATTTCACCACCAATTCTCGTTTGGGCATTCTTTTGAACTCTTCTGCCTTGGGAATTCATTTATTCAAAACTTCGCAGCCATCAAGTGTACACCGTTAGTCGTGACTGACAGAAGAGAAAACAGCTATGTATTTTTGATCATTATTATTATTATTTGGACTGACACGCGGTTAATCAAGCACATAAACTTGCTAGGACTCGTTCTTCTCAGGGTCAATATTAACAAAATAGAAATTTCCTATCTACGCATAAAGTTTAGCTCCCTGGTTACAAAACAAATTGGAAATTTCTCTTCACAATTAACGTAGCAATTTGACTGGGGTAATTTTACACAAGCGAAACGATAGTGGGAATCAAACTGACCTTGCATTCTTCTGGATTAGTTGATGATGTCATTTGGGGACAGTATATAGATGGGGATTTTTTCAAAATTTTGAAATTCACTAACCGTGTCAACAATGTTCACCGATAGCATTTTAAAAACCTTTGGTGTAAAGTAATTGACTGTTGACTGAATAGCGGTAAAGAAAAGTTTTAATGTTAAAAGAGACATTTTCAGAATTGTGGAGAATGGTGGAAGAACCAAGAGTAACTGTAAGTATCAGAGTTTTTCCTTCTTGATTTAGTGAATTTTATCAGTAGATTCTGGATATATTCCGGTCTGAATGAATTCCACAGCAAAGGATGATCTTGATCACAACAACCACAGAGACTACATCTTGGAAAGATCTTTCAGGCTTGACGCTACCGCCGCCATCTTGGAGTGCGGCGGCCTTAGCCAGGTGGGAACTTACAGGAAATCGAACGTGCATTAAGTGCTTGAGTTAAGTCACCGTTCCAAAAGCACAACATTTAGCAGAGCTACCATGATGTAGTCGATATAAAGATGGCGAACGGTTACCACACAAAACAAGGCCGAAAGTCACGAAACCAAGTCCACTTTTGCTGGCTATGCACTTGCATACTGTGGCAAGATGCCAAAGGCTGTATGGAACAGGTGGCAGCCTCCAATGATGATGCGGGCGCAAACGACTTTTTATAATCAACGCGTGTTTTAAAAGAAAATCAACATTTCGGTAAACCATCAGTCCAGCTCGTTGGCACCAGCATCTGGGTGAGTTAATTTAACTTTTTGATTTCCTTTCGGCCTAGAAATCAGAAAAGCTGTTTATTCGTAAAACGCAGATGGTCGTTACAGTTTTCAGAAGACATCAATCAAACGGCTACGATATTCAACGCTAGCTACAGAGCAGTCAAAATAAAAGGTGCCTTCAAGATCCAAAAAAGAGAAGAGAAATATTTCTCCCAAATAAGTCGTGGCATTCAGCGCGTTTCTTGACCTGAATTCTCTAATTCTAATGTCTATCAACCAGAAAGACTCGTGTAGATTACGTGGCTTATTTGTAACTCACCGCAACGTGGTGACTAAACACAGTTAAAACTGAAGGCAAGGCTGATCTGAGAGCTATTTAAATTTGCCCAATATTCCGACCAGACAAAACTATAGTCTCCATCAGGGGCTGGAAAAGCTCCTTCAATTTTAAGTGTTATTTTATATTGCTGATCCTGATCTACGACAAGATCCGGCTTTCCGTGGCCGCTCTTTGTCCAAGTGGTCCTTACAAGAATTGTTGACTAAACACGGCACTCGGTTTTTGTCGAAGTTCGCAATTGTAATGTTCGCGAAACTTTGATTTCGGAACAATTACTCTCGACTGGTAACTTACTATACCACTGCAAAAGGATTTTGAGGATTTAAAGGATGGCGTTTCGAGGCATGACATCTCGTGTTCAAGTCAGTCAGCTTTTTTTGCATCTCCCAGTTTAACTTTCTACACTTTTTTTTAAATTTTTTGTTGCGTTCATTTTTTTTTTATTTTTTGTTGCGTTCACATCCCGAGGGTTCGAGGACCTGTGAAGAAGTAATCGTGGAAAGGAGGCATTCGCTTTCGTTTCTCAGCGATACAATTTTCTCGTCAATTTTTTTTAGCTGTTTAAGTTTAAGGTTATAGCAATGTAAAAATCTAATTCTACAGATTGCATTGATCGTCTTCAGCTCAGTTGATTCCGGCTAAAAGTCTGTTGTTTTCCAGGTCGGTCTACCATCGGCCTACAGCAAACACGACTGGAGAACCACTAATAACGGGAATCAAGTTAACATACTTCTGAGGTAAGTCCGTCGGATCGACGTAAGGTTCAATGGAACGCCTTTCATTTTTAAGATAACTAACCATAACTGATACGTTGGAACACCTTTCACTCAATTGCAAGCTATTGGCTTCACTTTGGTAACGGTGATAAGTTAGACTGCGTGTTAAGACTATTTCAAGAGTACTATACTTGTTCTACATGCTGAAGAAAAGACTTTGTAGTTCACACTCTTTGTAACGCTGCAGTATTATACTCGTATTCCGAAGGTAAATTTAATATATAAGACTGAAACAACTGCTATAAAATCGCAAATACAAAAGGGATAGCATGCGTTGCCACGTTGCCACGTTGTGAACAATCATGCCTTTAGACTTAATCTACGACGTCTTTCAAGCAGTTTTCCATTCAGTAATGATACAGTGGAAGCTCTCCTAACGGACACTCTCGTGAGAGGAAAGTTCTACGTCCGGCCACCTTCACAAAACGTCGTTTTTAAAACTCTGTATTTTTACATTCCCGTAAACGGCCATCCCCAGTTACGGACACCTTTTTCGCGTCCCGAGGGTGTCCGCTTACGAGCGAGTATCTTCATATTTTTTCTTTTTGCCCGAAACCACGTGCTCAATGCAAAACCTCAGCCTAATAGGCACGCGGTAGATAGATGCAACGTAATCATCTTTGTTTTTGCCAGAAGCATCTACAATAGCTCTGAATTCCGTTGTTTAATAGGTGCCGAACGCAGTCTTAAATAAAATTTTAAACTTGTATCGGGAACTTGTGCTGATAACCAGTCGTTTTTTATCTACCTCCCTTTGTGGAAGCTGAATTAAGCTCATTTTATCCACTTCCGCCAGGTTCCTGAAAATAATTATGAAGACAAATAAACTACTTAGGCTTAAGCCTTTAAAATCCATCCTCTCTTGCTATGAACTGAGGACAAAACTCAATTCAAAGATTTTGGCCAGTAGACAGACATTCAAGTCAAGCTCAAATTTACTACAAGTCAAGCTCAAATTTTTTAATTAGCGAGAAGCGCGAGCGGTAGATTTTGTTTTGTTTTCTGCGGCAAAGTCTACCGTGAGTAGAGCTGTCCGCTTACGAGAGTGTCTTTTAGGAGGGACAGCTTCCAGTGTATAATTATTTATGGGTGAGGAATGATATTACTTTTCCCGCCAAACTTTCAAATTTTACGAATTTTTGCTTCAAAAGTCTTCTACAGTTATTTCATCATCTCAGAAACTTTATAAGGCATTTGAAAAAAGCGTCTTCTGATATCACAACACCTGAAACACCCCTAGCTACGTTTTGGTGTTTGGATATCAGATGAAACCCCTGATACTGTCAGTTTGATCCAACTGTTTTGTTCCAGGCAAAGTGAAACCTTTTACCCCAACCTATAGCTATCATATTTGACATTCCGTGTCAAGAAATTAACGCGCTGGCCCATTTTCATTTTGCAGCCCCTAGTTGTTAAAAATGGCGTCTGCCCGGGACCAAGAAAACTTCCTCAATCAGTTAATGGCAAATATGGGCGTCATACCCAGCTTGGAAACGGAAAAGGTGAGTTCTTTAGTACAATTCAAAAAGTATTATTATTAAATTATTATTATTATTATTATTGTTTTTGTTATTGCTATTATTGTTATTATTTTAGAACCTGCATCTGGATAGTTTGAATACTGAACGTAATGACTGGATGCAGAAGGTAGTGAAGGAAATACGCAGTTTGACTAGGCTTCCATGCCTTTTAAAAGTGGGGTAAATGAGAGCTAATGGGAACTTAGTTCTTAGAACTTCTTTGGATTTTCTTTCCCCATTCATTCATTTTACTAGTAATTTAAACATTTGATAATCGTGATTAAATTTTTTTCTTTGGCTGTGTTTCAGCTGGCAGCACATTCAAATGGACGGAGTGTATGTTTTTCCACATCGCATTATCAGGTAACATATTAATCAAGGGGCAAGACTTACACTTGATCATGAGGAGAATTATATTTAAACAGTTGAAGAGTCAGGTGGAGGCTAACTAGCCTTTAAAAATGGATCTTCAACGCCCTTATTCAGAGCTGTGAGGTCATCGGCGAACTCGACACTGGGTTATTAGATCCTGTCTTGTTGAGCACTACTCGTTATAGTTAAAAGTGCAATTCTTTTGTTCTTGAACCTTTTTTTCTATCATTAGTGTTGGGTCTCTTATTGTACCGAACGTTAATATTACGCATAAAGTAATTTTACTAAATTCGTGAAATAGGTGGTAAGAATACTACGCACTTATGCACTAATTCCATTGTTTTCTTTTGTTTATTTGTAGCTATTTTGCATTAGTTGCTGTTATCTGTTTCACGGTTCTAGTAAAATCACTCTAATATATTCTTAGTTCCTAGCGTTGACATATTCGTGATTACTCGTGATAATATTGCAGGGGGGAGGGGAAGGTGCATGAGTGGGGGAGGGGGTCAATTGACAGCTGACAATAGGCCATTACCGAATCCCCCCCCCCCCCCGGCCTCTGTATCAAAACGAGGTTGAGTACTCAGCCTTTGATATGGAGATGAGTTTCATTCTCATGCAAATAAAACTCATTTTCACAAGAAAGGTTGTGCACTTGGCCTCGTTTTGAAAGTGAGGGTTTTTGGAACTAGCAAGTTGCCTGACAATGGCCAAAATTTTAACTAAAACAAGATTTTTTGTTCGGCTGAATCCATAACTGAAAGACCTTATTAATTAATAATGTGCATACCTGCTTTAAATAATTAATGTAACCTTTTTTAAGTAGGCAATTATATTTGCATGATAACGTCTTTTTACTACTAAGACTAGAATTCATTTTGTTTTTCCTTTCATATTTTATATTTGGTAATCCCAGAGAGGTTTAAATGACGAACGCTCTAATTGGCACGAGAAAGCAAAACCCCGAAGGATTCTGGTAGTAGCAGTAGTAAACTGACATTATCATGCAAATGGCCTATTTCCGATCCTTTTTTGGCTGATAAATTTGCGTTTTATTCCACCTTACGTCACGTTAACAAGCAACGTTTTTGTTGCTTTTGTTTTTTCTCAAACCAGGGAAACCAGGTACCAAATGAAGAAAACATTGCTGTCAGGTCCTCAAGGAAACACCCGACTGAAAATCCAGCTTAAAACAGCTCATGACTGGTAATATCTATATCACTTTGATACTGACGTAGTTAGATGAACAAGAACACTTGGTCGGCCATGCCAGCGCAGCTCATAAAAGTACAGACATATAACCTTTTTAGTTTAAAAAATGTACATATAAACAAGGAAAATGTAAATGTAGGACCGGATATAATATATTGAACCTGTTGTAGCCTTGGTATACGTATGTATTTCAAATCATCTGTAACAGTAAAGAATTCATTCTATGAAAATAAAATTCAGCTTAAGTATCCCTCAAAGCTCTTTCTCTTTGTACACTGAGAGGTGTTAACAGAGAAAGGATATCGACCGTACCTAGTAATGGATTGGAGGAAAGCAAACAGGTCCGGTTACAAACAGACAAACAGACAGACAAAACCCAAGTAAGAAAAGAAGAAGAAAAAAAAAAGTGTCGAAAAGTTGGCCGTGGTAGGAGGGTGACCCTGCCTTCCATCACAAAAGGGTGACACAGCTAGGTGCCGGGTCACTCTAGCCAAGCCAACTTTTTGATTCTCATGTAACCGTTTCGCCACGTTTTGTAACAGAATGTATGAAAAGTTGGCTCGCCCAGGGTAGCTCGGGTAGACAGGTGACCCTTCCGCCCAGGACAACTGTTCTCCTTATAAGCAAAGCTTCAGAAAAAAGAAAACCATAACAACACACATGCACACACACATTTGGCTATGTGGCATTAAATTCATAAATAAAAGAAGCTTTAATTTAAGTAAATTTTCAGTTTATTTCTTTTTCTGGTATTGCCTCGGGCCTGATCCTAGTTACACCTCTATAAGACGAACACTCGGTGTTGGTCCCTGCCGTTTTTCAGTCATTTTACTGGAAAGACGAGCATCTCTCTCACACGGACAACGGATAAGTTTGAAAACGTCAACGGACAATTGAGAAGTACCTTATTTAGTAAAAAGTACCTCAAAATGGAAATGTGGGTGCTCTACATGGCAGTAAATTGCAAAATTTTTGATATTTTGTGGTCGTGCTTTTGTTCCCCAAGTGTCTCTATTATATTTACAATAATGTTCAAATTTTCCCTGTTTTGTACAAGATAGACGTTTATACACTGCGATTAATAGTCTAAACTATCTGTCGCTGTAGCAACTCCATAAACATGGAGCTTAACAAGTACTACCTCTTATGCCAACAAAAGTCAGCAATGTGGAGGACTTCAATGCTCGTGTATATACCGAATAGGCCATTTTACAGTTGTGGGCTTTGAGTGAACGTGGGGCTGAGGTTGATCTTGTTTTTATACAAACCTTTTTCCTTTTTCAAATAAATGAAAATTTTGTTTAAAAAATACTAGTTAGCATAACAACATGATTTGCATAGTAAAGCAAGAAGGTTTGTATCAAAACAAGGTCAACTCCCTCCTCGTTTCCAACTGTAATCGTAAAATGGGCTATAAGTGAGTTGGATTTCAGTGTCAGCGAGATTGCATGATGGAATATGGACATGTAAAGAAAAACAGAAGTCAAATATCGTCATGTTCAGAATATTCACTTCAGGATTACTGCTTCGCTTGTTATCGTTTACTATAACAAAAATCGATAATAATCGATTTCTATCGATTTCCGATATCAATACCGGATTAAATCGATTGATTTCCGATATCGATTTCTATCGATTTACTACGTCTGGATTTACAGCACATGTGTACAGCTGTGAAAGGTTTGAACTTAGGAGTCATTTCAAAAGGTTGAGTTTGATCGTCCGGGTGAACGTAGTCCTGAATAGGACTGTTGTTGTTGACAGTGACTGACGTTTCGAAAACCTGTGCGGTAGTCATCTTCAGAGTCAAAGTGAGTTCAGTATCACGTCAGTTGATGGTATTGTACTCTGGTTATTGATCTGATTGGTCAATTATGTCGCGATGTTATTGGTCGTCTGTCAGTTAAGCCGTGATGTTATTGGCTATGAAGACTCGTAATCAGTGATTGGTGCTTTTCGAACTAACTACGAGAGAACAACTGGAGAACTGACAATTTGACTAACAATAGACGACTGTTTAAAGGGACTGGTTCACAATAATGCGCATGTGTGAGTTCTGACAGTAGCTGATTGTTTTTCAACCAATCGGAAGCGAGTTAGATGCACGCAAGTAAATTTACAAAATTCAGTTTAATTGTTCGCGATGCGAGAGTACGGTATTTCGGGGCATTTGGTTTGATTTTATTTATCCCCATAATTCAAGTTTATTCTTTGCTACTCCTCAGATATATGTTGCAGCCAATAAGAATAAGATTTACAGCCCTGTCCTGCTTTGAAACAAACATTTACCGACGCGTATTTTTACGAGATCGCACCCACACTAACAAAGCAGTCACCGATCGCCAAACAAAATTTGTAAACAAACATCTTGTTACTGTTCTCTCAGTTCGCCTTATATAAATCCAGAAATACCTACAAATAGCGCCTGACCGGTGACAAAAACACACAACGTATGAGTATAAAAATTATCCTTAATTGAGCATAAATTTCAATTGCTTGTCAGCAAATGAACAAATTCATTCGCGTTGCATCGGGTCAGTGTTCCGCAAAACAAATGTTATCGAGTAGCACACATAAAGAATCTAGATTATAAACAGAATATTCAGGCAATAATTTATTTTAAAAACATCAATTCTTTAACATATACGATCGTAAAGCAAAGATACAAGGAACATTTCAAGTGTACCAGATCGGCGAAGATCGCGCGCCTGTTGCGGTATAACTACAGGTCGGAGTCAAAAATCAAATCAAAGTTGAACGAACTCATGCCTTTAACCACTTTCCAAGTGTCGTGTATTCTTTTCGTAAGCCACACACTACTCCTAGAACCATACCAGATCGATAGGCTAAGCTTCTCTATCTCCAAAGACTCTTGAGAACGTCCTGTTGCCGGACGGCCACGATGCTCTTCTGAACCTCCATGATCAAAGCATTATTTTTTGCGTCTTCTTAAAACGTAACCAGTCAAACGACACAACCACACGTTAATCACCACTACCGAAGTATAACTAGACCAGCCAAAGCGACGGATGTCCGAATAAAACGAAGGATTTTCAATGATTGTACTGGTAATGGCGATTTCGAATTTAGTGTTGACCCGACAAATTTATTCTCAAGAGGCAAACGGCGCGCATGCGCATTATCGTGAACCAGTCCCTTTAACTGTGACAATAGACGGAGGCTACGAGTTAAATTTATCCGTTACGCTTAAATACATTTTTTTTTCAGGAATCAGTCCATCGCCATCATCAAGTTCCCCTAACAGTGGTCCATCATCAAGTTCAGTTGCTAGCAGAGAAGGGCACTGGGTCATGATAAGAGCTTTGCTCTTCTCAACTGCAGCTCTTTTTGCCTTTTATCAAGTTTAACGGGGACAATAGCACACAAAAGCTCTTAAAGCTAAATGTATTCACCACTAAAGTTCAACATATATAAATTGTACAACGACACCTTTCTGACAAATATAGTCCTTTCTCGCTTGAAACGTAATCGCCAGCGTAAAGTCCGGCAGTCTTTTCTTGCGCTGTTCTATTACAGATTCAGGTTTTGGTCACTATCGTGTGTGTCCATACGTAGACGTAAGTGGACCACAACTCGATCCAAAATGATGTATGATCGCATGAGAGTATTTTTAACACTGAGCTATAGGGTGTTTTAACAAACCCTACCGCTAATTATAGCACTTTGTGTACAGTGGTCATTAAACAAACCTGTTATTTCACGGAGACACTGCTTGCCTCATTTTAAACTTAAAAAATAAACCACCTCTTTCCCAGGGATTCTCGATCCAGGAAAAGAGAAGGAGAAAGGCCCTGGGTATGAGGTTGTAAATATCTAACAGAAATATATATTTTATGATTTCATTGAAATCTTCCTCTTCACTCATGAGACTGCTCGATGCACGCAGAATTCTCGAGTACGACAAGATCGAGCAAGCGAAGAAAGGGGAGCAAGACAGAGGTTCAATGACGAGTTGTTGGATTTCTGCCGGGCAAAGTGAGTGCAGACGCGAAAACTGAAAGATTCTTCAACGTTACTGGATTTGCGCTGGGCTATTTCGAAGAGACAGTTGACATTAATCAAATTTAGTAATGCGTTTCCCAAAGTTTATCATAAATTTATAAGAGAAAGTTTGTTTTAGCTAATTTTCTCGCACTCGAGCAAAGAGATAATCTCCTTGTCTTCAATTTAAAAGCTTTGCATTCTGAGGGATTACAACAGCTTATTTTGCGTGTTTTTCTGGAATAATAATATGATAATAAGAAGAAATAAACAGATTAGTCAGGGGCACCTAATGACGGTTTCCTCCTAAACGCATTGAAAAGTCTTTTTAAGCCATCCACAGTACTTTTAGATCTCTAGAAACAATGCATTCTACGCGGCGCTATAAAATTTGTATCTGGCCGGTCATCCTTGGGAACTTGAGGCTTTTCGAAATTACAAGGGTTTCAGTTATATTTTTCCGAAAATTTTAGATGCAGTTGAAAAACTTTTTACGAAAGTGATGATTTTTCTTAATCCCCTCTCCATCACATTTTTGAATCCAAAAATTTTAGGTTTCCTACGAAAATTACCCTAACATAAGGAGGAAAATATGAAAAATTAAACTTCAGAAAATCTTTTTTTAGATAAGCTTCGAAGAGATTAAGATTTTTTAGATAAGCTTCGAAAATTTTACCTAAATGGAACGCTCATCTAGAAATTTTTAGCCATATTCAAGCAATAGAAAATTTTTGGCAATCGTGCTTTTCCGAACAGATATTTTACAGAAAACAGTCGTTGGGTGCCCCTCATTATTTGTACTGTGAATTCGGAGAGATTTAATCAAGGGCAAACTGAGCTACAGCATTCGCTCATGAGACCTAATATTTATTCTGTGCGGCAAATAAGTCGCTGAAACATTTAGACATCAACCTTTCGTAAAACAAAAAAGACACAGGAGTTTATTAAATCAAGTTAGTTACCCGTACGATAAGAGCGTGATCATGTTGTAGTTGACAAAATCTTATTTTGCGTTCCTTTATGAACAACCAAAGAAACCAACACGCGATTTATGAAGCCCAAGAGATTGCACTTTATTGGTATTGATAAAAAGACGAACAAACCATAGCCGGACACGTAAACCCCGAAAAACCAATTTTGGAAAAAAAAGGACCTTGTACCCCCAACCAGTGCTATGGTGCTGCCTTTGGGGTTTTAAGGCCTACCAACTTAAATAAATAAGTAAAGTATAGTAAATAAAATAAATAAGTTAATAGAAGTAACCTCTTAGCTTGGCTAGGATAAAAGAAAAGAAAAATCCGTTTGCCCGCTAAGCTGTTGAGTCGGCAAGGCTGAGTCCAGAATAGCGCGACTTCATCATCTCACGACTGCCGCCGTTTCAAGGGTGCGCAAGCAATGATATCAAAGGGCTTTACGAGCGCATTACCCTGAATCTCTGTTTTTCTGCCTGCAGAACTAAATTAAATTATGTTTATTGAACCAACGTAAAGGTTTGAAAGCTATGATTCCGTGCCTTCACTCGGCAGATAGCCACAATAACGTTATAAAATTTTCTTTCTTCAGACAAATTCAGATCAGTCAAAACACTTCCTTGGAACCTCTAAAAATCTTCATGCATTATAAGGTTATTGCTGGTTATGTTACATGTTAAGCTATGAAATCAGCGAAGTCAGTGGCATTAATTAAGAAGAATTCAGAAGTTCCAAGTTGCGCTGTTACGTTCGTGGTCGAATTGATAAATTATACATCTCTCTAAATCTTGCCAATTGTAAAATAGCCTTCTCACTTTACCTCATGGCTCTCACATTTGTTACATTATTGACCTTATTCCATGTTCATCTAGTACGAAACTAATACTGATTAGAACCAAAAAAATACAGATTTTTATTACCCTTTTTGCTCTAACACCCTTTTAAGAATACCAAACCTTATTCTTGAACTGATCTATTTAGAATACTATGTTGCTTTCTATTTCGTAAAATCCTAAACAATGATTGTTGCTACAAGGAAGTAGTGCTCAAAAAGTCTTTTTCTATGGTAACACCATGAGGTTTGCTCTACAAACTCCGAGGTAACAACCACAATTCCTTAATTTTCATAATTGCTTTGAACGAGTTCAGTTAGAACAGAACGTTCGTTAAACCGTTATGAATCATCGACCGAGAATGATGTTACTACTTCTTCCTCAGAACATAGCATAGGCCCAAGTTCACACTCCCTGCTGTTTAGAACCGATGGCCGGTTTACAAAGTAAAAAATATGGGATAAAAACTTAATAGAAGAACAAATTGTCGAGTTTCAACCCTATAAAATTGACTGAATCCGTTTTCTTCAACGACCAGTATTTCCCGGCGAAACTGCAAGGCATAGTGGTGCGAAAAGCAGCCTGTTTAAACATGGGCCTTACTTAAATATTACAAAACGGGCGACCTATCGTAGTTTAAAGTTCATCTTTGCTTGGTTTCTCCTTCACGTAGGATGGTAGAGTCGTGCAAGTACATGCAAAATCTTTCTCCAACATGATATATGAACTCTGGAATTGCACTCTTTTCCTCATGGGTGCTGTTGGGACGAAACAGTTTGGAATCACCTTTTTTCAATTTTTAAACAAGAATCTCCCAGATTTATGTTACTATAGTTGCAGAGTATTTTCGTGGTGTATTTTTGTGTTGCCTTAATTTTCTCATAGGGGCAGGTGCGTGCCTTTAATGTCTCTTCCCACTTCTATTTTGTTTGGTATGCCGCAATCGAATTAAGCAAAACTAATCCATTTTAATCTAAGGAGTTTGAAACGCATGGTATCTTACTCCAGAATGCTTTTTCTGTTCTTCCTTTGCAGTTCTCAAACTCATTAATAATTCATAAAGAAAATACAAAGGAGATTAATGTTTAATTAGTGTTTGGAGATCAGATGAAAAACTGCTAATTTTTGCATCCTTAATTTCTCCTTCTCGTCTCAGTTATAGGTCTTTACCTTACTCTTATGGAGCTGACTCGTTCTCAGCCTTCTCTTTTGACTCTTTTGGTCAGGGAAGGGTCACGTGAGACTATTAAAGCATCTGTGCGAGGGGCATTTTGTACGCTAGTCCCTTGTTGATATTAAAGAGAGAGAAGAGAGGCAGCTGGAGATCGAGTCAACTATTGAAGAACGAAAAAGGTAAGTGTTTGGTGCTCACCAGGTGAAGGCGCCATGGCCATTCCTGAGCTGCGGGGTTTCTTGATCTGAGTACATGAACATAAGCACCATCATCATCATCATCATTATCACCATCATCATCATCATCATCGTCAGCATCATCTTCATCGTTAGCGTCCGTCGTTGTAATCATCATCATCATCATCATCATCATCATCATCATCATCTTCATCGTCATCGTCATTATTAGCGTCATCAACATCATCGTCAGCATCTTCAGCAATCTTTGTCATCATCTTCATCTTCAGCATCGTGTGCGTCAGTCTTTCTCAGTGTATCACCATCATCAAAATCTTCATCATTGTCAGCATAAGTCACCATCATCATCATCATCGTCGTCCTCGTCATCATCATCGTCAAGGTTACTGACAGGCCTCAGTCGTCAAGCCCTCTTCAGGTCGCGATGCCACATCAGGTTGCTTAGCTTGTCAACGTTCACTGCCTCTAAATCCCTCAAGACAAAGTCAAGACCACACTTTTAACTGATCTTATTAGGGAGCTTAAGCAGCGACGTTTTTGAGCGACGCACGTCAACCGGAAGTGAGGTATTTTCCCTCTTAACATGCCTTGATGATATAAAATTTGTATTCCTTAGCTCCTTTACTGTTATAGAGGCGATTTGACTGAAAATTTGGGCGAAACCACCGTCAAAAAATGAAAAAAGGCCACTTCCGGTTGACGTGCGTCACTCAAAAACGTTGTTGCTTAAGCTCCCTAATATCAAAGGTTACTAACCCCCCCCCCCCCCCCCAACCCTCCCAACCAATCCTTCGTCGGGTCCTTGCACTTAATAAGCTATGATAACTAAATAGCAAAGACAAAAGCTATACTGCATTTCCGGATATTTCCGATAGCCAGGTCATGCTGATGTAGTATAAAAGAGGCTCAGATGAAAATTTGGTACAATTGTTAAAAACTTAAAAATAATACAGGCCAATAAGGATAAATCTTGAAAATAATGACTCGCGTGCAAAAGAACAGAGAGAAAAAAGGTCAAAAGAGTAAATAAATTCAAAGAATGTAACAAAAATAAACTTACTTTAAAATAATACTTAATAAATAGAGTTAATAAAATAAATTTCAAATAATAATAATGATCGCATATAATGATTGTAATAGGAAAGGGAAAGCGTTAATACTTCTAGCTGGATTTTTGAAACGTGACTGCTTTAGTTACGTTTTCAAAAATCAGTCTAGTTTTTAAGTTGCAGCTGCTTGTTAAATCCTTTTCTATTATTATTATCATTATCGTGATCATTATTAATATCCCTATTATTAATTATTCATTTGAATTTATATTTAGTTTCATTGTATTTATATTTAGTTTCATTGTATTTATTATTTATCACTATATATCAATATTTTTTTTCTTTTATTCATTTTTCACTGTAAATTCATTTTTGCTCCATTTTCCTACACTTATTTCCTCTTTTGACCTTCTTTTCTTTAATTTCGTGATTCCATTTAGTCCAGCCGCATTTTATTATTTCAAATATTATCCCTGTTGGCCTTAAAATCCTCCGAGAAGCACACACCTAGATTATCTGAAGTAGCGGGAGAACCCAAGTCGCTTTTGTCTTTGCTGTTGTGTCAATTACAACTCTATGGATTTAGCTGAAATAGCTGGATTTGGGTGTCGTCTAAATTACTTAAGTTTCAATGGTCGTTTTCACCTATTAACGAATGACATGGCCGCATCAACATCATCGTCGTTCTTTGACATCATCGTTACCATTATCATCGTCCTTCTCATCATCGTCATTGTCATTAGTAAGATAATCATCATAATCAATGCAATAGCTGTCAGTTATTTATTTTGCCCTCCACTCAATACTGTGTCTTGTCAGACGCACAGTCGTGAGTAGTCAGTCACGAGTAAACTGAAGAAAGGTTGCACTTGCCTCTGTCGAGTTAAACAGGCTCCTCCCACACAATTTTCGAGTCACTGACTGTGGGCCTCACGAGGCGTGACATCTCAAATCTTCTGCATCTGTATATAAAATAGACCTCAAGAACAAGATATTTAGCTTATTTAGCAACTAAGAGCCTATTACGTATTTCGCTCTTCTTTGTTAAGTAGGCCTGGGTTTGAATCCCACTAACACCTTGTATTTGCTTGACGTAACGTAACAGTTAAGCAAAGTTCATGGGTCATGAGAAATCCATTGAAGGAGAAGACTGAGTGTTTTAATATAGGGACCTTCAAATGAAAGTTACGATTTGTCTCCAGGCAATTCAATTAACAGCAATATGTAGCTAGCATAGCCTCTTCCTGTTGTTTATTTTACAATGTGCAATTTAAGTAACTCACTGTAAGTTCACAACTTGAGCAAATGCGCATAGTGAGTTCTTTTGTCATCAGTTTTCTTTCCTGGTATTTTCTTTTTGACAATGTTGGGTTGAACGTGTTGGTATTTTTCTTCTGTACTTACCTATGATTTGCAAGGTGGTTCATTCAAATCACTTTCTATGTAATACGGTAGTTTAAGAGACGAGACTTCCGGGTTGCTTTTCCGCTCCTTGACTTCTATCAGCAATTTTCTGACCTAAGTGCAAAGTTTCTCAAAAACATGAATTAAGAATGCAAGCAAACGTTTTCCTGTGTTTTTAAAAATTTAATTCTGTCACTAAATCAACTTTTAATCCTTGGATGCTCCTCCTTTGAGTTTTGGTCTATCTACGCGGTAGCCAAACCGCTGTTTCAGATATGACCACTTGGATTTGTATTCCAATTAAACGTGACATTTAATTATCTTTGTAGAGCTTCGAATACGATGGCTATTAGAGTGAAAGTCAGTGCTTGAAATCATAATCAAAGGCTTTATTTCATTTCCAGCTTTCAGAATACTTGCGTAAAGACATTTTACCTTTCCAGTACTAGTACTTACCTCGGATCTGGTAGCTAGGGTCACGTGTTTGAATCTCAATGCCAACGGGCCAGCTACGACTTAGTGCTGGAAACAACCTCTGGAATTGCACAGACCTGAATAAAAAGCTTCTAAGAACAGATTATCAAAGCAGCAGTTTTAACATGGCAGTTGAAAATGAACTTTAAACTATGGAGCTTCTTTCAGACACTCTGGCGAATGAATGTCATTAATATCAGTTTCATATCGATTTGCTTACTGATGAAGCAATATGTTCATGGGTTGGAATCCCACTGGAAAATAGTATTTACCTATAAAGTTACGACTTTTGATGCAGAAGGAGCACAATTGACTTCAAAACTCTTTTCTTAAACGACCCTGTTTGGGTAAGCTTGCTTACTTCCTCTTGAAGACGAAGGTTTTCCAATATTCTGGTACTTACAGGTTGCACATCACTGCTGATGGGTCATATCACGGCTGGGCGTGTTCGACCTAAATAAAATAATTCTTAAAAACAGAATCAATAACATCAAAACACTGCCTTTTTTGCGCACTTGGAAACCAATCGCACACTCCATTTCCTTTAAAAGGCCTTGGAATTGTCTGCTAGACTAATGTCAGCTATCATCAAACAGATTCGAATTCTGTCCGCATCGTGTGGGATCTCAAGTCTTGAAAATTGCATTCTTTGGTACACTAGGAGCACCAGTAAATAAACAAATGTCGTAGGTTTGAATCCCACTAAGGCGTGAATGAATAAATTTTAGTATTCTCCGAGGATAAGTGCATGTCAGCACAATCAGATTTAACGTACTCACGTTCCGTTTCTTCCTTGCTTCTTAGATGCTGCTGTCGAACGCTAACTTCATGCACTAAATCTGAAACCCAAGGAGATAATCTAACAGTTAGAGCATAAACAGATATCTGCCTTACCTTAAGAACTTTGAGTTGTTTTCCAGTAGTAATCAGCGTCGATATGCGTTTCTTCAGGAACGCAGCCAGAAAAAATTTCCAAATGAGCTTCTAAAGAGCATACGTCACATGCATTCAGTTTGCTGTGGTCGGTCTTCAGAGGGCGCGCCCAAAAAGACGTCTTCGAGGAGGCGATGTTCGAGCCAAAAAAAAGATGTAAAAGACGACTTCCGATGTTCCTGAAATAAAACGTTTTAAATTTTTTATTATTGGTTTAAAGAAAAAATACAATGGCGAAGCGGCATTGAGTTGGTCACACTTTATTTTTCCTGAGTATCAACTCCGTTACAACATAATCTAACTTATCTAAATTTTTTAGTGCTAGTTTAACTGACAAAAAAAAGAAAAAAAAAAAGAAAGCTGATGATATACCTTTCGTTTGTTAAACTTTATTTTTCATGAACTTTTAATTACGTACAATTCAATCACATTAAACTTGATGTTAAAGTTCCTGTTCTTCCTTCAGCACCTCACGTACGACTTCCAAATAGGCAGTGCCATGCGTTTCTTCAAGAACGCCTCCAAAACGCAGTAAAAAGGTCGAAAAACTGAAAGCCATGTGCGATCTCGAGAGGGCGCGCCCAAAAAATGTGCGTCCATTCACTCTTGAAAAAAGTGGCGGAGAAGTCCAAAAAACAGGTAAACTTGTTGATTTCCGACGCACCTGAAATTAAATGAGTTAGTTGTTTGTGTTTTCATAGCGATCACACTGATGCAACACTCTGATTGTCACTCAATGTGCGTAGTTAAAAGACATCACACTCACAACTCAGTGTTTTATTTTTGTTTTATTTATTCGCCGTTTTTACAACAAGTATTTTGTAATATCCCTGCAAATTAAATGATCATTAGTACTTATAATTAATTACTCTAAAGATTTAGCTTTAAAATAAAAGAAAAAACCAAACAGACGACACATTAGAATGAGTGTTTTTATTAAATTGAGTTGGCTGTTTACAGAAAGTAATGTCTATATAGATGGGGTGCGCTTCCTAGAATTTGACGTCCGAGCAAGACCGAGGAGTGTGACATGCGTCCATAAAACCTTGACACCTCGAATGAAACACACCAGGGTCCCCCGGACGGTACGCAGGGATATTTGGCGGCTTGCTATGGAAACTTTGTCCATACCAAGCCTTCATATTTTTGAAGCCGAATCCGGAGTCAGATCAAAAATCGAATCGAAAGCCGAAAAAAGACGAACGACCGAACCGAAAATTTAATCGCCTAAAAAAATAAAATAATCCACATACCTTGTGCCACATTGGATTATTGCTTGGGCTGATTGATGTGGTGCAATGTTTACATAAGCGTTACGAAGAAATTCAATGAACCGATTTTGCTATTTCAGACCGAACGAGTCAGCTTTGCGTAAACTTTGTACCAGCATAAATCAGCCCTACCTTATATGGGCTGCTGTACTCTGTCGTCATGTTCCTCCACCAAAAGACCAAGGAGACTGGAATCCACAATCCAAAAAAAAGATATCGGGGAAAAAAAAGAAGTTGTAGAAATCCATGTTGAAGGGAAGTTGTCCAAAGGTGAAGTTCGGCCGGCCAATTAAATTTTAATTATAACATACTGGTGGCTGTCTCAACTAACATTGGACTATGCGACAGGGATTAAACTAATTTTAGATTTACGGTGACTAAGAATTTTTATGAAAAATTGAAAAGGGTGGAAGGGGGTGGAAAACAGCCCTTAAGGAGATCAACGTTAGTTAAGACAGCTCATTAAAGTCATTGCTATATGCTGTCTCCTCTGGCTTTACCTTGCCTTCCTAATGATGAAGTCGTTTTCACTATGATGTCATCGGCTTCTGTTTGTAAAGTAGCCAATTTACATTCCAGCGTGATTTTCTTCAGTTCAATTATGACCCCAAATCAACGACAAATAAAATAAATTTAGTGAAAGCACAATCACGTCTTAGTACAAACGATCATCATCATCATCATAGTCGTAGTTGTCATCATTATCATTATCCTCATCACCATCATCATTGTCTGGTTTGGTCCTATATGTTTCTTCTTCTCAATTCATCGACGCAAAGGCAGCTACCTCGCCTACTTAATTAACTGGACTATCTTTCTGTACATCTGGAGGTTCTTTGTTCTTCTTTCTTCGGCCGGCTTCTTCTTTTGATGTAGCAATGGACCCACAATTCAATCAAATACAATACGATCAAAAGCATTTTATTCAAATTTCTAAAGGCAAATACTTCTTGTTACAAGATTCAAGGAAAAAAAAAGTAAATAGACAGCGTGCTGCGTTAGGATTCCCTCCTAGCCATGAAGTACTTCAAGAACTGTCGGGAGTAGAACACTGCAGACCACTCTCGGATCAGGACAAAGAAACCAAAAGCCACGAACGGTCGACGTGAAGACTACGTACGCCTACCATTTGTAGACGATCTGCGCCTGCGTTGTGCAATGCAGGGCTTCCTAAGAAGAAAACTCTCCAACAAGGCAAAATTAACAAGAAGACAAATTAAATCGTCTTAATGTCAACGATGCCACGCCAGAGTATCCTCTCCTGCTACTTACTGAAAGACTATCTATAACCTGCGAGGTTTTCACCTGAATGCCATTCAGGGACACGCATATCAAGGTATGGTGGGCCTCCGCATGTGTGTCCCCGAAATATTCGGCCAAGTAGCATTCTCGTAATTACTTCGCAGGCTACTGACGTTGCCTAAAGGCCGATCGGCTTGTTCGTGCTCCTCCATCGATGAAACTGCGTCGTAGATTGGTCTCGAAGACTTCCTACGCTTACGATTTGTAAACGATCTAGCCAGTGGTGTATGGATTGTCCCATGTTGCCCTGGCAACCTCCAACAAGGTGTTAGCTCTTCGCGGGAAGACACGCCTTGTCGCAAATTACCTTTTTTGTAAGACTAAAACCTGTCAACTGATCTACCCTCACAAGTTCGAAGTCTGACAATCAACGCGCACTTAAAAATTTCGCTTTGCATTCGTATTGCTTAACATGAAAAGTCAAATTAGTATAGGTAGGATCAGACTCGAATTTGAGAGACTAACCTGACTATCTACCTGTAACCAGAGAGACCATTGAGCCAGTGAGCGGAAGCCAAATGAGGTCCTCTCACTGCAGCTGGATGGTCTTACGTCTCTAGTTTACTAAGTTACGTATTAAAATAATCACTGTCTGGTTGAACCTTGCGAGTGAATGCCTCACTTGCCCAGCACAATGACTATCAAGTGAAGTGTTATGAATTGAATTTGGCGCAACTAAGCGGGAGACTGCAGTGACGACGTGATGACGACGACGACGAAAAGCAGCGGTGAGTCCATCAAAAAAAGGCGCAAAAAATAAGGCCGAATCGTTTCCTAGAAGCCGAGCCAAATCCTAAAAGCCGAACTTATGTTGCTGACCGAACACCTGCAAAGGAACCCAACTTATGAAAAAGGGAAGGGGAGGCCCTTACCAGCCCAGGGCACCCGCTAACTAATCTAACTACAGTTAAGTTAAGCCGAAAAAGATGTCCAAAAACTTCAGGCCGAACGTGTGTGGAAAGTATGCTTTGCAAGGTTCATCCAGAGCTCTATATACCCCCCTTGACCCAACCCACAAACAATGCACCTGACCTGTACCATTTCACGAGGTTGGGTGTGCTGTGCTGATTTGAAGTGGAGCAGTCAAGAATGGTAGTCTGTTGGGCTGATCTGATCTGGTGTCCGGTTTGGCGTTAGAGGTCTTATCTGATGGGCTGATTTTGGTGGTCTAGTCTGACGATGGCCTGGTGTGGGAGTTGGTGCTTGGTCTGATCTGTGGTCGGGATCTGAGACTCATCTGATTGTCTGGTGTGATGGTCTGATCTGGGGCGGATCTTATGGTCGTATGGTATGATCTGCTGTTGTTGTCTGGTCTGACGGCTGAAATTAAAATAAAAAAGATGAGAAGCTGAGGAAATAGTAGTGAAAAGGCTCTAAACGCTCTAGGGAGCTATGTAAAGAGGAAACGAAGAAAAAATACAGAAATACTTTATTTTTCAAATTTAGTTTGCAAAGACTTTATCATACTAATACAGGGCTGTGCTGACGATCTTTTCGAATCTTTTCCATTTGTAGCAAGAATCGCAACTTGCAATGTTCATCACCATGGTAACAATCCAGGATCGGCCGCAATATATCCGCGCGAGAGATCGCGCGTGATGCAGTGAGATCATATAAGGTGGAAATCAAGGTTTGACTGCAAATGGTTGGTTGGTTTTTATCAGGGCAATTGGCCCTTTGCAGCTAGTCATTCACGTGGTACAAAACCGCCGTGCTGGAGAGCAAAAGTCGCACTGGGACAAGACAAACAAAGAAAATTACCATTTAAAATTATGTATGTCTTTCTTTTTGTTTGTCTTGTCCCAGTGCGACTTTTGCTCTCCAGCTTGGCGGTTCAGTTGTACCACGTGAATGGGTATTTAGCCGAAATCTGCCCAAACATAATGAAAACTATCTGACTTAGGCGAAAACTGATCACTATTTTACAACTTTATGGCAATTTAAAAGTCATTTTTGATTCCAATCTATTTAATCGTCAATTGTCTAATTATTAATCGTATGTAAGTATTTAAAATCATTTTAAGCCATAAGTTGCATGTATATCTTGTTTCTTCAATTCACGCATACAACTACGGTTCGTTTTTTACACGACCCTGTTTGAATGTAAGGGCAATCTCATCCAACCTAAGACAGAGCGAGACCTCAATGAATTTTATATAATTAAACTAGATTATAGTAGTTGCACACAAGGAAGCGAAAACTCAAGTAGCGAGTTTACAAAAAGAGTTGTTCGAAATTGCCCAACTGAAAACGTTGACAACCAAAAGTACCAAGTCACACTTTTTCCTATCCTTAATACTGAATTAAGTTTAAGTGCAAGGTACTTTTTCTTTATTCTTTCCGGTATAAATGTTTATCTAAATTCTTGGGAAAAAAACTTAGAAAAACCTTCTGCTAATTAACTTTGAGGCTTTCCGTTTTAGCTTTTATTGATCGATGTCATTTAAAGTAGGAATGTTGACCACATTTTGCCAGCGAAGGTTGTTAAACTTCATCAAAATCTCGCTGTCATGATGACGGTAAACAGGGGAA
Organism: Porites cylindrica; assembly: GCA_964035525.1. Lineage (NCBI taxonomy): Eukaryota > Metazoa > Cnidaria > Anthozoa > Scleractinia > Poritidae > Porites > Porites cylindrica. The sequence goes on from OZ037785.1 coordinate 20,271,652, forward strand.
AGAAAGTGAATGAAATTTGTCGTTTTTTATGGTGAATTACTGTCTGTGTCACCAATATGAATTTGGATAAAGAGAAAAATATGATTAACCGGGTTACTTTCTTTATCTAAGACTCCAGTGAGCTTCGCTTGTATTTTAGAAGGCCACGTGTTCGACCATGTACGAACTACACAGGGCTTTCAAAATGATAAACTATAAATTATTTGTGCTGAATGAGCATTTGGCTTCGTTTCTACTCGCTATTTATCCTCTAGGAACAAATTAGTTTAAAACAAGAGCATTCGACAACGAAATAACTCAATTTTAAGTTGGACTCGTCGGAACACAAATTTTAAGCGTACAGTTGATAAATTAACAAGTATAATTTACCTCAGTCGTGTGCGCTGGTTTTAACATCCCAGACTGCTTCGTTCATAGTGAGCTTTCTTTGTAAAGCTGAGAAAGACGGCTAGGAAGTTTAAGCGAGAGCGTCTTGTTTCTCCTTCGCGAGCAACCTTCGCCAGCTCTCACAACTGAAGTTACCAATTTTTGAATGTGGCGCGGAGCAATGTCTTGATTTGAATAATTTTTTCTGATTGGATTTTCTTACTGCACGTGTCTATGTAGCATGAACAAGCCATTACCTTTAAGGTAATTAACATTTCAAATAAATTCTTTAAAAAAGTCTTAGGGGAGTGAACCATTTTAAAGGCGGAAAAATGGGTTTATTTTTTTGGTCGGAAAGGAAAAACTTGTCAAGTCGTGACATTTTGCTCCTGTGTGTATGTTGTAAGCGAAACTTAAAAATATTTGCTTGGCAAAATAATTGTTAAGATTTTACATTTTAATACAGGAGTTTGCATGCAATTGCGGTCCTTTCATACAGCTCAACGTAAAACTTTAACCAGGGTTATCAAAATCATTATTAATATAAGAAACCTCAAAGGTGAAAGCACTTGATACAACAGAGACAACAATAAGCTTACCAGACAAAGTTTTAGCTCTCAACGTGGCGTGTGCTTCATATTTTTAGCGCCAATCAATAATAGCGGCGAAGATTTTCCTAATTAGGTACCGTCTGTTTTTGTTAGCCAATCAAAAACAAGCAGTTTACGTGCACTTAAAGTTTTGTGAAGAACTGCATGTACCCTTTTTTAACCAGATATAGGCAGAATTTCGGGAAAATTAACCAGGAAGGCTCTGTCAAACGGTGTCAAGATAAGGTATTGAGAAAACTCACAACAGCAGCGGCAACGACGCGACTCAGACTGTGTAGAAAAAAAAAACATTTGATCAATCTAGAGCGCTTACCATTTGTATGGAAAACTCAGAAATTTCGGGGAGAATTTAAATGGAACGGTTCATCCCGGTGGAAATTTTCCGGAAAAAAAGTAATGCCTTTCGAGGTATTCCCTTTTAACCCGTTTTTACTGAAACGACCGAAATTTGTTGTACCATTTGTTTGGATTACTAGTGCCAGGCTTCATGCCCAGAGAAAGCGAAACCTTTGCCGGTATTTTGTCAACGGTACAACTCAATCCCGTTCCTGTTTCCGATGGCAAAAAAAATACCGGTATCATTTGACCGAAATTTTTGACCGAAATTTCCGTACAAATGGTAAGTGCTCCCGGGGGGGGGGGGGGGGGTACTTGGGTTAATTTTTGCTGGGTATGTGCCACTGGCCTCTCAGAGCCCCTACCCAATTACCGTCTATTCTGTGCCCAACGATTGACTCCATCTTAGTCACTTTTAATTTTTAATTAATCAGGCATATGTAATTATCCCGATCCCCACTTAGTCACTTTCTATTTATCAGTCCTTTAAAATAGGTTATCCTAAAATGAATTAAACCATTTTTTAAAATGAATCAAGAGCACTTTACTTTTCACCTACAGTACAAACATTCTGATAGGTTGGATAACCGGAAATATGAAAAACTTTCTTACCCCAAAAATCCGAAAAGGTGTGACCCCATTCATAGCTTGGGTGCCAGAGGGCCGAGGATGTGTCGGCCAACACTGGAAATTTCCGCCACATGCGAGAACAACCTCTGGTACCCAGGATACCCCATTCAAATAACTCTATTGAAAACGCGACCCCATGGGGAAATGCCGTTTGCTACTATTGCAACTCTAAAACTGTCCGGTTTGATCTGTCCGATTACCAGGAGCTTGTATCCCGAGGTCCAACTCCTTGCCCTTTTATACGTACCATGTTTGGCAGAAAAGGTACCCCTTTTATATACCCTATAGTTTACAATTTTGTATCCCTTTAAACTGCTGTAAATGCAGGATCTTCAAGATAGAGCGCTTTTCAATTGAGTGTCGAAAACCAAAACCAAAGTAATCACAACGGCCAATCAGAGTAAAGGAAATTATCAGAGGGAACCAATGGCAACTCGAAGTAAACGCGTGTAACCGGCCTGTAGCGCGGGAAAACGCGAGTGACCAAGGAGCGATTGGTTTTAGTTTACATCTGATTGGCTGAGAGGGTGGCGCGAGTTTTCTAGACCAATCAAACAGCACAGTAAAGCAAAACCAATTCAATCCTGGATTACTTTCAACACTCAATTGAAAATTGTTCTATGAATAAACCACTAAACCAAAACTTGTTTTCGACTTTTTCACAGCCATAAAATACATGTGTTAGCCCTTTTGGACTTTTTACAGACTGAAATGACAGATCTCCCTACCCTTTCATATTTCTGAAGCCTGAAAAAGGATAATGAGAATTTCAAATTACTTTGGGATTTCTCGATACAAATTGACAAGAAACTGGATCACAACCGCCCTGACATCGTGTTTGTAGACAAACAGAACAAGAATTTCCTCATGTATCATTAATACTGTGTGCCCTAGTGACAGAAGGGTAGCCTGCGCGCAGACGAAATTAAACTCTGGTTAACTCCGTCTGCGAAACAGCGCCGAAATCCTTGTTCTGGACTTCCAGCTGTGTACCCAGATTTGAGTACGCGCCACGATTGGCCAGTTAAAAAAGGCCTTTGTTTTGTTTGTCGTGATCGCCAATCAGGTTGAAGGGGAATTCGAAACGCACTTCCGGTAATTCGTTGAGTCCGTTGGGGGTCCAGAACAAGGATCTCTGCGCTGCTTCGCAGACGGTACTAATCAGAGTTTAGTTATCGTCGGCACGCAGGCTACAGAAGGGTGGACATCAAACAGGAAGAAAAGATCAACAAGTATCTTGATCTAGCTGTTGAGATTAAAGAGTTGTGGAAGATGAAGAGTGCAAAAGTTGTCCCCGTTGTTATTGGAGCACTGGGTACTATTCCGAAGAGACTGAAGGTCTACCTGAGATACATAAATGTTGGAATAGACTTGGTGCACTTCAAGGAACAGTCTTGCCGGGATCAACAAGGATCCTCGGAAGAGTCCTTAAATTCTGAGGCAGCTTTTTACGACCTGATATATATGACATACCTGCCGTGAAGCATGCACCATAATAATCAAAATAATAATAGTTGTTGGTAATAATAATAATAATAATAATAATAATAATAATATTAATACTAACGACAACAACAACAACAGTGTATCTACATAACCCTTTCTTAAAATGTTCTCATAACAGCAGCCTCTTTTCCATCACGATGCCAACAGTGTTTCGAAGATAATGAAACAGAGTGTATTCAGAGACAACAGCTTCGAGATTGTGGTCCGGACTCACTCGGAACAACTCATTGCGGTTTCGCAAAGATAACGTTTTGGCTCTGTTCTAGTATTCTTAGTGCGGTCTACAAAGGATGTATCAATTGCACAGGTAACCGTAAGGGGCACGTACAATTCACCATTTTCGCATTGCCCACAGTAGACCTTATTCATTACGGTTTTGGAAGCCATCTTCACGGGTAGGCAACTGCTTGTTAAATTACAGTATTTGTATGAGAATCTAATGTCGAACAATTCCTTAAAACGGCTGTTCTGAAGAAAAAAAATAAGAATTGTGAACTAATATAAAGCTCCAGTCCTAAAGATTCTACTAACAAAATCTGAGGGTGTTAACTGCGCTAGAATCACTTTTCAAATTTCTGTCTGTAAATTTTTTTTCCTGCCCACTAAAATTTCCCTGAAAAATTGCAGTCAAGTATATGGAAATTCTAAAGCAAGTGGCTGGAGAAATTTAAGCACAGGTGCGGCCCCCAAGAGTTTAGTAAAATCTTTGACTCTAATGCTTGATATTAACGTTCGATACAACAAAAAGACCCAACACTAATGATAAAAACAGGGTTCAAGAACAAAAGAATTGCGCTTTTAACTATAACGAGTTGTGCTCAACAAGACAGGATCTAATAACCCAGTGTCGAGTTCGCCGATGACCTCGCAGCTCTGAATAAGGGCGTTGAAGATCCATGCATTTTTACATGCTAGTTAACCTCCACCTGACTCTTCAACTGTTTAAATATAATTCTCCTCATGATCAAGTGTAAGTCTTGCCCCTTGATTAATATATTACCTGAAAATGCGATGTAGAGAAACATACACCTCGTCCATTTGAATGTGCCGCCAGCTTAAACAGCCAAAGAATGCTCACGGTCCATGTAAACAGGCCCTTGCACGGTACAGCTGGGTTGCAAACGATGTGCTTACGACATGAGTTGCATTGCTTAAGCGGCAGGGGTAATTGCATGGCAAATGCTAGTAGCAGATCCAGGGGAGGGGCCCGTGGGGGCGGCCCCCTCTTTTTGAGACCGCCCCCCCCTCCCCCCCCCTTATTTCACAGTCTGGATGACCGTCTGCCCCCACCCCTCCCTTATCTGAAGGTCTGGATCCGCTACTAAAAGCTGAATGACCACGACGTTTTGTTTTATAGGGACCTTACAAGGCAAGGCAACGGCAACGGCAACGCTAAAAATTCAATAGGTTTAATATAAGCAAAACAACAATTTTATATACGACGAGAAATGACCATTTTTTTTAAAGTTCTATTAGAGAAGTGAACGGCAAGGCGATAAATGTATTTGATGATTTCCAACACTATCCTCTCCCTTCAATTCAACGGCAGCTTCATTCCCAACTTTAAAAGCACTGACGAGTTCCAATCATCGCGAAAAAGTTTACTGCCAACAAACTCAGAAAACCGTGAACACCTGAAAATTTCAGGAATGTTGATTGTGTACTGGCCAATCACAAAAAAGTTTGGGATATATGCAAGCAAACCTCAAACTAATTACCTCTGCTGTTTGCGGTTTTATTACTTTGTTATCTCGCGCCTTATTGGCTAGTTTCTCGCAACACAACATTCCATAAATATTTCTGGTGCTCATGGTTTTGTGAGTTTCACAGTAAAAGGATGAGAAGTCAATCATTTCATGATCAGTGACGTTGTCACCGAGCGTCGCACCGTACGTTCCTTATACATGTATAAATTAGGGCCAAATGAAATGGAACTTGATTGACTCTTCTTCCTACCCCAAATGTCTAAATATCTTTCTCTGTGCGCTCGACCGCCTTTCGGTGTTATGCAAATTAACCCCTGCTTTAGCCTGCCTCACAGACGTAGTCTAACCCCGGTTAATGCTGTATGCGAAGCAGCACCGAGATCCTTGTCCTTGTCCCCCATCGGACTCAACGAATTACCGAAAGTGAGTTTCGGGTTTCCCTGCAACCTGATTGGCAAATCGACAATTGGATTTTTTTTTCAGGCCAAACATGACGCAACTCCAATCCCAGTACACAGGTGGGGTCCAGAACAAGGATTTCGGCGCTAGCTTTTAGAGGTTTATAGCTAAATTCGTTTGTGGCGCAGGCTAGCTACCCCTACCTTCGTGTGAATACCGTAAAATTCCGAAAATAAGCCCTGGGGCTTATATTTTTCAAACGCCCTTTTTGAGGGGCTTATATACGGAGGGAAATTTGCGTTTCAAAATCGGCTAGGCTTATACTTGGAGGGAACTTTGCGTCTCTAAATCGATTGGGCTAGCTTATAGTTGGAAAGAAATTTATGTCAGTAATTTGCAGAAAGGTTTTACTTAAACTCGCCTTGAGGATGACCTTTCTAAAACGCATCCATACAAGTACTTTGTCTCAATATGGACCGAGGGAATCCAAGAGTGAACTACGCAAAAAGCAATAGACTGTGACACTTCCGAACTGCAATCATTTGGCACACACTTAATAGTTCTTTAGTAAATACAAAAATTTATGTTACTGTACCGTTATTGCTTTGATTTACTTTGTAAGGACAATTTCCAAGTACAAACCCCCGGTGGCTTATATTCGGAGGGGCGATTTAACGGAGGGTTTTTTGCGTTACGAGTCTGGGGCGCTTATATTTGGAGGGGCTTATAACTGGAGGGGCTTGCTTATTTTCGGAATTTTACGGTATTGTGCAACATGCGCATGTTGCACAATACCGTAAAATTCCGAAAATAAGCCCCTCCAAATATAAGCATGCCCACTAAACACAATAAAAACGCGATTATTTCTTAAGTTTGTAATTGAGCTTCGCCAATTCTCCGTAGAGTTTGCTTGTATCGTAAACGATTTGATTTGGACCCGGCCGTATTTTGTAAGGTTCCAGACTTTCGTTGAATCGAGAAATAACTCGTTTTTCAACCTCATTTTCTCGGCTACGGTAATTTGCTAAAGCCTCGACATCAATTTGAGGCTGTCTGCTTGGAGCGCTCACCAGGTTCGTCTTCATGCCTATATGTTTTAACGCCCGATAGTGAGCGAGTTGAATGTGTCTCGGCGCCTTATAATTTTTCGTCCACGGAGGGCAAGCACTTTTCGCTCGTTCCTTCTTATCTCCGCAGAACGAGATTCGTTGCCACATCTTACAGCGCATGTCTAAGACAGTCGCAGGTCTGTCTGACTCACTTGTGTTAAACGAGTAAATCTTTTTGTAAGGCACTTCAAACTGCTGACTCATTCTTTTTAACACATGCGATGGGTTTTTGTCAAATAATAATTTTTCACTAGATACACCATGATCCTGCTTCAATTCCTGGCATTCGAGTTCCCTCCGTGTTCCAAACTTTCTTGAGCTTGTCATTAGATGTCCAGAATTCTGACTTTCAAAAGCAAGATTCCATCGCATAGATTTAAAAGTTCTTTCCATAGCCTCTTTCTCTTCAGCTATCCTCGTGCTTCTTTTTAGATGACTTAAAAATCTCTTAGCCAAAGCGGTTTGTTCCGATTCAATTTTGCTCACAAAATAGTCCGTTTGTCTTTTAATGCGACCTAATCTCTTTGACAGTTCGCTTTCCTCCATAACATTAGCTTCAAGATTTCCCGTTTTAATTTTGCTCTTGTCTCCCATCTTGCGTTAATGACAAATACTGAAGCGCTGACTTAAAAAACGTTAACACGCGAACGGCGGTAAAATTGCCACTGAGTATGACAACAGCTGTAAATGCTAGGCTGCTGATTAAACACCAAGTTGCTAAGTAACTTACGATTTAACGTTCAAATAACGGGCGGTTATTTCCTCGTCCGTTAGAATATACTCAAAGTGACTTATCCCAGTTCAATCTTTGTAGGCGAGTCTGAGGTTGAAAGTTATTCCGCTGTTGTGCAGCAATTTTCATGTGTTTTCATTGAGATGAAGATTCTCCATGGCTTTGTTTTGAAAGTAATGCATAACATATTTAGCCCCTGAGCATGGTTGTTATGAGAACCGAATTTTACAACGTCAGTGTCTAATTAAGTGCTTACAATGATATTGTTCCCTGGTATGAAAACAATTTATGATATATCCAATCATATTTGATCAGGGGAGTTCTAGAATGAGATGTTAGTGCTTTCTTCGGCCAAGGGCGTCACAGCGAGAGCAGGTGTGTGTCATGTTGATCACAGAGTAAAAGAGATTCGATTCACCACACAGCAGGTGTTGTATTTTCTGATTGGCTTAAAATTTTACTTTTGAATTAAAATAAATAGATCCAAAAATATTTAAATTTCCGTTCGACGTTAGATAATATAAAATGCCTGTTAATGTAATAGTCACAGTAACTGCTGTTTTACAAGCAGTAAACATGTGAAAGGCAACTAGTAAGAGTAAAGCAGGTGTTTCTGGAAAGAGCCTTGTATTCAATGCAAATGATTATGAGACAAACTCTATTATTATAATAGGACAACAGTTCATACGTGGCCTAGAGTCAACATATATTAGTATATTTTTCCTTACAGAATCTGAAACCTTGTTGCGAAAAGAAATTCTCGTGCTGAACGACAATCTAACTTGTTTCACAGGATTAAAGGCTGAGGGGAAAAATTTTCTAAATTTAGTGATTTACAGCGATGTTATAATCGCTGTTTTATCGAAATATGTCAATAAGAACTTTACAAATCCAATCTGAAAACAGCTAGAAAACATTATTACTGCGATTTTGAGTAATCTGAACCCTCACTCAGTGGCTACGTCCGAAACTGACCCGCGCGACTTTCAGACATTATGCTCAAGTGCCTCTGATCGGCCATCCTGTTAATACCAGTAACGAAGACGAATGCCTGTGAAAATCTTTTAGACATGCAGAGGCATACTCGGAGTAATGGTAGTTGTCTAAAGAATAAGCTATTTTTGGCCAGTTTATTTTCTTTCTTGAAAAATAGCTCGCTTGTTTACCCATGCATAAAATGAACTTAACCCTTTAATTAGTCACCCCAACAGTGACTGATGTAGTATCGTTAGGTGATTTCAACTCTTGAGTTTGTGGCTGGAATTCTATTAACTTTGTAACCAATTGAATGAGATCTTAAATCGCTTCATGTAAGGTAATCCCGATTCAGGAATCCTGCAAATCCATAATTAGAAATCCTTGGCTTTGGAAATCCCGCTAACGATTGGAATCCGGAATCCAAGTTCCACTGACAATGTATGAATCCGAATTCCAGTACTGGAATCTGAAATCCAGAATCCTATGGATCCTGTCCTATTCTATTCTATTCTATTCTATGCTATCCTATCCCATTCTATGCCATGGATTTCCGGCTTACATTGGACGGTAGTATGGTAGTATGAAGCAGTATTTCCGAAACTATATCATTTGCAGCATCTTGAGGTATTTTCATTTTGGCCACCTCTAATAATGAAAGGATTAACCTTGGAAAGTACTAAGTGTGATTTTTGGAAGTCAGACAGGTAAACAAAATTATGGAAATTTTTTTTTATATTTAACGCAAATATATGTTTGTATCTTAAGCCTCTATTTACTAGTCAACAGCATTTGCAGTTTTTACAACGTATTTTAACCCGTGACCCTTCAAAACTCTTTACCAAGTTGTATCAACCCAAGGCTTATATTATGTTATCGGGATTTTAAGTTATTAATCCATAATCCAAGTGCATGGACGTATAATTATCAAATGGTAAACGGCCCAGCGTATTGCTCTTTTGTGCTATTACAGGACGGAGGTTGCTTGGCAGGAAATCGAGGAGGCGTAATTAGAGTCGTACGAGGGGAAAACCCAATGAAACTCTAGATTTAATTTGAGTGACAACCAGCAATCAGTACGTTCTTGCTTTCGTCAAAATTTAGTCACCCATGGGCAAAATAAAATAAAATGATTGACCAAGCAGAAACTATAACTCGATGAGCGGCCGTAGCATATTGCTGCCCCCCATAAGTCACCTTTAAAATCGTATAGAGAATGCTCAATCGACCTCAGTGTCAAGCTTTTGTTGTCAAATTAAAAGCTCAATGATGAGGGTCCGGTAATCCTCTTTTTAAGGTCCACAGTATCTTCCATTCCGGTTCTAATTTGTCACGTAGGTGGACCACTGAGCAGGTAGCTCGGTTACTGGGTTGACATATCCGTTTGATTGTGTCAAACGACTTTCCTGGTGGGCACGCCACGTGCGTTGCGACACCGTGCGAGCACGCTATGTATGCTTTGCAGGAAGACGGGTCTTGGTAATCACCGTTTGCTTTTCCACCGCAGAACAAGGCTTCTTTGACTATATATGGAAGGATTGTGAGAGGTCAATATGACTTGCTATCCAGCAAAGAATCTGAATTTTAAACCCTTTCTGCTTTCCCTTCATTTTCTCATTTTATGCTTCAATGTCGGTGTGTGGTTCAAAGTAGGGAGTCTGGACAAAGCCATTTCAAACAAAAGAAACTAATTAAATAAAGGCTGTTTTGCTCCAGCTCTGCCTTAAGTCTTAAACAGGAACGAGAGGTGCCTACTGCTAAGTATGCGTCATTTTATCTAAAAGAGGCAGTAATTCGGCAAAGGCTGGAACAAGTTGTGACAGGGTCTAAGGAGGTGTTAAGGGCTACTTCACCATGCTGCCTCCCTAACTTCGCTGTCTTTCTAGATTACCTAAGATTACCTACGGTAATCTGGGGCATTAAAGGATCTGTGTCACGAAATTCAGCCAAATTAGGAAATTAAAAAATGCCTGTCAAATAAAGAGGAACAAAAATGACCGCTTAAAACTTTAAAGGAAGGTTAAAATAACATAACAGAAACAACAGATGCCACGGATAGGCAAAATTGAAGAAGATTGAAACAGATTGAAATTAGGGTTTTTGAAAACTGTCAGCCTAACAGTTTTTCAAAGTTGATCCCTGCTGCTTGCACTTCAAAAATAATGCTCAGGAGACATATTTGTTTGTCTCGGATCTCTGATTTTGTCATTTACATGTAATTTCTTTGCTTACTTTAAGTGCCATAGCGATTGAAGGCGATTAATTGACAAAATTAAACAAAACGAACTGGACTGTCGTGACACAGCCCCTTTAATTAGGCTTTTTAATGGGAATATGCAAAACTAAGGCGTGTAAATGCAGGAAATGGCATGAAAAACCAAGAGGCTTCTGGGTTTAAAACTTCCCAATTGGCTTAGACATAAAGGTTACGGCTTGTTTGTGCCTCAGGCATATAAACTCTTACCAGGCACATTGCAGCTCCAAGGACAATTGTTCACCATCCAAATCCAATTTGATTTCTTGCAGTGATTCATCTTTGCCCAAGCTGGGCATTCTTGACGTCTGTCATAAACTATGAAAGACATCGTGAAAAGCAAAATGAGAATGAGAATGATAATACTTATTTTCATGGACGACCATCATAATGATAATGACAACATTAAGTGGATTGCACAACCCAAACCAATCAAAGCTGCTGGTAGAGAAGTAAAGAAAACAAATCAGTGCCTTGAGTTTACGGGCTTAAAGCGGAATCGGAAAGTTTGCCATTGCAGTACAAAATCAAAGCGTCGCCACTAGTTTTTAAAGCCACCACCGCCATTATTAAAGATGAGGGCGAGGCATACCTCCACTTAATACGTAATTTTTTCGTACGATGAATCTATGGACCGCCTAGTCTCGTGCACTGCCTTGAGCTTGCTAAGACAGAGTGTATCCAAGAGGAAAGCATGGCAGCAACTTCTTCCTTCATTGTGCAACGGATACGAAATAAATGGAGCAGACAACTGGTATATAATCATTAAAATACCAAGTTGTGGAATTAAAAGGGCGAAGCCATCATGGCACATGCATGCCCATCCATACAGTGTCATGTCAGGCAACCGGCCAAACATCGTTGCCGAGAGCAATAGAGTTAATCCAACTGGGTTTGTTCCTCCAAAACTGCACTTTAATGTTAAGTATATTTGCGTTTCTCTCAGTCATTATCTTATTGCCCACTTGTGCTTAGCCGTGCACACATTTCCACAATTAGATATACAGCTGAAATTTAGGTTTTCTAAGTCGTTGTCGCAACAGCTCTTACCTTTGCACCGTCCACAGCTTTCTCTACAGTTCCTGTTCATCCAGATCATCCTATCACCTGCAGTGCACTGCCCAAGTATAGCCCAGGAAGGACATTTCAAATCCTTGTCCTTGCATTCTTGAATTACAGGTCAAGAAAAATCCATACTTACTCTCAGGTTGAATATAATTACACAAAAAAGATCAGGAGACGAACAACAACGGCAATGGTTACCTGCCCGCGCGCAAATGCAGCCGCCTTTCTATCGCTGGAACGTTCACGCCCCGAAAACGGTAAGAGGCAGCCTAAGCTATCGACCACTTCAGGCATTATTTGATTTCTCGTTTACTATACAAAATCCAGATGGAAACGTCTGGAAATAGGCGAGTGATCTTCACAAAAAAACGCTGAAATATAAAGGACTGTGAAGAGTCTTGGGAATATTGATTTCTTTCCCCTATTCTACTGCATTTATGAACAGCAACGCGTGTTTTACAAACGTCCTCATCAAGGATAAAAAGGACAGAACAACCTTGGAAAGACAGTAAAACCTTTGACGGACCGATTAAGAAATTTTAGCTCATTAGGCTACGTATAAGCTACTAATTTGAATTCGGTCTTTGACGAATCATCACTGAAGTCTTTGTAAAGAAACCTGAGTAACAGCGATCCGACCTGCACTCGGATCTTGATAATCACATTCGAACCCATCCAGTCATATTAGATTTACCATTAAGTTGCTTTCAATTAGACATGCTTAGGGACGAGTACTACAACTGTGATTGCTCCTACCTCCACATTGGTTACAGCTCATCCTACAATTGGGTAACATCCATATTCTGTTTGTTTCACAATCCCCATCGTAGGCCCAGAGAGGGCATTCTGGAGATGAATCTTTGCACTCTATGCCGAGAAGCAGAACACCTTTGTTTGTTAGTCTTTTTTTTTTTTTTTAAATATATAAAGAAACACAAACATACATATATTTATTTTATAATTAAGGTAAACGAAGCTTACACCAATCAGTTTACATCCAGTGATCAATAAAAACAGTATTCAATACCCCGCTTCCTCATTTCAGGACGTCTCTTCAAATTTTTAGTAAAGAGTTTATAAATTATTTACCTTTCGGTGCCTGATGATATTTACAGCTGACACAGCAGTTCAGTAACATCCACACCGTGTTTTTCTCGCAATCTCCAACAGCTGCCCACGACTCGCAACTCGGATTACGGTCAGATGTACAAGCTGAAAATATGAAAAAGCCCTTTAAGCATTATTTTTAATGTTCGGTTTCTGATAAGACTGGTTCTCAGGTCTTGAATCATAATTACCATAAAAATCAGATGGACTATAGAGCAAAGGGAATGATGTGGAGCAGTCAGAGAATGGAAATTCAAGTGATACAAGAAACAACCCACAAAACCCAATGAGTGTTTAAGCCCTAGTAATAGCAATTGCAGGATACCACACAAGTCATTCTTTTGACCTCGATGGGATTCGAACCCACGCCCTCCTAGGCTACAAGGCCTGATGCCAGAAGAGCAAGTCACAGTCACGGCGAGGTAAAAAGGTAAAGAGTACTTTAACATATGATGTTGTGCCGCGTATTGTTAAACAAATGAAGGAATAGCGAATCAATTTTTTGATGAATATTCAAGAACTACAAATAACTCAAAAACCCCACTAGGCGTCAGAGCCCTTAAGTAAAGGGAATAAAGTGACCACCGATGGTACAGAAAAAATCCTTTGACCTCGTAAAGATTTGAACCCTCGACATTCACATCAGTATCGGCTTTTAAACACAAAACGTACAGATTTTTTTTTAACAACTGAATTGATTAGTCAATTTACAACCGTAGTAAGATTCACAAGCTGACGTGTCGAAGTGCCAGTTAGGCCATCGATCTCATTTAATCAATGATTCGCGCTGATAACGCGGCTTGCCCTCAAAACGTCAACTTTGTAACTCTCTGGCAGTGGTTAATAACTAATCAATGGACCATTTTGGAGTTGCCCAAAGCCTCTGTTTGAAAGCTAGGCTAGGTGCAAAGCCGTTGACACGATCGAAAATGATTTTTTAATTATCATGCAAATAAAATTCATCCTCACTTAGCCTCGTTTTGAAAGTGAGAGTTTCTTGAACTCGGAAATTCAAATTCAGTTGTTAAAATGAGTTTTTACAAAGCATCGAAAGATAGTTTTCAAGTGACATCACGGAGGCCATTCTGTTCTATAGAACAATGAAACGGGGTTCATGTTGCTGTACCAAGAAAATCCTGTGTGGATGGAATTCACTTTTCATGGAAAAGCTTTATTTGTTTCAATAAATTTGTATAGTAAGGCTGTTGCTGACCACATGAGTTAAAACAAATTTATAGTAGAGGAACTAAAAATTAATTAAATGTTAAAGGTATGTGAGTATATAAGTCAAATGATTCGAAACCAAAGCCAATGTCACTGTCAAATCTTGGATTCCATTAGGACAGTATAAATAGAACAACAATTAAGATTGTGAATAAATACAGATAGAACGCTCAAAGAATGACGACACTTTTTAAGCTATTCATACGTCAACCTCGTTCCCAGAGAGAACCCTAGAAACAAGGCTGTTCATACGTTCTAACCTTGTGACGCAGGTCCTGTCGTCCCAATATTTGGCGTTGGTCTTACTGCAGGAGCTGCAGTTGCTGGGTTAACCACTGACATACGGATCAATTATAAGAACAAATTATTTAGAAACAAATTGTTAATGGCTAATGAGGATGGCTCAAAGCTAAATCAGACACCGCTTTATCATTTCTGTTTGCTCTTATCTCCTCCTTTTTTTTTTTTTTTTTTTTTTTTTTTTTTTTTGCCTTAATGGTGTGTCATATTACACCCGGAGCCTGAATTATTACAATAAAAAAAGAAACGATTTATCTCCGGAGAGGGGAACTCCGGCTTAAAGGAAACCCATCTGGGTTGTAGCACCGACTTTTTGACCCCTAAAGAAATTTAGAATTTGCTATAGACACAACCAATACCGATAACTTTATGGGTAAAAATATTGAATTTTCGTCCTGAACACCCTAAGTGAGGCCAAAATCTGCAATTTCTACCCCTAAGGAAGAAGACTTGCATCTTCGGTATCTGCATGATTCATGTGGAAATCCTTCCGACCCAGGGATTTACCTGGGCGTCTGTGTCTCTTTTTGGTAGTTTTGAAAGAAACTAGCTTCAAGGCGAAGTCGGCTTCTCTGTTCTGTTTGAAAACACAATCGCTTTAAACGTGTAATGCATCAGAAGCTGGAGACGTCCGATAACCGTCTTGAGTTTTAAGTACTGACAGTGTCTTATAAGTCTCATGGGAAGCAAGTTTCGGGTTTATAGTTAATACTTGGAACACGAGACGTTTATGTCGTCTGCAGATTCTGACGCGACTGAAGTGATAGTGAAAACGAAGGGGAGAAATCATCCCTTCGTTAAAGCAAATTTCTCTCCAAACAGCCGAAAGGCAGCCACAGGCATACAGGCCAACGGTTTCTTTCTTTATTGCATAAAGCATCCCAGCTCCCTGTGGTGATTGTCGTTATCATGCTCGTAGGAGCAAATTTGAAAGGGAAGGGGGCTGAAGGCTAACAGTGCTGGTGGCTTATTCATCTGATATGGGCAGGAGGCCGGGTCAGGAGCCCATAGCTGTCTGTAAATTAAACGGTTGCCATAGAAACCCTATATTAATTACGTCCAAAAATCGCATTTGCGTCAAACGCTTCCAAACAATCCTTAAAGAAATTGAAGTTCTAAAATTAATGTTAAATAGTTTGAGCAGCCTGGCAGATATGCATAATAAATTTTTAAAAGACCTCGATACCCCCGCCCCGCCCCTCCCCTCTCCCCCAATCAAGTGAAATAAACAACCCAAACAGATTTTAATAAGATTCACTAATTAATCAGGAGTACTTACCTGTTTGAGGTGCATTAGGAGCAGAAGTGGTTACAGGAGCTACCGTGGTGGTGTATTTACCACTGCCATCATCTAAAGTTGGATACATAAAATGAAATTTTGAGTGCTGATAGACACTAGGGAGCACCTTTTTAACCATAAACACGATAACTAAATATAACGTATTGATCTCAACATCCCGAAAAATGAAGCTTATTTGATGTTGTCTCCAGTGTTCCAGCCAGAAATTTCTCCTTGAGGGCCAAAGTGCTTCCTTTCGCTTCTTCTCAACTGCTTCGCCCCAATCCACTTTTTCGTTACTTACTGAGAGAAAACTTTCGATAGACCTCGAAATGCGTATGTCAGGTTCCTCCTTTTTCGAGACGCCATGATGGATACCCATCAGCTCCTGCGATATTACAAAAGCGAAGTCGAGGCTCAGTGGTCTCCAGACCATTTACGGTAAATCAGGTAAACTCAAGAAGATTGATCGATTGATTTTCATGTTTTGTATAAAGGTACGATTAAAAATTTCTGTTTTATCGGAAAATTATTGTAGTTGAAGTAACGGAGACATTTTTAAGCCCAGGGAATTAAAGAAGGAAAGGGCCATAGTGGCCCTTGAACGCTTTTGGTGGGGGCCATCTCTCGATCTTTTGCGGGATTCACGCAATGGCGCGCTCTGGCTGGAACACTGCTGTCTCCCAATAGCTTTCAACCAACGCCATTTTTTTAAGTATTGTGCATTGCATTTGTGCTTCCATTTCGACAAGTGTGATCTTCAAATCTGTTTAAAAGGTGACTTAAAAATTCCTTACCGCAGATCATACAAGAAGCCATACAGGTTGTTTTCATGGCTTCTTCTTTACATATATCTTTGCCGTTCCACTCGATCATCAAGTTGCATGGAGGATCTGTCCTGGTGTCTTGACAGACCTCTACATTAAAAATCCAAAATAAATCACCGTTAATGCTTGTAGGAAAACTTTAACTTAAATAAGTTACTGAATGTGATCGGTCATCCACCAAAACACCTGGACACTATTAATCACGACCGTCAAGTAAACTGCACTTTATGCAGAGTCACCCAGTTCCATGGTATAGGGAGGCTGAGGGATGTGAAAGAAGGAACCACCCTAGGTTTTGCTTTGTATGATATTTTTGAACTAACACACTGTAATTCTGAACGGTTAATACTTGGTTCATGAATAGCTCCAACATGACATGGACGGCACGGAACATTTTTCTTTTAATTTTACCAGTATATAACATACATTGTACCTGAACAGTCCGGGCCTGCCCAACGTACTGCGCATGAACAAGTACAGCTTTGAGCATTCAGAGTACCGCCATTTTGACATTGCAATGGACATTCTTGCATACAAAAAAAAAAAGGAAAATAGTTATGTCAAAAGTCAAAGGGGTGCATTCATCATGAGTTCGTCTTCGTTTTTCTGAAATTCAAACTTGTGCAAAAACATCAATTTTTCACTTTTGACATGTATACATGTGAGCTTTGTTTTATTTCTTCATTGCATCTTTAAATACTAATTTATAGGGGTTTTCACTTGTGAATCAAACATTCTGCTTTAAATCGCAAGAATGGCGTCACGTTATTTCAGTAGACGGTGGTATCCCTGCCTTGCCGCAAATTAAGCTGACTATATCGTATATCTAGTGTCATTGATGTTCCAACCAGTGTAGATATAATATAGTCACCCAGTGAACAACTTACTGCACAAGTTGCACTAGACTTGCTACAAGTCTACTTCTTGGCGAGTGGAGCGAGCCTTGTTTGGCCGGGAAGAGGCCAAACAACGAGCGACAAAGTCGCGAGAGGTCGACTTGTCTCGTTTGATGGGTTTTCATTTGCATTTCGAGCCAAAAATGGTGAGTGGCGTGACTCGCATTTGGGGTTTCAGGTTTCATTTGTGAGTCCATGACTTCAATGGCGGAAAGTGCTGATTCCACTCCAACTAAATCTATTGAACGAGTGTGTGTATCTCCATCATCGAAGGAGCAAATTTGTTTACTTTGTGCGAAATTTTTCTCTAACAATGATTTTAGGCGAAAGTTGGCAACCTCAGAGGGCCGGAAAAAAACAAAAACTTGTTTCAATCTCGAGTCAATACTGGGAAAGGAGATTTCACCCGGGGGGGGGGGTACTCCCATACATTACCCATACGGGTATGTGCCGCCCAACGGGGTCGTGATTTTGAAGCTCCTGATTTAGAACGGGGTATCCATTTCAGAGGCGTTTTCTAGAACGGGGTATAAAAAATTGTTGATCAGGGCTTTATCTTCTGCCTAAAATTGTTGCTGATTATGACGAAGCATTTATTTGATGTAAGTCGAACAAATAAAGAAATATCTTTTTACAAAACAGGGCTATTTCAATTTACAAACTTTCTAGAACGGAGTATAAAACATTGGCCCATTTCTAGAACGGGGTATCAGTTTGAGGGCGAATTCTAGAACGGGGTATAAAAAAATCGGCCCATTTCTAGAACGGGGTAGCAATTTTAGGGGAAATTGTGTTTAGAACGGGGTGCCAATTTGGAGTCCCGGGCGGCACATACCCACCCAAGAAAACCCAAGTGCCCCCCCCCCCCCCCCCCGGGGATTTCACAACCCAAGAATCCTTGACATCCGCACAGAGACTTCTCAATACACGCATTTCTCTTCCTGTAACCCTCACGGGGTCAGAAAAGGTCTCATAAAGGGCGAAGCCCTTAGACTTCTGAGAACTGACTCCTCAGCTACACCCTTCTATGAAAACATCTAGAACTTCAAAAAACGCCTTCGCGCTAGAGGTTACCCTCACAATCTCATAGAAAAAAATCACCTCTGAGGTTCAATTTACCGAACTGAAGTCAGCTTTACAAAAGAACAATGAAGTGCGAAAGAAAATTCTGCCTTTCGTTACCACATACCACCCTGCTTTGCAGAACCTTAAAAACATTTTAATGAGCAAATGGCACTTAACTCAAGATCAGCCACCACCGAGAGAAATGTAAAACGAGCCTCCCATAATTTCATATAAAAGAGCAAAATCGCTGGGAGATATCCTCGTTAGACCAAAACTATAAGGTCACGTATCACACTATCACGAGCTTATGAGTCGTGTTTGGCCTGTCAACATCTTCCACTTCGCAATCGAACCCATGTTTGAATTGGAACTGCAAGTCACGTCTCAATGCGCTTATCACTTGTGAGTGACAGCTTTATCCCCAAGGGTCCTTGGGAGCTACTCTGATTGGTCCAAGCGCACCGACCCGTTTTTGGGTCGGTAAAATTAGCGCCAATCAAGTATGAAAAGTCCTTCGTCCCGCGCCATTTGAAGTCCGACGAAGGACTTCTTTGAAAGTCTACAGTTGCACATTTTGGGACACTTCTTGTGAATCGAGCATTCTGCTTTAAATCGGAAGAATGGTGTCACATTATTTCAGTAGACGGTGGTATCCCTGCCCTGTCGCAAATTAAGCTGACTATATCGTATATCTAGTGTCATTGATGTTCCAACTAGTGTAGACATAATGTATCGTTGGATTTAAATGATAGCCACTGTAAGATTATGACTAAAGGAATTTACAAGAAATTTCACCCAGTGAACAACTTACTGCACAAGTTGCACATTTTGGGACACTTCTTTTCCATCAATTCGGGGTCCGATTTGCACATGGCTTGTGTTAGACTCCCTCCACATTCCTTGTCAAAATCAGCACAATCTCCTGACAAAGAAAGATTTCGGTTGAAAAATCTGTTAATTTAGTCGCATTAGTTGGCCTTTAAAAACACCAAAGTATCACTTACTAGTTTTTAATTCAAGGTCAAAAAATTTTGCTCAAATTATAGTGGTATGAATCGTTGGGCCTTTGCTATTTAAGCCTCAAAAGATTAACACCACTTCACTGGCGTTCTAAGTCGCTTGGTATTTTCAAATAACATTGTGAAGTCCATTCTAAACCGACCTCAGGTTTCGAATTGAAAAGGAAGGATCAATACAACTTGCGAACGGCTTAACTTTAGCTCCTAGAGACGAAATCACTTGACGAATTGACTTGGATCCCATTCAGCTTGATCCATAATAGAAAATTTGCAAAAACCAGGGTTGAAGGTCCACCAAGCAAGGTGCCTGTCTCCCATTTAAACTTATGTTTGGAAGGCGGTGACTACTTACTGCACAGATTCTTGTAGCAGAATCCAGAACCTGAAGCGCATTTGGTACATGGTGTGCCTGCTTGGTAAGGTGTGTCCTTGAAATCTGACATCACGGTTCTCAGAAATGCCGTAAATGAGGAGCAGAACATAATATCTATAATTTGAAGTGCTAGCTAAGGTATACCAGATCACTGAAAATGAAAGGGCTTTATATAACGATCCCTAACAGTAAAACGATCGAAATGATGATAAACAATATTGCGTTATTGTTTTCCGCGACCAATGAGGAGACACCTTACGAATACCTGCTACAGCCTGCACTGACTGCGGTTAAGTCCCCGAAAAAGTGAAATAATCTGCTAACAAACATTCGACTAGCAAATCAAAGATTGAAGCTTCTACCTAGATGCAGAAGGCAATTGCCCTGTCAAATGTGGAAAAAAAATGGACAGTTAATTAATTGTGGAAAATTCAAGTTGGATATTTTACATGCGTAGCTCCGGATTTAAACTCTGGGCTCAGCAATAAACGAGAATAAATCCATAAGCGATCTGGGCAAGATATCGACCACTAGGATCGGGCCTCTGAATTACAAGTCTAGTTGCTCTGACCATTAAACTAGGCTGATGTTTAAATAGAAATGCAGTATATTCTGGCTGTTTGATTGTGAGATGCAACAAATGCCTCCATCAGATGCAAATAATTAGAGCAACTAATATTTACCTGTCATAATCGCAACCAACAAAAGATCCACCATTGTTTTGACCATAACCAAAATTAGGGCATAAGTTGACGGCGCAGCCAACGTACTTTGCTTTCGCCCAAGTCAACTGAAAAAAAGTCAGCTATGATTCAGGATCTGATTGCACGAAACTTAACGGGCGGGTATACTAGCGACTAGCTTAACTGGTCGGGATTACCATCTCAGGTCTTTGCAACTTGCTACGGTACATTTATTCTATCTAAATACTAACACTAGTTGCAGCGATGGTACGTATTTCTGAAAGATAGTAGATTTTGAAAAAAGAGTGATTGGGGAAGGATAAGATAGACATGCGTAGATAAATTGTCCCAGCGTGTAAGAGTTTACGACCATGGCGCGCTAACTGATAGCTATCAGAGCTTGTCGGTCATGCAATCGCCGATCATAGTCAGACTTAGTTGGCAATTAAAAACCATGGTACCATGGTCTGTTGCCGGGGTTGCTTTTCCAGTGACTTTAAACATGGAATCTTGCATTTGAAAAGTCAACCTGTCAATAGAGCTTTTCTTTCGCTTGCTCGCTTTTGGCTTACTCAAGAAAGACCGTGCATGAATCGAGTAAGATTCGAAACCAAGCCTAACAGCCGTGTGCTTGCTATGACTATCGGTTTATCAATAAACGGATGCTCACACTCGGAAAAAAAAAAACAGCTCGACGAGAGAGAACAAGATTGTCTAGTCCAGAAGTTTGGGCTTCAGCGACCTCAAAGGTTTAACTTGATTCAGGCAGAACCTCACAGAACCTTCTTTTTCCCCCACACTCAAGAAGACAAAAGGAAGCTCTGCTCACAGGGAGGTGAAAAGTTGATTTACTTTCTTTTTCCCACTGGATCCACAAGTTTCCTAAGATAAATGTTTGGCCAGGATGTAACTGTCGTCAAATACATTTTTAAAAAATATTTTAAAAGTGTATAATCGAAGTATTAGCACCTGACAGTCATGTAAGTTAACTGCAACAAGTAATTTTTTTTAAAGATTTTTATTTTTTCGTAATCTTCGAATTTTTTAAAACGCCTTCGTCAACTTTTGATATATAGTCATCGGTGAGTATTCGTAATGGGCGTGCGTCGTCGGAACTGTTTATTAGAAATTCATTGGTAACATATATGCCGGAGGCCGAATTTTTGCACATAAATCTATCCTCATTTCTCGTAATTTAAACATGAGTATACTGTTCAGAATTCAAGAATCGAAAGAAAATACTTTTGTAGATTAGAAGACAGAAAAAAGCTGCTGGAAGTATGAGCAACTTGTGGAAACCAGTGCAATGAAAGTAAAAGAATAAGAATCAACGAGCAAATTAATATACAAACAATGTTAGGTTTAGTAGGCCATTTTACCTGTATGTAATGTCCGCAAGGTGGATTCACGCAAAAGCCTGTTTTGCTACCATACTGAAAGTTGTTTACTTCGTCGTCCCACTTCTTCACGCGGGTCGTTGGATCTGGGAGCTCGTAGTTATCTTTAGCCAGATTCTGGCCTTAAGAATCAAAAAGAGGGCCAGTTGTCAAGAAGCTGTCATGGAAGTATAGAAAGGGTGCAAGAGAGAAACTGTTCGTGCTAGTATTACTATGACGGCATTAAAAACTGCCCACTTTTTAAGAAAATACATCTTATAGCGAGTTCTGGAGGACACCAAACATGGGAAATGAATAAAATAATGTGTTTATTTATCTTCGTTGTTTGTGTCCTGCAAAGACTCGCAGTCATGCTAAATTTAAATATACTTGAACTATTTTAATTATGAAGCATGCTGAGCCATGTTTAAACATATCATGATTAATCGACAGCACAAAATCAGTGATAGGACGGTTGATTTTTGCGCATTTTTTAGTAAATCCTATCGAAAGTCATTACGCTATTCGCAAGTGTGAACAGTGCGAGCTTTTATTCCCTTTTTGATGACTTTGCTAGCATACTAAGGAACAAAAAAACGACAGAGATAGAGAAGAGAGAAAACTGAAAAAGATTGTTATTTTCCTACAATCTCGATCTTCAGCCTCTCTAGCGAAGTTTCTATCCATCGAGTAGGATTTTTTGCGCATTCTGGCCATCTATTTTTAGGAAGCAATTCCGCTTTTTTCGTTTTCTATAGCGTCTGGAAAATCATCCGCAATTTCTTGAACTGCAGAAAGCCAAAACAGTTTAGCTGCCACACAACTGCCATGTGTGTCAGTGGTGGGTGATTTTTATAATTATTCCATTACTGATGTCAGCAACCTATACAAAAATTAATTCCGTGCTTCAAAAAATAGCAAGCATCTTTCCATTCAAATTAGCCTGGCATGTATAAGCTCATCAAAAACGAAAATTATTTTCAACGAATACTAAATTAAGGTAAGGAACTACATTAGGAATGATAGAAACTTACCCATTCTTCCTTTCAAATTCAAAGGTAGTGGATATTCTTTGCCAAAGTATAGGAAACCATGCCACCATTGACATTTATTTACCCACATTTGAGCCAAATTCCCCAGATTTTCATCCCAAAACTGAAAGAGAAAGAAAAAGATATGGTGAAAAATAAGTAATTCATAAAACCTTTATCCCTCTCCTGTAAGAGAATAAAGGACTGAACAGCTCACTTTCACTTGTGGAGATGGAATCTTATCATGAGGGCGGCAAGTATAACAAAAAACGGGGGTCGCAACTTATAATTATTTAGTCATTATTGATGGGCCCTAACAGAAACCATTCTAAAATGTAGCAAATCACCCTGGGTTTACCTTCCTATGTATTGCTTAGAGTAACATTTTTATGTTATCATTACTGTATCTCAGAGTACAGGCTCAGCAGTACTTTGTAAGCTTGAGTTACATGGTCGTAGACAAGAAAACTGTGCTTAAAATTTGGATTAATCTTGGGTTAAACTTAACCTTCTTTCGAGGAAACGGGCCCTGAAGTCCTTTCAACCAAAACTAACTAACCACCAAACTGTGTCCAGTAAACGATATGTTTTCTTCTCTTATTAGCAGTAAATACCCACCAAGTATTCCATGTCTGCAGCAGAAGGTGTCACATTTGACCGAAATTTGTTATGATCGTCCACAAACTTCTCTTTTAATTCCGGCGTTAGTTTGCAAGTAGCAAAATCTGCTCTCGTTGGCGGGTTTAGGTCGACTCTTACGACAGTTGCTTTAACTGCCCTGTCCTTAGACTGAAACTGTATAACAAAGCACAGTATAATAACAGGAGTTAATTTCCAAGGCATGCCTTGACAACTAAGTCTTCCTTGTGGAAACATGAATAAACCCCGATTCATGTTAGCTCCGCTTCGTTTAAAGGTTCTCTGCTTTTCATTAATTTTAAACAGTAGATCATACGCTCACTAAGTGGTCCGTTAATGACCTAATTATAACGTCTTTTGTGATCGTATGCGAAAACACACTGTTGGGCGACAAAATCAACATGCAGCAAGGGAATGATGCTTTTCAGAAAGAAGACAAAACTTTAACTTACGAAGTTCGTAATTCACAATACCAGGATTAAAAAAGAAAAACAGAAAAGGAACAAGTAAAACAAGGTCCGATAACAATTGGAAGTACTCCACGGACTCAGGTACCCGCTTAAAAAGGTTAGATTAAAGTAACCCTGACTCGTTGGAAAACATCAAAAGGTCAGAAATTCGCGTTGCCCTCAATATACCTTGTTTGTCCAACGAAACTTTCCATAACCATATGATTGTTTTCAATTACTCTCGACCGAGATTCAGACGAAACTGGAAACGGTGGGCGTTCTGCAAAATTTCAGGGACAAACGAGGTGCATTGTGTGTCAAATGCAAAAATGGCGAATTAACGCGTTGAGAGCCTCTCTTGTCTGATGATCATCGTTGCCAGGAGGCGATATGGGCTCCTGTGAATGGGTCGCAGCCAAATGTCACGAACACTTCAGTTATCCATTAAGAGAAAGCTTTTTTCTCTCGGTTGCTAAGTTGAGTCATATTATATTTATTGTATTCGGCAAACTGTTCTCTGGACCGGGTCGTTCGAACCTGGGTTAAGATAAACCAGGGTTAGAGCGAAATTTGAACTCAGATATGAGAGCTTAAAAATCAAATTCAGTTTAATTCTCTTTGCCCACAATTTCACGATTGGATACTCTAAAAAAGAGTAGAGAAAATCATTCGATAGAGTGCTTTTGATGAAAAGAAACCCGGGTTAGTGCCAACCGGCGTTCGAACAACTGAGCCCTGGATACAGTTATAGTGAGAATATTGACAAATATCAAATATGTCCGTCATACCAGAAACAGTTTCACCAACTTTAGTTCTTGAGCCGCAATGTCTTAATTCTGTCAGAGAACCAACCCACGCCATCCAAATAGGAAAACTATAGAAATTCCTCTGTTCTCTCACTGAATCTAGGTTTAAACTCAAGAACTAAAGGTGGTGAGGCCGTTTCTAGCATTCTTTTTGCGCCATCTCCACAATTGCATAACGCCTGGACCTGCTCACATCTTTTTGCTCCACCCTCACAACCTGATCACCTGGAACAGGCTACTAGCATGACTGACGTAACCTCATAGGAAATTAAAAGTCGTATCACAGGAAAGTTTTTTTCAGGTTCACAGTGTTATCGAACTGGAAAAACAAACATCATTGGAAAGGTCCTATATATACAATACCATTCTCTGACTGTTACGTTACATTCCATTGATTGTATGTGGCCTGGACTTAAGAGGACGCTTTCTGTAAAGATTCGCGTAATTCCTGAAAGGTCGTCTTTAATTCTCCACTTTATTTTTTTATGGTGTTCATACCCAAAAGATCTACCGAAGCTGCCTTGAATTACATTTGTATTTTATATACCCGACTGAGTAGGGGCCTACAACACTTTAATCAGCCTTTACAACAACACTTTAAGTTATAACACTGGCTTTGCTTCCCATAGAACTGTTTAGACTTACGTCTTGGTAATAAAATACTCAAGCTACTGAGTCGCACCAGGACATTGGAAAGATAGTTATTATTACTATTATTATTATTATTATTATTATTATTATTATTATTATTATTATTTAACTTTGCAGAACACCTCTTGTAATTCCAAATGACGTGGATGACCGTGTGATCGAATGAGTAACAAAAATTTTAAACTTTTAAGGGCTTACTACAAATTAAAGCAGGTTAAAAGCGTTTTGTTCAGTTTAGAAGGTTGCTGGTGATCGTCCAAAGGTTCGGCTTTATGGGTCTGTTTTCAGTTCGTGTTTAGGTCAGCTTCTGGCCAAAAAATCAGAACACTAACTTGAGATGGTTTCCCAAAGCACGACACGTTTACACGATTCTTTGAGATATTGCACATTTCTAGTGCGAAAGCACAGGCAGCCAAGCACAGTATGAGAGTTCAATTTTTAATTAGGTGCGGTACGATATTGTGTAATCTTCAAAATGGCAGTGAACATAAAGGATTTGTATGGGAATTCAGGTAAAATATTCAAACAAGAAGATAGATACTCTGTGGAATTTTCCATAAAAAACGTTTTACCTTATTTAGCGATTTATTTCACTCCCAAGTTTGGAGTGGGAAAGATAGATTTCTGGTGACACTCTATAGACATTTCTAACACATTAAATCGGGGATTAGACCCTTAGGGAGGTCTTTCCACCTCCCCGTATACCCTGGGGCATTATGCCCCCCTAGAGAGGATTGCCACCTACCACCTTAGTCCCAGAAAGTTTACGGGATAGACAAAGTGAACTGCAGTACTGACCGGAGAACATTTTATTTCTTACCTTTCCACACAATAATTCTGGTCTGACGACTAGCTTTTTGCCTTTAGAGTAAGAGTTGTGAATTGGAAGCAAAAACATGTAATTTTGATTTTAAAAAAATGAAGATGACGAAGGAAATTTCAGGTTTCAGATGCTAAAAATTTACTGTACTTTTGTAGGTGATTAACTATGTTAACTAAAAAATTAAAGCAACTGTAGTTCACTGTGCATTAACGTCTTTACTTGTGGAAGGGGCATTTGTCTTCGCAGAGACTGAACCTCTTTTGAGCGTCCAAATTATGTTCCATTTGGACTCTTCGACGGCATCTTGCAACTTGCAAGTAGAAGTAGAATTAATTGGAGATTCACAAATTCGTTTTAAGGTGTCAAAGACCTTTCCTGAGGGGCATGCTACGTGACTGGTGACGCCATGCGAACAGGCTATGTACGATTTGCAGTTCCTTGGAGCTTGATAATGGCCGTTTTGTTTTCCACCACAGAACAAGACTTCTGACTCTAAAATAAAGGTAGAGATTTATTGACTTTTTTTCTTAAAAAATGCAAAAATAAACTGTAAAGAAGCAAGAGAAATCAAATGCTTTTAACACTTCATAAATGAAGAGTATTTTATCACACACATTTCAATTTATGATTTTCGTGGCAAAAATTTCCAAAACCACACGAATTATTTTGTATGTCACAACAAAAGCACAAGACGAGTTAACCCTTTTTTAAGGGAAATCACATCCTAACCTTGTGTCTTTATTTCATGAATAAAATGCGGGCGATTCACATTAATATCATGAAGGACGTCACTGAAGTGCTTATTTCTGGCAGTTTAACTAGTTTGACTGGTTTTAAATCGATCATTTCATAGTATATTTAACAAGTCCTTATTTACTCATCTCTATTAATGAGGACGAAGCTCTTTCTTACACAAAACATGATTGTTCACTTATACCCCGCATTGGAATTTTGCTCTTCCTCATTTTTATATTTATTTTTTATTTCCCTCCACTACATTAGGACATGACGCCCATGGTTTAAAATGTAGCATTACATCATCGATTTACAATCTCTAAAACGTATCTTATGACCTTATAAACTTACACAAAAATCTGTAACATTTATGTAATGCATATGCATTCCTCCGCAGGTTATCGACGAGACTTCCATCACCGCAAAAAAGGCTAACTCGTTGCGCCCTGTACTACTATCTCCTCTACCTCGTGTTTACATTCCATAATATGGTCATGATAGTTAACTGAACGTTTCTTAATTCAAGATGATATTTGCTAGTTAGCATCTTCAATTAGTCTCTTTAATCTCTTGCTGGAAATCATTTCTTGCACCGATATACTCGAAATATACACTAAGACACAGTGTATCATTTTTTGCAAATCGTGCATATGCACGTGCCAAAGGTGATGTGTGCTTTAGCCCATGCAAAGAGCCATGATGGCTTTTTTCATACTTGTCCTTACTTATTTATAATGAGACCTGCTAGACTTTGAGTTAAAAAATCTTTGATACCCACCATTCACATTACAGCTTCGAGGACAGTTATCCATCATCCAGCTAGAGTTGGACTTGTCACATTCCCCTGTGACTGCCCAAGCGGGGCACGCTGCGTGTCTGTCATAAACTGTAAAGGAAAACATTGAAAGGTTGATTTTAGAATATCAATGAATACAAAGGCATATAGGACTTTTATCCAAAGAATTCATTGTTTTGAAGTAAACGAAGAGTAAAGGCCATTTTTGTCTTCCTCTTTACACTACTTAAAATTAAAATCAAGCTTTACAAAGTATACTCGCTTATTCAGTAGGTCCTTACCAATGCCTGCTTGATAGAGATCCTTGAGGGTTCGAGGAGCTCATGATGACAATATAGGGAATGTGAGCGGCGAATTATTGAAATGTATTAAACGCAACTACAAAAATTCAAATGATGAGGCTCGTGAAGAGACAATTATCAGTCTCACCTCTGCAAATTCCACAGCTTTTTCTACATTCTCTGTTTATCAAATTTGCCTCAGCCTTATTTTGAGGACCACACCCTCCGAGTTCTTTTACCCGCGAAGGACAGCTGCTAGGATCTGTGTCTTTACAGTCTAAACAAACGATGTAAAACAACAAGGCAAACTTAATATATATTTTTGAACAACTATTATAATTTGCAGTCTGTCCACTTTGAATCAATATGAAGTGGTGATGATCAGAAGGTTCAAATGGTGAATAGCTCAGCTCTTACTTTCGAGTTTATCTTATGGTTGCAACTCTAGCTTCTTTTATTCTTTGCCCCCATCTTATCCGCGAGTTTTATAAGCCAAAATATCGAACAAAGTGCTGGCTACTACTTAAAAAGACGAAGTGTCACTAAGACCGCGCAGTGTTATTCAGTAATTAAAATCTCCGATCTGTTGTTAAATAGAATTTATGAAAGTAGATAAATGGTTTTTCTACTGGCCCTTTACAATTATTCCTCCTTAACATTGTTGTTGATAAATAGGTAATAAGTAGTTACAGAATGGCTGTTTTATCGCTAAGATGCTTACGGCAAAATACTTCTTGTTATCGGTTTTACCTCCGCATTGATTGCAACTTTTCCGGCAATTGGCTAGCATCCAATCTTTGTTCCTTTCACATTCAGCAAAGTAGGCCCAGCGAGGACAGTCTGGATTCGAATCATTGCAAGCTGTAAAGGGAAAAGGTTCTCGGTGATTCAACTCTATAATCGAAACCAGCGTTTTAAGAATTGCTGCAAACAACTTTATTACATCTAACCCGTTTTGAAATCGGGGAAGTCAATCTAATCACCCTTGCAAATAGAAGTACCAAGAACCAATTTTTACATTGAGCCAGTATGTAAAAGAGAAAAAAAGCGGGAGCGGAAACGCTTTCAAATGGGCTCATTTTGTATGGAAAACGGAAATTAAGCGATTTAGAGCAACAAATGCGATTTAACAACGATAAAATTTAGAACAGCACTGATGTGATTTAGAAAAGATGCGAAGAAAAGCATACTATTTAATAAAAAGTTTAAGTTGTCAAGTGGATACTTTTAACTCAATAACAATACACATTTACCTTTCGGTGCCCGATGATATTTACAGCTGACACAGCAGTTTGGTAGCATCCATGTCGGGTTTTTTTCGCACTCTCCACGTGCTGCCCACGCCTCACAGCTCGGATTTTTATCGGCTTTGCAAACTAACAAAGTGTATACATGAAAGAGATTGGCTCTTAGTGTATGTTTATTGGTTCGACTTACAAATGTCATTTCTTTTGAAAGCCAGCAGCCGGTATTTGTATCTACGTTACGCTGAGCGAAGAATTAAAAATATCGGGAACGAAGACACATAGATAGCCTGAGTATCACGCCTTCCTAAGGGGCTAGGGGAGAGGGGATTTTAGATGCGGGAGGGGGGACGGGGGAGAAGAGAAAGGAAGGGCGTTTCTCTCCTTCAGCTCTCTCCCTTTTTCGCTTCCATCTTTCCCCTTTTCCCCCAGAAACACCTGATACTCAGGCTAACATATAGAAAGAAAGCAAACACACAAAAAAGAGGGCAGATTTTGATAAAATTGAGGGTTTCAATAATTATTTGGGTTTCAGCTGCTTCCTCCACTGCATCCCCCTGGGACTATGAGCTTGCATGCGCGTCTGAGGCCAGGTTCAACCTCCTTTTCAGGGTCCTACTCGAGGATTGGGCTGGTACAATTTTCACATCATAAAGAGTTATTTTAGACGAAGCATCCTTTTAAAAACTTTGCCAGTAACAGCTGCCACAGTTTTTCGTTTTGTGACGAAACTAAAGAGTTCCGATTTCACTGGCTGATTTATCAGGGAGTCATGAAAGAGCATAATGGAACATCTAGATTGGTGGAATATGGCTCTGAGGAATACATTACACAAGTACATTTTATGTATAAGTAGTAATGTTCCAACCTTGTGAAGCAGGTCCTTTCGTCATTGGCACTGGGGTCGCAGTTGTTGGGCTTATCACTGACGTTCAAGGATAAAAAAATGTTTGTATGGCTTAATGATTACGAATACAGTAAAAACCTACGTGTAAGAACCTAGTGGTGTAAGAATCTGCTGGCAGAAATTTTTCATTTCAATGCCCAAAAATATAAGAATCTGTTAAGCTGAGCAAGATCAAGCAGGTTTTTATATCTGGGTTACAGTTAGAGTATGAGAAAGATTTTTTCCAAGGAGTTTGACTTCGATTTTGCAGATTAAAACCAGACATTATGGCAGACATAATATAATATATGTCAAGGCATGGTACTCACATGATAACTCGCCAGGTCAGGCTGTGCCAGTTACTGCAAATCTAGCCAATGAGGTTATAGGGCGGTGTCAGGGTTAAGTAAGTATATATTAAGGTTATTTATTATTTGTCCTAGAAATTCTTCCTTCTCTCCCTTGTCATCAACTCGGTCAGATCACGAGGGCAGGCACGTCCTTTGAATATATTCTCTTTTCTTTTTTACAGTTCTTTGTTTATATTTTAAATCTGTTCAATTATCAGAAAGTATCGTAACCGGAAATGCAAGCAGAGCTCGCGCAGTGTTGGGCCTTGTTTTGAACACATGCCTTGAGATAAATTATATTAAAAAATACTGAAATAAATGTTAACTTTACTTATTTATTTAAGTTGTTTTTTAATATACAGCTCTTGTTGTAGAAATAAGAGTACATTCTGTGATCAAGTGAATAAATTTAAATTTAAGGATCAAACCCATGCAAGTTTATTTGTTTTTCGGGCAATCAACAGAAAAGTTAAGAAGATAATTATAAGAACATGCTAAGGCCACATTGCCAACAACTATATAACCCATGCAAAACACAAAAAAATCTTTTTTGCCTGATTTCAAAAAATGTAGGTTCTTATAAGAGGGTTTGTACTGTAGTTTAAAGCTGGTGCAGTCACTGCCTAATATTGGCTTTATTATTCAAAATGGTTTTTAGCTTCTTTAAAGTATGTTGAATAAAAGCCATAAACATTTACATTATCAATTGTTGCTAAAAAAAAAAAAAAACTTGTCGAATTGTAGCCCTTTTCAATTTCAGCCAAAAACCAAGCAATGGCAGCCCCTTTAGGGGCTCAAGCTTTGAAGTGGTGCTCTTTAGGAGATTTATGTTGAACTCCTTGAAAAACCCGGATAAAAAAACATAAAAAGTAAAAAACGAATTAAAAAACGACCGTTTTACAGTCCAGGGAAGGCAGGTTTTTAGCTGCCCTTCTTCCTTGCACCTGCGCGGGAGTATCTGTTTGCTTGTACATCCGAGGACAACTTTTTTCCGCGTCATAACCGGTCATACAAGACACAACAGTGGCAACTAAAGATAATTATAGCTGACACAGTTTGTCGTTTTACGACAAAACTAACGAGCTTTTTCAGAAAGACGTAATTTATTGCTATATAACTACCCAAGCTCTCACCTTTTGAAGCAGGCCCTTTCGTCATTGTATTTGGTGAGGGTCCGATTGGAGCTGCAGTTGTTGGGCTAGCCACTGCAGACGTATATAAAGGTATAATAGATTTATATGAGAGAAAGTGGTTAATGATTAACAAGGGTTGACTGGAAGATGAAACAATGACTGCCTTCTTCAAAATGGTTTTAAGGTGGCTCGATGGGATTTTTTAGGGTCAATACCTCCCATGTCTGAGCGCTAGCTACGTCACAATTCAGAAAATAAAGATTTAGAAAAATTAGTAAACAGCTGTATTAGATGAAGATGAAAATTTGTTACGATCAGGGTTAAATGTCATAGCAACGAAATGCCGCCATTACCTATGCCGCCGTATTCTCGGCACAGGGAACTTTTTTCCAAAATCGTTCAAGGAAGCTTTTTACTCCAATAGCTGCCTGGATGATCTCAAATTTTAAGCGAATTAAATCTACGACAGCGTAATGGAGATATTTTTAAAGAGATGAAGTTTTTATGATTGCAAATTCAGTGTAAAACTGGAAATCGTAATGTTCGGACGTTATCTTTAAAAGCGAGGGGATTCTTAGATACAAATTTTTAATTACCTCATAGTAGTTTCATTCACTTTCAAAACGTGATTGAAAAGATCATGGGATAGTCTTAGTCGATCGCAAGAAAGAGGGATTTGATTAGTACTGATGCAATGAGTGCGGGGTTGGAGAATAGCAATTGACCCGCGAATACTTGCCTGTAGTTTGCGGTGCATTACTGGGAGTAGAAGTAGTTAGAGGAGCCACTGTGGTGGTGTATTTGCCGCTACCGTCATCTGAAGGTGAAGAAGACAGCACCAAACTATGAATTATTATTAGGCAATAACATCTTTAAATTTCAAAGAAATTTCCGAAATTCCTTTAAATAAGGCAATCAGGGTAGTTTCCGATAAGCCTATAGGTACTGCGCGGTGTGGAAGAAATTTTTGCTCATGCTGGTTCCGCAAGAGGCAGAACAAAGGCTTTTATTGCCATTGGGACGTAATATAATTATCCTTAAATTGTAAATTCAAAAGGTTTATTTCAGCCCCAAAGTACTTTTTTAAAATCTCGTAAAATGACAGCCATTCGATGCTGTCCTTCAGCAAACGAACGCATGCAATCATTATTGTTTATATTTTACGTCTGGTTTAAAAAGCTGTATAGACGGTCTTGGAAATTCCTTACCGCAAATCATACAAGAGGCCATACAGGTTTCCTTCACGGACTGTTGCATACATACATCAACATTGTTCGCCTTATTCCACTTGATTAAATCAGAACATGGAGGATTCCCTGTCCAGGTGTCTTTACAAACCACTGCATTGGAAACAAACAATAACAAAATAAATGACAATAGGTAGACTTCACTAACTTAAATAACCCGAATTAAATTGTAAAAATTCTTAAATATAATTACATGTAGTTGCAATTATTAAACACTTAAAAGTCCTAACCAGAAGACACGCAAATCTTTATATACTGCCCATACCCATGCACTGTAGTAAAGGTTTAGTGTAACCTCCTTGAGTTTTTTACTTCTTATATAAGATCAGAGGAGGATGGAGTGAACGTCTTCTCACAGTGCATTGCGATTGTGTTTCTTACAATCTGTTGTTACGAATAAAGGATGCGAGATATGACGCTAGGTTAGGGATCCGTCAGGTCAGGTTTCATAGAATGTTAAAATGAACGAAATAATCATGGAATATAAATTCAAGAAGAACCTTTGTTGAAGTCCAGGACTAATTATTTTCACTTGGAAGGATGAACTGAGCTGAACTCGGTTGACCGTAACGCTCAATTAATGAAATCGGTCGCTCAGTCAGCACCATTTTGCGGCGATAAATAGGAATTTAGAATAGACCAATATATGTTGTTTGCTTTAATTGTTTGACTTTTTGCATCAGCGGATCTACGTCAACGCACGATCTCGTTTTCAGAAGAACAGTTTCCCTTTATATGATAGTCAGCATCTTTGCAAAAATCGCATCGCATTGTATATTATCAGCTATCATTATCAGTACTATTTTGAAACCACAGAACCACCGCGACTAACCTAAACATTTGCACCTCCGCTCGGCTCACAGGCGCGCTGGTTTTGCATTGCAAGAGTGATTAGAAGTTTGCAACACTGTACCTGAACAATCCGGCCCTGTCCAAGGTACTGGGCACGAGCAAGTACAGCTCTGCTTATTGACAGTCCCGCCGTTTTGACATTGCATTACACATTCTTGAATACAAAAAAAGAAAGGAAAAGGAAAAATAGAAAGACAGTCATGTCAACTAAAATAAGGACAGTTAAAGAAAAAATGTTACCAATAATCGTTAAGGGGAAAGTGCATTCATTCGTCATGATTTAATCTGTATTTTCTGGAATGTGCACGGTTTTTATGTTTATTTTAGTTAAATTGTTTTTGTCCCATGTAAAAAAAGTTCCGTTTAAGTTCTCTTTGTTTCCTTTTTTTTTTACCGTGAAGGCGAAAATTCCCCCCCAAGGGCTCCGTGTTATGCCACTAAATGGTATCCATTATTTAAGTACTATAATAGCCACTGCCAAATAATGGCTTATTAGGAATTTACGAGAGAGTCCACACTGAACAACTTACTGCACAGGTTGCACATTTTGGGACACTTCTTTTCCATCAGTTCGGGGTGCGATTTGCACGTGGCTATTGTAAAAATCCCTCCACATTGTTTGTCAAAATCAGCACACTCTCCTGGAGAAGTAACATTTCCTTTGTAAATTCTTGAATCCAATCGTATACCTTTTAAGGAAACACCAGCACAGCACTAGCTGTCTCTGTTTTTATGGGCACAAACGTTTGCGTCATTACGTTGGCGTTATCATAACTTTCACTTTAACATTCAACCTACAAAAGTTAAATCACATAACTGTGGTCTAATTCCCTAAGATATTTTGGAACAACAGTCTCTGTCATTTTCCCTTGGTTAAAGTCTGCTTCGTATCGTAAAACTTAAAGGCCTAGGCCAAAAGACGAACTTTTCATGAGACGAACCAAACTCCAAATAATATGGGTCGACATAAATTAAGTTAAGATTGTCTGTTGGGTCAGACGTCGAACTTTGGACGCGTCGAACCAATCAACTGATTCAGACCAAGAAGCAGTTTTAATAAATTTTCTCCCGAACCAGGCTAAATATACATTATGATACAAATTTGTAATTTAGTAGTTTAGTCCATCGAATGTGAAGATCGACGTTTTTCCCGGAGACGATCTTCAATTATTTTTACGCTCGAGGCAGACGGATAGAACGTGTTGGTCGATTCGAACTCATTCACACGAATTTAACTGAGCCAGACGTCGAACTTTGCATGAACTTATCTCCCTATGTTTGGTTCGTCTCATGAACACTTGGACGTTTGGCCTAGGCCCAAAGCTGATAACAAGTTTCGAAGCTTACTTCCGGTCGTATTTCAACTGTTTTTATACTGATCTTCGTTATTATTCGTTGCTTAAAGCCATGTACTTACTGCATAGATTGTTGTAGCAGAATCCAGAGCCAGAAGCGCATTTAGTACATGGTGTGCCCGTCTGGTAAGGTGTGTGGCTTTTATCTGACATCACGACCCTTATGCGCATAGAAGGAGAGGCACAAATTCAGTAACTATGACTAGAACGAAACATAAAGTGCAAGCTCACGTTTTGATGTACGAGATCAAGAAGTAAGGAAGTTAAAGGACATGTACATAAAACGTTAAAAACGAACGATAAATCCGACGTTTCGGAGTAGTCATGACCCCATTATCAAGGAAAAATGTTTTCGACCATGCAAATTACAGCATTTAAAGCGATGTGGCGCGAAATTAGCATAACAGGGTGCGAAGATTATGAAAATACTTTCGCAAGAAAAGAGTCTGATTGCACGTTGAGATTTGGCTTTAAAGTTCTTATGACAATAATTTTTGTACACTAAACAGACAAATTTGTTCCTACATTTGTTAAGCACTTCGAAACGTTTCAGCAAGTCCTGAGGGACCGCCCCGTGCACGTTCTTGTAATCATTGGCAGTGGCGGAGGACTGTTGTTTATGTCCTTTGACACGATTGTGTAAATGTCCGCGTGTGTAACCTACATATAAGCCTGCATCACACAGGCCACCTTGGAAGTTCTAAACTACACACTGAAACGTTTCGAAGTGCTTAAGAAATGCAGGAACAAATTTGACTGTTTAGTGTACGAAATGCCTTTCATAAGAAGCTTAAACCCAAATCTCAACGTGCAATCAGTCTCTATTCGTACGAAAGTATTTTCATAATCTTCGCACCCTGTTATGTTGATTTTCGCGCCACATCGCTTTAAATGCTGTAATTTGCAAGATCAAAAACAGTTTTCCTTGATAATGGGGTCATGACTACCCCGAAAAGTCGGATTTTATAGTTCGTTTTTACCGTTTTACGTCTTAAGAAATCTGTTTTAAAGAACATGTAGAATGAGAAATACATTTAAGCCATGGACGAGTGAAATATGGTGAGAAAACAAAAATGACTAATGCCAAATCACTAATTTATGTTGGACCGAGTATTTGAGCCCTATTATAACCTGAATTTAGGCCACCTTTAGAATATTGGTAAGCGACGCACACTAGAGACAGAAAAGAATTCTCAGACAAGCCTAACAAGTTGACGCATGATCAGGCCACTGGTGCCTAAACAGCCAATACAATTGGGGAATGATCAGCGCTTGGCGTTCAGCGTAAGCATCAAAAGTTAAGACAAAAACTACAATGGGACTGAATTGCATTTTACTGACATGTTGCACGAGCCGATTAATAGGCTCGTTCATGCTGATATTCATTATTTTCACATAGACCATAATGCACCTTGTATTCTCCGCTAAAACTTTGCATAACCATTGTTTCCAATTTCTCCTGTGTAATACATTCGTCCCAGGAGAGATCGAATACAATGTTTATGCAACATGTCCCAGGAGAAATCGAAGACAATAGTTATGCAACTTTTGTTTTCTTGAGGGGGAGGTAAACAAGGTGCTTTATGGTCTATGAGAAAATGTTGATATTGTGACATCTTTCTGGAAGACTATGATGTGCATTCGTGGGAGTAGGGGGGAGGTGGGAGCAAAGGACGAACAAACAAACAAACGACTACTCAAGGACAGCTGTATGCTCAACTCAACCGGTATTTATCACATAACATGAAATTTGCCTACAATAACATTAAAAAAGACTGACAAAACTTGGATACTCAAGAAAGGCACTGCCGGACAGTAATCAAGGCTTAGCTTGTGAAATATAATTTGACACCTGCTGTTGAAAGTTCCACAACAGCGTACTCCTGTACGAAAGAAAAGACCAGAGAAGAAAGATGCTGTTTAAAAAATGCTTTATCTACACCAGTGCGTTATCCTGTAACTTTGCTTGGAGCACTAAATGCCAATCTCATCAGAAAATAAATATAAATACTTTTATTTACCTATCGTAGTCGCAACCAACAAATGACCCACCGGTGTTTTGACCATTACCAAAATTAGGGCACAAGTTGACGGCGCAGCCAATGTACTTGGTTTTCGCCCAAGCCAACTGAAGGAAAAGTAAACAATGATTCTAGAAACCGGTTGCATAAAACTTAATAACGGCGAACGCTAACTGAGCGTAACGTCACATTAGCTGCTATTACCCAGCTGAAGACCGGCAGTTAATAAGATCTGTTTAACTGGCCTCTGTGCTGTGCTTTTACCAGATAAATTTTAAGGGGCCTGAGCATTAATGCGTTGACATGGTAAATAAACTATGAAAGATGCAAACTTTAAACAACTTGGGTCAAAAGTGATCGATTCAACAGGAAAATAAGCTAAGGGAATTTGTGTAGAGCAAGCATTGTAAAAGCAATAAGGAATTGCGAACAAAGCGTGTAACTTAATCTTGTTTCGTGGTTGCCTTAAGATGCATGTTCCAAATTAAAAGGTGCTGGTAATTTAACAAAACAATGTTCAAGAAATGCCACAAAAATTCTATTTGAACCCAAAATTGCCCTCATCCTTATTGGGGTAGAAACAATAATATAGCATTATGGGCTTATTTTGTAGTATAACTTGGTATAATTTGTTCGGACGTCGTTTCAGAAATGCAATGGTAAGTTGGAGGCCGAATTATGCATAGAAAAAATACCCTGGCTTATTTCTCAGAATTGTTGGCTTAATTAATAGAAATATTTGCTCAAAATTTGAGATGTGCTCAAAGATATAGCGACAGCATTTCATGGAAACCTCTACGACAGTAGTAAGAGTAAAATCAACGAGCAATCCTCCTTTGATAAAAGGAAAAGAAAAAAATCAACTTGTCGTTGGCTATTTACCTGAATGTAATGCCCACAAGGTGGACTCTTACAATAGGCATTTTGAAGTCCGTATACAAAGTTTCCTTCCTCGTTGTCCCACTCCTTTACGGGGGTCGTTGGATCTGGAAGGTTGTAAGTTTGTCGAGCGAGGTTCTGACCTTTTAATAATCAGACATAAATTAATTGTTAAAACCCTGTTGTGGAAGTACTAAGAGGGTGTATAAGAGAGGATCAGGAGTTTTCGAGAGATTAATAGCATCGAAAACTATCTCAAGTATCATACGGCGTGGCTCAATTAAATACAAACTTCGGTGAGAACGTATGATCGTTTGACAGTACCTTCCGCCAAATTATCCATTTCTGAAAATATATCATGAGCGGAAATTAAAAAAACAACAACATATAAACCAGAAAACAATAAATTCTGTAAGAGTGAAAAGATCACTGACACTACAATTTGACAGAGGAACATGAAGTTCATTGAACACATCTATGCAAAGAGAGCTGAGGACGATTCAGAAAAGAGGCAGCCTAGTATGTTAAACTATGAAAAGCAGTAACTTTTGATCATGAGGAATGACCAACGGACCGCTTGGTACAGGTACGTTGACCATTTGTACGTGTAATCTTGTGTGGTACATTTTCAAACTTGGTCGCCAGTCATTTCCCAGTTTTTAGTTGGCCTAACATGAGTCCATGACATTCAGAATTTGTTTCGGCAGAAATAAATCCTAGACAAGCAGAAACGGTGCCAATCAAGGATTCCGAAATTTTCACGCTTTGTACCCGAACACGGATGTTTGGCTGGGAACCGGGAGAACTGAAATGGTGCAGGGTTCACAACTTCCGGGGTACCCGATATGTAAGTGTGTTCGCTCCTTTTATGGCAGTTTGAAATTTGCGCGTGGCAGGATGTTTTGGGTATGCAACGCAATGGACTGCCTAGTAATGACTTAGAACGGTGTGCTTATACTCGGTGCTCCCTTTAATGCCCGGATACAGGGTCTACTGCACATTGTATTCGCGCATCGTGACCAGGCTTCAAATGAGAACATAGCCTCAAAACCCAAAACCTGATTATGAGATAGTTTGTTCACATTTAAAGCGCGGGGACTTACGAGAACCGTGATTTTTTACGCTCATTTTGCTTGGGTATTATAGCTCACCCTTCATCGGTGATTAAAAAGAAAGTTTTTTTTATTACGGAGGAACGCATGATTTTTTTACGTTTACAGATTACATGCAGTATGGGTTTTTAACAACTACTAAATGAGGCTGAGTATGAAGCGAAGAATAAGGTAAAGCAATTTGGAGGGTGGCCTTGGCGGTAGTGCACCCTCCGAGCTATGCATAATTCCTAATTCAAGCGCAAAATTTAATTTTTGTTTGTATCCATGAAAACATATATTTTCAAATAGCCTTAATTTCTTTTCTTTAAGAAGAATTTTCCCAAAACCAGACCGCTCTGGGCACTTCAACGCTTCAAAAACAGTTGACATCCATTAAGTTGGATTTTTTCCCCATCTTTTTGGGACAGTAATTTGGTTATTTACGTCTTTGTATAGTGGTGACATCGTCCGCTATTTTTGTTAACTCTGCATGCACAACGCTCAGGCAGGCCTGATTAAAGAATTATATTTAACGACTATAATTAAAGAATGATATGTATAAAGTTTTCAAGTAATTTGTAGAGACTCACCCATTCTACCTGTCAAATTCAAAGGCAGTGGATATTCTTCACCAAAATATACGAAACCATGATACCATTGACATTTATTGACCCACATCTGAGCCAAATTCCCTAGATTTTCATCCCAGAACTAAGAGTGCCAGAAATAAAATTGAATTATACTGAAAGTTAGTAGCAATAAAAATATTGTATGCTTCTCATTTAAGAGATTTGGAAGTGAAAGAAGGATGAAGGTAAAAGGATGGAGGCTAGAATTAGTAATTAAGGGAAGGGCAGCAAATAACTAATTTTGGTCTGCATTATTGATCAGTCAAATTGTTTTCATCAAGGACTGATACGTATTTTAGTGAGGACAAGCCAGTCCAATTTTCTTAGTTACACGTAATTTCTGAGGCTTTTTTTAGCTTTGACCTAAGGCAAGGCGCGGGGGAGTCCTACTTCAGCCTCACGGATGGTCTCCTACCTTTCTAAAAGGCAGCTCTGATCGATGAGGAGTAACGCTTACTGTAATAACATATGTAATAAAGGTACATGTACGCTGTGTTAATCTACCGTTACAGTA
The DNA here is from genome assembly GCA_964035525.1 of Porites cylindrica. Taxonomy (NCBI): domain Eukaryota; kingdom Metazoa; phylum Cnidaria; class Anthozoa; order Scleractinia; family Poritidae; genus Porites; species Porites cylindrica. Next base: position 20,311,906 of record OZ037785.1, read on the forward strand.
CCAAATACAGTGACTAACCGGTAAGTAAACCTCCTGTTCTTTGAAAAGAACATCAGTATGACATGCAGGATGATAATACGACTTACATTGTAGTGATATGTCGATCCCCACGCTGATTTTGATATTTTTTTCTAGAAACGCTAAGAATGCGAGGCTTCCATGACAAATTTTCATTCTGGATAACACCTAAAAATACTAGGTTTCTTTCAAACTCGATAATATGATTGTTGTCAATTCAAATGGGTACATCGAGTGGTTGCTTCTTTTGGCGTTGTCTGGAAACTCTGAAACTCGATTTTTTACATTTAATGTAGTGCATCTTATTAGCTCTAACTATGTCAATTTTAACATTTCAGAATTTGAGGTTTCAGAAAGTAATCGAAATCTTTGTGGGAAAAAATATGTTTGTGTCATCATCAAAAAGAATAAAGTCCACGACCTTTGACACATTGCACACATAGAGCAGGGGGCCTAGTATAGAGCACTGAGGCGTCCCACACTTTACTTGGTAAGACTTCGAACGGATACCATTAAATTCCACATATTGTTGTCTATTGGTTAGATAGTTTTCAAACCGACTAAGTACAGTGCCTCGAACACCATAATGCTCTACTTTTGAAATTAAAACATTATCATCGACTAATGGTCATTCATTACGTTATTCCGATGATCCGTTAAAGGTCTACATGATATTTTACAATAAATGAATGACTTCGCAGTCTCGAGTATAAATTCGGCAAGAACGGGAGCACTGAGACAGATTATTCCTCTAGAAGGCTATATAAGTCGTCCAGGTTCGAGAGACAAATTCAGATGGTTCTTTGGTTTTGAGGATTAAGGAATGAAGAAAAGAAAGAAACAAAAGTGCACCTTTTAATTTTTTAAGGAGAAATACAGAAAAAATGAGAAACTGAGAATTAGTTGGCTGACAAAGCTGATAATGCAATTGACAACAATGGACAAAAATATCGGAGTAAATAACCGTCGTTATATCTCGCCCACCAATTTGCACTAACGGGCTGATTTTTAGCAAGACTTAGTGCACACTATTCTTCTTGTTCTTCCTGGACATGCTAACCAAATGCCAAAATTTCGCGAATTTCAGGCTTTTGTTAACGAGAGGCCTCCACGGATCTTTTATACTATGTTTTTGCAGAAACGGCTTCTAACTTCTAACTTCTTCTCTCCACGTGCAGCAGCTTCTTCTAACGAATGAAATACCAAAAGTGTAGACACGTTTGGGTCAGCTGACCGTGAGAATTGGTCTGAGATCATGATTTTAAATGAAGGAAAAGTGCAACGAGACTCAATGTATGCTAGGAAATTTTCAAAATGTGAGGTACCAGGCCTCCTAAGTCAAAACGTAATATAATCAGTCTTTTGTTAAGATAAAAAAAAATAGGAACGAATCATACGTCTGTCAGCACGTGTATAAGACGTACTGATAACATCAAAAGACTGGTAATTGGTTCATAATTCATCTAAACGCCGGATATGCATTCTTGAAATGACCTATCCGTTTCAGACGGATAATATTTCTCTTAGGTCATATCATCCTCTCAAGCGCCGGCCACCTAGGCTACAATTTGACGCAATGACCGAATCTTCCAAATACGTCAGAATTGCCTGTCTGATAAATTTAAAAAGCCTTTTTAGCTGTTCAGATGTCTTAGGGGCACTTTGGTCGTCTCGAAAGTTTAAGTTGGCTTTTTCGTCTCATCCGAAAGTGTTAGCTACCCTGATGGGTCCGATCGAAAGTTCGAGGAAATGAAGTTACCGACTGATTTCATTAGAAAATTCTTGGGGACGCTTTGCCTTAGCCTATGAGAGAAACGTCAATAAAATTGACGTAACGATGGCACACGATAAATGTGTTTGTTTTTTCTCGTGCGGGGTCCAAGAATATATAAATAATACACTTCACCCGATATTGGGCGTTTAAAACTTTCGTTGTAATAGTAAAAATCAATTTTGCATTCTAATAGTGTCAATTGACGGAAATGCGGTCCAGCGAATCTGACTTCGATGTACCTTAAGCGACTCGCATAAATAAGATGTTACCCTCCAAAGCATTTTTTAAAAAATTGAACTTTAATTAAACACCCACCAAGTATTCCATGTCTGCAGCAGGGGGTTGCACATGTGACCGATGTCTGTTATGTTCGTCCACAAACGACTCTTTAAACTCCTCTGTTAGCGTGCAAGTGGCAAAATCTGCTCTCGTCGGCAGAGTCAGGTCGACTTGGGCTGCTTTAACAACCTTCTGCTCAGATAGAAACTGTAAGATAAAGCACAGTATTACGGGAGTTAATTTCGAGAGCATGCCTTTGTAACTACTCGATTTTTCTTGTCCGCAAAACATGAATAAGCTGTGATGTTAGCTCCGTTTTGCTCATTGGTTTTCAGTGTTATATTAATTTTACACTAGAGATTATTAACTCAGCATGTGGTCCGAGAATGACCTAATCATGAAACCAATTCGTTTTCTTTTTCTGAGGCCATTATTAGGATGATATGCCAAAATTACACACTGCGGGGCGACAAATTTAGCACCATTGTATAGTGGATCGGGAATACAACGAAGCATTAATGAAATGAATGCTGAATTTACAAGTTAAAAAAATAAATTTCAAGCGATTAAGTTTCAGTATCAAAGAAGAATTAGATAAATACTCCAAAGTCTCAGGTACCTGTTAAAAGGTTAGACTAAATGCCTAAATTAACCCCGGTTTCTTCTTATAAATCAACGGGTCAGCAACTTGGGCTTTTGAGGGCCTCTTGTCTAATGCATGGTGGTCATCGTTTAACATTGTCAGAATCACAACTTCAGTTACCCAAAAGGAAAGTTATTAATATCCTCCCAGCTGCAAAGTTTATATATCGTAAATTAAAGTAAGTTTTATTCCTTTTTAAGGCAAATTCTAGATAAAGTTTATAGTGAATACTGACAATGACTGAGCATGGTCAGAGACTTCCCCCGCCAGCAGAGGTCTCTCGACGCGAGATAAAAATGAGAGTCCAAGATAGAAACTCTCGGCTCTCCTCTCTCTCTACGTTTATGGTGTGTTGCAGCACAAGACACTTTTCAGGTAAAAATTAACGGCACTTGATCTACCCTAATTCTGATGAACCAAGTAATACGTTTGTCTCATCCTTTTTAAGTACTCCTACCCGCACGTAAAAATATCTTGCGTCTGATTTATTTAAGGGTAGAATGTTTTACGGGAGTCCAGTCTATTAATTTTGTTTAGACTGTTCAATTACATGATCAGCGTCCTTACTCCCTATTGAAGTTAGCATTTAAGTGAAGACTGATACTTGTCATTACAAGCTCAAAGCCTCGTGACAAACATATATATGCGTATTCCGAAATTATAATTTAAAACAAAAAACAAAAAAAAATTACAGAGGTGAACGAAAATTGTAAGGCTGAGCAGTTTTCAAAAACGCGAACAGCAATATCATATCGAGAGATCAACCTTAGATCTCATAGGAAAGAGAGGGAGTCTATATGGGCGTTGGCCCGGATATCTTAATTTCAAAACATTATTTTTAGAACTATGCGGACCATATGGAAACAGTTTCCGGTTAACTGGTTGACTTCCGGAAAACTCGCTTTTACGGTTCAGCGCGCCAAAGCGAGGCGGAGTCAACAAATGAAAAAAATGGCGGCCCAAGTGGAGGGACTTTGATTGAATTCAATTGTCGCACTTCAACGACGAACCTACCATAAAAGCTGGTTAAAACTTCTACACAAACGGGTCCTTTACAAGGAGTATTTTTCTCAAAGACACGACCAGGATTCTTGTGGATCGCACTTTTTCCTGTTTGACTGATATTTTAATGTTCGGTACTTCACATTGGACAATTAACAATAATTCTTTGAAAACGAGGTGAATAGAAGCTGAATATCCGCGGCGAGGTAAATATTCCAAAAGCCACTATTCACCGAGATTGAAAAGCCTAGAAAGGATCTCAAAAAGGATTGACGGCTCAAATCATGCGTGGAAAATCGGTAAACAGTACATGCGTAAAAGTTCGATCTTTACAAAATTTTCAAACGTTGCAAATCAAATCGCAGTTAAAAAATCCGTTCCCAGACAATAGCCTATAATGGTTTAAAGGGGGTCGCCCGAAGTTTAAATTGTGCTTTCCAGCCTGAGAAGGAAAGTAAAGCTTTGTTTTCGTCTGTTGACTCGCCAAGTTAATGAAAAGTTTTTCTTGTGCACTCCCTTGTGTTGTCCTTCGCAAGTACACGCAGACAGCGGTGGCCCGGTACTCGAGGTAAGCCGCCGTTTCTCTGTAGTTTTCTTTTTCCTGTTTAGTTGAAATCTCGAGTTTTCGAAAAGATTGCTTTTTAATCATTGAATTTGATTTCTGGGGAAAATTCGTCTTTAT
>OZ037785.1:20318803-20443803 GCA_964035525.1 Porites cylindrica
ATTTTTTGGGAAGTGGTCTAAGAGTAAAGGCACTTAGCAATACAAATTTGGTAGCGTCAAGGCATATTAAAGGAGAAAAAGGCTCACTACCGGCTGACGAACGTCGCTGCTTAAACTCCCTATTGACTCTTAAAGAAAAACTCGAGCTCGTAGTCTAATTGTTAAATAGGGGCCTTCAACCGTTTATTTGTTTATTTATTTTGACATACCCGTGATTACGTTCTGACCTCAAACAGTGAAAACCTACAATTAACTGCCCTTGTTATTGTGAACGAAACACAGAAGTGACAGCGTTTTGTTGCTGGACAGGTACCGAAACACACAACAATCAGTTCACCCGCAATAGCACTAAGAAAGAAGTCAGAATGTCATAAATATGATACAACAAACACAAAGCAAATGAAACGAAAACCAGCCAAACGATAAAGGTTAAAACTGGCTTTGCTTTCCATACAATTACCATCTCAGGAGTGAGTCTTCAGTTGGCTTTGAAATACTCAAGCCATTGAGTGGCACTTCAAGGACAAGCAGGAAACGTTTCACTTAAACTGAGCAGAACACCTCTTTTACTTCCAAATGAGGTGGTTTCAGTTTTACCGTGTGATCGAATGAATTAATTTAACTTAAAAAGAAAGGTTTTCAATACATTCGCAACCTCAAAACGCATTTTGTTTTAAAGTGGTGCTGAACACCCGATCGAGCTTCTTGGATCAGTCATCAATTCGTTGTTAAGTCAGTTTCTGGCCAAAAAAGTGCGTGTTAACCTCTTTACTGCATCCACTATGGTTTCCAAAAGCAGGATCAGCTTACAGAATTGTCTGAGATATTGCGCATTTTTGTGCGTAAGTTTTTCTGTACTGTTCAGAAAGAAAGATATGGCATCGGCACTGACCCAAGTTAAGCCTTCACGTGAAGATTTTGCCCTGACAGAACTTTCCCCCGAAGACAAAGAGAAATTCTTAGATGAACACAACAAGTTTCGTGGAATGGTTCAGCCGCCTGCTGCTGACATGGAGTATCTGGTGAGTCACACAAACAATGACACCACACGGACATAACAACGATAAAACAAAAACAAGATCATCATAAGGGAAATGAGAAATCATAAAGCTTTTAGACACCTGTTGCATAGCCTGTGGGTATGCAACGGGTCGTATTCCACACACACACACACAAAACAGTCTTGCTGGCGGCCTTCAAATTTTTTTCTCCAATTTTGGATTCAACACATGAAATTGCCCAACGCGTACAATTGTAGTAGGCATAATGTAAAACACGACTTTCAATCGGCCATCATTTTGACTTAGACGGTCGTGGTCGACATCGAAAACAGAATCCAACAGAATGCAACGGAGGCAGATATTGGAAAGTTAGCGATGCAAGAAACCAACTGTAGCAAAATCTCACTCACAGAGAAGGTTGCGAATTATTTAAGGTCTCAAAGGTGAAAAAAAAACTGATTAGCGTTAAAGGTATAAGAGAAAGCTTCATGAGGCCTATTTTGTTATTCTAAAGGAAAAAAAAGTTTGTTCAATAAGAAATGATGTGGATTATTATTATTAGTAGTAGTAGTAGTAGTAGTAAGCTTGTTTACGCTCTGCTTTAGAAGTGTCTTTCCTCCCTTCTGCTGTTATGTAGAGATTTCATCTTAAGTTGTCGTGATAATTGACCTGAGATAAATTAGTAATAGTATGCTTTCGAGTATAGCATAGCAAGAAAATTTCAATCGTGCCTTAAATTTTACTTAGAGTGTAGAAATGGGCCCGCGAGTACGTTCATGACCTGGAAAACTTAAGACACTTGAAATGCACTTGAAATGTAATTGTACAGCACGGGTGACACCTGACAGGAACCTCCAACATACATGGAACATGTCCTCGCTGTCGTGACTATAAATTTACTTTCTCTCCGTTTGACCTAAGCCCCTACCAGGAATGATCGATTTTGGTCACACAAAGTGTTATAAATTCGGACTGGCTGGCCCCGTGATTAATCAGAAAATTAATATTTTGACTGGCTAAAAAATATTGAAATCATGTTTTCCCACAATTTCCTCTTAACCAAGTAGGTTTTAACCATATGAACCAAGTCGTGTGGCTTTTGGCGTACATGAAAAATATATATGTATATATTCATGACAGGTTTGTTAGTAATATAAGTTGCTTCTCTTAAATTTGTGACTGTACTAGTGCGGAGATGTGATCAATCCTTCTTCTTTGTTATCAAAAGCTCTCATTTTGTGCCTTATTTACATTTCTGCAGTTTTGGGACGACGATCTCGCAAACTTAGCGCAGATGTGGGCTAATCAGTGCATTTGGGATCACGGGTTTGTCGAGTTTGGTGACGAATATCCATATGAGGTACCCTTTAAGGGACGTGTAGGTATGTGACACTGAAGGAAACGTACTATACATACAAGTACTTCCTGGTGACATAACTACGTAAAGTACAAAGAAATACATTTCTCACAGAACGTCGCTTAGCGCGACGAAAAGGGCCAACATTATGAAATAGAAAGGGAAATAAAAGAAGGATCGAAAAAGAAGCGGCTGGGAAATAATATCACTTGACAGCCGCGATTCGAACCTGGATCAAACGCATGAACGCCAGCTGTGTCACCATTTCTGTTCAACCCATTCGCTCCTACAAAAGTGACCACTGTTAGCGAAACCATTTTGGGCCCAAAGCCTCTTTATGACCAGCAAGAGCGATCATAGTTCTGTATACCTCTTTAAGAACTACCAGTTGTTTGAAAAGAGATGAACATCAGTTTAAAACTAGGCTTAGCAATGTAACCTAAAAAGATTGATCGTGTTCAGGTCAAAATCTTGCAAGGGAATGGGGTGAACTTTCTTCTCCAGAAGACCGCGTGGAACCATGGTACAAAGAACATGAGTACTACACTTACAGCAAGTTTGCCAGCCCAATGGGAGCTGCGTGCTCCAAGGAACCTTGCGGCCATTACACTCAGGTATGTATTACCCAGCCATAGGGCTTTTCCCTGGAGACTACGGAGGTACGTTGAAATAACTGCATTTCACCTTTTCCTTACTTCTTTGCAAAGCTTGCTTGGGCGCAATCAAAGTTTGTGGGATGTGGAGTGAAGTGGTGTGACAAGGAGTTTGGTATGTCCCATCCCTGGATCCCTGGGGAGACGATTGTCAGTTGCGACTATGGACCTTCGTAAGTAACGCTACGACTCTTTTTGTAGTTACGTTCTTCCCCACTTAAGTACTCTCCCAGCTACATTTAAAGAAAACAAAACCTCTGATATCATGGCACAAACCCAGGGGGAGGTACTCTGGCTTTAAGGTGATGGGGATGATCAAAGGATTTTTTGGGGTAGGAAAATTTGGCAAAGTAGGGATTTTTTTGGTATTCAAAACAATCTGGAGATTCGTGGCCGCGTAGTTAAGCGAATTACGTGCAACCAAACTTGGGCTCGGAAATTAGGAATGTGATCTTTTGGGGGTTGATATTTGATTCAGGGATTATTTTTTGATTCTGTTGGGATTTTTTGGGTTTTGATTTTTGCACCGATTCCATCATCCCCGTCTCTTGTATTCTGAAGTAACCCCCCAGGGCGCCACAAAGTTAATATGACTCGAATGAAGTAACCTTGTCACCTTTTAGCTGAAAGGCATTTATATATCGGGATAAACGATGACACCTGACGGATTTACGGGCCAAGTTTCCCAGGAGCTAGAAATGCAAATTCAAATTCTCTTAACATTCATCATCAACGGTCCAACGCACAAATTCTTTCCAAGTAGCCTGAATTTCGAGGGGTGATAACTTCACTGCGAAGCCATAACCAGGAAACCATGAAACCATACAGCATTAATGGGTAAACCATTCCTAGAAAACCTGTCAATCTCGTGTCATCGTTTGTTGTAAATGCGATGCTATTCACAGTTAATAGCGTTTTTTATCAATTATATTGTAAGAATTGTTCCAGCAATGCAGGGTCATCAATTGAAACTTACTTTATCTTCTCTTCACCTTACAGAATAACTAGGAAGGGCTTTGCCAACCTTTAGGTCGTTCGCAGCTCGTTAGTTAATGTTGTCCGTTTTTTGTACTTGTTTCTGTACTTAGTATCGCTCAAACTTTTTGTGGCAAATTTTTCTCAAATCTCGAAAATTGTTTAGTTCATATTGTTTATTTACTTATTTATTTTATTAATGCGTCCTTTAATTTATCTCCTTTATTATATTTATCCACCTGTTTTACTTATATCGCACAGTAGAATTTATAAAACTATCTATTTTGAAAGCACACGATTTAATCGACTAAATAAAGCATTTTACTCAATGCCAATACTCTATTGATCCAATCATTAAAAAAAATTAGGAATATCTTATCTTGGGTGCAAATCAGAACGACTTTTGTCATGTGACAAATGGTAAACATTAATTCCATTGCTTGTTTTGTAATACCCTCATTGGCTGCGTAGAGAAAAATATGGGATTTAAAACAAAAAAATTGACAAGTCTTGAATAAATTACTCTGCCGCAAGCCAGTCAGATTGCAAGGATCACCAGTGAATGTGCAGTAGATGAAACAAACATTTATATTACATTTTTTCCTGAAAACAAAGGTTAGCCAAATCAGTGTCTGTGATAGATCTTATTTATTCACTTATTTGTTTATTTGTATGAATTCTTTTCCTTTCAAGAGGTAACATTATAGGACAATTTCCTTACAAACAAGGCACACCATGTTCAAAATGCGCCTCTGGGAAAGGATTCTGTTACAAAAATTTGTGCAGTAAGTACAATTTAACTGATTCAGCTATAAATCAAGGAAAAGGTAAATACGTAGCTCAGTTTAAAGACCAATACATTAAGTCCTGGGCCCAGTTGTTCGAAGGCCAATGGACCTGTCACGGTTTTTGACGCCATCTTGACGAGTTGGCAAACGCGTGTTTGTATGAGAATTCAATGTAGAATAATTTCCGTAAAACGGCTGTTCTGGAAAAAATATGAATTGCAAACTGAAGCTACACAGCAAAGGATTTTACTAACAAATTTTGGGGGCCGCTACTGTGCTTAAATTTCTCCAGAAGCTTGCTTTAGATTTTCCATATATCTGTCTGCAGTTTTTCCCGGGCAATTTTTAGACAAATGTATAGAAAATTTTTAAAAAAGGTCCTAGGTCTTCTAGCGCATGTAACGCCCTCAAATTTTTTCAGTAGAATCCTTAAGAGTGAAGCTTTAGTTTACAATTCATAATTTTTTCAAAACGGCGGTTTTATGGGAATTATTCGACATTAGATTCTCATACAAACACTGCAATTTCTCACGCGTTTGCCCGCTCGTCAAGATGGCGTCGAAAACCGTGACAAGGTCTATTAGCCAAGGTTAAATTTAACCCGGGTTTCTTTTTCTTTTGTTCAAAAGCATTTTCTCGGATAATTTTCTGTTATTTTTAAGAGCATACAATCATCAACTTGTTGCCAAAAAGAATTAAGCTGAATTTACTTTTTAAGCTTTCATATCTGAATTCAAATTCGCACTAACCGGGTCATCTTAACCCGGCTTCATTTGAACAACCCGGTCCTGACAATTATTGCACCAATTGCATTTCACGTTAGGTGAAGAGAAGTTAATGTATTTTTGTTTTTCATTAGGGGACTGCGATAACTTTGATAGTGAATGTGGTAAAAGCCTATCGAAAGACATGTGTTCCTCACACCGAGAATTAATGGCAAAGAAATGCCCAGAAATGTGCGACTTATGTGGTAAGACTTAAGCCAGATTTAACAGCTTGTCCGCACCATAATTAATTAGCAATTTATAACAACTTCCGAGTTCTGCATAATTGTTCAGATCATAAGAAAGCCGAATCCAATAATCGTTTCTTTTATTCAAATAATTCATACTTTAAAAACTTGCTGACCTCTATCGATGTTTAAATTCCCGTCTTTATTTGACTACTCGAGATATGAAGGGATATTTGGTTTAGCAGATACTCTTCGAATAGCAGCAGTTGTAATCGGTCGAGTTGTATTTGTATAGATAACAGCATGATTTGAAGTGATATTTGGCATAAAACGAGTGATAAATTGTTACACGTAATTTCACGAGCCGCCAGGCGAGTGAAATTTGAGACAATTTTGCATTATCACGAGTGGTATTTATGCAAAATATCACGTACAAATCGTGCTATTATTGTTTATACTACTACCCGCAAAGGGTTTGTAATTTTCACATGTACGTATTTCAAATTAAGCTGAAATACGAATGCTGTAAGCCAATTAAATTGTAGAAATTTCTCATGTAGTAGTATAATTGCTGTTATTGCCATTTTAAGGGAGTAAACTGGCCTTTTTTTCACAATAAGTGTGAAACTTTCCGCCATTTTTTCCGTCTTTACCAAACAAGGTGAGCTAACGCACCCAATTAACGCACCCTTGTCCATAGGACTTGCGATCACTTTTTTCTGTCGATATCCTGTTTTATTAACGCAATTTTACTACATTATCATCGCAGTGAACTTCTTCCTCCCAGTCAACTGGCCACATTAGCTGGCTATAAAGAATTAGTCGGGGAATTTGAGCCAACCATCAACGGAAAATATTTTGAATGAATAATAATGATATCTGTTTATGAACTTAGGGAAACAAATAAAAATTGGCATGCTATTAAACTAATACGGTCTAAAAGAACTCCATTGGTTGTATGGCTTGTTTCTAGGACTGGTAATTACACACATTGAAGAAATATACTGAACATTTATTTTATGGGGCATTGCAATATTTTAGGGAATCGTTAAACCAATCACCCAAGACCAGAAAGACCAATCACAAAACAAGAATGAATATAAGTATGTTTTTCCGTCCCTTTGGACTGATGATCTGAAATATTTTCTTCGTGGGTAGTAAAAACGGTAGTAAAATTATAAAATCAGTCATTGTGACTGACATCCTTACATACAGTATAGCGTTAAAATGGGATGAAGATAAAAGGCTATGGCGTCATCAGCGTTAATGTATTCCTGTCAACAAAGGAGTTGTAATTGGTACGCCTTATACTACTTTCCTTTTCTTTAGAATGTCCTTTGAAGTGCCAAAATGGAGGAACAGTGAATCGTCAGAGTTGTATTTGCGTCTGCCCCTCTGGTTGGAAGGGTATGGACTGTTCAGGTAAATAATATAAAGAAGGCTGACGGATTCAGCTTTTTCATAAAATTGTAAAATAACTTAATTCAACAAAATACATAGAGTCCATGGAACACACTTTAGACATCAAAAAAATAACGACGCATTGAGGTGCTTAAGATTTGGGTGCTTTATAATTCAAACTTTTTTTTTGCAAAATGCGGTGCGAAAACTTGCATGCATTTTCGGTTTAACATTTATGACTTGACCGTGTACCAATCTTGACGTCATTTCTTGGGATCAGCCAAAGTATGTCTAGGGAATTACCGAACGTACAGGTACAGATTGACACCTTCAACGAGAAGAGGCTCTGACAAAAACGAAAATATATAGCGCACTAGGGTTCTCCGATGGACTTTTTTGATCATGGCTTTCTATTCCTTTTTAGATAAAGAATGTCCTCCTGGTTTCTACGGCGAAAACTGTCAATGTAAGTAAATCAGAATTGTGTCATAATTTTTGTGTGCAATGGCAAGTTTAACAGGTGAGCAAAGCCACAGGTTACCGTCAAAAAATAATAGTCGTCGATTGAGTGAGAGTAGGCGTCACGTTGCGTTTGCCCCGGTATTAGTTTCTTTAAACTTTAAATCTATGAGCATGCAAAATTGAAATTCCATGGCCTATTTGTGAACTTAGACTAAAGCCAAATTTCAGTCTCTTGCTTATCTCGTAGCATATTTTTTGTTTTAGACGCATATTGTCGACTCTTGTTAAATCAAAAATTTTAATTTCTTTCTGTCACTGACGCATGCGCATGAAATTATTTATTTATTCATTTACATATTTACTTCTAATATTCACCATTTAACAATGTCTACCCACAAGCAGAAAAAAAGTATTGCGTAAGAAATATTTTCAGTTTCTCTTGGGACACCTGTAAAACCGATGAGAAACTGGAAACAAACAGGTTTATGCAAATTTCCTTTTTTGGGGGGGAGGGGGTAAACAATTTGTATTATGGGCAATTGGAAACTGGTGAATGCTAGTAGTGTACCCGTTGATTAACAAGATCTTTTATCATTATTTTATCTTATTTTATTTTACGATATATGCAATGTCAAACATTTTATTTAAGTCGCCTTTTTGTTTTAAATCTAGTTGCACTTAGTTGTTGTTTATTACCTAGAATTAACATCATTTTTTTCCAACGTTTTTTTAAGTCCGTTGTTACGACGCCGCTGGGAAAGATACGTGCGAATGGCGCGTGAGGAACGGGCACAGTTGTAAGGAATATTACATGAAGATCGACTGCGCAGCGACTTGCGGCTACTGCGGTAAGTGAAATTTAGCAACTTTGACGTTTGAGGTATTCTTGATTTGATAGAAGCCGCGTATCGTGTTTTGTTTTTTTGCTTTGTACGTGTATTTTTTTTCGGTACTATTATGCTGAGCGGATGTTCTGTTGAATTTTCCAACCTTGGTTCTTCTTCCTACAGTTATTGAGAGTAAAACAACTACAACAACACCAGCTCCTATTACAACAACAGTTCCGACGATCACAAGTACGTTTTTTTAACGTTTCTTCTTTAGTTTTGAGGACTTGACGTGTAGTGATCTAGTCAATGTCATAGTTTAAAAACGTGTTCAATTTAACTTTTTAGTGAGAAAATAATCAATGAAATCTCTGCAGTTTTTGACAAATTAATCGAAAAGAAATTTACAGGGACGTTTTTATGGTCTTCAAAAAGGCAAGTAGTATAGTAGGAATGAACTATTCCCTTTTTGAAATATTTGAATTTGAATACATCAATTATATCATTAGGCATCTCATTATCAAAGTTGCTCTCCTCTTTTTCTTACCCACTGGTATCGCAAATTATTTTGAATTACGTGCACTAGGAAAGAAAACCATCATAATCCAATTAGGGAAGAATCACACATTCGAAGTTTGATCTTCCGTCCAAAAATCAACTAACGCCTATTAAGGCGACGTTAAACGAGACGATTTTAACGACTCTTATCAGCGCAACAAATTGTTGCAACATTGTTTTGACATTGTTTCGAACTGTTTCTACATTGTGCCAAATATGTTGTCCTGAAACCCTTCTTCGCAAATAGTCCCTTGTAAGATCGCCTTTAAACCGTTATATCGGTGTAAATAGAGGGTGACTAGATCGTAATGAGATACCTATCCATTAATTCAATAACACCAATTTAGTCACCTCAGTGGTTTATTAAATCCACAAAAAAGAGGAACGAGCCTCTTCTTTCCTTCTTAGGAGAACCGACTGAAAATAACTAGAGGGACGAAAAGGGAAGAGACTTAATTAAGGTTTTCTTCCCTATAAATGCACCTTCTTAGTTCTCTTGGGATTGTATGATATAATCTAGGAGCTTAGTTTAGAAAGTCTTTCTCTACAGAGCTTATTATACACTCTAGCTCCTCTCTTGCAAGAACAATTAGACCGCCCGAAATTTGTCTCAAACCTTGGGGTCGCGGATTGAAGCCTCATAGGGAGTGAGACGTTTTTTCATTCCAGTTGTGACTTTGTAAACCTTTTCTCTTCATAATTTTACTTTTCTAGCGGAAAACGAAGAAAACTTTAGTCAAACCCTATTTACAATAATATGTCATTTCTCGCACCAGTACCTCCCACGACCGTCGCTGTAACCACAGCTGGGATTCCAAGTTTCCCTGAACCTACTGTGCCTGAGGGTAAGTACAATTGATGCTTGTAAGCCATATAATACTGACTGTATAAAACACAGGCCGGATGCTTACATAAACCGCCGCCTGGTTAGCTCAGTTTGGGAGAGCGCCAGTTTACTGAGCGGGAGGCCGCGGGTTCAAAGCCCGGCCGGACCAACACTCGGGGTCTTTAAATAATTCAGAAGAAAGTGCTGCCTTTGCAATGACATCCACAAATGGTTAGACTATCTAGTCTTCTCGGATAAGGACGAAAACCGTAGGTCCCGTCTCACAGCACTCACGGTTATCTGGTTCTTGTGCGACGTAACAGAATCCAAGCCACTGTGCACAATCTTCACACATCACTCACTTCATGGGCAGGGTGGATACAGTAAGCTCATTAATGGAGTGATAGCGGCTGCCAGTGGAGACTTTGTATGCTGACGTCCGAGCTTACTGTTAAACGTGTTAAGATATTGTAAAGAGGGCACGTCAGTTGTCCTCTCATACATGACTGCTTCCTTCCTTCCTTGAGTGATAGCTAACTAAACCTATCAATTTAATTGATTTACTAGACTGTAAAAAGGACCTTCATTCCGACTGTGGGCTGTGGGCAGGGGTAGGCGAATGTGAAAAGAACCCGCCTTGGATGATTCCAAACTGTTGCGTCAGCTGTAAACATCACCAGGCTCCGAAAGGTTGGAAGTTAATCAGAATCTATTTACTAGTTTGTTTAAGTCATCTGTTATTGTTCCAGTAAATTAGATAGCTGAGTATCGTTGAGAAACCCATCAACAAATGTAGGCTATAGCTTGTACACCCCGTGCTATGGTTGGTATCTCATTATCATTTACTCTTCTTGATGATTTGTTGCTTGATCTACAACTTCTCCTCCTGTACCTCTTTTTCCTTTAACAGTTTTGCGGCCCGATTAATTTGCCCATTTAGGAACCATCTAAATTGCACTCTTTCCAAGTAAATAATTTAAAGGGGAAATTATCAACGGATTTATTTACTCATGGCTCGCACACTTTCTGCTCTCACTTAAAGCGGAAAAATTATTCGTGACATTTGCGATACGAGTTTGTTGTTCGCTATAAGCTCTTCCACACGTGCGTTAAACGTCTTTCCCTAGAGCCTGTCAACGAGTTAATGCGCGAGTTAACATTTTGCTTCGCCCCATGAAAGGGAATCCGGAAGACAGTTCAAGGAACTCGAAATCCCATTAACGATGGGATTGGACTGTCTTGGGTTCCTTTACATGGGGTGATATTTTACTACTTCTTCAAGCGTTTATTATACTGCTAATAAAAATATATTATCTAAATCACTATCAATTCGCAGACTGTATTGATTCACAGTCAAGCTGCCCTCGCTGGGCCTTCCATGGGGAATGTGAAAAAAATAAAGCGTGGATGTTAGCGAACTGCAGAAAAAGTTGTAACCAGTGTGGAGGTAAGGTATCTGATTTAGTTTTCTATGGCCTAAAAAGTTGACTAAGGACCGCCGTATTTTAGCACTTATAATTTAGTTCGTGGAACTCTGTGGAATGCAAAATGCGGATGCAAAAAATTTGAACTTACAACGTAATATTTTGAAAAATCACTATCAGTTAAAAGTCCTTTATGCAGCCGGGTCCAAGAATTCATCGTTCCTAGGATCCATCTTTCACATGAGGCTCGCGTTAGAGACGGTATACCGAATATTATTTTTTAAGGCTATCTATAGTTCCGTTATAGACACACGAAAACAATCTATTAACCAACCAAAGCGTAGTAGGGTTTTCAGGAAGTAACGGGTGAGACCAGAGACACGTCGAGCAACGTGAATTCAACCGTTGAAAACGTTTTGAAGGTAGGGTCTGAAGCTTATCATCTAGCTACATGTTCTTCTCTTTTAAAGAATCAGCTGCGTTTAAGTCGCTTATGCGAGGGTTAGCAAACACTGAGCGATTAATTCTAATAGACTGAAAGAAAAATTCGACGTGACAGTTATTAGAAGCCGATAAAATATATATCAGGTTGATGGTATCCCTAGGTAACATGAAAACCAACTCGTTCGTTTAGCTTCCTAGCTTGCACATTAACTTCATTAAATTTGATTAACTTTCTATAGGTATGTTCCTCTACTAGATTGTAATATGACTAATATCGATCAAAGGTCGAAGATGAAGATCAGTAATTGTGTTACAGTATAATTATGTTAAGAGCTCCGATCCCTGAGCAGACTGTTCACAGTCTTTTTCTTTTTTGCAACCACTTCAACGTTATGCAAATAAGAAAAAAAAACATTTAAAAACATACAAGAAATAATCTGACAAGTTTCATAACCATTACAAGAAATAAACTGTGGTTGTGTTATTGATGTTGTTGTTGTTGTTGTTGTTGTTTTTCACAGATTGCAAAGATACAAACGTCGTCGACTGTCCTTCATGGGCTTTACAAAATCAATGCATCTCAGGAAACAGAGTAACCTGGATGCACATAAACTGTAGGAGAAGCTGTGGAATGTGTAAAGGTAAAACGTAAAGAAAATAAGGAAAGGAATACCAAATAAGAATGGTGAGAAAGCCAAGCACATCGGAGCAATGCCTAAAAATACGTCACTCGCTTCAGGCCCAAAACGTCACGGCATAAAATATTAACCAAACATATTCAAAAATCTGTAGAAAAACGACTTTTGTCCAAAATCGAAAACAATCTGCGGCATCTCTTACTAAAAATTTTCTATTTTTATTCCATTTTCTAACAAATTTGGAGTGAATTTATTAGCCTGCGAAAACATCCGTCTCTCCATGCTCTTCGCCGCTGGGGACGTTTTCCCCAGAGGCGAAGAGCGAGGAGAAACGGATGTTTTCGCAGGCTATGCTCAGGCAATGAATTAAGGTGATCTTATGTCGCTCGAAGGATTGGTTTACTGTCAGGGTGCCTCTACATGTGTGTGAATGCATGTGCAGCTATAGTATTACTGAATCAGTTATGCGCCCATTGCATCTATTCCTTCACGTACGCAATTTTGTTACAGTGTATGATAAACACGAGGATTGCCCAGCCTTGGCTGCGAGGGATGAGTGCACGAAATCCAACTGGACCTGGATCGTAGATCGTTGTCCTCGAAGCTGTGAACTAAAGTGTAAGTAACTCAAGAATCTGAAGAACCGAAAAAATGTCTCCGCTTTGAACGGGGGTGGGGTGTATGTTAAGCCGGTTGAGAGTGGATATTCCCTAGCATATCCAGAGACACAATATGAGAATCTTAGGACTCGAAACAAATCAGTCTTTGTCACAAAAATGATTGGAATGACGTTAAAAGAGCCAATTGTTAAAAGGCGCTCTTTGGCAATATTGTTAGCTAAAGAAATTTGTTATGCGCACTTGTACAAGAAAATCGCAAATGGACATAATTTTGTGGTTTCCTGGAAGCTGTGACGCAAGAATATGTTTCATTAGACTTTTGGGGCAAGCCAAAGATTTGGAGGCTGTTAACGACATCAATTAAATTCATGAAAGTTTAACAGCAAAAGTGAGATAAAGAATCGTTCCTTTCGTTTTTAAGTTTCAGAAGCCTTCTTTTGTGGCAACAAAACAAACGGTAACTACCAAGACCCAACGACCTGTGAAGCATATATAGCGTGTTCAAATGGCGTTACAAGTCATGTTCAGTGTCCCAAAGGGAAGAAGTTCGATACAGTCAAACGGATCTGTGAACTGGCAGATACAGTCAGTAACTGTAAAACTATGGTAAAGTGTACCTAATGTTTAAGAGAAAACCCTCGGCCACATTCCTATTTCGTACCCATGAGTTATATATCCCGTCTATGTTTCACTACGAAAAAGATGAAGGTATTTTTTATTGTTAAAATTAATAAAATGTTAAAGAGAAGTAAAAAGGACATTAATGTCTACTCGGCCAAAGTTAAGGCGTTACAGGGTGGACATGTTAAAGTAGCGCCACGTACTGTTAATTAACTCCCATGATGACATTTCTTAAGACACAACCGTATGCAACCACGCTGCATTTAGAGTCAAACTAAAAACCATCAAGATAGAACAGAATATTAGTTACCAGGCTTCCTGACTAGGAGTCTACAGTGTTCAAGAGTGTACAGAGAGCAGTTTAAAGTGTACGGAATAAACCTAGCCTGTGAGCTCAAAAACTGATGTGTGACTACTCTATATACAACGATATGTCATATATCCAAATAACTACGCTTCCCCGCTCCTGACGTTTTGTCGTACCTAAAGCACTTTTTTAATATTTAATCTGCTACAAAATTTCAATACAAGCTTTAATGCTTTGCTGTCTGCCTGTGTTTTGAAAGATTGACGATTATGCACTTATCAATTGAAACCCCGATAAATGACTCAGCAAATACAAAAGAAGGTACAGATGGGAAAACATGAAGAAGATTAAAACGGATTGAAATTTTGGTTTTTGAAAACTTGTTAACCTAACAGTTTTTCAAAGTTCATTGTTTTCGTCCGTAACGCTTGATATGCTTGGGAGAAACATCTGTTTAAAACGAAGCTTTGATTTCTTCATTTCTTTGCCAACGTAACGCTCAAAAGCGAATAGGGACCACGTAACTGGCAATATTAACAAAATGAACCAGATAGCCGTGACACAGCACCTTTTATAATAAGTAGAGGAGTTTGTATCTGCATTGTTTGAGAAGTTTTGAATAACAATAACAATTTCCAGTCAACGAACCATGAAAGCTCAAGGCAAAATCGCAAAGGATTATTCTCAGTGAAGAAATGAAAGGAAAAACAATTAGGAAACTTACGGCCGAGCAATACATCAAAATACCAGTGATCACGTGAAGAAATTACCGTGAGGAAACTAGGCACGAGTCAAATCCCCACCTCGCTCCCCGACTTCCGTGGACTGCCATGAATATGCTAAGCAAATCCTGAGAAATCCCCCACCCCCACAGGCTAACCATGCCTTCAAATACCATAAAAATCCCCCACATTGCCCCACATAGGCCCGGGGGGGGGGGTCGGGGTTTCAATTGATAAGTGCATTATCGTCTTGCATATAGCTAAGTTTTTTTATTTTAATCTCGTCGATTCTTCTTTTACACGAAGTGGAACAAGCTACGATTTGGAAGGCAACAGAAAAACCAGTCTTACCTCATTACTGTATTTTCCATCAAATGTCTTGGATAGAATCAGACACTCCAACTTTCAAATTATGCCTTCACATCACGAGGTTTTTGTCTCACATCAGTTCTGCCCATCGATCTGAGTTTCCAAGGGCTGGTTACCGCTTAGCCTTACGCAGTTAACGAGTGAAGCAATCGATCACTGAAACCTATTAAACAATCCGTAACAACTCGTAGAATTCATTTGGTGCTATCGAGAAGCAATAAAAACAGACTCCAAGCCCCCAAAACCCAGAGTAGACGTTACATCACACTTTCAAAATGGACGCCAAAAAGAACGAACCCAATAAGCATGCGCGAAAGAAAAACCGCTGATTAAAGTCCGCTCTTTTCTAGTTCCCATTCTCTTCGGTTTGCTAAGTCTTTCGCCGTCAGCAGGCACGCATGAAGGATTTGCACTGATTGAGGTCAATCAAATATCGATAGATGTTGGTATTCTCTCTCTGAGATTTTTATCACTTTAAATCGGAATCAAGGACAACCTTTTTATGTAGCGAAACTAACACTATTATTATTATTCATTCAAAATATTTCCCCGATTCTGATTGGCTAAAAGCACACGTTTAATTCACCATAACCAGTTACTGATGACCAAATTTGGAAGAATTTTGACTTTAACGAGGAAATGACGTCAAAAATGCAGCGTTTTCGCAGGTTAAGGCACCGTTAACCGAGAAGACCTGGGGACGAGGTTGAGTTGTTTTGGTTGTGAACTTGAAAAAATGGCGGACATTTCACTCGTTTCAAGAGTAAGAACTAGGCGAAAAAATAGCTAAAAACATGGCAAGAACAGCAAGAAGACAACTCGAAGGGCGACGAGAATATTTGCGGAGCTGAACAAACCTAAACATACACTATCGAAGATGAACTGAACATCGATGTCGATCGTTGGAGGTAAGCATGTTTTAGCTATGTTTTTAAACTAGGAATTATTTTGAATGAATAATAAAACAGTTATTGAATTCGGCTTTCGTATCATATGAAGAATTATGGAGATCTCGGAAGGTGTTATCCGCCTCGGCCTACGGCCTCGACGGATAACACCCTCCTCGATCTCCATAATTCTTCATAAGATACTCAGCCTCATTCATTAACTGTTAAATAGTTGACACTACAGCTGCCCCCGCTCTGTATATTGTCGGTCAATCGTATTCTTGAAATATACTGATTCATAATGACGATTTTCACACATATTCCATACAATAGGTGAGATCAATACAGGAAACGCAAGGTTCCATGCACAGTTTCAGTTCGATTTACACAGCTTTGATCAAAACATTCTCAGTTTCGAGAATAGTTTATTCTAAACCATAAGAGAATATTTAATTAGAAGTTGAATTTTTCGCTATTTCTCTTTCACTTTTTACATTCAGTTCATTTTATTTGATTGAAAGTAAGCCTTAGAAATTAAAAGGACGTTTGATTAATTAACGCTCACGCATTCTAGAGTCATCTTAAATTTTATAGCGGAAGAAAAAAATGGGGAAGGGAATAACTCAGCATAGCATTTGATTGTCGGCGAATTTCTGTAATCGTCCATCGTTCTGCTAGTAATAAGCTAGCCGTTGTCTACTCGTGTTGCTTGTTTGGGGCTGAGTCTTATTCCGGTCAAATAGAGAGAAAGAGTGTCTGGCAAGGTTTCCAATCAAAGATTTGTGAACTCGTGTCTGGCAAACTCTCCAAGTGTTTATATCATGCTACATATACACAGTTATACGCACCTTATAACTTCATCTGCTCTTAACGAGCGTTTTTTGGTCCATAACTTTCAAAACAACTGCTTTACAGAATGTCACTGATAACACGTAACGCAAAAGAATATCGAAGTATGACTGGACAATAAATGTCACAAAATCTACCTAAGCGGTCCTAACCATTTCGTACTTGCGGGCGCAAACAATAGAAAAGTCATCATTACCTACCGATTCCTCGCAGCCCCTGCTCAAACAAATCGAGATTTTTTCTGGCACGCTGACTGTATATTTCAACTGTAAGTTCTATCCTTAATATACGCGCAAGTTATTAGAGTGCCTCCTCGGGATTTCGCCTTCTGGGCGAAATCCCTGCGGGAGCAATAATACGGAAACATGTCATTTCGTCCTGTGTTCAAGGGGAGGTTCGTTTGTATTATGGAAGGGAAAACCTCCCTTGCTGCAAAGCCTTCTTCATTGAAATTTCCCAGTCTGTTATCAGAGCATGAAAGCTGGAACTTTTCAAACATATCATGACTGAGACAATTTGGCGCTTCTCCTCCTTTTATTAACAAATAAAAATTACTTTGCTTGACAGCTCAACTAAATAAAACGTGGTTGAATGATCAGCTTAAATAACGATAGGATCCAAACCTGATTAAATCAAATAGCTGGCGTGGATAAAAATTGGCCGTCGTCGTTGTCGCCGATTTGCAAGCTTACTTGGGCATAGTTAATAAAGTAGAATGGTTATGAAGCCCGTCAAACTCCCTTTTTATATCTGATTGTTTTGTGGACATGAAAGTGCACAACGTTCAATATCCTTTCATTTTGATGTTATCAGTGACCGATAAACTGACGGTCGCATTAAAATGATTCCATCACAATTTGTGAGCAAAAATAGAAAGGGCTGCGTACCGTCAGAGATTTCAACGTAAACTGCAGCACCTTGTTTATATCTTTGATGTTTGCCGTCTTTCATAACCAGTCTTCTCAAGACTAACTATAGACCTGAGTAGTGACACTAAGGCAAACGGTAACTTATGCCTTTGAAATCGTACCTAACCTCGGTTGTAGAGTTACCGAATGACTTAAAATAGAAATTTATAGAAAGAAAAGAAATTTTAGGAATTTCCTCTTTTGAGGCAAAATATCTTCATTCAATGACTAACGCCCTTGCTAAGTACCTGAAGGGCTAACATTTTTTTTTAAATTGTACCTGAAAGTCAACTCGCAACGTGGATCTTTTTCCCCTCATCGGTCTGTCAGACAAGCAGGCGATGTTCTGTGGCAGATCACAGATCATCTTAACTGCATTGAAGAGTGTTCCAGCTGGACATACCACGTGACGGGTAAGTCGTCCCGAACATAACACATAACCTGTAAAAATCCCAGGTATTGGATAGTTTCCATCTTTCTTGTCCCAGCAGTACTGAACTTCAGTAACTGTGTGCAAATATATTAGATCAGTTAATTAATTTATTAATTACGGTATCAAGCATCGCGTCAAGCAATCACAGACAAATCCAAGAGTGAAGCTCAATTTAAGAAACAGGTCGTTAAAACTCAGATTTACAACGAACATGCGTAGTTCAAATGCACGATTTCAGATAGATAAGATTATAATAGGCCATTTGTACGATGACGTCACTACTTCGACCAGAATCCTTCAGGGTTTTACTTTCTTGTGCAAATTAGGACTTTTGCCATTTAAACCTCGCTGGGATTGTCTATAAAATGATGCCATCGTACAAATTTTGAGTTTTATCTCTCGTCTGAGCACACGAGCAGGATCCTACGAACATACCACCTAGTTACAAAGGAAGAATGAATCTACTAGTATAGCAAAGGGACTCACGTGGTATTCCGCAGCTCAGTGGGCAATTGTCTCTCATCCACGTCCAGTTTGAGTTCTTGCAATTACCTTGCGCCGCCCATGCTGGACAATGGTCATAGATGTCATACGCTAATAGCAAAATGTAAACGAAAAAACCTTATGTAAACTTTTATGGCCAGTTATTTAAACGGAGTTTAGCCCGTGTTCAACAAAACCGCGCTCCAAGCCATTTTCAGTTTGTCCAACGCTTTTATCTTAACATTATTTATCGTGAACAATTTCAATAAAGCATATAGTGTAGACTGGAGGCGTGTGTGGCCCAGCGGCTAACACCTCGAACTCTGGATGTGGCCGGAGGTCGGGCGCTCAAGCCTCGCCCGTTGCGTTGTTTCCTTAGACAAGGAACTTTACTCCACTTTGCCCCTCCTCACCCAGGTGTAAAAATGGGTAACGGCGACATACTGCAGAGGGGAGTAGCAATACTCCTAGGCATGCTTCATGCTACGGAAACCGGTGTAAGCTCCGGCCGTGTGGGCCTTTGGCTTCTGTGCGGGTTTACCTTACTTTATATATCGTAGACTGAAAAAGCTCTTATTTTCTTAAATCAAACCACTAAGGCCTCTTTTAATTTCATGAGACAAACATCGAACCAGACTTTAATTTGGGTCAACCTACATAAGTTAAGATCGTCTGTTGGGTCGCACGTCGAACTTAGGACTCGTCCAACCAATCAACTGAATCAGATCAGTAATAGAATCATTTTCTCCCCAACAAGCATAAATATGTATTACATTATCATACAAAATTTTAATTTATTACAGCTTTAGTTCGTCGCATGTCAAGATCAACGTTTGTCCCGGGGACGATCTTCAGAAGATCCAAACTCATTCAGACCAACTTGAGGCCCAGGCTTTTCATCAGACCAACCAAGCTTAGAGATTTACATTTCGTGAAGAGTTCGACGTCTGGCTCAGTTAAGTTCATCTGAATGTGTTTGGATCGTCCAACACGTTCTGTCCGTGTGCTTCAGACGGAGAGAACGTCTGACGATCGTAAGGATCGTCTCCGGAACAAACGTCGATCTTCACATGCGACAAACTAAACTAGTAAGGGAAATTAAAAATATGTATAACGCATATTTAGCCTCGTTCGACTAAAACTCGTTTTTGCTCTGATCCAGTTGATTGATTCGACGCGTTGAGGTCAACTGTGATGGAATCCGCCTATTTGTTAAACATACACTAAAAAACTACTGTCTGTTTGATTCACCTTACCTTGGCACAAACCACAACTTTGACGACAGTGTGTTAACATGAACTGTGTCGAGTTGCCCACAGTGCAGCTGTCTTGTAAAGCCACCTCGGCACAATTAGGCCAAGCGTCCTTGCAAACTAAAAGAAGAAACTTTTTTAATAGCAATAGGTGCCTTGTGCGCCATTCAAGCCGAAGCCGACGAAAACACTAATACTAGTACTCGGCACATTTGAAATACGCGATTTGAATAGGGCCTTATAGTGTAGAAAGAAAGAGGTAACGATGAGGATAAGAGCTAAGTGATACTGGCCTGATTCCATTTCCTACCTCCACACTGATTACAGCTTCTCCTACAGTTTGTCAACATCCACACTCGATCTCTACTACATTCACCATTCGAAGCCCAAAATGGACATTTGACGTTGTTATCCATGCATAATTCTAAAATTAAAAAAAAAAACGTGAGTTTTGTTAGTGTAAATAGCTTTAAAAATGTGGAAAAATATATTCTTGCTTACTCCTTTTTACTCTTGTAAATTGTTGTTTGTTTTATTCTTTACTCTCTATGGTGAGTATCTAGTCAGTCAACCAACGATTTTTCTTTCATTTGTTTGTAAACTGTAAACTTTCGTCAGCTAGCCTTAATCTTAATTTCTTATTTTGCAAGCACTGTCACGCCTTCAATAGCATTGCTAGCTGTGGCTAGTGCTTCTTTTATATTTTGTCGTTGCTGTTATTTGGCGTTTTAATAGCTCTTTGGAGTTGAGGTAAATTTGCTCAAGACCGCAATCTTGACCGAAGTTGAGAAGTTAACCCTGGGGCGTACACGTAGCCTTAGAAAAAAACCAACATTTGGCGACGCTACCACTGGTTTTCCTGCCAAATGACGTCTGAGAAACAAGCACTGAAATTCCATACTGATGACGCATCACTACCCAAATCTGGATGGTGCTTCTGATTGGTTGAATCAAATTTCCCACGCGGCACGACCAATCAGAAGCATGCCACGTTTAAAAATTTGGCCCTTAGAGTTTAATTGTACACTTGTAATTGTATAAGCGTTTAAACGTATGATTCAAATTAACTCAGAAAAAAATCGGCCAGAAATAGCAAGCAAAAACAACAGCTGCGAATTTTCCTGATATAAACTTACCCATCCTGTTATCAACTTGCGATTGGTTGCACATTCCACAGCTGCAGTGCTTTTTTAGCCATGTCGGCGTCTTCTTTTTACATATCCCGAGAACTGACCACATTCTGCATTTTGGATCATCGTCTTTGCACTCTGAAAAATTAATAATATTATCTGATTATCATTATTATTATATTTTTGTCGAAGTATTTCATAGAGTGGATAAACGCCAACGCGCTTGAAATTTAACACAAATTAAAATCAGATCAAAAGAGTGGCAAAGAGAGCAATTAAAGGGCAGGAATTCATTACGAGACATTTGATAGATGATAAGAAAACGCGGCTTTGTTAAGTATTAGATCACATTGGAAATCTGGAAGAATTCCGTGTGCTCATTTGACATGATCATAAAATGCCTGGCGATAGTTTTCCGGGGACTTTTTCCTTGTTTTAATTAATGTTTGCAGTCTTTACTTTCTTCCCAACTTACTTACAACCTGCTCCTTCCCAGAGGATTTTATCTTGGACGACATGTACTTAAAAGTCTCTTTTGCCTGCTCTGCCTCTACAGACTTCACATTGAAGGGACTCGAAGATGGCGAGTTAGGTGGAAAGCTTGACGTTTTATTGGAAATCTTTTTAGAGTGACTCACAGACTGCATTGATGACGTTTTCGCCTGCATAAAAGGTAAATCAGAGGACGGGATTGCTGACGTTTGAAGTTCTCCATGGTTTGGCAGCCTGTTTGGAAGATCAGCCAGTGTCGGCGACAATTGTTGAAATACTGGTGGTTTTGAAGTCGCGTTGTTAAAGCCGAATACGGGATTGGTCGCCGGTGTGTTTCCTTTTAGAAAATCAGGAAATAATCAGGAATGAATAATTTACCCATGGCAAGATCTGGTAAGTGAGTTAAATAAATTAAGACCAGGCTTCAATTAGCAACTCAATGATCTTCTTGAGAATAAACTGATTTATTGAATATTAATTAAGAAAACAGTTTTCAACATGCTCAATTTTCTTAAGAGGCCTCTAACCTACCGCACACTCTGCATGTGGTGGCACACTCGTGTTTCATGTATGGTGCACGGCACTGGTGTCCATTACTAATTCTCAAGTGACACACCTCCTGGCCAGCCTTGTCAACGCATTGAACTATATATAACAAGAATTTTAAGTGGTTCAAAGTTAGTGATATAAACCCGGTAAGAGATCACATAAAATAAAGTCTTTAACTCCTTGGTAGGCCTATAGGAACCCGAACTGGGCCAATATTTTCTCCTTCCAGTTCTTCTCCCTTATGAACAACTACCGCGAAGCATTAAGGCAGAATACCAACATGAAATTCTGCGTCCTTGGGAAAAATGTACATTAAATTTGCCGCCTTTGTTTTTTTTTTTCTGTGAAATAAAATATTTTTTTATCACAAATTTACAAGCACCCTTAACTTGGTTAAGTCAAGAGCCATAAATGGTCAAGTATAGTTCTTAGAAGTAAATAATTGCAGATGACATGAAGCAATTTCAGTGTTGAGGTCACTGAGACGTTTAAAAAGGGTTGGCTAAAATTGCTAAGTTCAGTTTCAGACGAAACATTTCGGAAAGGGGGTTTCATCCGTCGTAGCAAATATTACAGTCGTTCTTCCAGAATCAAAGTACACGTGTACCATGGCACTGTGTCACTAAAATATACTTGATTTTAATAAATATCATGTAATAGAAGAGTTAAAAAGCTACGTAACTGTTTGTGTAGCAAAAACTCTTAAATCCAAAACACAGCCATTATACTAGATTATTTTGAGGCGCCCAAAGATATAGATCTTGATATTATACAAATATGATTAATAGTGGAGAAATGGAACTGCGGACGTCACTAACCTGAACAGTCCAATCCAATCCAACCAGACAAACATTCACATGTACACGTTAGTCGATTGAGTTTACCACCATTTTGACATTGCAGGGGACATTCTAAACAGTAACGTATTGGTTTAGGACCGTGGGTTTTGCTTGATAAGAATTTCTTCAAATCACACTTCCAGAAAATGAATATCCCAATACAATTTTAAAAAATCATTCCAGGGGGACCTTCGCTTTAAACCCCGACGCCCGCCCTCTCGGTACATATAAAACCAAGATGGCCGTCCTTACCG
This sequence comes from Porites cylindrica, assembly GCA_964035525.1. NCBI lineage: Eukaryota > Metazoa > Cnidaria > Anthozoa > Scleractinia > Poritidae > Porites > Porites cylindrica. Next base: position 20,341,826 of record OZ037785.1, read on the forward strand.
GTAAGTGCTCGATCCTGACGATCTTCAAAATTCCAATAATCTATAGATTTAGCCAGAGCTAAAAGTGGAGCTCCTGTTTACGCATTTTTAATTTACTTCAGACGATGGACTTGAAACCATTGCAAAGAAATCCACAAATCTGTACTTAACTTTAGTGGAGAACCATACTGGACTGAAAAACATAAACTAGAGCCCGCGATCAATTAAAAGTTAACAGCTGGTAAGCGGAAAACTTCAAAAACAACACCTGACCTCGATGAGATTGCATCTGAGTCCACGATACGGTCAGGTGACTCTGGTCAGCGGATACCCTGTTTCGACAGCTGTCAATTGACCATAATATCGATGTCTATTATCAAGTTAAACACAGGTTACAGGCTCCCACACAGCTAGAGAGTTTGACATTTCACATTGGTTGCCCTGTGGTGAGGACGTACGGAAGGACGTACGGTCTACGTGATTACCAAAATTTCTCGGATGGATAGCACAGTTTTCTTTGGTATGAGGCTCCGCTAACAGACGCTTCGTGCGCGCGAGCTAAAATCACAGCTTTGCCCCAATATTTTAATTAGCCTGTTCCGCACCTTCAAATAGTGGGGACAGCGGAAAGAAAGGAGAACGAGAAAAAAAGTCAACTGAACGGGATGAAAGGAACTGTGACGGGGATCGACTACAATCGAATTAAATTACAAAAGACATTTTCCTTACGATTTTATAGTATTGAATTGCTTTGACTTGATGCCTTAATTGTTTTGTTGTTGTTGGTTTTTTTTACACTTACCACACAAGTTGCACATTTTTGGGCATCTCTTGGCCATCGCCTCCTTAAACGCAGAACACATTTCCCTTGTCAGGGACTTGCCACATTCTGGGTCAAAATCATTACAGTCCCCTAGGAGAGCAAACACGTTCCCCAGCGTTTATGTACTAACTTAGACTACCTTTACTTACTTTAAAAAAATGCTCCTGTAGTAGAATTATGACACGGATATGAACCAATATGAAACAAATTTATCAGAGAGCACTAACCATTACATAATATATATTTTGGTGATTTTGCAGGCATAGATTCAAGGTTGAAATTGTTGACCCAATTTTTTCACATTTCAATCCATGTCTATCCTTGCCATCCGTAGCAATAAACGACAGAAAAAATTTCAACGGCAACATGGAATATTACTAAAACAGCAAACCTGGAAAACTATTTTTTGGAATTCAGCCGATGGGAAGAAACGTTTCAGGTTCTTAATCATGGATGGAAGGTCGTTGGTTGGTAAATGTAACAAAGATTTATGCCTTAGATCAAAAGCTCATAAAAGCTATATACTTACTGCAGAGATTTTTGTAGCAGAATCCGTTTCCTGAAGCACATTTGGAACATGGCTTTCCAACTTCATAAGGAAAGTGATCAATTACGTTACCTCTTAAAAAGTCAATCCAGAAGTTAGCAATTTGCAGATTATTAAGCGGACCCCACATAAGTGGACACCCAAGAAAATTAACTGTATTACTGTAGAATAATGAACAATATGACAGTACACAGTTAATTTCAGTCAAGAAACAAATTAAACCATCCTTGTTACTCAAGATTATTTTTGCTTGTTGATTATCTGTCCATTATTATACACTGCGTTTTTGGTTTAAGTGGCCTTTTAACGAGGATAATAATGCTTGTCGGTATACGTTGGATTTCACAATGTCGCCATAGACCACTAAGAATGACCGCGTTTTAACTGGGTTAAAAAAAAATTAGGAATGTCATCAAGCACAAATTTAAGTGGCCGTACAAACAAGAAGTACGTAGGACGGAATTCCACTGCACAGGCTAATTTTTGTTTGTTTTGTTTTGTTTTGTTTTTTCGGCGAACCGAATTTTTAATTATTGAGAATGTGGGTCAGTTATTGATTTCAAAGTATATGGTTACGAAGCATAGTTTGTTCGGAGAGCTAAAAAATGCTGGGGGACAACTAAAATAAAAGACAAGTTGTACTGAATTTTTTAGACCATTTCCTGGGCTATATACGAAGACGATAACTCGTAACTCAAATTCATAGTTCTATAAAAGATTTTTCTGATGTTGAAGTAGATCCCAACACATGTATATTGCAATGCACAGGAGGGCAAAAAAAGTCTCTAACAAAAGCGCATAGTCAGGGCATCCTCAATTTCGGGGGATCGACTATGTGATAACAATCACCTTACTTACCCAGGAGCATAGTTGCAGACCACTTCAGTTTCTCCTTTGACCCATGGGTGAGGCTTACCAAATGTCTTGTCACAGAATGAAAAGCCACACCCCACATATTTAGTCGAGGCCCACACAAGCTGTAGAAAGAAATTAATTCTTACTATTGCTTTACAACCCAGCTCAAACGGGTTTTCCGATCGGACATAAACTTTAAGTGATATGGGTAAAAGCTCAGTGAGTTAGTAAGACACTCACACCGTGATCAGTGCGTGTACCTTGAAACTGAACTGCAGGAATGATCAAGCTTAAGTGTCATTCGCGATTAGCAATAACTTGAACGTTTTCGCAGTCATGACCAAACTGAAAGCTATATTAATAATTTCAACCGACATATTATGATTTGTATGGTTATTGCCTGAAAGTAAGTAATTTTGCCTCGAAACTTTTTACAGTATCTTCAATCCAGTTCCCTTGCGAAACTGACTTTGCGGCTAATTTTAAGTTTTCCAACAGACAGGTGTAATGAATCAATAAATTATTTTGATTAAAAAAATTACAAAATCAAAGTCAAAACACCAACATCGATCTGAAAATGGTATCACTTGATAATGATATCATTTTATGTAATTAAGGTCTTTTAGAAATTTTTATTACGGTGGCTTGTTTTCTTGTTTTATTATCATCATTCTTGGCGTCAAGAACTGAATTCGGAAACAACTCACTTAACAATAAGCTAGAACTACTATGCAGCTAATGGAAAAAAAAAATAGTAAGTTACGTCAAAGAGGACTCTTCTATGAAAGAATTATCCTAGTTTATAGGTTAGTTTTATGCTTGGTGCTAAAATTTTATTCATTTTTAAAGTAATAATTCAACTGCAAAAATCTTTTCAAAACGAAAAACACAAGGTCACATTGAAGTTTACTTATTTGTATATTTCTAATTGTTTTCACTATATTCCAGTGTATTTCTTGTGCGCAAACCTGGTTAATTATACAATCTATGACGTCACTGAAAGGGAGGCGGCCGCCTTTTAATCAGAGCAATGAAAGGACAAACAACAACAAAACAAGATATTTCGCCTACATCTCCCCTTTCGACTCTTTACAATATTTCAACAACAATTGAAGTGGCAAGTACATAGTATCAGAGTGTATCTAATGTACTATCCGACTGTATTAGCGCCGGTCTACCCCACTCTTGCCTCGTGTATGGCCGTGTTAGCAGTTATGGGCTGCGTTCTTCAAACCCTCTCGCTCTTCATGCTGACGAGGCCCTCGTTTCGACAATTCGACCTGACTCCGTATTTTCTTAGCGTGGTGCTTGGCAATCTCATGGTCATAGTAGCTGACCTGCCACCCCTTGTCGCGTCAGCGTGGTTTCAGAAACAGCTGGTCGGTATCGCATATTGCCAGGTATAAAATAATCATCAGTTTTTCAAACTAAGATATATAGTATCATGGTTCATGACAGCTGTTTTCGAACACAACACCAGTAAAAAATCGAAACTGGATACTCGGTCCTGATCAAGTTCTTTTTGGAATATTGTTTGGTCGACAGAAAGCTAGGGATCACTGTTGGAATTTTCCATAACATAGGGCCGACTCCACGTTTTGCAAAGACTGCCTTCCCATGAAAAGAAGACGATTGAATTAGCTTTTTTAAAAATAGAGTGAGGGAGTTTTCGCGTTGGAGAAGGTTTTGTTTGACCCTGTCTCGTTTATGTCACTAAAAAAAAGTGTGCGAAATCTTCAAGAAATTCTTCAATAAATTCGTGCCCTAGCTGGGCAGGAATTTTAAATAGAACTTTTATAGGAAATGAACAAATACAATTTGAAAACATTTGATCGCCGTATTTTAAATTTTAACATCACGTATCCTGTTACTAAGAGTAGAATGAAGGTCGCAACAATTCCCCCTCCCACCCAGCTCTCCCCAACAAATTTCGCCCTCTTCTCTCATGGTAGCGTTCGTCTATCCTTTTGCAAAATTGGTTGCCATGATTTCGAGAAAATAACAACGTCATATGTAACATAAGGTAAGGCCCTGTAAGTTGCCTCCTGCGCCCCTTGAGCTCTCGCCTGACCGAATTCCCCCCTCCGTTCTTTTCAGACCTTTCCGCGCCTGCCCCGCAGGCCTCAAGCAAGCATGCGAGATTTCAAATATGCATAAGTTCGAACTCTCCCGTACTTACAGCACTGAAGTAGATTTCTTTTCTACAGCTAAGAGGCTACTAGACTAAACAAATAAGGAACAAATGAATTGGCCTTTAATTTTTACTGCTGGTCTGGTAGACTTCATAACTCTTTACAGAAGAAAATATATGTCATTCGTCGTTTTCTCTGCCTTGGACGAAACCATAATTTCTTTATTTTAAAAAATGCTTATTCAAGCCATCAGCTTGAAAGTGTTTTTGATATTGGCATTTGACGTTGAGAGAACGCAACCTATTCTTGGGCTTTCTTTACTATCAAAAGATTCGTCGTCTGCGTCCTTAGACTTCCTATTCCGTGCCATATTGCACTGAGTCGCAGCACAATTCAAACGTTTAAAACGCATGTCATTGTCACTGACTAGGTGTCTGGCAAAAATAGCGAGATTAGACAGGTTTTAACTTTAGAATAGTACAAAATATAGACAATTAAAAAGTCACAATAGATGAAGAAAATCCAGTCTTTTTCTTTCTTTTGTTGTTTATTTGTTTGTTGGTTTGTTTGTTTACTTGTTTTGTTTTGTTTTACCGGAGAAAGAATACCACGAGGGTTTAGCGCTTGGCGAAAGCGAAATATCATGCTAACAAGAACGAAACAGCTGTGGCTGTGTATGGCTTCATGTGCATGTTGCTGGATTACCGGCCCAATACTGCAGAACTAGGGTTATAAAGTGTGACAATTCTAAAAAAAACCTTTATTTTTTTTAAGGTTGGCGGGTTCTTGACCGGAGTATGGTGGATCACTACAGGTGTTACTTTGGCCTTAGCAGTCCGTGCAGTCTACCTCAACATGTGTGACGAGGCACTAGCCGGGACTCCAGACGAGCGGCCTCGGGATAGCTGGCAGTATGACAGTATCATAAAGAAGCTGACGGCCGTTTGGCTTTACGCCATTGCGGTTGGTCTCCCACCAGTTTTTGGATGGGGCTCATTTGAGCCCGAATCTGGTGGCATCATCTGTGCCCCAAACTGGAGAGAGAGCAGCATCTCCGCACGATCCTACTTATCACTGCTGGTATCTGCAGCATTCCTCATACCTTTGGGATTTTCCATTGCCTATTTTTCCAAGATGTACCGGACATCGAGACAAGATCCGGATGTAGATGCGTTGGTGAAGAGGAACATACCGAAAGAAAAGAAAACAGTCATTTTGACATCCATCGGTATCATTGCTTTCTTTGGGGGATGGATGCCCTACTGTGTATGCACGTTGTTAACGGTGTTTGGTGGTTCAGAGATGCTTGAAGGCGAAAAGACTTTCATTCCTGGTATGTTTGCCAAGGCCAGCTACGTCTATCTTCCATTAATCTGCATTCTTCTAAGCAAACGGTGAGTAATACAAAATCTCTCTCTTTTTTGCTTTGATTCCAGAGGAAATATTCTTTGTGTTGTGATTCCGATCCGAGTTTGTTCTTTGGCTCAAATTTTGTTATTTACTTTATTTAAAGCTCACAATCGTGCATTTAAATAACCGCAAAACAAAAGGAAATAAAATTTAACCAATGCAGTTGAAATGAACATGACACAAATCATCGCAAGCTTCCACATTTTAGTCTTTATTCTTTATTTACTGATTCAACCAGAAAGCTTTCTATTCAAGGAAAACATTCAATAACTCAGTGAAAAAATGCTCTGATAATTATCAACTGTCCTTTTACTTCGTTTTCTAGTTTTCAAGCAGCAGGTGTGGAGATTGTGCGCGCCCTCCTGTCCAGTAGGAACGAGGGTAGGAACGAGGGTAGGAACGAGGCGGATGTGAATAACAATGCTTGGGGTCAGTTTGTTCTACTGCGTCATCAACCCGAGGAGATTATGAGCCGCATGAAATGCATGCGCTATCCACGCCCCAAACACAATAATGACCGACTTTTGTCATTAACTACGCATGCGTTTGAGCCACCTAAAGATGATAACCAAATGGAGACTTCAGTGTAACATGCCTTCGTTATTATCTTAATGATTACTTAAAATCCCCAATTACGTTTCCTTTATTTATTTGTTTATTTATTTATTATCATAAACATTTATTTATTTATTTTTTGTTATCTTGTCTTTTTAAGTAGCCACACCATACCAAGTCATATTGCGTAATTTCCGATCATTATTTTACTTCATATATATTTCTGTAAATTTGTGATATCTCAATAAACCTGATGAAGACTGGTATTGGCCAGTCGAAATGTCGCAACTTAACTCTATTTCACGTTGTTTGATCAGTCCCTGCAAAAGTCTTCTTGACTGTAACGTTTTCAATTTTATCTATTTTGACTGATCACGATCTTTTTGGATCCGACATCGAGCAAGATTGTTCGTACACGGTTTTTGCAGTGGTTTTTTTACCTTAACTAAACATTTACATGTATAACTGTCCTTTAACGGCCTTTTTGTCAGTATTTACCAAGGTGAATTAAAGGCGCTTGCAAAATGCTAATTACCCTCTTTAATTTACAATTATAATTAATTTTCTTCCAGCTACTCCAGGGTGCTAGTTTTTCCTCCAAATTTGTTTTACCCCTTGTTCGGTAAAAAAAAATTTAAAAAAGGAGTGTAAGCAAGAAGAAGATTTGAACACACTGACTTGCTACCCAAATGCTGTTACCCCAGCAACCACACCTCCCCCCCCCCCCCCCCCCCGTCCCTCCAACACCCATCCCATTGGAGCTTTGGAACTAAGCTCGTATATTGATAGGAAAAGATGCACCCAGGTTGAATAGCTGACTACTGGTATTGCATTGCCTTGACCAACCACTGTGACAAAAAAATGACTCTCAGGTAGTTTAATTGCCAATCAGAAGGCCAAATGATCCAACTTGTATCAAGCGCAGAAAAACATGTCAAATCGGTATGTAACGAATCAATGTCTAGTAATGAATCTGAATCACACAATTTGAGGGGGACCGAAGCAAACCCTGGACCAATTAGGTTTCATTCATCAATTGAGGATTTAATATATTTATCTGAGCAAAGAAATTGAACAAAATTTAAAACGGGTTATGAGAAATCACCAATTGCAAATCTCTAGACAAACATATGTTTTCAAAGTATTTGTATTTATCCTCTAATATGTTACACGCATTTAGAATTGTTTGTTATTTTTAGTGTAAAACGTCAATGTAGTTTAATGTGTCTTGTATCTCCAATATAAGCTTATCGTCAAGTAAAAGTCAGTGGTATCGACTCAAAATTAGCTAGTGAATACGTTTGGTTATTCGGACAGTAATGATAACACTCTATGTTAGGAACAAAACTGGCTCAATCTTATTAGATTATGTAACGGTTTTGGCAAGAACTTTAAACTATTTTTTTTTCTTTCCAGATATTGTATCCCTTACCTTACTCCGCCTGCCAATATAATATTTAATCTGTATTTTTTTGTTAAGAAGCTGTTATTGTAGCTGCTTGTGTTATAACTTGTTGCTCGATTTGATTGTAAAATAAGTGGCACGAGACGATTACCAATGGGCGGTGGCATGTCCTTTGTGGCATGTCTCAAAGTAAATGTTTAGCTATTAAAGCAAAATAAAGCTTATTTTATACATTGTACTCACTATCTGCCTTTTCATTGGTAAAGACAGCGTACAGTCAATTTTGAGAATCAGAGCAACCTCGCAATCTACAGATAAGCTAGATACCACATTTCTACTATCAGATAACTTACTAAACTATGATATACTGTTTCTTCGCTATGTCCTTCAAAACATTGTATAATAAAACAGTTATGTATTAGATTCAGTTTCGTGAAATCCGGAAAGTACCTAACGTCTCGGTAAGTTTTAACAATTACCTCCACATTGGTTCTTCCCGTTATCACAAAAACCTCATTCAACAAGATGCTATGGGGCGTAAATTCGGCGTCGTGGTTGTGGATTAATTGTGAATGAGGAGGAATAGTGGGAAATGATATTTTTACGGATTACATTCCATAAAAATGCCCTTACTTTTCTCCTTTTGTGTTACAGACGTCTCAACTCCTTCACCAGAAGTTTGCTAAGTGTATGACCCCATGGCTGTAATCCTATTCAATAATAATTTCTGTCATACTATAAATTGCGCACGACGTTTCAATCAGTTTCCTATAAGCCCAAAATAACGTATCAAGAAATGGTCTATTGTTCCGAGCCCAATTCACCAAAACAATACCCTTTTGTCCTAGGTGTTGCTGCCGAAAACAGACCGAACAGTCTGTGCATGATCGTTTAATCTTCGGCGTGACAAATTTGTAATATTAGGGGGGAGGAGAGAGGTTTTTTATGCCTTGACGCGATGCTATTTTAACTGGGGTACTGAGGGGAAAGTTTCGCCACGAGGCGCTCGTTGTCAAGTAAACCATAGGGGCGTAAACGTTTTCTGTTTGCTTATCTTACATGTAACTACTACCAGACATGATAAATTAACAAGTGAGATTTATTGCGGCACACAACGCAGGAGTGCATATTTTGCGGGTTGAGCAAGAAAACCGTTTCACTTTTGATCGTATCGTATTTTTTTTCTCAGCGCTCTGAACAAGAAAATATTATTTCAGAAATACTTTACAGAGAACGTTCTTAAACCGTTATTAAAACAAGCTCAGTATTATTTGCGCGACCTACATTCAAAGGTGCGATCTTTGAATGTAATTCATACCTTTTTCTAATTTTAGAGCGCGCAAAATGCGTCCCACACCGACTGTTCGGAGTCCTGCAGCAAAACATTATTACTTGCTGCTCGCCCAAATTAAAAAAAAAAAACATTACAAACTGAATCAACCATCTTTTACTTTTCTACTATTATCACGTCTCCGCGATCTAACGGGGCAAAGATAAGTATCTACAAACCGAAGGGCGGGCAAAAACCAAATCTTTGCGTCGCAGTGGCGCATTCGGCTAATCCCTCATCGGATCTGACGGGTCAGACGTAAGCCGGTTCAAACCCTGAGCAAGCCAGAAATAATAATTATTCCTTTTTTATTTCTCTCAAAAGTAATAATTATTTCCTGCTCATGATTATTTCTTCGCGTGAAAGAATAAAGCAAAGAACTCGAAGATACTGTATCTCGAACTAATTCCGGAACCTTATTTTAATTCCTGAGCTGCGTGAATCCTTTACTTCGTGCTCCGCAGAAGTAGTAATTATAATAAATTTGTCTTTTGCAATTTTTGGTGCCGGAGGACTTACTTGGGTGTATCGTTTGCATGGAGGCTTTGAACACTGGTTACGGACATCGGAAGATGACACCCTACTGAACGAAAAATTCTTGCTCTCCGTGTACCAGAGTTTTACCCTGTTAGAGGGGATGTGAAGTCGGCCCCACTCGCGTGCGAGATTTTGTCCTAAGGAAAGAAAAAGTTAGCCTGAGAAAACAAACATTTCACAACGCCAACACAAGTTGAAGCGCAAAATGACGCTAGTCTTAAGAACAAGTGCAGAAGTTTCATACTGATGGTGTGTCACTACTCAGATCTGGGAAGTGCTTCTGATTGGTCACGCCGCAAGGAAAATTTGCTTCAACCAATTTTTAACAGAGGGTTCTAACGATCAACGCCATTTTCGTTAAGTCTTAATACCCCTCATGCTTGTTGGGTCGCATGTGAACTGAAAATTAGTTCTGTAACATCTGCGTATGGCCCTCAATGCATTAGTCTCCTCGGTACATTATAATTTAAAAAGCGCATAGTGCTAATGTCACCATTCTTTCACATACCAACTTGTCCTTTAAAAGGAGCATTAGGGTACACATCTCCAAACTCTAAAAATCCGTGATCCCAGGTACATTTGTTGGCCCACATTTGAGCCAAGTTTCCTAGATCATCATCCCAAACCTGTTTTAAAGTACAGAACTGTTAATCAGCTAAAAGTGGCCTGTTTGAGAAATCTGTCTATCATATCCTTATATTATCAGAAATTAAAGCAGGAAAAAGCCAGCCAATACCCCTACAGTATTGCTACATGAAATTCAAAGAGACAGGTAATCAAGAAGTGTAATGCCTGGGACTAAGGGTTTTTAATAAGAAAACCGATTTATTGGGTGTATTTTGGATATTTTGAAGTATAACGTTCGTCACCTGACATGTGGCGTGGTCTTTTTACTGAGAACCTTGAATAATTGACGTTTGGAGAAGAAATCAATTAATAACATTACCTTCTCTTCATATTAGATATTTCTTACATTTCTCGTTTGGAATGACTGTCTATAATTTTTTTTTTTTCAATAAAAAATTAAACTATGAGAGAAAAGGTCATTCCACAACTTGGTCTTAAAAAACTATAATTTTCATCTTCGCGTATGTTCATTCCAAACATCGCCATCAGAAACGCCAATTTATTTAACCATACAAAGTTTTTAATCTTTGATCACGTGTTATGTCACGTGACGGCCTTGAGTATACTTACTTAAGGCACAAGACGAATATCACGAGACACAATTTCCTCCTGTTGTAGGTGTCCCAGCAGACGATATTGCCAATCAATGATATTTTCCGAACACACTTTAGTCCCAGGTCTTAATTCCATGAGTAGCGAGGTTTAGTAATCATATCAACCATCTCTTTGTTTTTCTTCATTTTCCTTGAACGATTTCCATTCTATGTCACTGATTTGACTTCGCAATATCAGGTTTACATACCGTTAGAAGTAAATATGTGAGTTTAACTAGTTCATGGCAGGAAACCTCAAGATGATTGACTACAACAGCGCTAACACACCCGCTCAGAAAGTGTTGAATTGCTCCGTCTTTCAGTTTTACTGAAAAACGCTCGATACTTAGTGTACGTTAAGGACTAATTTAATGAGTGTAAATACTTCAGTTTATTTCCATGCACAACAAAAAGAAAATAAAGGATAACAAATCAAAATTCTACAATCAACCTCTACGCAGAAAACGAAAATATAATACAAACAAATAACTTGCATTTTTAATACTACAAGATAGAATGCTATCGATACCCTAAGAGCTAAGTAACTTGACTGACAGTACAGTAGAACCTCTATAAAGAGGCCATTCTAAGAGTATCGGCATGTGGCCGCTTAATGCAGGTTTGCCGCTCAATTGCCGCTCAATTCTCTATTTTCCAATTCCCCATAATACACTCTGTTTGCCCCCCAAATTTTGCATAAACCATTGTTTTTAAATGCTCCTGAGAGTATTGCATTTTCCCAAGAGCATTTTAGACAATAAGTTATGTAAAATTTTGGGGGCAGACAGAGTGTATTATGGGGAATTGGAAAATAGTCAATAGAGGTTCGTCATAAATTAGCATAATCTTTAACAGAAACATCCGTTCACGGTAATTTCCCACCGGGAGCTCCCACTCGCAAACGCCCCAAGGAAGAGAATGGGAAGAGGCGAGCCCGGAGGCTGGAAGGAGCGGGAGGTAAAGCGCCAGAGTGTGCCATCGCTACGGGGAGGTGGGTGGGGCGACAAACTAGGTGTCTGGTGTCCGTTTTAAAGAAAAGAGCAATAAACAGTATGAAAACAGGTCAATTTATACTAAACTCACAAATATATGCACAACGAGTTTCTTCGCGGATCCACAGATGCGCTGGAATTTAAATGCACGGGTCCCAAGGGCACAGGGAGCGCTTGCGCGTGACGGCTCCCAGTGAGAATAGACATCACAAACACACTGCGAGAGTTGCATTAAGTCTTTACCCTATAGCACTACATTTTCCTTCATTATATTTTTAAAATAAATTCAAACTAACTGTATCAAGCGCCTGGTCGCAACTTAATAGAGGTGACATCAATGGGAGAACTCTTGTCGGGATGGCCAAAAGCTGCTCGCGGCCGGTTGAAGAGAGGTAGCTTAAGAAAGGTTTAGTTTTCAAATCTTTTCTACAATTATTTCAGGACTTAGATTAGTGGCCAATGACGGACGCTCAGCTGTACAACATAACCGAACAAGTATTGCGCGCAGTTGACTTGAGTTATTCGCACTTCACTTTAAAGTAGTCATTGTAACGCACTTGAGATTTTGGCATTCATTGTAAACCAGGCGTACCTGATAAATCTGGAAAGTTTAAAGCGTAAATATCTCACCATATATTCCATGTTAGCTGCTGGGGGATCCACTGAGCTGCGATATTTGTTATGTTCATCCACGAATTCTTCTTTTTGTCGTTGTGAAATTCTCGAGATGGCATAATCGATCGCTGTGGGTTTCAGTGGCCCAAGACTCGTAACTGTTACGGTGTAAACCAAAAAACAACCTAAGATAAATATGCTTCTTTCTAGCTTTTTTATCGTTTCCATTCAAGCGTAGAAAATATATAGTCAAACAAACAATGAAGATGTGAAAACCGAAGTTGAACAGGTGCCATTTATCTCCATATCAAAAGGGAAAAAATGAATGGCCACCAGAATTTTATGGCAGCATTAGCAAATGCTTTCGCACTTCACTGATTGTGCCACCAACCACTTAAATAATGAGCCCTGTGGCACTTAAACAATACCACGAGTAGTAGGTGTGTGATTGAGTCCCTTTACAAAAGTCTGAGTGACTCGGGTCCGTAGACCACTCTGCTGTTAATTCTACAATCCCTTCACTTTGATCTGATGAACTTTGATCTGAAGACTGTATTTTGGAGGGGGAGGAGGTGGGGTGGGGAAGCGGGTGGGGTGGGCGAAAGAGCATTTCAAAGACACTTAGGGTTAGGTTTGTGTTAGGGGTAAATAATTGTTGATAAAATTCAAGTGGCTAAATCAGAAAGGTTGAACAAATAAGACTAACCTCGTTCCCAGGGCTCTCTCCTGGAACTATAAAATCTCGTTAAGCAATTATAGCTGCTATATTCAAGTCATCGCGAATAATTTAGTTGGCCCGAAAGAAACAGTGGTAATGGGTCAGCTAGGAAAGGGAATTTTTTGCGAATATTTTAGGTTTTATCACATATATACTTTTTGTTCCAATACTGTTTTTATTTTAAATCCAATTCTGGAATATGAATAATAATTGTAATGAATTTGTCTTTTGCAATTTTTGGTACCAGAGGACTTACTTGGGTGTATCGTTTGCATGGAGGCTTTGAACACTGGTTAAGGACATCGGAAGATGACACCCTGCTGAACGAAAAATTCTTGCCCTCCTTGTACCAGAGTTTTACCCTGTTAGCGGGGATATGAAGTCGGCCCCACTCGCGTTCGAGATTTTGTTCTAAGGAAATAAAAAGTTAGCCTGAGCGGACAAACATTTCACAACGCCAACACTGGTTGCAGCGCAAAATGACGCTAGTTTTAGGAACAACTACAGAAATTTCGTACTGATGGCGTGTCACTACTCAGATCTGGGAAGTGCTTCTGATTGGTCACGCAGCAAGTGGATGATCTACATCAGGATCATCATGATCCATTGTAGACACTCGGATCACGAGCATTTTACAAACTGCAAATGTAGCTGGACATAACCCGTCTAGAAAACATCTCACACATGCAGACTACATGTATATTGTACTAAAAAATAATCAAGTATTGGAATTTCTTTTCACGACCGTGAGAGTCAATGAGACACTTTTTAATTATACCGACTCCTGTTCTTTTAAAAATTGCTCGTTCTTTAATTCTTCTACTTTTGGAGGGCTCCTGACCTCAGTCAGGCTTCTAGCCTGTACACAGACTTTGTTTTATTTTTTTATTGTTCTTTTCGAAAACATCGGCGAGCGCGCGAGAACGATCGTGGAGCGCGATAAAGAAAAATAAAGACTATTTTCTTCTTCCCCCACCACTACCTGCTTGCGCTGGCGGACGGACTTTGTTACAGAAAATAGAGGGTCTGTGAACAGGCTATCAGGCTTCGAAAACAAATCTTAACCAAATTCTAATTCCTTTAGGGAAGTTTGTACGCGTTGGTAGATTCTTTTCTTCAAATTGATAGGAAGAAGCGCGTTGGGTTTTAGATACATGAAATCCGAATAACATATATATTGCATGATTCTAGCCGGTAAACGAAATGAAAAGAATGATAAAAAATACATACATGACCTGTTTTTAAACATTGCAGGGTTCCTTCCCTTTATTTGCGTTGTTCCACAGTTGCATTCCACTTTTGTACTAAGAACAAAGTTCATCTCTTTAGAAATAAACGGTCTGGTTTGCAGCTGTAGTTACATACATACATACATACATACATACTTTATTGACTTTCCCAAGGGGCTTTTCAAAGACAATACATGATCCTATTTACAATTAAAAATGTTTTAAAATATATATAAAATTACAATTCTTTAAGTAATTTAGTACGTAAACGAGTTTTAAAAACATCAATCGAGTTACACAGTTTAAAGGAATTGTCTAAGGAGTTCCATAAGTTCACAGTTCTATAGAAAAATGTTCTCTGACCGGCAGCTGTTCTAAAAAAGGGGATTTGTAAAAGCTGTGAATTTCTGGTGCTACGTCGGCTAACCTCTGCTCGCTTTATGAATTTTGATGTAAGGTATTCAGGGGCTTGACCGGTCATACATTTAAAAGCCATTGTAGCGTTCCGGTAATAAAGCTGACTGGGAACTGAAAGCCAATTTAGCTCCTTGCGAATTGGTGTAACATGGTCAAATTTACGCGCGCCGCTAACAATGCGGCATGCGAAGTTCTGCACTGCCTGTAACTTGTTGACATTACATTTTGAGGTATTTGACCAAACATTGGAGCAATAAAATAACCTGCTAAAAACCAAGGAATTAATAATCATCAAAAGTGTACGTTTGTCGAAGACATGCTTGACACGGTTTATCTGGCCAAGGCGGGACATGCACGAGGAAGCGGTTTTAATTATATAGTTGTAGTTGTAGGCTGTATGTTTTCTGAAAACAAACTGTTTTAACTAAGTATTTGGAAAAGTCATTTGCAAAATGTTTTCGAAATAACTGCTCTTAGGACATGAGATGTTAAAACTATAGGCTGTAGCCTGCAAAATGATGTCGTAAAAAAATTGGTTAGTTATCAAAAATATATTTCACTTAAAAGGTTGCGTGATGTAAGTCTACAAAACAATCTTGAAATTGAAAAACTTTTTCCTTTGTTTACGTATGCTCAGTACACTGTCAGTACACAACAAAGGCTGATAATTACGATACACGGGGTTCCTACACATCAAATATAGCCGACTGCAACTACTGATTTGAGTACTGAAAATATTTTCATTTTAAGAGATGCGTGATTAGTCTTCAAACAATTTTTAATTCCTTTCTTTTATTTCTTTAAGTACGGGCTAGACAAAGGAAAGGCTGGTAATTAGGTACATCAGAAAGCTCGAGGTTTCCTCCGATAGATGGATCAACACCAACCACTGTTTTATTGACACTTGTTTTCAGTGGCCATCTAAGTATATTAGCCCAAGCAAGCCATCCGCTATGTGCCATTCAAAACACTGACAAGTAGCATCTTTCAACAAAACTGCGAAAACTCAGAAGAACCCTTGTGACTAAAGCATCGCGTGAGAAAAGGGATTGCATTTGCCGAAATGGGATACAAAATGAAGCCAAGTTTATCGATAGTCGTGTTGATGTTTTTCCTTTACACAAATGTATCATGTCGAAAATATGGTAAGATTTTGCTTAATTACTTGCGATGACTGTAACAATGTAATGAAAACGTCCTCGGTCACGGTAAAATTGGCAAGGTTAAAGTTTGGCACTTGTCTTAGGATCACGAAAAAAAGTTTAACTAACTAACAAGTCAGAATGATAGTTCTCCCTGCTAACAGTGATCTCTGATGGCGAAAGAAAAAAACTGAGAGGATGGAGAGAGGCTGCCAGCGCCCGACTAGTTTCTTAGCTATCTTGCAAATATTTTCTGGCGTTTCCTTGAACTGGGTAAAGTTTTAGCCATGTGTGAGACAGTTTACGGGATAGCAATCGTGGCCTTAAAAATTTTCAGCGTAGAGTCCCAACAGGACATGCTCATTCCAAATTAAAGAAAACCGGTTTTGAAAACCAGTCAGTTTTGCCCACAAACCTTTTCAAGCGTTGACAGCTCAGGAGTAAGAGTGAGTGATTGTTATCTGCCAATATAGGTCATGAAATAGTCTGTTTTTATTACTTATCGTTACAAAAACTAGATAACGACTATAACGATTTCTAAACCACTTAATTAAGACTCATTTAGTACACATGGAAGTTTTCGGATCAAACACAATTCGGCTCAAGTTTTCTTCCTATTTCTCAGCCTGCACATTCGTGCATGGAGCTGTGTAATTTCAAAGTAAACAACTTATTTAATGTATCTGTTTTTTCTGACAACAGATTCAATTCTGAGCTACCCTTCCATGGTGTTAGCCCTCGAGATACATTAATTGACTCTTCAAAGAAAGATATATTTTTGGGGGTGGGGCTGGTTTCAAAATCACGGTTACAACTAGAGCCCATGGTTACATGTTATCTTTCTATTTAGCTAGGAAACCAACTGCGTGACTGCTGGAGTAACATTGTGGACTGGATATATTTTAATCCGATATGAGAAAGAACAATACCAGGAATGTCAATATAAGGAGCTTTCAGTTAGTTTAATTTTTAATCCACCATCAGCAATTTTATCTTCATGATGTTGTAACCTCTGGGTCAATTTCAGCAGAAACGTTATGTTCAATGTTGCGGCTGTTAAACACTTTCTTCGTTTTAATTTCGAGTTCCTTTGTGATCCGGAGTGATGGTAAGAATGAATATTACTTTATTAGGGTCGGAGTAATCTTCAGTTAATATTTTTCTTGACCGGTATAGTCACGAACCTTTAGGACATTAAATGGCATTGGTCAGTTTTCTTTGAAAAATAGAATGGCCTTCGTTTCACTGATAAAACTTTATTCCTGAATGTTTCATGACGATCATGCATATTCATACGATAATTTGCAATCTCGGCCGACAGTGCAGAAAACAAGGCGCTTTCTATAATCACTGACACAGCTACCAAAGTTTCATTTTTTTTTCCAATGATTTTATGAGGCGCTGGCATTCAATTTAGCTTTGAACTTTCTTGTGCGACATGATATCAGCTTTAGTTTAGGGTCTTAGTTCTCCTGATTAAAATCAACGTTCGAAAATAACTCTATATGCTCATTTTGCCGGGTTTCAATGCAAGACGAAAGTTAAACAAAGGTAACAAAAAGCCTTATGGATTAAAAAACTCAGACACGCAAAATGTAAACCTCACGCATAGTGCCGTTGCTTAAAATTGTCTCTTGAACTATACAGCGAGCGGCGTTAGGTATACACGGCTACAATTTGTTACAAATCGATGTTTCTTGGCAGTATCATTCATTGAAAACCATAAAATGTGTTATGGAGGTCTCGGACCAAGACTGTTTCTTTGTCAATTTATAGCATTTGATATTGTAAAGTAAGTAATTGAATACTGTGAGAGCTCATTTTATAATTTTCAAGTACGTTCGAGGGAGTGAGTGACAGAGGGGAAGTATGACGATATCGATTCTCCATAAATAACTAGATTGCAAAGTACAAAAGCTCAGACACACGAAATTGGAGGCTGCCAAAGATCACCAAAAAAAAAATCGAACTTCTAGCACGTGAAAGATGCCGGATCAGTCTGTAATCTATCACTTAAGAATAAAAGGTGGGGAGGGGAGGGGCCTGTTTTTTCCCCTGAAAAGAAGGGGACTCATCCGGGAGGGGGTGCTTCATGGAGGATATATGTGGAGCTGCAATTTTCGATTTTTACCGGGGCCTTTTACTACTTGGTATAACTTTTCTCTAATGCAACGTTTGCGTTATGACGCTGGACATCGCTTTCCTCTGTAAGTTGTTTACACTCTTTCGTCTCTGCTATTCTGTCAGTACTAATTTTTTTAGTGTGAGGTGAAATTGATTTCGAAGTAAAATGTGCGATAAAATGCTTGGGTACTAAAAGACGCTAATCACTTGTCATAAATTGATTTGCATCACCGATGGGTGAAGACATCGATCACTTTATTCGCCTACTTTTATCTCTTTTCCTACTTTCAGAATGGTGTCAAGACTACGAGTCTCGCAGATGCAACTTATGGAAATCAAAAGGACTCTGCAAATCAACCTCTCCACGCGTGAAAAATATGATGAAGAAACTGTGTTACGAGACATGCAACTTCTGTGGTGCGCTTAATATTCTGTACAAAGATTAAATTGTGCCTGATTAAGAAATTACGATACTTTTTTTTTCACAGCTTTATTGGGTGCTCCTCTTGTGATATACAATATAAATTTATAATACAACACAAAAAAAAGAAAAGAAAAAAAAAAGCAAAAACCCAAAAGGGATAGGTGCAACGGGACTAACGTCCCATGCGAGGCACCGCCCCTATATGTTGACCTGGGTTAAAAAAAAAATAAAATGAGTACACAAACATTTGTACAAAAAATAAAATAAATTACGAGTGGTATAGGCACGTAGGGACTAGTGTCCACGTGCAGGGGTAATTGATTTCATATACCCGCGAAAGGTGAGTGCTCATTAATTTGCGAACAAAAAGTTGAAAGGCAGTAGGCGAGGAAAAACTGGTTGGGGGTATACTATATTGCTTTGTTATCAGACGGCACCACTAATTAATAATTTATTATTTTTAGAGCCCCCTGCGCCCGAGAAGTGCTACGACTATAAAAAGGAAGAAGTTTCAGTTCACGGCTGCTGCTGGGATGGCATCATCGCAGCAACTGGCCCTGGCGGACAGGGATGCCCTGGTAACTAGCTAGTCTGTGGTTATTTAAATGAAATTCACTCATGCCTTTCATTAGATTTGCTTACAAATGGAAATTGTTCGGTTAAGAAGTTGTGCAAGAAAGCGACAACCCGCTTGAGAAGTATCGTCTTTGTGTCGGGTGACTCGGCGAGTCAAGGAATGGTCTCTGACTCTGACCGGATACACTTTACAAGGGGCCTTTTTTGGCCAAAACTAGGGATGAGGGTCCCCAACAGAATTAGTCAATCCCGTCATCTTGACCCAAATTTTCGTGCAATCTCGTAACTTACTGGAATGCACGAAAATTCCCGATGGTAATTTTTTGTATTCACCATCCCGAGCATACTGATTCTTTCACGTCTAAATCTTGCACCTATTTTGCTCTAAAATCCTGGATCTGACTCGCAGAAGAGCCGCAGAGTTAAGAAGCTTAATTCTTGTTCAATACCTTTTCTTATCTGAGGCATCATTACCGGTATCCTGATGCAGGCCTCAAACGTTCCAAACGAGGAGACAAATGAGATGATGTTTCTTGTTCTCTATTCTAGCATGCGAAAACAGCAGGTCCAGGCAATTTTGCTCGATGATGAAGCACATGTGTTTCACAAGAACAAACTACAAGCTTCTGAGAATAAGCTGTCCAGAAACCTGTGGATATTGCATTAGTAAGAGCTCATTCTCATAACATAACTCGTAGTATAATAAACACTAGAAAGAATGTTTCATTTGATATCTAACATATCAAAAAGTAAGAAAAAAAGGGGGAAAATCAATCATTTTTAATCTATGACCATTGTGTTTTCACTAAATCAGTGAGTACTCTTTGTCAGTTTAATGGTCCATACTACTCTATAGGAAATCCAGCAAGTCTTGAGCAGTTTAAGTTATCCTGTTCCAGTGGAGTGTGATCTCAGAGAGCGGGAAAACATTCACATCTCAGTGTTAGCGCCTTCCCAACAATCTGAACGCCTGGAACAGACCAAGTTTAAGCTAGTAATGGAGAGCTTGCTCGTAGGCTAGCCTGGGTCTAACGTGTTGAACTGTGGAAAATAATTTATTTGGTCGACAAAGGGGATGGACTTGAGTGGAAATTGGTAAGTCCCGTGATGTGTCACGGGACCATTTCTCTGAGTGACAAATTGATGACGGGTTTAAGAAAACAAATCAAAGACATATTTTTCAACACTTCACGTTCGGAATGAATGTCCACTGCACTTCGTGAAAAACGGCAAACATATCACTTAAGTGCCCAAATTTAATTTTAAATTAGTCAAAACTTTAATTTAAATCTTCGAGTGCATTCATTCCAAACGTAGAAAGTAATTCACCTCCTCGTGACATGTCACGTGACCATAATTATACGTAAAGGTAAAAGAGGACCTCATGATTTACATTTGGGGGAAATTTCATCGTTGTCTAGGTATCTTAGCATCAAATATTGATAATAAATCGTATTTTCCAAAAAATATCTAATTTGACCGCCCTACAAGGCTTTAAACCCTTGAGAAAGCTAAGAACTTATTGCAATTACGGTCGTAATTCCAAACCAACTTCACAGAAGCGAATTTCTGTTCGCTGTTACGCATAAACTATCAAAATATCTGAGAATAAATGCACCGGAAAGTTTGTGATTAACCAGGTATTTAGGATGGCGATCTAGTATCTTTGCCTAATAACCCCATATTTTTAGAAATCCAAAATACTTGGCAAAACACTTGAAGGCTTTACTATACAATGTCTCATTTCTGCGAACTAGATTGCCTTTTCTCATCGCCAAAACGATCGCCGTCCCACGTTGGATTTTCGTCTATTTTGGAAATAATCATTTCGTCTACCTTTCAAGTAGACGTTTATTATTTGTTTTCTTTCTCAGAAGCCCAACATCCTTGTCAAGGCGACTCGGGACAAGAAATTTCTTGCCAAAGTGAGTAACGGCTTAACTCACCTATCACACTTTGGGCACTGCAGTTTACTTTCTTCTACTTAGAGCCTGTCAAAGTTGTAAAGTCAGTTTAAGTAAATGTTTTAACGAGTTTACTTAGAATTGGATTTGGTATATCAAGCAGGTGATTATCTTTCGTCACAAATGGTAGTCGATTAAACAAAAAAGGAGGAAGTTAGGAGACTTACAGCTGGACGCTTTGTTTTGAGTAATGGTTAACAGCTATATGTTTTGATACTTGTCATACTTGCTACTTTGTTTCTGGTGCTGGTTAGTTATGTTAGTTTGTGTTTTGTTTACCTATTAGATGACTGCTACGATGTTGACCCTAAAGAGCTTTGTAAACGTCGTAAGAGGACCGGGTACTGTTCTGTAAAGGCTTGGGAGGACTACCTCATAAAACGTTGCGCGAATACTTGTGGCTTCTGTGGTGAGGCAAATTAATCAGTTTTAAAATCTCTCTACATAAATAAGCTTATTCACCTTGCAGGATAAAAATTGTCCTCAAGAAAATTAATAGCCATGCAAATCCATCATATGTGCGTTATTGACCAGGAGAACTTGGTCAATAAAGGATTATTTCATAGCCAAAACAATATCTTTTAATTTCTTAGGGGGAAGAAGCGGGTAATCGTAAGATCCATCTTGCCGCTTGGGTTGCCAATCAGAGCTCAGGCTTCGCCTCATTTTGCCCCCTTAAGGAGCCAGCCATATAATAAGATAATTATGTAACTATTAATAGAAGGTTAATCCTGAGTTTTTAATGAAGAGAGTATAATCTCTCTGGTGCCTTTTCAAAATTTACCCACTCTCCTAGCTAAAAATACAAACTAGAGTTTTACGGTTCTAGCTCTCCTGCGACCATGCCCTCCCAAACGCCTCTATAAAACGCCTCATAGCACTAGCATTATACTCAAGTAAAACGCTTTTCTCTACTGATTTCATTTTGCATGCTGGAACAAGGAGCCGATCATTGTAGAGACATGATATCAACACGGGTGTGTTTCAGTTGGAAAGCGAGAAATCGATGTACAAATGCCACACACCCAGCATGGAGGAAGGTTATGATAGAGAACTGCAGGTTGACATGTGGGCTTTGCAGTGACAAAAGGTTTTATCAATTCCTTTGCTAAAAGATCTCTTCATAAGCTCTGCTGGGGGCTAACTCTGGTGCCGTTGGTGCTAAAATTAATGTTAACATGCAGAAGATCTTGTTCATTCACATCAATCTCGTGTTCAGCGCTGTACTAGTGATAAGGAGTTACTAATTGTTAATTAATGGGGCTAAATAACTACCTTTAATTTCACATTATGCTGTACTTTGCACTAATGAGAGAAATGTTATCTCTATATAAGACGCTAAAAAAATACAAAACATTTGCTTAGCCTTGCAATCTAATCAAACGTTATAAAATTTAATAATAGCAATAATTTTAAAATGTATTAGTTTTCTAGAGTAGCTGACTAGTGGGAATCCACATTGAAAAATTGTGATGTTACATTTCGTGAGTCCATGGCTTTAAGGTCTTGAGCTAAACACGTCTTGTAAATTTCAGCTTTATATTAGCCTTTCTAGGACATTACATAAAGCAGAAAGTGTTTCTATTGCTAGCCTGTTCTACGATCAAATTCTATAGGAGGCCTTGAACAGACTAGGTCAGCTACTCACCCTCCCAGCCCCCAAGCCTGACGAGGTGCACTACCTTCAACTGTTCAATGCATATGAATATACCGCTGTCCACACCTCTGGATAAGCGACCATTTTCACCCCTCCAGTATATTCATGCGTATTGTAGGGAGTAGGTAGCGAGAATATTTTACTAGTTTTTTGCGGATAATCAGAATCTAACAATCTGCGGGACCTCAACCTAAGAAAACTGATCGTCATTTTCTGAGTCTTTTTTGGTAACATTTTGTTAACTCAGAAGTCCTCTTTCTTTGATTTCTCAACAGATAAAAACATTTAAGGAAGAATGATGGCCAGGATTCAAAACACTTAGCCCTGAAGTATTAACTGGCATATTTATTTTACTGCATTCGATTGACAACCTGTTTATCAGGATTATAATCGCATTCATCATTACGTGATGTTTTGCCTGTACTCACTGCTTATTTGCCGACTGTCCTCAAATCAACTGATATTTATTCTAGTAGACGATCAGATTAAAACAATGTACCAAAACGTTTTGAATTAATCCATGTCACGTTAATAGATCGTTTTCACATGACGTCACGGCGGCCATATTTGTGTACAAATCAATGAATCGGCGGCCATGTTTGTGTACAAAAAAATCCAGTGGGAATTGAACTCTTTTCACATTTTAAAACTTTCTTTTATTCCAAGCAATTTGCAAAGCTGCTGACCACGTGAGTGAAAACGATATATTCGACCCTGGCTGCTTACTGTTAATCTGTAATATATTTCGACTCTTTCTTGGTTTTAAATCTAGACAACAGACTTTATGCTTTGCTCTCTTAGCTAAAAGCTGAATGTTGCTGACTTGATCTTGGTATCAAATTGAAACGAAATTGATATCATCGCTATACCAAGTTTAGGAAAACAGTGGGATAGCATCCACTGTCCCCCAATCTTGTTAACCATTTTTAAAGCAAGACATGCAGTTTAGTTTTCTGTTTTATAGTAACTTTTTTCTAGATCAAAAAATGCAATTCTCCTTACAAAAGTTCAAGTTAGAAGCTTACTCGCCGCTCAGATTCAGGTGCAAAAACGACAAAAAAGAATTTACATACATACATACCACTAACTACAGTTAACACCCGCATATAAGAACAAGTGGATTAAGAACATCAGGCTAAAAATTGGCCAATAAAGCACCATATATATATATATACAGTCTAGCCTGGGACCAGGCTCCGCATTGGCGGAAAAAAGAGTAAAACATCGGCGTGGGCAAAAAAAAAATCGGCGAGCGAAGCGAGCCGAGAGTTAGTATGAGGAGGGGAAAGGATGGCGGAAATGTGACCGTAGTTTATCACAGGAGAGTACAAGAAAAGCTCGATGATATTTTGAACGCTTCTTTTCTTTATGCAACAGGTCACAAGCATATTTTTTGCTCTTCTTGGAGCCGAGGGATAAGCGAAAATTCTCGCAAAGAAATATGTATTGCATGTTCGAAATCCATGTTTAAAAATCTTTCCCCGAATATTAGAAGCGTGATATTGAAAGAGCGCGATACTTTCAACAGGACCGCGAATCTGTCAACGTGAAGACATTTGACCAATCAGAGCCAACCTCGTTCCCAGGGCTTTTTCCCTTAAAAAAATAGGAAAAAGCCCAGGGACCCAGTTGCAATCAGAGCATGATACCAGAATCTGGCATCATGGAACCGGAACGGTGGCATTAAAGGCATGTCTCCAGGCTCCGCCACCCTTTCCCCCTCCCCAATCCACCGCTCGGCTCGCTTCGCTCGCCTTTATTTTTCCTATTTGACCCCGCTTAATTCGGACGCGCCACGGTTAATACGGACGAAGAGAGAACGTAGAAAGAACATGTTATATATACATAAGTTAGTTTCCAAAGAGGTCCGCAAACTTTTATTCAGTGTTGTTAAGAGAGAATCATGGAACATTATGCTTTCTTTTTGTGTCGCCATTACAATACTCAGTACAATACTACTGTTGGAGTGAGGCAGTCACGCTTTGACGTTTCAAACAATCGATTAAAACGTGCGGACGTTCCAGGAAATATACATTCTTTTAATCACCTCTAAAACAACTTTCGTTGTCATAGTAAAATTGATTTCACGTAAAACTACATTTTGACAAACGTCGATTTAAGGTAAGACAATGGTAAAAATTTTATGGTGATTGGACAAGGATAAAACCATTTAAAGGCGTTTGGAAAATACCGGTATTGTCTCCGAAAAACTGTATCGAAACAGCTTAAGCAACGACGGCGACGACGGCAACGAGAACCGCAAAAAAGCAATAGGTTTAGATTGGCAAAACAACAACTTTGCAGGTACATCGCGCTTTTTTGGACATTTCTTTGCCATCACTGCACGACTACGGCAGGGAAATGCCTAATTTGCGTTTTATGAAGGACGTGAAAATAAGGCAACGATTTTCTTTTTCTTTCTGTGAACTTAGCAACAGTCTTTTAGAGTTAACTGCTTAACTTTTAGAGTTAACTTCTAGATTATGCTCCTCAAGTGTTCTACGTAATAACGATATAGAATACCTCAGACTCGTAACTCGATCGTTATCCTATCTCGCCGAGACTCTCCTTTGATTGTCACAGTTCATCTTTCTATTATGTTATTTGTCAATTTTAATCAATTCAATTGTACGTATAAAGTCTGCTCATTGATCTAGCACTTCTAGCAATTAACGTTTTTATTTTACCGCCTCCTCAAGGCAAGATGCCAGAGCCAGAAAAAAGACGTCTTTAACGGTAACACGTCCAGCATGCCTCACCTATTAATAACTGACTTCACAAAATATAAATTCTAGAAACTGGCCCACTGACCTATTTGTTTCGTTATCCAGAAAATCAACACTAGAAATAAACCGAAATGTTACACCGGCTGACCGCACAGCGTCTAACCCATCAGTTCCATTCAAAGACGGTGGACCAGAAATCAACGCCTCAAGTCTGTAGTGCCTCCCTTTCTTTATATGCGCAGGACGGTCAAACAAAACATCAAACCCATGTATGGGAAAACTTTTGTATTGAAAAGCCTTTGCAGTAAATATACCACTTTTGGACACCACCACCTTCCAAAGGAAATTAGTGCAATCCTTTACCTCCAAATTAACTGTGTATTTATTGTTTTCACTCCCCAACAAACGTAGTCCATGTAACATGATATCTTTGTCCACACCGAAAAGAAGATAATGTCTATCGCTGCTATACGTGATAAATTCCTCAGACACTGATTGAAATCTGCCACAACGACAAAAGGCAGCTTGATTGACTCTTGGGGTCTCCGAAAATCCCAGAGGAGAAGTCAACGTCGAACTGTAAAACTTAAAAAAGTTGACGATTTCATCAGAGGTAAGAATATTTGTATCGAGGACGACAGCGGCAAATTCATTATGTTTCATCAATGGAAAGCGTATTGCTGTGACAATTTGTTCTCCTAGAACCTTTCTTTTCATTTTACCACTTACTCCGAAACCTTGTTTTTGGCACTGCTTCGTTGCCCACGTATCAACAGCTTTGAATAATTCGACCTCCTCAATGGCAAGAGTATTTCTTGCAACCACTGCTTCAAGTAAAGACCTCTCAATCGCCTCAAATCCATCGGATTTAACAGCAAATTCTGCCCCACTGTCGATCACTTCCCAGCATCGATCAATGAGTTCTTTCTCTTCATATCTTTGTGCAGTGGGTAGGATGCTAAAGACATTCGACGGATCTAAGTTAAGTTGAAAATATTCCGTGCATTTATCAAAGAGTGAAGAGACCAGATATTTCTTAGCCAAGTACAGCACTCCCATCACATTACTTCCGCTTAAGTTCACTTCATCGCTGTACATGTAGCGAAACAACTCCAACAGACTCCCATAATCACAGTCAGGCAGTTCAATAGTGTCTTTAGTCTCCGCCAGTTCACCGAAAAACATTGCTTCAAACACTGGACTGCTAATCGCCAGAATAAACTTGTGGGCTGGAATCGCTTCAGTCGCTTTCTTACTTTCGTTTTCGCCACCACGTTGTTGAGCAACAAACTTAACATCACTCAAGTGCTTGTTGTTGAGCATAAACTTGGCTCTTTCTCTGATGGTGGGTCTTGTGGTTTGCCAGTTCTTTTCTGCAGACATATTCGTGAAGGAGGGAACAGGCAGAAAGTCGCCGAAGAATTCCGTTTAGTTTGCCCAAAAGGCACACACTATCGTTCTTCACTCAAGTGGAAATGAGCACTTCGCCTGCGTGATTATATTTTTCAATATGCGCATACTAAATGCCCGTCACGATGGTCACACGATCGAACAGAAAATGTGCATTACAAGTATGAGACCGCGGAAATTCAGAGCGGCATATGCAAATTCGTGTGTATGTACCAATGCTAATGGAGCGCTTGTACTGAAAGATGCTTCACCATGTTTCTCTGATGGTGAACCTTCAAATCCATACAGATCCGGCAATCGTAATAACATAACAGAAAGAAACACAGGAAAAGGCTGGGATTAAGGAGAGAATTCAAATGCTCACTTATCATGTACAGATTAGAGACGTTTTGACTCTATCATCCTTCAATATTTACTATTTACAATATTTTAGTGGTGACTGTTTCCGTTTCTGATTCATTCCGTACGATAAGTCATCTGAAAAACAATTTCTTTACATTGTGAAATTTATTTATTTGCATCTTTTTACAACACAACCCTAGAAAGTCGAAATTTTAATGATTATTTTTTATACACTGTACAGTTCAAAGTCAGTATAACTCGAAAACTTTCCCATAAAGCAAACCCTATTTCACCTTTTTACAAAATTAAAATCAAGTTTAGTATTTCACTCCAAAGATACAATTATTTTAGTCTAAATCTTTAAGTCTAGAAAGTAATGATGTGACTGTCCTGCAGC
Organism: Porites cylindrica; assembly: GCA_964035525.1. Lineage (NCBI taxonomy): Eukaryota > Metazoa > Cnidaria > Anthozoa > Scleractinia > Poritidae > Porites > Porites cylindrica. Next base: position 20,369,352 of record OZ037785.1, read on the forward strand.
AATAATACTGAGTGGAGAGGTGATAACTGTTCTTCAGCACTTTCACAACTATTTCAGAATGACTGCTTGGTTAAAAGGACGGTGTTCTATTTGACGCCTGTAAGTAAAGAAATGCATGAGTGACGCGCCAAAACTCTACGTACTTGATCGCTTTTTATCCTTCCGTACTAAGAACTCGAAGCATTAATAAAGTCAATACATGAAAGCAGTTGCAAGAGAACAAAACGAGTGCAAACAAGAAAAGGTTACTTTTGAGTAACTTTTACAGAGGTTGTTTTTAAAAGGTAAGGAAGTGAAACAAAACTAAATCAAAACTTTTTCAAATTTAGGTGTGAACGGCTACTATTGACACGCAATAGAAAGCCCCTATATCTTGACACGTTCTAGGCAGTTTTATAATTCCCCTTTTTCCCCTTTTCATTTGTTACTTTTCTAGTTGGTGCTTTTATTCTACCGGTGACATGGTCAGTTAACGTTCTAACTTGTCGAGACTGTGAACTGCTGCCAGAGGCTTCTGTGTCCAGTAGGGGCATCGAGGAGATCACCTTCTCCCCTGACGGAGTGACGATGAGATACTCGCCTGTTGCCAACTAATACATATCTCAGTCATCATTGCCCATGAACTTCGTGCATGTGTTCAGCAAACCTGCCAAAGAGAAATAAGAACGGCAATGTGCTATCAATGTGCTATTTCGGGAGGTAAAGGTGATTTTAGGTGTTGCAGTGAGGTAGTTGTGGAAGTTCTAATTTGGTTATGAAGGGATAGTGTAGTTACAGCGTGTTGAAATGAAGAGGTGGTTGTGAAAAGTCTTATCAATAGTCGAAAACATACTTGTACTTATTTTAAACGTTAAGTTTTTTGGCTAGATTGTTTTTCGCTAATTTTTGATAATATTTGTATCGGGAAAACATGGATTAGGCCAAAAGTTCATTTAACATAGAGAAGGGGGTATGACGATGTTGAGGGCGGAGGGCTGAAATTTTGTGTGTGTGCTCGGGAGCATTGAAAAATCGGTGAGGTTAAGGGGAGAGCGTAAAATCTGGATATACAACTTAGGGCCTGATTACATGAGCCGGGCTGGAACGCTTTGCAGAAAACCCGGCACCAAAGTTAAACGCAACAAAAATCAACTTTGCGATTACATGACAACCGACCCAGCCCGGTTAGCTGCGATCCCAGTATTGTGATGCCGGGATCCTGGGTAGAAATTTTCCAAGTAATCACGCTTACCGGGCGGCTCGGCGAATCAATCAAGGGAAAAACAGGGCAGCGGGTAACACACTGTTCATGCGCATTGCTTCCCCGGATCATTTGATCAGGCCCTTACTGTTATTTGTATTGTCACGCAGATTGCACGTTAAAGCTTTGGAATTTGCGGCTTTCGTGGTTCGTGTATGAGTGAATACGACTTATCTAATTAACCCAAGGGTTTAAAAAATAGAACCCGGTTTACGCGTGAAGATGTCGGACTCTGCCCCTTTTACGGTTCGACCGTGAAAGAATGCAACTTGTTTACGAGATCATTTTGCTCAATAGGATTTTTAAGAAATCACCTCCTTTCCGAAAATACGCAATGGAATTATGCACCATTCAATTTTACCCTCAATTATCTCGTGCACGAGATCATGGAATTTTGCGTCACATCTTCTTTGGCGCTCGACAACTGAGAGCAAATATATTGTCAAACTCTTGGCAGTAAGCCAAACGATTCACACCGTGTGCTGCGAGGACGATTATTTTCCAAAGGAAAAATTTAAATTATTCAATAGTTTGTTTCACTCAGTGTACCTTACTTTTCCAAAAAGTTTGTTTTCTATTGCAAATTTGTTTGCCATGCGTTATCTGTGGGACGTATGTAACGAAGATAAATGCTGTGTTGTGACACAGTGCGCGGCAGACATTTGCGTCGCTTGGCTTGTTTACGTTCGCACGTATTGCGTGCCTATTACAACTTTGAATGAAAAGAAGCGATCTGGGAGACGCCCAAATAATAAGCGAAAAACTGACTGTGGTGAAGAGTGTTAAGGGATGTCGTAGACTGGCAAAGGGGTGATAAAGGACTAGTAAGTAATATAATAGTTACCTTTTTGCACACTCTGAGGCTACGTCCCGTTTGCACGATTCTGTGTAAGCCAACTTGTAAAGCACCTGTTTTAAACATGAAAGAGTCATGTAGTCAACGCTTTGTTTCCAAACTAGACCGGTTTCCTTCGTTTAGATTATACCTTAAATCAAATGATACAATCGTAACTCAAGGAATTTAAAAAATTCTCTTTTCCGCCTGAAAGCAAATAACGAGGCTGTAAGAGGCAGCACATACTCTTGCTAATTTAAATTTAAGATAAGTAAAGTAAAAAGGTTCTATCGTCAGGATTCTTTAGAAACGCTACAATTACAACCTTTCGTAACGCGCACTACCTACCAAGAACACCATCAAATGGACAAGGAGTGTGTAGAAAAACGCGATAGTCCTCGCCACCTTGTTTGACAAGATAAAGCGACCCTAAAAGGAAAAATATATATACACAATTATACTAAATTGACTGAATAAGCCACTTTGAATACAAATAAACTTGCAAACTGCTTGTCTCCAAACAATCAAAAGCAACTGGTAGTGTACAAAGAATACTGACTACTGAATCGTGATTGTAAAAAGTTTAACAAATAAGATGTCTTTACTCAGGATCGAAACGTCATAGTACGTAATAAAGAGGCACTTACGTTCCAGATAGAGTCACTTACCAGATTGAGAGTAACTTTTTCATGAGCACTAAGACCAAGATATCTCTGTTGCTTTTCCTGGAAATAAGGAACCGAATTGCTGATCAATTAGTAACTTGAAAGCAATGTCAAGCGAACTGCCAGTACAGTGTACGAGCATTTTGTTGACGAAAGCCATCAACGAAAGACTGTTAGTATTTCCAACAATAGTTTACGGAAACTGAACACACAATAAACTTAAGCATGTATTACTTTCAACACCAAAAATAAGCCCTGACAGAATTGAAGAAACTTTGACAGGTCAATAAACTTCGGCTAGGGTTCATTCAATACAAAACTCCGTTATTCAATTTCTAGTACCAAGATTCTCAACTCGCACCGTCATTGGGCCATCTGTGATAGCAAGTGCGGAGTCGTACAACCTACGAGAATATCGCTTATGCTAAAATTCATGCCGGAAACAAACCCTCTGCTAGCTAGCAGGGTATTTACTCTTTGAAGGCAGCAGGTAACCTTAAGGGAAAGAAAACATATTGAAAGAACAAGAAAATATCATTCTTCGGCCACACATAAACACTTTGAAGATGATAGCAAAGAACTGTAAAAGCTGGGTAAGAAATTTAAGTCTATAATTCAGCGAGGGTTATTGCACGCATACACTTCTACTTACCCGCTGATTAAAAGCTGAAAACGGATCCAGTCTTTGTTCGTATTGTGAGGAATATCTGCTTACCGCAGCTTCATCATCTTTACCGCTTGTACCCTGCGCCAAAGCAAAAATGAAGCGTTTTTATGTTAAAAGCACAACGTTATCTACCAACTACGCAGCTCAGTATATTTTTCAACTTTTTTCAAATATAAGCACTGAAAACAATACATTGAAATCTGGATTTAAATTACAACGAAGAAGATTACCTTTGACGGGTAGCTCTGGAGAAACTTGATTTTCTCGTACAATTTCACGTTGTCAGAGCGTAGGGTGTCCACTTCATTTTGTAAGACACTAATCTGTTGCTGGTTATGACGCAGTTGCTACAAGAAAGAACAGAGGGTATAACAGTTTCAAAAACGTGTTTTACAGTACCGATACAATGTTTCAAATATCTCAGAGGAGCGTTTTTCTTTTATCAAGGAAGCCCAAAACATCTCGAACCGACTCTTTCCAGCTTTGGTCAACGTTACTCGCTTTTGATTTCCCGCGCTTGTCAACAGTAACCTGACTCTTCCAAAAAGCAAGCAGTTTGCAGACTAGCCCGCTACTTTCCTGCGCTTTTTTGCGTCTGGATGCTAGTACCGTTGATCATCGTTTGAAACTCTTCTTTGAAGTCATTTGGTAACTTTAAATTCTAGCATACCACAAAACTACCGTACTTTCTCCGATCAAACTCAAGCAAAACAAACAAAACGAAAATAACCAACGAGCTGTTTTTGCACTTTTCCGTCCCTCGGGCTTCTGTATTATATTGTTGACTACCAGGGCCAGTCATTGGCTTCTACTTACAATTCACGGTCTTCTGTGAATTCTCAGCCATTTAAAATATACCTCATTATAGGAAATTAACGCTCCATGAAATTAACGCGAATCGTTAAAATTCGCGTTAATTTAAGTCGCGCTAATTTTGTTTAGCATTAATTTCCGCGCTCTTAATTTCCAGTATTTTAACCCCAATTTTGGAACCTTTCCAAACATTCTTGACACCTAAAAAACATTAACTACAAGCTTTCTTTCTTTCCATTTACCCTTTATTTTTTATCTTTCACAAAAGCTAAGGCGAAGGTTTACAACATTTCGAATTCATCTTCATCGTTGTCGCTGTCAGAAGTGATGTCAATATCTTCTCCTTTGATTTCGGCCAAGATACATTTCGAATCGTCAACATAGTCTTTCTCGACAGAATATGAGAATCGCGTTGATTTCCTTTATTATGAAATTCTACCTCCTCTTTCGCGTTAATTTTCTTTATTCGAAAGTTGTTTGCCATTAAATTCGCGTTAATTTAAGTCGCGTTAATTTCCAATACCTTAACTTCATGGAGCGTTAATTTCCTATAATAAGGTAACATGTCAACAAGACAAAAACAAACAAGCAAACTATTTAACTGAAGAGTGGTAAAGGGAATAACTTACTGCTTCAAGCTCCATGTTCCTGACTTTAAATCTCTCTCTCTGGCTCGCCACGATGGGAAGAAGAGATTCCGTTGCCACATTCTCTCCTGTAAAACCAACTACAACAACAAAAAAGATATCAAATGGACATTTTTATTAAGGGATTACTAGAGAGACGAGACACCGTAAATATTTTTATTCAGACCATCAGTACCTGTCGGTGCGCCCACGGCTTGCTGTACAGCGTTTGTAACAAGTTCTTTCTCTGAAGGAGGTCCAGCCTCACCCTGACAAAAACATATAATTACAATTAACTAATCAAAATGAACGAATTCTAATCACAAATTGCAGCATCTCTGGCTGACCTGTATTCTAGGTGGCTACCCTAGCGGGCAAGAGGGGCCTTTCCTTTGGACTGCTCCTCGGGGTTGCTCGTTTGTCCCCGTATTAGGCGTAATCATTTGGTCATGAAATGTAACAACATGCGCTGTTGACCGAGCATTTCGGTCAAGATGGTTGGACCAGGGGCCAATGTTGACCTCAAGCTTGGTCACTTTTGTTGTCCTTGCTTTTGATCTTGGTGCCATCTCCCGACAGCAAATTTGCAATTTATTCAGCGCTACAGCATCGTTCATTTCAACATCGTGTCTGAACGTCTTCCTTTGTCGACCGAATTCAAACCACTGACGATAAAACAACGTTTTTTAATGAGCCTAACGTCAAACGTTAGCTGAAATGAAAGGAATGAAACGGTACTTATTAAATTTCCTGGTTAATTTTACAGCCAGCGTGTTCACGTATTTCAATTGATATCTTTACTTCAGATCTTCTCACTTCTACACCAATCATTAGTTTTTAGATAAAAGTAGCTAAACAAATTGGAACTAAACTGTCGCCGCTCTTTTATCAAATTTCAGCACATTTAATGGTCATTACTTTCGACTTCATTTTAAATACTCAGAAAACAACAATTCTGACCTCCCCTTGGCCGCGGAATGCAGAGGGTAGTGCGTTTACACTCAATAGGTCTGTCTCTAATTGTGTGATAAGCTCCTTCTGTTCCTTTACAGTGTTAACTGCCTCATTGTACTGGACTTGTAGATCAGAATAACGTCCTAAAGACATAAACACAAAACAGGGAAAGCCTGAGAGGCAATTCAAAACTTACTTAGGCCGATCTCTCGATCGAGCCTTCATGACAAAATCTTTCCACACATTTCTATCCAGCATTGCTGACCGAATTTCGCTGATGCTGTGAAGACTGGTGTCCCTTTTGATGTTGCCAATATATGAGTCAATTGGCTGTCTTCCCCTGCTAACCCTTCCGACAGATGATTGCCATAACACAAGTTTCGAAGCAATTTTGTTTGGCTGCCTTAAACAATGACCAGCAAGGTGAAGGAGTTGCATAGCCTGCGTAGCAAGCGTTTCCTCGCGAGGTTCGTCAAGAAAACTGGGACAAGAGCCAAAAAAAATGAATGACGGGGGAGGGGGAGGGGTTTTTTTGCTTCCGCTCTAACTTTCGCGCAATAACTCGATTGGAAACGCTTGCTACGCAGGCTAGGAGTTGCACAACTAGCACGCGTAGCTGGCAGTTTTTTTTTTTTTGTGAATTTTTTCTTTTAATTTGTGGTTAGTAAAATAAGATATTAGAGCGGTTTTCACTTGACTGTCGAAAGGGATTGGTTTTGGTTTTGGTTCTACTACGCCCTTTGGTTGGCTACTGTATTTACTTTGGTTTGGGTTTTACGACAGTCAAGTGAAAACCGCTCTAAGCCAATGTTCTCTCTGCTAAATGCGATCTGCTTAGCACTTGCAGCGGAAGCAAAAAAAAGGTTAAAGGGGGAGGGAGAGGGGAGAAGAGGAAACGCTTGCCCGCAAACCCCACGATTCTGGAAAACGCCCCTTGATATTTCACGGTTCGGTTCATTTGTAAATTGACAGCTCGTCAAAATAGAAACATAACGAACAGATTACCCCTGGATTACCTGATTTGTAAAATTACTTTGTTCTCTAATAGAACACGTTGCAGGCGATTGCAAGAAGTGTAATAAAAAAGATTTACGATAAAAGAAAGTTAAAACTATGAATGATTGCTTGATTGCTGCGGAATTTCTTGTTTTTTATTGTGTGGCTTTATCTCGTCTGAAACCTTGTCGACACGTCAAAAATTATTTGTCCGGAACAATTCACTCCGCTGGGTATAAGTTTTGCAGAGCGGCTGCTCTTCAGCCTTTGTCGAAACGTTCTCTACAATAGATGCCAATAAATTTCCAATAAACAAAAAGAATCTTTTCTTTTTAAAAAGCTGACAAATCGCTTGTCCATGGCGGCTTTAGCTAGTGTCGAGTACCGATGTTCTGATTTATGTTGATGTTATCTCCAACAAACAGTCCATTTTCAAACAGTCCATTTTCAGACATTTTCAGAAGAAATCATAAAGAATAAAACAACTACCAGTTGACATGTGTTGAATGCTTTTCAGTGTACAACTGAGAATTTTTCAGCTGACCATCCATTACATCGTTACTCTCTATTACAGCCATATGAACGAAAGCGTCAGACTTCAAATCGGTCCATTGCACTATAAACAGTTTCGTTTACTTTTTTTTCAACATCTTTCTCCGCATTTTCTGTACTTGATATAAAAAGCGTCGAATATCGTAACGTAACATGGAATTAACAATTATTTCTTTGATATTTTAAGGTATAACAGCACATCTTTCCTAAGTGAAATATTACCTGTCAAGTCGACATTCTCCACTTTAAGACTTGTATTCTCAGATTGAAGCCCTGAAAGAGTTGAAAAAAGCACATTTACAGTAAATGTCACCAACGAGTGAAAACCTTCAAAATCACAATTGGATTGTTTTTTACAATTTTGCGCTACACATGCAGACTCACTTTTGTTCTTATCAAGAAGAAGCATCTCCAGAGACTTAGGAGTTGATTCCTAAAACACAAATCAAAGAATCAACTACAAACATCGTGATAATCACCCTGGATGACACATCATAGGTAGCCTAGGACAACGCTCCACAGTTGGGGAAAAAGGAAAAAAAAAACATCGGCGAGAGCCAAAACAAATGGCGGGCGAGTGCCCGCCGATTATTATTTTCTGTTTTTCTCCGTACTTTGCCTTTTTCCCCCACTGCGGAGCCTGGTCCCAGGCTACATCTTAGGTTACACTAAGTACTAAGAGCAGATTTTTGAGACAAAATGCCGCGCAAAACATCTCAAGGTTGGTTACTTGATTGCTGTTTCCAAAGGCCTCCAGTTTGTTTTTATCAGTGTTTATTGATCAGATTATTGATTAACCAACCTGCAAATAGTACGCCTTACTCTCCAAAGTATATAAACTATGCTTAAATATGTCTTAAAAATGCTCCACAAAAACATTAGAGAAGTTAAACTTTTTTATGGTGACATGCAAGAGGGCAGATTATGTATAATGAACAGAAAATGTGCCTCCTCAACTGTGTAAGGAATTATTTTCACAATTATTCAAACATACCACTCTTCCTTCCCCACTTTCACCCTCACTCGTGGAAAACTCGACTGACTTCAGAATACTGCAACAATTAACATAAACATGACAGATAAGAATAAAAAACGAAGCAATCGAATGAAGTGCATATTTCTTAGGTCTTCACTCTCTCACGTCTCGACCAAGTTCTGTCGAGAATGTTTGTATAGGTAATAGCATGATTTGTAGTGAAACTGTAAACTTTTAGGTCTGTGGACGAAATCCAGTTACGTCGCTATTCAAATGAATCCTCTTTGGCAACACGTTTGCAGAGTATTCATTATTTCTTAGGATTTTACAAAAAAAGAAATCTTAATTTTTCTATGGCCACCATTAGAATTGAAAGAGTTGATCGTATACAGTAAGAACTGCAACGTCAGGAAATGCAATCAATGTAGCAGAAAATTGAGACAATCACTTCTGCCAGAGAACATACATGCAGAGTTGGGCTTATACTTTGGTGATGGTTGTAAGTGCTTTTGGCTACCATAAGGCTCCGTCTACTGATTTACTATAAAACCTGCATGGGAGGCGCAAAGAGAAAGGAAATGGGATGAAAACGCTAATTCTCTTTCTTTCCACTTCCTTCCTTTTCTCTTTAGACACCTGCCACGCAGGCTACGCGTCTACCGCTTTCCTCCACACCGGAACAATCCTAGCGAAACGTATAATAATTGGGTAAAATCCTGAGTGGATAAGTTCGTAAACAGGCAAACATCGGAGAGATTTAGAGTCACTTTTACGGCAATTTGTATCAGGTGGCAGAGTTTTCCCTTTACTTGTCCTTTACTGTTCATTACGACTACTCAAAAATTACTAGTTTCAGACCAGTTTTATTCCAAAGAATTGTTTTGAGCTGTTTTTATCTGCTTACTTTCTATTTTGAAAATTTCTAAACTTGAATCTGACGTTTGCAGTCCGCCAGCTTAGGACTATGGACAGATGACTGCAATCAACTGGGGTTGCAGCCCAATAAATTTACACCTACCATCAATTTATTAATAACTAGGCATAAATGTAACCTGGTGGGCTGCGGTACATGCCATTCTATGACAGCCGGATACCCTTTATTTTTGTCAAGTAAATCGCTTCAATGTTCAAAACGTCACTTCACGAGGATACAAAACTCTACCAGTTACTTTCAAGTGCAAACTTAACCTTAGCTCTCTTTTGATTTCTTCATAGTCACTCTGTCCGTCAAGCTTCGTCTCCTGAAGAGAATTTAAAGAAGATAAAACAAGTTAACGGATTTATACTAGAAAAAATACACAAAAATATTTTTAGGAAACAATTACTCTCGTTTCCAAACCAAAAATTGAAAGATATCAGAAAATATGCAAACTTACACATTCATTAAATTACGAGAAATAGTGAGAATGGAAAACTGACAACTTTCTTGACAATAAAATTATGTGCACTATCAGTAGTAAGCGCCAGCGACAGCGTGAATTAAAGAAATAATGAAACAGGGTTACCATTTGTTGAAGAGCAGTCGTTTTACTTGCTAAAAGGTCTTCTAACCTGCTGACCTGTCAATTAAATACATTTCTCTTACTAAACGATAATGTAAGTTACAGACCGCTCTTTTCATTGATTATGTGGCCACTCCAGGGTTCTCCAGAATTAGAAAAGGGAAAAACATAAACTAGGCGGCAACTGATTTGATCGAAAGGCGCATCTCGCACATGGTAGAACTCGCTGTAGGGGTAGGTATGAGAAGGAGGCTACCCCCTATCACTGGGGAAGTCCAGGGACCTCCCCCGGGGAAAACTCTTATCTGGGGGTTTCCAAAAAGTGCATTTCAGCGCATTTTGAGCGACCAGGGAAAGAAATCGAAGCCGTTCTGATGACACATTTATTATTCCACATTTTGCATCAACCCTAACAAAGTATTGGGTAACCAAAGTAAAAACTGGATTGCGCTATCCACCAGGTAAATCACTATCCAGTGGATAAATATTAGGGAGACCAATTGCGTTATCCAGTGGATATAGATTTATCTGGTGTACAGCGCTATCCACGTTTTGAATGACTGGGACCAGACATATCAAAATAATGCCATTTACTAACATTTTGAAGCAGACTGAACATATGCATAGTATTTAAAGCAATTATAAAGATTTAATGGAATATACAAGCAACATCTTTTCTGGATTGTCTGAATATAATGGCGACTTGATTTGCACATTTGCAGCTCTAATAACGAATAGAAATTTCAATTTAGAATAGGACAGTTCAGTCATACTCTTGTAGCTTAGGCTATGATATGTATGGACACAATAGTAACCAACAAGCATCTTAACCTTGAGCTTGTAGGATGGAGTAGGAGAGGTTATTCAAAAGAGCAAGCAGTCTCTTCACCACCCCTGCCCCCAGATCACAAAAGACTTGCAGAGCTTGCACTCTACCTCATTTGCTCCAGATTCTTTTAATCTGCTCTGCATCACTTGTAACTGCTGCACATCACTTACTAGTTGGGATATCTGAATAAACAGGAAAACAAAATAATATGGTAAACGCAGAGTTAAAAAATGAAATGCAGAAAACTGTAGTGAGGCTTTCCATTCCATCTAGATTTAGAATGTCAACACTTTAACCACACAGTGATGTGCTAAGGCCACACCTATACAGAGCATGGTTCCAAATGCAGATCTGAAACGAAGGCATCACCCTCACAGCTCTCCTACAGTAAGTTATTTTTAATTAGTAAAGAAATGAGCGTTTGGCAATCTGCAATAAAAAAATGCTATTATCTACTACTTCTTTTTTACAAACTCACCTGTCTCTCTTTGGCTGCTAGTTCATGTTCCAAGCTTGAGCGTGAGAGTGCATCTATTGTCTCAGCCTAAAGTCAAAAGGAAAAATTTAGTATCTAGAGTATAAAAAATATACCGTAAAATTCCGAAAATAAGCCCCTCCATGTATAAGCCCCTCCAAATATAAGCCCCCCAAACCGGTAAGGCAAAAAACCCTTCGTTAAATCGCCCCTCCAAAATATAAGCCCCGCGGGGGCTTGTACTTGGAAAATTGCCCTCATATACAAAGAAAAACAAAGCAAAAACGGTAAATTTACTTCCAACTATATGGCTAGCCCAATTGATTTTGAAACGCAAATTTCCCTCCGTAAATAAGCCCCTCCGAATATAAGCCCCTCCAAAAATAAGCCCCTCAAAAAGGGCCTTTGAAAGCTATAAGCCCCGGGGCTTATTTTTGGAATTTTACGGTATATACAAAGCAGTACTCAGACTTTCCTACATATACAGTATGCATGAAGAAGACTACCCTTCACACAATAAAGACAACAAAACGGTAGAATGAGCTTCAAGTCAGAAATCTGAAAAGTATGACCAAAACGGTGATGAATGGATACCTCTTGGATGGATGACAGGTGGGTGGATTGGAAGAATGGATAAAATGAATGACACAAGAATGTACGAGCAAGCTTGTTTTAGTAATGGGATGGCATTGGAATGAGCGGATGGATTTTATTTAAACGTGGGTTTATTGGCAATAAAATGATTGATTTATAAAATGTTTGATAAACAAATAAATAGATAACTCTTACCATATTTGGTCTTTGCACATCACCAATATTCTGGAACAAATGAAACAACAATCACTACTACTACAAAGCAGTATATATTCACTCGAAGTGAAAATAAACTGTTACAACCCCCCCCCCCCCCCCCAAAAAAAGCAAACTTCAGAGCTAACCTGTAATGCATTCTGTGTAGAAAGAAGCTCTTCTTGCAAAGATTCAACTTGACGTTCTGCACTTGATGCCCTCTTATGGAAATAAAACCCAAAAAATCTTATTAGATATATTTTAAAATGAAAACTACTTTAAAATTCTATATCTTGCAAAGCTCTGTAAAAATATAAGATTATAACTTTCAAAAAATACTCTGTAACAGAATTCAGAAGCACCACACCTGATTTGCCCTCTCTACATCTGCTTCCAAAATTTCAATCTCTGAAGACCTAAAAACAAAATGAGATAAAAACATACAAGTGCTGCGCAAAGGTATCTCAATGCACATTGAAGTGAGTTACAGTGTTCAATGATTGAACACTGCAACTCACAGAACAACAGAGGCAGATCAAGATCCCTCCTCACCCTGCCTAAATGCACCTATCACATTAAAAACACTTTTACTACTGGTATGTATACTTTGCTCTGAAACAGAAATTGGTATTTATGACAATCACTAATCAAAGAGCAAGCTGTCAAATACAAGTGAATTGTTACTAGGGCACTATGACTAAAGTACCTCGCGGCAGCCATTTCATCAAACTTGGCTTTTACATCAAACAGTTCTGACTGAGTACTGTCCAGTGCTGTAAAATAAACAAATTTACCCACTGCAAAGACTATTTCAATGTTTTAATGTAGTTGTTACACAGTTAAACTCTAATAACCTTCTACCCAAGGTTTCAAGTTCCTACAGATGTTCTTTTGCAGAATATAGAGAGGCAGAGAATGAGAAAGATACCATTTGTATCCTTGCAATGAAAAATCTCCAATAATAACAGTTATTCATTGAGTATCATGACAAAAAGAACCATATTTATACATGTCGATCAGTTATTGCTGTATTAATTTTTTCTACTGATGTGCACTGAAAACTAATCAAAATCTATTTTGAATAAAAATGTAAATTAAAAAAAATCAGAAAATTTCCTTATCAGATTGGAATGACAATCAAAATCAGAGCTGAGATCAAAACATATTGGAGGACCTTTTCTTTGTGAATTGGTTTTGTCAAGTCCAACAAGCAGGTGTTGAATAATGTGAACCGTTGCTATGGACATCTCAAACGTAATCATTTTTAATAGAATTGGTACAAGATAACAATATTATTATTGGCCAGGTGAGGTGTTTAACTTCAAAAACCTATTGCTTGCATGTGAATCCATAGTTAATTAACACTGAGTGATGACCAGTCCATAGCAGGGTTACCTCTATCAACTCAAAATTAGTATAGACCATTTATGTACCAGCGTGCAAAGAAGGTAGTGTCCGATAGCCCGGGGCCCAGTGGATTTTGCTATCGCGTTAGTGAATTCTGTTCTTATCTTGCCCAGTGGGTAAGTGAAGTTTTTTGAGGAATTCAAATAACAGAAGTACTGTGAAATCAATTCTTCTCATCAAAATGTTTTTGGGGCTAGTTGAAATGACATTTGGGCTAGTATATGCTAGCTTCAGCTTTCCTGAATGGCAAGCTTTAAAAATGACTTTCTTTGCACCCTGTGTACCTTGGTGTAGAACTAAAAAACTGTCTTTGTTAATTAAGATAACAACAACAACAACAACTGTACAATCAGGGCATGGCTTCCATATATCCTGGTATTCCTTTCCACCACAAGCCCAACACTATCACTGAATAAAATAATGTTACATAAAAATAAAGTACATGAAATAAACAACGCTCAGTTAAAGTTGTGGAGAGTATTGTAAAGCTTCATACTTACCAGCCTGGAGAGTCACTGCCTTGTGCTCTGCTTCTCCCAGCTTTTTAGCCACAGAAACCTGCTTTTCTTGCAGTGCCTTCTCTTTATCAGAAAACATCTTTTGTATGTCTTTCTCCTTTTCTTTCACTCGTGCCTACAATTTACATTTAATAGATGTCTGATAATATGTCACTGAAAAGCCTTATGTATGTATGTACATGTATGTATATAATAATAAGAATGATTATGATGAATATTCAAGTAAATTCCTTTGGTTAGCAGTTACATTCCTTTGCTGTTCAAGCACTTTTCTAAATTCTTCTAGCCAATTAAGAGCTACCATTATTGGCAGGTCTAGGAGCCACTGCAATTACTAAATAGCTTCTTAATTTTTAGGGCTCCTCACTCCAAAATTAATGGTTAATCACCGTATTTCACACCCAAAACCCCTCTACGAAACAGAACCTTTGTGTAAAAGGTTAAGCCCAGTGTAGTCAAAAAGAGTATTTAACATTCACTAGCTTTACCAAAATACTGGTACTCATACATTACCTGTACTCTGTCTTCGATTTTCTCCTCATATTCTCTTAGCTTCTCTTTCAGTCTGTTAATAGTCACCTCTATCAGGCAAAATAAACCACATGAAAGTTATCTATGATCATTCAACCGAAAAGCTATGGATTGAAAATATATTTACTTGTACAAAATTTATTACTTTATACACCAGTTATTAAAAAAAGAATATTACCTTGATTTTTCACCTCAGCAAATTCTGTATTATATTCCTCTAATGTTTCTCTTAGCTGTTTATTTTCAATCTCATAGTCCTACAGACAAACGAATCATGAAAGTAATATTTCACATCTTCTGCTAATAAAGAAGAAACAAGTAACTGCTGGACTGAAAATTTAATATAAAGGTATTGTTTCAAATTATTTTCTAGTTATAAACAACATACAGTTAACGGGATGTAGACAACAACTTATTGAAACTTGTGTATGTACACTCAAGATTACATGTACACTGTGCACTAACATACACCCCATACAGAATAACTGATAAACTGATTACATGTACCAGTGTACAGACAGATTTAAATGGACAAATGAAGTAGTTTTCCATTTTCAGGTGAAAAGAAGGAAATCTACAAGGCTCTCTTCTGCTACAGTTGTAAAAGGTTCAGTGTATGTTAGTTCTATGTTATAACTGATAAAAACAACGTATATTGAAGATGAAACAACAACAACATGATGGGATTTGAACCCACGACCCTCCGTGATCTAGTCGGATGCTCTAACCACTTGAGCTACTGGAGACTCTATGGTGAGCAAGGGCCAATTTGTGGGTCTCGACTGGAACCGCATCACGCGGCTACACAGCCAAGTAATGATAGGCACACAAGAAGTAAAGAACTCACTAACAGCATCGCGCTGTCACCTTAAAGCATATCCAAGATGCGGCCGAGTCAAATTAAAAACAACGTAGTAATTAAAAATCAATATAAGGCCATCATGGAGGAGTTCGACTGGCCATGGTTCTCCATATACAAAGAACACTCAAACAAGATACCTGAAGTTTAGCAACTTTTTGTTGTTGAATGACAGACTGCTCAAGTACTGGTAATGGATCTGAAAAAAATTCAAAAAATATACAAAATACTTATTTTGGTAAAGAAAAAAAAGTTAAAATTATATCTACCCTCATTCCTTTCTGTTAGCCATAACAGAGGGAAGGTCAACAACAACAACAATGTATAATTTATTAACAACAGCATACTGTATACCCCGCAAATAGCTATCACGCTAATCTAGGCAGGACAAAACATTAGACAAAGGTGATATTTAATTGCATGTTAAAAAAGGAAAGAAATACAATAAAATACAGAAAGAAACACTGGAAGTTTTCGCTAGTTATTACATACAGGGATGGATTTGTGTTGCTTCAGAGGACTGGTAACAATCCATGTAGCCGGTCAATAAATGCAGTTGCTGGGCAACAACAATCAATACTCAACCTAAACACATCTTTAGTGATCAACACACTTGAATGTTATATGTGCAGTGGCAGCTCAATATTTCCTGGAAGCAATATCCAACTAAACAACAGCCCTATGGGAAAATATCCTGATAATTCATACTATACATCAGCTACCGCTAGTTCTAGATATGCTGGTCACTGCTGGCAAAGCAAGAATGAAAAGTGAGTGACCTACTTCTATGGGTGCCAAGACATACATGGCTCTTCTAAAGCCAGGCAATGAATCAAAACATACATGCACATTTTATCAACTTGCTGAAGGTGTTGCTGGAGAAGAGTTGAGTTGATCCAAACAGCTCACCCAAGGTGATTGATTGATTTAATATATCAGTCTCTAAATTCAGCAGTACAACTAAAGCTTGAATACTTTGTGAACAAATCTAGTGACTACAGCCTACATGATACAGTGGAGCCTATATTTAAGCTGCCCCTAGCTGCCTCTTAAGAACACAAATTCCAGCATTTAAAATTGTCACAAATTCTCTCAAAAACCTTGACCACTTTCCTTTCCTGCGGGCAGCCACTTAACAGAGGTTTGACACGGGTATTTCAAGACTTAATTAATTGCACCTGCAATAATAGCATGTTTCTATTACACCTCATGAACATAATACACTCTAGCTGATGTGGGTTGATTTTTAAGCAATGTAGTAAAATCTGCTTTATTTACTGCTGTACAATCATGATGAAAACAGCTCACACAATCTTCTGATAAGTAATAACTCACTTTACCTGGGACATCTACCAGTTTCTTGTAAATTGAAAGAAAGGCAGTCTCAGATGCTTTGCTTCTTTTCGAAAGGGCATCAATCTAAATAGGAGGGAAAGAGTAAAATCAATAAAAGGGTAGTTTTTAAATGAATGGCTCAAATATATTCAAATATATTTTCATCTGGGAAAACAATAGCTATATTCATGGTTAAAAGTTTTTGCTACAGAATTTTTAATAACCAGTTAGTTTAATAAATAAGAGAAAATCAAATAACTTCAGCTGTTGTTCACTAAATTGCTCTCTTTGTTGGCATCAAGCAAATTCTGAGAATTTCATGTCTTTTTTTTTACATTTTTGAGTCTGTTGTGATCACCCAATTGAAAATAAACTTGGTGTTCTCACTGTTTATTTACTACCATTCAACTGAACATGCATGTAAACCTATGTTTTATTAGAAATCAATAAAACAAGAATTTGCAATTTATTAAAGTGTGCAATAAGCTTGTAAAGAAAGTTATATGATTATAACCTCAGCTTGGAAGCTCTTTAAAAGTGGTGCAACTTTTTTCCTGATTTCCTGCAAAAAATGAAACACATGCAAAATCCATAGTGTTAAGTTTGATTGTTAATCAGATACATCCTGAGATTTGCAACTCCTGGTCACTTTAAGTATTTTTCACAACAAGCAAAGGGTTCTCCTTAATGCACCAGTCATTTAAAGCCTGCAGAGCCTCCAGAAGACTTTAAATATGATTTGAAATGTTTTGCTCTCTCGCATTTTGTGACTTCAAGTTGTAGAGTCTTCAAATAGCCGTAATTTTCTGAGGGTTTTAAATGACAGCTGCATAATGTTTTAAGGGCCTGTTTATATCAGGTGAGCCAGCCCAGTTAGCCGGGCTGACCTGCTTTACTGGGCTGGCTTGGCTAATGCCTTGTTTCCTCTTAAAACAGTTGCCTTGTGTTTATAATATGGGAAAACAATCACTAAATTCCCAAATAAAGCAGTCTTTTTTTAACAAGGAAATTTGGTGACCCATATGGGAGAGGAGGAGATTAGTGCCGAATTTGGGAAACTCCTGGATAATACGTGAGAATTGGCATGATAAAATATGCATCTCAGGAAGTAAGGGTTCATCTCCATATTGCTTATTATACCCTTGCACTAAACAAACCCTTGTTATTAACAACGGTTTGTCAATGAATGTTAGGATTCTGGGACTGAGGAAGCATATGTAATTCAACTGTTTTTCAGAATATCTTAAAACAATTTTTTTCCAGGTACAGGTGAATAAATAAATAAATAAATAAATTACTACGAAATTTATAAACGTAACTAAAATTTGTCTTACCTCGGGTGTATTCTTTTTAAAATCACGGCTAAGCTCAACAAGCTTCTTTCTAGAAATATCTGACCCATCTTGGCGCTCTGCAAGCTCTGCTGCGGTTGTATCTAACGATTTCTATCGATTACAAGAGAACTTATTTACAAACTGCAGACTACCATGTATAAATCGTGCACATCCTCAAACCTAACACACCGCATCCATTTCCATTATTCTTTTCAAGAATATAGCACAATATGGACAGCAATATCTGAAAAAATCTGCTTTGATCACTTACCTGAAGCTCTGGAAGCGAAAATTCTTTCCAAAAATTTCTCATAGAAACGAACGATGAAGCCGCCATCTTTGTTTTTGATCGCCAACTTGGCGTCATGCGCAATGGTTGCATTATGTCACAATAAAACACTTCATTTGATTGGTTTACATTTTTGCTCAATCAGAAGAAGTTTTAAAACTGCAGTGTCCTTCGCGGGAAGAAGAGAAACATGGCGACAATGGCGGATTGCTTTCCAAAAAGTCCAGATCCTATGTCTCGACACCGTTCGCAGTACAAGTGTAGCACACCAACGTGGAAAGAACAATACAGAAAGGTATTTCAAGGTCATATGCCATAGTTATTTGTCTGCGTGTATTTTTTGTGAAGCGAAACAGGAACGTACAGTGCAACAATTGGAAGTGTGTCCGATATGATTCTTAATTAAGCTAAATTAGCTTATGTGTCTTTGTCCAGTAATGCCTTGATGAAATGAAATAGTCATGACTTGTTATATTGTTGCTGTTTTCAAAGAGATGCTTGGACAGACTCAAAAATGGAAGACAGAGATGTGTGGACCGGTTCAGGCAAGGCAGTAAGACTGATCACTCCTCCATGGTGAACGAAGTGATGAATGAAGAATGGTTGAGACTTAGTGAAGAGAATAGTGAGCTTCCTCTGTGGCGCCCAAGTAGACAGTCATGCACACCTTTTGCTGGGGTGAGGACGGACATGTCAACACGAAAATGGGTGTTACAGTAACATGAATTCACTGGCTTGAAAAATGACTTCTCAAACTCATTAATAATTCACAAAGAAAATACAAACGAGATTAATGTTTAATGAGTGTTTGGAATTCAGATAAAAAACTGCCTATTTTTGCATCCTCAATTTCTCCTTCTAAAATCATTTCGTTTGAGAAGTAATATCAAGCATTCGATACAGTGTTTCATCACCAGATGAAACACCAAGAAGAGAGTTGAAAATATAACGCGCAGCACTGCGTCTCATGCTTGATATATCACATGACACTGACCCACCCTGCCAGCTGAGCAGAGCCTCCTTTTTTCTTCTTCTTCTTGATCAAGGACTGGCCCCGTTCATAGTTAGTTAAGTGCAATGGTTATCAAACCCGTTAGACTCCTTTGTTATATGTTTTTGTTAGCTTTTTTGGACCTGACCATGCACAGCATTCCTATCATTTTGAAATGTCTCACCAATAGCAACATAATTTGCATTAATTTATCCAGTCACAATATGTGAACAAAAAATAAAGGATTTTGCATGGTCAGGGAGCTTCCAACATAAACTGCAGCACTGTTGTTTTCATCTTTGGTATTTACTGGCTTTCATAACCAGTCTCGAGCTCCTCTGCTAACTAATTGCCCTACTGGGAGGGATGGGGGGGCTATTAAAGAGGGAAGTGCACTTAAGCTTGGGTAGGAAGCTGCTGCTGAGCCCTTCAAATGCTAATGTCTTTTCTTTTCCCCCTTTTTTAAGACAATGCACTATGCCTTATTTTAAATCATGTTAACCTGCGATCAGGCTTTTTTTTTTCCTGGGAAATGGGAAAAAAAAGAAACGCCTGATACATTTACTTCACGAGTCATCTGCCGCCCCCTAATTATGGTATCTGTCAACACCTGTGTTATTGTACCAGATTTAACTGGAAATTCAAGCGGTTTGCAAAAAAGGCGGCTATTATCGACCCATGTAAATTTATTGTAACCAAAGAAGACATTTACAATTCTTAAATCAACTCCCACAAGCAATATTTTAAGACTGGTTTGTGACATCAGCATGGTAGTAGTGATGTCATGTGAGATAGTCCATACTCAGTCTTGATACTTACAAGTAAAAAATATGGCATTATTTTTCAGATTGATGTAGGTGGTCCCGAGGATACCTCGCTTGATGAGATTCTTTCCGTAATGGATGAGATACAAAAGGAGTTGATGGATGAAGGTCAGAACTCGTGATGGATTCTAAACTCTTGAAAATTGAGTCTTAGGTGTATTATGTTACATGTATATCTTACATACTACCATAAGTGGTCTTAGGCAAGCTCAAGATTTTTTTTCTCAAGATGTACTGAAAACAATTTACAGTTCTTTAATTCAGCCTGTCTTTGACCACTGTAATGCTGTCTGGGGCAGCCTGAATAAAGGTTTAGCAAGCAAAATTCAAAAATTGCAAAACAGGGCAGCTCACATAATTACCTCCCAAGGGTATGAAACAAGATCAGTAGATCTCCTTAAATTTCTTGTTTGGGATAATTTAGCCATGCGGAGGGACCAACAGCTTTGCCTTCTTATGCATGATGTCATAATCAAAAATGTGCCTGAATATCTGAGCGAACTCTTTCCAATGAGCTGCAAAAGTAACCCCCACGAATCTTGCCTTGTATGCACTTACATTCAAAACTTCTTGGTGAACCCTGTCATATGTTTAGCATAATACTTACTTTTTTGCCTGATCACAGAGCGAAACATTCTTGCTCAGTATGAAGAAAACCTCAAGTTTGAAGAAGCCTCACTTTGTGCAGCTATTGAATGTCTTAGAACTGATGATGTGATTTGTCCAGTCTGCAAGAGGTTGGTAGTGTCAATCTATGAACCAATCACTATTGATTTGTTTTATGCAGTAGATTAATACAAGTTTACCTAAATGTTTCATACAGTATCAGTAACATAAAAGTGGTTGTAAATTTATGCAGAATCATCAAAATATGAGAACCATTAATTTGGAAATCAAAAGTGTTGAGCTGGACAAGTGAATACGTTTTATTTTTTGTTTTTGTATCTGTTTCCCCTTGTTATCAGGAATCCATTACACCAGAACAAACAGATCATTTTTTGTGCCTGTGGACTGAGAATTGATACTGAGGTGAGATTAGAGGACACTGTGACATACATGATATTTTTGCTTTTACCCCATAATGATGACTGTAGAAAAAATGTTGTAAGGTCATTCCAGAGATCCATGTGATTCATTTCATGTAAAAAAGCATACTTGGATATTGATGATCATTTTGCCTGTATGTTCTAGTAAATATCTTTCATAGTTGTTTATTATATATGTACTGTGACAAGCTACGTCATACACTTTCATATGCCAGTTGATTCTTGCCCCCACCCCCCAGATCAGAGGAGCAAACAATGTTTTTCACACATGAAAAAAAAAACACATCCAATCAGAATCGCAAACAATAGGGCCATTTATACGAGGAAAAATAAGACGCGTCTTACATAAGACGCATCTTAAATAAGACGCAAACTTTCCGTATAAACGGCACATTTCGTCTAAAATAAGATGCGGCTTAGCTAAGACGTGTCTTATCAGATAAGACATGCTCGTATAAATGGTACAGTTTGCGTCTTATTTTTCCTCGTATAAAAATTAATGGCCCTAATGTTTTTTCCCATGTGAGAAAATGATAGGTCCAATCAAAAGCCACATTGGTGTGTGAGTTTCATGCCAAGTTTTCCACCTTGCAGCACTCCCTCGCTTACATGCATGTGCACTTCCCATGAACTATTCTTTATACGGTACACTGTTTGTTAAGTTTGTTGCCATGGTTAACATAGTGAAAGCAAAATATAGTTATCCTGTCATATAAATTATCCCATTTTAATTTTCACCACTGCATAAGCATATTTTCTTTTAAAATGAGTTTATATTTTGTTACCGAAATTACTCTCACAGAAGGCATAAACTTTGGCACAATTATGTGTTTTGATTAACCTTGATCTGTTGTCTTTGGTAGACTTGTTAACACAACTGTACTGAGGCCCAAATAATTTTAGAATAAGTCTGTGAAAATTATTCTTGAGCATACCCAAATTTTAAAAAAAAACCCCTTTAACTAGCATGATTAAAATCTACATATTTTTAAGTGCGACAAAATCTCAGTTCTAAATAACAGTACAACAATCATTTTTCATTAGGATTTTGAAAGGGTAAATTCTTAGGTTTCTACCGCATGTTAATTCTATTTAATATTTCAATGTTCGCTTGTTGAGAATGAATTTTGAATTGTACACCTCTTCAAATTTGTACCTCCCTTTGAATAATATCCCCCTTCTAAGTGTAAATCAGTACATCATATGTTTAGTGGCAGGTGGAAAGAAAATGTATCTGCTGTTCCACACCCTCGTCCAATAATTCATTTCTCCATTGAAAGTTAGAAACATACCGGGATTCTTCTAGTGATGGGATTCATGTACACTAACAGTAAATCCTCCCTTGATTTTTCTTACTTAGTATGATGCAGTCAACCTGATCTATGTTAGAAACCAAATTGATGAGGCACTTGCAATGCACAGGTAACTATCCCCTGGGGGGGGGGGGGGGGGGCGCAGCTCCTTTTTTGCCCTAAACAGGTATGTGCAACAAAACGGGGGTGTGTTTTTGGGGGTTCTGCTGACTTTTGAACAGAGTAACACGTGTCTTTCTGGACCAGGAACCTTGGAGGTGCACAGTCTACATGTGTGGCATCAACAATATTTCTTAGAATCTAATTCAATGTTGTCACTTTGAAATAACACGTAATTTTCTGTTGTAAGTTTCATGAAAAAAAAGGTAGAAAAATTAAACAGGGTCAGGAACTTGGTAGTTCACCCTATCTTTTACCTGGGTTATGTTATCACCATTAGCCTTAAGTGTCAGATATCTCCTCAACCCCCCCCCCCCCCCCCCCCCTTATGGGCTGCTAGGCCATTTGGAGGGGGGTGGGGCAAAGAGACAGCTGATGCCTCTGACTATAACCATAATTTGTTTAATAGCTATTTGGAATGAACCAGTCAGTACTTCTCTTTCTACTTGTTACCTTCTCTTTTCACCCTAAAAAGGGAACAACCTTGGCTAGCCCAACAGGCAACTTGCCAGGAAAATACTCTAACAGGGTAGTGGCTCTTGGTCAGGGCTTTTTTCAAATTCTGATGTGGCAATACTTGTCTTAGTGAGGGTTTTTCTTACAGAGAGGAGCATTGCATGGCAGAGCCTGAATTTTGTTCAACATTTGTGAAAGAACTGGGAGTAAGCAATCTAATTTCAATATGCAAGGTAAGAAACGTAATGTTTGTTTAAAAAAACTCCTGATTGCACAAGAGAACCGTAAAATTTGAAATACTCGCATGAGTAGCTAGTAACTACAGCTAATTAAGAAATGAAGACAATAAAATAATAATTATTTTATCATCTTCCACCCATCTTTTGCAGTCCTGGTCATACCCAGTGTCTAACTTGTGCTACACATGCATTTTCATGCTCTTCTTTCATTTTTCCGCTCCATGCTTGGTTTTTGCAGCTCAATTTGTTGGCAAGTTTCCCTGCTAGCATTGCCCATCATTATAGTATAAACTAGGTATACCTATCGATAGAGTGCCAACGAGGAAATCATGCGTATTTTGCTTAGGAATGAAATTCCTTTTTTTCCCATTTGACCGTTTCTCGGTCCCTTCCTGTTGCAAGGGTTATTTTCTTGAAAAGTTCTCAGATTCAGTCTGGTGGCTTTACAACCTGCTATGTAAAAGTGTGAAGTGCCTTGAAAGAATAAAGTCAGCTTTGCCAAGGAAGCGATCGGGAATATTATTAAGTCCAGCTACAAATCTACTGTCGGTTCAGTTTCACATTGTTGATAAATATTTGCACAGTTTAATCATTTAAACCTCCTTTCAAATTTCCCGAGGCTTTTTGTTATCGGATTGAAACTTAGAATGATTCGCTGGGCCATCTGAAATGTTTTCAAGGACATGTGATGTATGGCACGTTGGTATTTAATTTTAGTTCATTATTTTTATACTGAACTCGGCCAGGTTTCGAAAATAATGGCGTTGTTTTCTTTTCCTTTGTCGTTCGCTTTAGGCTTGTAATTCGTTTTTGTTCTCATTGTTTTTGTTTGCTGGTTAGATTTTTTCCCCAACACCAGATTTTCCAACAGAAGCGACTGCATTCTTCGTGTCAAGCTTTCCTTATCTCCTCGTGTAATCTGATCCTTTTTAGTGGTGAGAATATTGCTTGCTGCACATAGAACACTTTTGCTGTTTTACAAACTTCTCTTCGTTAAGACTTAACATTATGGCCCCTAAAATTAATAGAATATATCAAGTGCTCATGTCTCTTGACTGCAGTGGCCGGGTTTGACGAAAAAATTTAGGTAAATAAACACAGGAAGTCACGACAGCGGGAAGTGTGTGAAATTTTGTTTGTTATTCAGCTTGAGCCCGTGCGCCAGGTACTGCCTTTTGATTGGTTCACAACTGACCACTTGGTCTCAGGGGAATCTACATTACGTTGGGTTACACTTTTTTCAGCTCGATCGAGAATTTTTCTGCCTATTGCCCAGTCTTACGCGGCTCTATTCTGCTGCCGCCTCGCCATCCGAGCGTCTTCGCTCGGATGGCTCGTTGGCAAAAAGAGAGAGACATGAAGTGAGAAGGAAACAGAAACTGAAAAGGATTGTCCTCTCTTGGACTCAACTTGATATCTTCTCTTCATATAGAACACATTTGGACAACCATCATTTTGTGAGTTCAATATCTTTGCAGGTCGTGTTTGCACTGCATACTCATTGCAGACCTACATGCTATTTTTTCTTCTTGCTTTGGTACTTGATGGTTTAGAAACGAGGAAGAGAAAACTGGAGTCGAATTATGTCCCATGATTGTCTCTGGGATTGTTACTGGGGACTCGCTGGACAGCTATTGGCCAATTATTTCCCCTTCCTTAGTAACGGTCCCAGAAGTCTTTGCAAAAGTCAACTCGCCTCAGTATACTTCTTGTTTCTAAAGCGGTGAATTTTCACCTTTAGAGCTGCTACCTGTAATCATGTCTTCCTGTATCTCTATATGTCTCTCCCAAAAACTGAAGGAGGAAAAAGAATGAAAAAACCACAAGATTGCAGATTTTTAAATCTGTACCCTCAAAATGAGGTTGTTGTTTTTTTTTCCTACTCCTTTTTACCATCGCATTACTGTTAGGGGCTGTCCACACTTAACCAGGCAGAAAATGGTGTTGTGTTCACACCTTGAATACCTGATAGCAACTACAGGTGTACATGATTACTCCATCTCACCCTGTCAGACACCATTTTGAAACTTGAGCTTAGTAGTGAGAACAAGGCCGTGGACTGCCCCAGAACTCACGAAAAACGGTGTGCTTACAAGGACCCATAGACCTTGTACTCGGACGCTGGCACTATGCCCGAATGCTTGCTTGGGTACTTGAAGTTTGGATGTGTTCACATTAGTGTCCAGCAAGTACCGTACTCGGGCACCTTGCCCAGGCACCAGGTGTGAACCCTGCCTTAGATTCCTTATGTGTTCATGTTTTTTTTTTTCAGGCCTGTGAATTTATGTACATTGTAATTTGATACAAGAGAAGGGTAGCAGCCTTTGAGGACATCTCGCTTTGATTACTCTATCAAGCATCTGAATAATTATAAACTTCATAAATTTGTAAATTTATTTAATGTACGATAGGATTTATTATTGAGTTTTGTACAAATTTAGATATTTCTAGTGAGAATAAAGTTATCTATTGTATTGTATTAGTAGGATTTTGATAGTCTGGCCTTCTTTGAAAACGTCTATAACAAGGGATCGTGGGCATTTTTCATTAATGCAAACTGTGAACCTCATAATTTCACATTCAACCGTTAAATTTGACCTTCGGGGGAAAAAAACCAGCTGCAAAGTGTAGCCAAATCAGCTGAGGACATTGAATTAAAAAATGTATCTGTTCAAACGACCAGGCCATACTTCCGATGCAGTTTCCAAACGAAATGTTGCGAACTAGTTCTTTTTCTAAACGTATTTTCTAGTTTTCCAATTTAATTAGCAAGTACACGTTTCTCAAACTTTGAGTTGATAAGACTGAAGTTTCGCGAGCTTTAAATTGTCGAAACCAATACATCACGACAAAAGTTCAATATCGAGTTTATGTTTGAACTTTCTTTTGTTTTTATCTCGTCCTAAAGCGTTATTATCTTCTTCAGAAAAGCTATGCTCACTCAGTGTATTACTGCAGTCGGTGACTCGGAGGATAGTAAGCCTGTGGTTATACAGGACAAAATTATGAGTCTGCGAGTGGTCACAAAATACTTGTGACTTGTTTCTTCGGATTTCCTAATTTCGTTGACAGGCAATCGCTTGGACTTATCTGCCCCCATTTTTTTTCTTTTTGCCTTAAAATAGCCCACGTTCGATATATTAAAATTCTAACATGACTCCAAGGCTTTCTGGTCATATTTTAATTTCTCCTGAGTCAGTTACAGTCGTCCCTAGGGAAATTGACGACAACGCTTATGCAAAATTTTGAGGGCAAACAAGTTGCATTATGGCAGATGTGCAGAGGCTCATTTTAATTCCATGTTCATTATGGAATTTACATAAGCGTGCTTCTTTTTCTTTCTTTGGACCTGTTTACATGGAGGTGGGGGACCCCAGGTAGGTGAGGTAACCCGTTTGTCCATATAATCTCTCATTGTAATTTGATCACGTTTACATGATAGGTGGGGTGACCCGCCATATTTTGCCTCACCTACCTGGGGTCCCCCACCTCCATGTAAACAGGCCCTTTCTCTCTTGCTTTCCGCGCAATGAGTCATCGGGAGAAAATGCGACGGCCACTTAACGAGTAGACTGTGATTCAGCTCCATGCTCCCCGCGTCCTTCGCCCCTTCCGTGTGTTCACCGTAAAAAACATACAGGACCAGTTATTTGAACGAAGTTTAGCCAGTGTTTATCAAAACCGAAACTATTTTCAATTTGCCCAAAGATTTCCTTAATATCATTTATTGTGAAAAGTTTCATGAAAACATAAGGCGTATACCGCTCGATAAGCATTTATTTTCCTAAAATTACCCACTAATGAAGATCTGGAGGTTCAAAGATTTGCTAAAACGTGGCCAAAGTTAATCTTCCTTTAAATAACCGAGCCACAATGTTTAGCCTACTTGAAGGAACCTATGAATTCAACCTCTCCCCCGCCTCCCCCACTTTATATTATACATAGTGGCCTAAATGGTACAAACGATATTGAAAATTTCGCCCGCGCTTAAGGTCGACGAAAATTATTCGAGGCCTTAAAACTCCACAAAAAGAGAAAACACTCACTTTCTATTTCCTGGTTTATGTCTAAAATCTATAAATATTCGTTATTGACCACGCCTGAGGTCAAGATGGCTGGATATTGGCCAAGTTCTTTTTTTGCGATTTCATAGACCGTGACGAAGTTCTTCAACTATTGAAATCCCTGTCCTTTTACATACCTGATGCCTGAAAAAGGTACCACTTGCCCCCGCCCCTTCCGGGAACCATTCATAACCGTTCAGACAAAGTGTATTTTTGGCGTGAGTGAACACATGTTATTTTCGAAACAAACACTTCCTAGTTTAGCCCTAGTATATATATATGTTCAAGAGCCTTATTTGAATATAGCTTTTGATATTTTTTAAAAATAAAAATTGTTCGAAGAACTTCCGCAACTGTTGCGTGCTGCAACCGCACCCGCCGTGATTGCACGTTCATCTTCTCTGCCAACCCAAATCCACCAGAATTTCCACCATATTTGATACCAAATTAGGCCTAGGGGAAAAAGGCAAAGAAGCTAGAAGAAAAGGAAAAAATGATGATGATAATTAAATAAAGACTGCAGAAGGACTTAAATAGTGTACGTTCACCAATTCTGGTTCAACGCCTTCAGCTTAGAAGTTGTTTAACTGAATAAGACCAGAATATAAATACAAAACTCACAAGAAAGAGGAGAAATTTCGTCACCTCCGGTTGATCAGCAGGTAACCGGAAGTTAACATTGTTCTCAAAGTGAGGCAAATTTGCGCAAGACTAGCTGGAACTTTCACGCATCTTGTTTTGGTGTTGTCCGCTAAGAACAGAAGTCACGGTAGGAAGGAAATGGTGATTGTAACTGCACGTCTGTTGCGATGGCTCATCTTAGCTTAAAATGGTCAGCTAACATTTCTTTGCCTTGATGGCTTGCTTCAATGGAGAGATTGGCACAAAATTTCCTAGCGGTCGTTGGGAAGAATTTTGCAAGGACAGGGCAGAAGTCGCGGCGAGGCAATTCGCCAATGAATTCGTCCAATTTTTAGGAGACAATCCCGTGTACGATGTTTCTGGGGCCTCGACTACTTTTTCTAAACGTTTCGTCGAGTATTTCTTGCAGTCATTCGACAGCGAAGTGCACAAGAATGATTTTATGGACTTTGATGCCCCCGATTCACCTACGGATGTATTTGGTCCCGATGACTGGGGATCGAGCGTTCATCTCACAGGGTCTTTCAAGCCCATTGAGAAGAAAAATAATGAATCAAGTTTCAAGTTTCTTGGCAAGCTCAAGGACGTAAAAGGATTTTTTAAGCGTAATGTTAACGATGAATCCTCAGGTCCGGCAAAGCACGCGGAAGCAAGAAGAGAGTGCGAAGATAGGTCGATCCCACAAGAAGCGAAACTGACAACTACGATCAAACGAGAAGGAATCATGAATTATCTTATGAACTTGGAGAGCGGGGTAAACACAGAGGACTTCTTCTGGCAGAAATGCCGGGTCGTTCTGTTTAAAGCTCCTGGAGGATTCATGTTAGAGTTTTACACCCCTCCGAAGGTATGGAGTTTTTTTCATGGTTTGTCGTTTAAAAAAAATCCACTTCATATAGCAACATTGTTATTTTCCTCGATCATACAGCTGTTGCTGTTTGTCCTGTTATCGGTTTATTAATTCACAATATAGTTGGTGTGTTTATTTTGTCTCTAGAGGTTTTGAGGGTGATAATGCGCTATTAAAACTAACAGCAATAGTGTCAAACTGAAAGTGAAGCTGCAAAGTCATGTTTTTGTGCTTGGTCACGATTGTTCATGCAGTTCCTTTTCTAAATCACCTCAAGTTTTATACCTAATTTCAGAAGCAATTATAAAATGTAGCGTTCTTTTAATCTCATTGTGGCTCCACAGTCAATCAACATGCATGATCGCAAGTATTAATTATCTCAAGATTAAATTTTTAGCAAAAGTGAAATTCATATTTCATAACCCCTTTTTTAGCTTAAATATTTAGTCATACAAAATATTATAATCATACATGATATGGTTTGTCTGAAGTTTGAGCTCGTCTATATCAGTCTCTCGCTTATGGACTTCCGTGTAATATATTATCGCGCATGGGTGAGTTTTATTTGGCAGCGTTCCCATATGAGCTATTATATATGGCACAATGTAAGGTTTGTAGACACTGATAAATATGCACAATGTGTATTTAGGTAATGTGAAATTCAACTGAATGTGTAAGAATTACAAAAAGGATGGGAGACTTCCTGTACTTTTGAATCATGTCTCTTAAAATTTTCAAGTTCCATAAAAAGGTAAAACTTCTTAAAAAATAAATAGATAAATGCAAATAAAATTTCACAGGACCTTTTGACATTTTTGTGATGTAGGCGGTACATGATTTACATTACAAAAAGTTACATAACCCTTAAGCCCTAAAATCCACGTACAAATTGACCAGACTGATCATTAAGAATTAAGAGAAATTGTTCAAAGATCAAGGTATCTTCCCTTGGCGAATCATGTTATTAATAATTATCATAACCTTGTCTCTTGATTATGCATTTTATTGGTAGTAGAAAATAATTGATGTGAAGATGAAATGGTCAGCATGTCAGGAGTGTGGGACAAGAAAAAAGTCTGAGTCCCCTATATATGACCTCCCAAATACCGGGCGGGTGCTCTATCCACTGAGCTATGGGGAACTCATGGAGAGTGAGGCCATATACTGTGTTCACATTTGACACGCGTCCTGCACATTGTAGGATCAGCAATGTTGAGATCATACTGTAAGGTGAAAGAATGAAAGATGGCAAATTTTAAGCTCGGTGAACAAATGTGAAGGCGAAATAATCAGCATGTCACGATGTTGATCACTATCTGACTTAAAGGTATAAGGTTCATCTGTAGGCTCAATCTGGTTTACTTAATCAAATCCTTGGTTTTAACAGCATAGAGAGGGCCTTTGTTAGATAAGAGGCATTTATTTGGAAGTGGGAGTTTATTACATAGATGAGTTACAGTTAAAACCCATTATCTTTTTTTCTGAGTATGATTTTCTGTTATACTGTGTGACATAGTGACTGTTAACAAGCCTCTCCCATTAAAAGGCATAAGTGCTGGTTTGGGGAAAAGAAGAGAGCTAGACTCCCTTAGCATTTTGTTCGTTGAAATATTTTAACCATTTTTTTCTTGCAATTTTTTCTTTAGTCGCCAAAAGCAAAAACAGGGATATTTTGCTTTCTTATACATGAGGCCAGGCCTGCCACAGAATTAGAGCTTCCTGGAGGGCAAAATGTCTTTGTCATAAAGGTATGAGTGTTCTGTATCGTTAATGTCTTACTTGCCACGCACTTTTCTTTAGCTCAAACAGAGATTTTACCAACCCTCCAGTTACTGAAGATAACGTAACCCCAGGGCTTGAAAAAAAAACTTGATTTCAAGCATGTCCTTTGGTACCCTGCATGTTGGGCCTTTTTTTTTTTGCTCATATTTGGTGTACTCAAGACGGACTGCTCATGAATCAAGTAAGATCTTTTGATCTTTATTGAGCATGCACTAGTGCTTGTTGCTAGGATACAGTTTCTAACTCAGACCTAAAAGGTGTTAGCTTGGTACAGTGGGCTCAGTTTTGACGATCGGTTTATCAATCAGTGGATGTTTGCAATCAAAAATGAAAAACCAGCTTGGCAAAAAAAGTGAAGATTGACTAGTCAAGAAGTTCGGGCTGTGGTGACTTCAAAGGCTTGATGTGACTGGACTCAGGCAGAGCCTCCTTTACAAACTCCTCAATCAAGAAGAAGCAAAAGAAGGCTCTGCTCACAGGGCAGTCCTTGGGGCAAGCTGCAGCTCTCACATTGTTCTTGCAACCTGAGACCACTTCTTGCTCTTGTTAGTAAGTTAATGATTTTGTAAGAGGATGACTTGCCTGGACCCTTACCCATTAGGCAAGCTAGAAAATCTACTTGTCCCACCGGACTACCAGATGGGACTTTTTTCAAGCCCTGAAAACCTGTCCCCCTTGATTAACTCATGCCATCCAACCACACTGTAATATATACTTGAATAATAAACAGACTGCTCTGTTCTGATGAATGGTCTGTTTATTATTCAAGTTAAATGTGTGCCATGCGCATGCTGGTTTATTTCACATTGCACACGCTTTAGTTTAAATTTTAAATGTTGCATATACCGGTAATTTATTTTCGCAAGTCATCTTATTTTGTTCACGTAATGAACGTGTAATAAAATCCGATTCTACCTTCGTATTTGACGTCTTTGGTCAATGGAACAATGATTGTGATAAGTCTCCAGTGGGTAAGTTTTAGGGAAACCATTGTTGCTTTATGGATTGTTATACTCAGTCATAATTCAACTGGGACCTGTGTTGTTGGAGAAGTGAAAATGTGCTTTGTATCCAGAAGATTCCTGGATGATCTGGAAGTACATTGTAGAGTTGCTGCAACACACATTGCTGAAATGTGTCTGGACTGACCATCATTGTTGTAAAATTATGGAATGTTAACCTATGACATATTAATGATACTTCGTTGAATTTACTTACATATTACTTAAATTGCCGATTTGATTGTCATGTGCATGTAAAGTTGATTAAGGCGAATAAGTGCTTGTTTATATTAAGATCCTTTCGTAAGGAAGGTTATTCTCAGGCGGAGTTAGATCACTTGTTTTCAAGTATTGTGCTTCCTAGCATCACTTATGGGTTGCCGGTATACGGAGCTTCTGAGGCGGAGCTGACAGCAATGCAGTGTTTTCTAGATAGATGTTACAAACGTAAATATACATCTAAATCATTTTCTATCAAGCACCTTCTAGAAAAGCAGGATAGAAAAGTATTTTGTAAGGTATCTGGCATAGACCGACATCCTCTAAGGGGACTATTACCCAAGAAGAAAGTATTGACTTACAATTTAAGGAATCGAACAAGTCAGTATCTGAAAGTTAATATAGATAGATTCAAGAACTCTTACATTAATCGCTTAATTTTTAAATACAATTTAGCTATGTGAGCATTTTTTTTTTTTATTGTAAATAACTTAAATATATATACTTTTACTCAAATATTGTAACATAAGATATGTATTTTTTATCTTGTGTGGAAATAAAGACTATTATTATTATTATTATTAACAATAATAAAATGATTATAAATAGGCAGTAAACAAGAGAGAGTACATGCTAGCTGCTAATGATAAACAAGAAATGGATGAATGGCTAGCTGAGATCAGAAAGTGTATGGATGAAGACCAAGGCTCAACTAACCAAAGGTAAGAGTCCTCTGTTAAAAGTGCATATTAGTTAAAGTATGTTGACTTATTAATTAAAGAGGGTTATTGTCCACACGGTCAAATTCCCTCGGGGGAAAATAAAACCCTTAATATGTGACTGCCTGGTGTTTGAAATTTGGTTGATGAGGCAAGATTTTACTGCAACATTTATACAGCTCAACCTTCAGGTGTGACCACCTCTCTTAAGCAAACACCTACCATATGCAACCACTTATATTCAAAACACCAAAAATCTTCCCAGTCAAAGCCTTATTGTAAATGACAGTTCTAGGATTTTCCATTGTTTTCATTCTTTTCTAAGTGACCACCATGGGACAATAAAATTTATTGTCCCATGGTGGTCATTTAATTAATGATCTTTGTGCTTGTTGTATGTACGACGCAACTTGGAGTATGAGAGGAAGTTTTAAAAGCAACACAAATTTTTTTCTATTGAAGGCTAAAAATTGTTTGCAAAACACTGTCCAAAAAAAGTCCAAAAAGTAGATATGACCTGACTTCTCCTCATTAAAGACCTTCCTGGCTGCAGTTTGACTCTCAGAAGCAACCACCTCCCAAAAGTGACCACTTACACTTCACATTTTGGGTGGTCACTTGCGAGACATTCAACTACACTTCACCTACGTATACAATAATTTTTTTTTTAACTTTTTATAGTGGAACTGGTTCAGGTGCAGAAGAGAGAGGTGCGACCGGAGGCTCTCCTCAAAGCGCCTCTGTAGACGTTGTTGCCACGCCAAAATTCTCAGCAGGAGGAGTGAAGCTTGGAAACAGTCAGTCACTAAGAGTGAGACTAGACAGTTACCCAGCAGGCAAGTTGCACTGCTCTTTCTTTGTAGTGGTTGATAAGGTTTACTCTAGCTATTGCTAAAAATCAAGCACTTGCATACCAATGCTCTTTAGTGCATTTGGTTTAATTGAATAGGTGCCTGAGATAAAGCTTTGATCAAGTGATATTTGATGAACTGCTAGTTTCTCCTTCCAGTATGTCTTTTATAAATGTTTGTGAACAAAAGGGAGAATTTGATATTAGATCAGGAGTAAATTTTGACCTAGGAGGTCTTTATGCCACCCACCCCCTTCAATCAAAAGATAGTTAGCAGTGATGATCAGACAACTATGTTACAGTGTGCCTCAAACTGTCACTTTCATTGGTCTGCCTATAATTTTCATGCTTCAGAAGATTTTTGAACCCTTGCTAATTATAATGATATTTTTGCACACTGTAAATGTAACATGTGCATAAAGTACGCTAACAGAATGTCCATACATAAAGCACACGGAACAGAGCCTCCATAATTACTATAGAAATGGGAAACCATTCGATGCAAGAAAATTTGGTTGGGATGTCAGCATTCGTTCACCCACTTGCTCGTACAGACTGTAGGGGCCCGGAGGGGAGAAGAGACTCAGTAAGGAAGGAGAAGGGAGTCCCAGACATGAACCTTGCCTTCACATTATTTTAGGTCTTGAGTGAGTTTGACACTAGTCTGTACATGCATACGTTAAGTATCAGTGAACACTGCTGACCATTTTAACCCTTAGCATAATGGTTAATCAAACAGGTTACCAGTCATGTAATGAAATGACTGATGTGACAAAAATGTTGTTGCAGATAAAAAACCGTCTGAGGCAGTATCCAATTTAGCAAAAAGGAGGAATGTTTACTCACCCTCATCACTCAGAATACAAAACCGGCCCTCAGGATCATTAATGTCGCAACATGGTCCACAGACACCAACCTATCAAGGTTTGTTAATTATGTGTCATAATTCCCTTGAGTGTATAACTAGTTTTATACTGTCAATGTGTATCATTTACTCTCCAGAACCATTGAGCTAGGGTGCTGTCTTAAAGATCAGGGATATTATGAATAATAATTAATATGCTAAGACATTTCAGGAATTTTTAGCAGTATTTTTTGTTTAAAAAAAGTTTTTGTGGTTCAGTTTGAGCTTTTTTATTTTTATTTGCTTTTGGGTGTAATAATATTAACATAATTTTAAAGTGCCTCCTTGGTTATAATCATTTTTTGATTTCCACCTATGCTTGAGTATGGGCTTTTTTTTATAGTAATATGATTTTATTATAATAAATTATTGATTTTATAAGAAAGCACTGTTTGTAGATGTCCACACAATAGGTGCATATTGAGTACATGTATATGCTATACTATATATTTGCAAGTTCTATATTATCAATGATTTCAAATACATTACTCTGATTATTATAATTTTCTTTTAATACGTTGTAGATGATATGACATGGACTCGTCCTCCTCCAGAACTCCCTCCAAGATCACCCACCAGCACTGAAGGGCCAGCCTTACCACCTAATCAACCTGACCTTTTGCGACAGATTTCTGCTCAAGCTGCTACGCCACAGGCAAACAGTGAAGGTACATTTCTCAGTAGTTAAGGATCAACCACTCTTGCAAAACTAAATTTTATAATAATTATATGTAGTAATAATTATTCTTCCTCAATGGGAGTCATCCTTATTACAGTCTTAATTTGGACTTGGCTATCTTCAGTGTAAAAAGCAGTGTAATAATTATTTTTTTCTCAATGGGAGTCATCCCTATTACAGTCTTAATTTGGAATTGGCTATCTCCAGTGTAAAAAGCACAACAAAATTTTGATTTTGTAATGATGACTATTTTTGTACAGCCTGAGCTTTAGATGTTTGTTTGACTTGATGGAAAAGATGATTTATTGAATTTTATGCGAATCCTATGCAGAGAGCCCAGTGTGGGTTAGTGCAACATCAATGGAAAACCACCCTCTTGCCAATTACCCATGGTTCCATGGAACTCTGCCAAGGATAGAGGCTTCACATCTTGTGTCACAGGGCGGCCAACAATGGCATGGAATTTTCCTCATAAGACAGAGTGAAACCAGACGAGGGGAATATGTATTGACTTTTAATTATCAGGGAAGAGCGAAGGTTTGTCTTTTAAGTTAATATTAAACTTATTAAATAGTGGGGCCCCTTAATAGAGTTCTAAAGTGATGATGTCATAAAGAATAAATTTTGGAAATTATGAGATTTGTTGCAGTGTTTTGAAAGAACAACATCTGAAAGGTATACTTGCCAAAAACTTTAGCATATTGTAGGGCAAATTGTCTCAGAGACACTTGTCCAGTTTTGCACGGATGACTCCATACAGATCCTTCTAAATTTGACTCGGTTCCTAATGTTATGAACGGAGCAAAAATTTTGGAGTCATTAGAGCACAACTGGGCTACTATCTCAAAGACAATTTAATTTTTCCTATGATGTGACACTTTAGGACTCTATTGGTTCATTTCCATAGTCAATTCTGGTGACATGTTCTACTGTAACTTAGGAGCCTGCACACACTGTAGATGATATCCAATGATGGAACCATAATATATATTTAAATATATTGGTAAAGAGCAATCAACTCTCTTAACCAATTATTTGTCTAGATATGGTGCTGCCCAGTCTATTTTTCCAAGATGCAATGCTCCAAACTTAACTCTTTTCAAAGTTGCCATATGACTTTACCTAGAATTGTCACCAGACATAAACAGTGGTCACCAGACAAGAAAAGGACACTTTGTGCGATGTGACATGAGGGGTTTGAAATAATCAAAATTTATTCCACCTAACTATCACAAACTATTTGCAGTTGTCATTAAATTTGATTCAACATTTTGAGGCTTAGTTCATTGCTTATTATAAACAATTGATCCTGCTTGCAGGTTATCAGAATTAAATAAAGACTCTTTTCCTTCCAAATATGTTCCCTCTGCTTTGTAGAAGTTTCCTCTACCTTGAGTATTACTTTTTCAGGTTTAAAGAAATTTTATTAAAGTATCTGACTAATAATGTAATACTTGTATTTTTGCAGCATCTCAGACTTGCACTTAATGTTGAGGGTCAATGTCGAGTTCAACACCTCTGGTTTCAAAGCATCTTTGAGATGCTTGAACATTTTAGGGCAAATCCAATCCCACTTGAAAGCGGTGGGCCATCTGATGTAATGCTGACAAATTTTGTTGTGTATACTGGCAACGGACCTCGGCAGCCAGGAGGCTCTTTGCATCATAATCACTCACCTAATAGTGGAGAAGGGCTACGGCGTTCACACAGCCTCACAGCCCATAGAATAACAAGACCTGCAACCATCCAAGGTGGTTCAGTTAGAATTACGACCAGTGCTGCTAATAGCAATGGGCATTCCAGGGCAGTGGAAAACCAGTACGCATTTGTATAATAATGTATTTAAATATAACAAACTTAAATATAGGTTTAGTCTTTTCTTTCTCAAAAAAAATTCTAAAATAAAATTAGTGTGGATAGCTACTAAGGTATATGTTACAGGCCAAAGTTAAATTCAAGTTTAAAATAATTAGGGCAAGGAGACAATTAGGAAATTGAGAATCAACCAAGGTTGAAAAATTTAAAGTTTTGACCTGTAACATATATAAACTGGCTTTTATTTTGTAGTTTCAAAAAGCAATAAAAATGATAAAGCTTGATCTGATGTTCACACTGCAGCCATAACAGGGATATGTAATTTCAAGATAAGTCTTCTACAAATAAATCATGGACATGGTAATTTTTAGCCTTGTTCTTTTAAGTTGCCAACCTACCCGCAACATAGCTGGCGGTATGCTACCTTGATAGTTTTCAATCATATGAGAACCATGTAGTCTGACAGCAGGCAACAAGCAAAGTCTGTGGGTCTTTACTGTCAGCTTGCCTGCGAAGTTGTATGTGAGTACTTCAGAGGTATGCTGGCAGAGTGAGACTGACTCCGATCTGTTGCTGGCAACTTTTGTTCTGTTATCAGAACATTATTCCAGGTGATACCAGCAGAGCTCTATTTTGCTAACCTGTGATCAACTGAGAAAAAGGATGCCTGATACATCACTTTCCACTGCATTGGCTGCAGATATGGTATGATCTTTTGTCAACTTTCATTAATAAAGAGAGCTGTGTATAATTTGCATTAAAAAAAATTGAAATTGGAATGATGCCACCCACAAAGTTAAAGTGGCTTTATGCAAAAAGTAGTCACACAATTTTCCCTTTTAGTTGAAGTTTTCTCTACAGAAGTTTTATTGATTGGGACGTATGAAATTCTTGAATAGGATAGTGGAGCTTTCTGTTGTACAGTGTAAATATGAAAGGAAAAACAGAAGTGTTTTTCTGTTGATAATATATCAATGCACTCTTCTGTGCTTAATAAGCAAATGCAGCAGAAAGTTCAAGCCAAGGTGTATTGCAGCATCAAAGATTGTCCATTTGTCATTTTAATATTAATACTCCCTACAAATCAAAATTGATGCCTGTTAATTTCTTAGTGATTGTGATGTACAATACAGTGCACCAAAAGGTCACTAAAGAGATCTTTTCCACGCAGTTTTCTCTGATTATCTGCTGATCAGTTTATTTCTCCCACACGGAAAGTGCTATCATATTATTACTGATAGTTATTATATTAGTATGAAATTTATTATCATTAGTAGTGCGTATGCCTTAGCTGCTGTCAACCTAGCTTTTCATAACATAATTCACCAAATTTTAATATAAATATTTCTCTTTATAGCAGTTATATGATAGGCTTGATTACTAGCCTCTGTTCAGGGAATTGAGCCCACACTCCCACCCTGAACTTATGGCTGGATGCATGAGTCTGCTATTGTCAATCACCACCAATCAGATTGTTACCTGCTTAAGGTGGCTGAACACAGTTTTGCGGGTGGTCAGCGGTAGCGAGTGTTTTAAATTAGACAAACAAACATGGCGGCAAAAAAAGCAATGGTACACAGACGACGATTTCTCAAAATCTACTCTATAAAATTTTGTGATATTTGGCAGAATTTTTACATTTATCGTATTTTAAATGATGAGAACGTTAAAATGGAAGTTGAACAGACGAATTTTGTAACACAATTAATAATTACGGTAGAATTATATTATTGATTATCTAAAAACCCCTCTGTTAAAATTTGGTCAAATAAGTTTCAAATGGTAATGATTAATTATAGTAAGCTGTGTGCAAGTTTATGGGAAAATCTAATGAGCGAATTTACGGTAAACTGAGTAACGGTGAAATTTTAAGGTTGTATTTAATTGTTCACGTTACCATGGAAACTACGAAAACGTCAAATTTTACCCGTCAGTCAATAACTCTTTCATCAGTATATTTTTCACTTGCCAAGTCTCAGCTTGTGAGCTGCAACCTTTCTCTTGCCACATTTTGACAAATGACCTATACTCAGAAAATGCCAAAACTGTGTTCAGCCACCTTAAATTGGGCAGGCTGTGAATTAATTTTCCTGGAGCAGATTTCAAACGGCTGATGCAAAGGTGTTGTTTGATGTGACATGCAATTGTGTTTTAGATCGTTTTAAGCTTAAAAACCTAAAAATATTTACAAAGAAAAGTATTAGCTTAGAGAAGCTGGCAAATGGTAGGTATGTTTTTTAAATTCAGCCAACCAGAACCAAAGTTGTTGACAGCTGACATGAAAGAGACCACTGTCAAGTCCATTGGTAACGTAATGGCAAATACCAAAGTGACGATGAGGCAAAGCACAAAGTGTGTGTAGCATTTAATGAGATGACCCATTTCCAATGTTTTGTCATGACACATAAGTTAAATTTTGAATTTACGTCACAAACACAATAGCCCACTCACGCATCCAGCCGTCTCTTCTTAGGGAGGACCGAGAGAGTGGCAGAAATCGAGCCGATTACATTGTATGTGAGGGTGTTTTTGCCATTGCTTAATCAAGAAAATTAACCACATGCACTTAATCAAACAAAAAAATTAAGCTAATTATTAACCTTTCGTATGGTTGGTAAAACCAATTTAATTCCTCTTACACTTCAAACCTTTTTCTGCTATTTACAGTTTTATATTTATCACATTTTTCTTTCATTTTATTTTTTAGAAAAAATAATTTTGAAATATTATAAATGTTAGTTTAAGAGACTAACAATGCTCTGGTTGTTTTTAAGAAGTTTTCTATTTTATATTTTAGTTAAACTTTACTGAAATAAAATAAATGTGCATCCAATAACTTGTTCTTGGAGTACTGATATATTATTGATATAATAATTATTATTCTTGATTGCAAGAAACAAGGTGTTTATAGTTTCCCTCCAGATACTCTTGAAAAAAGTGGCTAAGATTATTCTTGATTGCTTGTAAATTCACCATAAACTCAGCGTAGCATTTTTGATAACTGGTAATTCGTTCAAGAAAATTAGATCCTCTACCCTTACACCTTTTAGTCTGGGTTTTAAAATTTGGCAGATTTAGCCAAGACAATGCAACATTGAATGAGAATGCAAAAGTGTGCAGAAAGGACTGTAAGCAACTTGCTCAATTTGCCACTCTGTTATCATTCCTGAATTCCGTTTTTTAGATCTGTGTGCACTGTCGTCAATGCCCAAGGGGGTACTCGGGATTTCAAGTGACGGGGATGATCGAATGGAGCCAAAAGTCAAGACCCAAAAAAATCCCTAGGGCTTCCAGGAAAACCCAAAAAAATCCGTGGACCAAAAATTGACCCCCCCAAAAAATCCCATGCCGATTTTGTGGCCCTTAAAAGTTTCAGAAAGGGGTAATGCTATAACACAAAGAAAAACATTGGAAATTGAACACTTGTGTTTGTTTATTCATCATACCATCTGAATATATCCTTTCCCTTATCTGATTCTTTTTAATACCCCCAAAAAATCCCTACTCAAATCAAGCAACCCAAGCTATGTACATAATCGGCTGTTTGAATCAGCTGTCTCCAAACTCAAACTTAGTCAAATTAGGTCATCAAGCCTTATTTAAACCACAGGCACTTGTATACAGTTATGCATGGTGTTCCATAAGCAAAGAAAAATAATTTTAATGAAACTTTCACTTAATAGTAACTTCTCAAAATGATCTTGTTAAGGAATAGTTGACATAAATTCTTTTTATTATCTTCTCATCGATTCAATATAACAGTGACAAACTTTTTTATTAACAGTGACCTAAAGTAAAGTCAACTTTAAGGATAGAAAATGACCTCAAACGTAATCTTAGTATTGCATAAATTAGGCTAATAACACAGAAAATATACATGGTTTTCTTACACTCAAAGCTTTCCTCTGATTAACAAAGCATGCATGGCCTTGATAACATTAACTTCCATCACCTCTCAAGCGGACAAACTCTGTGGCTGTCTAGAAGTTACCCAGAATCTAGCAGATTGTCCAACCATCCCGAGTCGTTGGGATTCTCTCAATTTTGCTTGAAAATCCCAAATCCTGACCAATATGCGATCAGGATAGGAAAAATCCAGACATCTGTCTGTTTGATGTTTTCAAATGAATTCTTATGATAAATACACAAGAACACGTAACAGAGTGTACTTAAAACTGATACCAAGAAAACTTAAATATACCGCCTGAAATATAAAATAAAATTGAGTACTTATATGTGAAAACACGCAAAAAAAGGCATTAAAGACAATTGATTTAGCGAAAGTTTTAGAAAGAAATCGCCCTCTCCAAACACAAGAATAGCTTTTGAGAGTATCAAAATTTCTAATTTTTCTAGGGTAACATGCCCCCAGACCCCCCTTGAGGCTCCCACCCTTGGTGCTCAAGTGATTTGTCGGTAGTTAAAAAAATATCCTGATATTATGCACTAAAGAGGTTGAACAGTCTGTCTAGCAATTTCACTATGGCTCTAAAAAACAGTTAGCAGTAAATGTTTGTTCTATAAAGGACTTGTAATAATATTATAACACTGACTCTGATCTGGACCCTGTAAAAGCCCTTCAAGGCTGGCCAACAATGCACTGAAGTGGCCCCTGAACAAAACAAGAAAGTCAGATCAATTCTTCAAGGTGAAAGGAAAAAATATTTAATGATCCTCCAAACACCAAGTTGGAGTAAATGACATTTGAACTGCTTTGTCAAGTTTCAGTCTATTAACTTCCCATCTGCCCTTAGCCAGAGACACTTGGGGTCACATTGGGTTCATTACATGGGGCAAACTGAACTGGAACTTGATTTCCTCGGTTTCCTAACCCGAATCACTAAACGTCAGTGTCACTTGATGTTCAGCAGCTA
Organism: Porites cylindrica; assembly: GCA_964035525.1. NCBI lineage: Eukaryota > Metazoa > Cnidaria > Anthozoa > Scleractinia > Poritidae > Porites > Porites cylindrica. Next base: position 20,410,971 of record OZ037785.1, read on the forward strand.
TTCAATGTTCTGCAAAATACCCCAGCCAACACCTAGGGTGCTTACCATTTGACAGAAAATGTCGGAAATTCCGCATGGAAGGTAAATGGTAAGGTCACTTTTCGGAAATTACAACCGAAAATTGAGGAGTACGTTTTGAGGTAGTCCTTTCATTCCGGTTGGTACGAACCAAACGGAATGTTGCTTACCATTAACCAATAATTTTATTTCTCGGTTTCTTCACGGTTCCAGACTCACGCTACACAAATTTCCCCTTTTTTTGAATTCAAACCCTAACGGATGTGGCATTTCTACGGTAAACTGGTAAATCACTTACCATTATGCTTTCAACACCCCAACCGGATTTTTCTGTCAAATGGTAAGCACCCCTAGTCTCCCTCGCAGCCGCTTTAGTATCATCATGCAACACTCCTAGACTCTGAAACTTCATTGGTTAGGGTTAGGAAACTGAATGAATGAATGAAGTTCCAATTGGGTTCATTACATGGGGCAAACTGAACTGGAACTTGATTTCCTCGGTTTCCTAACCCGAATCACTAAACGTCAGTGTCACTTGATGTTCAGCAGCTATTCAATGTTCTGCAAAATACCCCAGCCAGCCCACAAATTATTAGTGGATATTCCATTGACACACTCTTCTTTTGGATTTTCAACCACAACTAAATGGTGATACTTGCTAATGTTCTACCCTAGAACTTAACTCTGTCTTAGTTGATAAGTTTATTGATGTAATTAACAATTATTCCTTGAGCCTAAGCCTTCAGCCTCATGATCTATTGACTCAGAGGTCATGAGGGTGAGAGGAATAATAATTGTTTTAGTAAAATCCAACTAGTTGATCAAAGATATGGAGAATAAAAACATTTTAGCTAGTTAAAGCTAGACTTTAATCATTTTTTGCCGCCAAAAAGCCTGCGCTTTTCGCTACTAGTGGGCTATAACATATAGCCTTGTAGTAGCTCAACCAATCAGAACGCAGCATTGATAATAGACCAGTAGTTGGATTTTACTAAAACCTGTTATCTTTGGGGACATAAGCTTATTACTTATGTCCAATTTTATGTATAAAAGTGTACAATATGAAACAGCTTATTTTCTTAATATTCCCCTAATTTTCTTATCTGATTTATCTACCGTCTGATACGCTTTGTCTGCTTTATAGCCCAGTCTGTCCAACTGTTCATTTTGTCTTTCGATTTCACCACCAAGGATCAAAGCATCTTCTTTTAAACGTCCAAGCCCTCGAGAAATAAGGTCTAGATTAGCCTCTATTTCCCTTTCGCGTGGATCACGGGACGAAAATACGTTTCTCTGAAAACTTTCCTTTTCTTTAGGGCCCGCCTCATAGCCGTTCCTATCTTCTTTCGAATGGTAGTGCAGCGAAGATTCAGCTTGCAAGTCGGCGATACCAGAGGCAAACTTTGGACTTGATTGTGGCGTGCTGTCAACGGGTTTTGGTGGTTTCTTGAAGTAATTACCAATAGCACCCCATACACTGTTCACAGATTTGATGTGTCTGTTGGCAATACGCATGTCGCCTTCTATCTTGTCAAGATTGCGCTCTACCCGATTCAGTTGTTCTCCTTGGCATTGTAGTTCCTCGCCTGTACGGACGGCCAGATCATGCGAGTCCTCGATGAGAGCCAAAGAGCGCTTTGTGCTGTCCAATGTTCGCTCCCTCGATAGCTGCATTTGAGTACGTAATTCATCTCCGTTGACTTTTTCAAATTCTTCGTCAGAGTCCTCTTCGAATGGATTTGTCTTACGATTAAAATTGTAGCCGTTGCTGTAGGTCGCCATCTTCTTTTTCTGTATTATCCTAGTTGATATGACGTCATACAACAAAGTGATCTATTTTGGTTGCATACGTAACACTCGTACCGTGGGCTGTAGGCATCAGGCCCAATTTTAGCGGTTCTCATACATTCTCTTACCCTGGGTGCCAGAGACTTTTCTAGCGCGGTTTCCGGTTTCTGTCAAGTCTTTATAGTGACCCGCGCGAAAAGTATATTAAGTATATTATAGTTTTTCTCGCGGCTCCGCCGCTCGTGGCGAAGATGTGTCGGCCTTCGGCCAACACCGAAAATTCCCGCCGCACGCGAGAAAAACCTCTGGTACCCAGGGTAACATTCTCTCTAACGGCTACCGAAACGAAAATAGAGCCTAATCTCAGGTTAGTATATTATAGGCTTCCAACAGAAAAGCTTTCATAAGTTGTTCGGCAACTTTTTAGCAACTTCTCGTATTTCGAGCAACTTTTTTCGTTCTGAGCAATTTGTCTAGTTATATTCTAATTCTGAGATATTTGAGCAGCTTTTAGTGCTTAAATTGGCCTGTCTTTCATATTTGACAATGTTTTAGTAGACAACTTACGAATTTCCTGTAGAAAAAAAAAGGAGCCAAATCCTCCCCCCTGGGGCAGATCATGGGCTGCCAGGTCAGCAGTTTTTAGAGAAAAGTCAAAATGGAGAACGAAGATTCACTCTCGACTGACTTGAGTGTCTCGGGCAGGTCTCGGGTGAAGAAGGTCATTCACTCAACACTTTGATTGGCTCGTTGCAAGAGTCATCTTTTCAGTTTTAGAGTTTTTTTTAGTACAAAGTTATTTAGCATTGCTGTTTACGTCGCAAAATAGGCCGGCAAGATTTCCGTACTCCCATACATAATTATGCATACATTCATTGTTTAAAGAAAACAGAAGACAGAACAATACTAAGCCTTTGGGATTTCAGCTATTGTTCTAGCATTAAATAATGCTGCACCTAGTTATACTTCTGATCTTTTTACCGAGCGCCAAACCAGCATCAGTTTACGAGGCAAACGCAGACTAGTTATTCCACGTGTAAATACAACAAATTATGGTCTTCATTCATTTCGATATCATGCCAGCAAACTATGGAACTTATTTCCGGATGATGTCCGCGTGTCTACTTCTCTTGCTGCCTTCAAAATTGCACTAAAAACTGTTCAACTGGATATTTTGTGACCAATGTTAAATTCTCAAATTACCTGTACATACATGTATATATTTTTTTATCTATAAAATTTCATTTTTGTCTTATATAATTTTTAATTTGTATCTATCTATTTATTTCTCCTATTGATGTACTTTACTTATTTTATAGATTTATTTTCTTCGGAGATACATGTATTAGCAATTTTGCTATCAACAATCAACAATGCAAAAAGTCTTTGATTTTGATTTGAATACGACCAGAATCCTTCAGGGTTTTGCTTTCTTGTGCAAATTAGGGCTTTTGTTGTTCAAACCTCACTGGGATTACCATGATTACAAAATTTAAATGTGAAAGGAAAAGCGAAAAGGACTCTGGTCGTAGGATTAAAATGACGCCACCGTGCAAATGGCCCATTGCATTGAAATGCTTAGCCATGATCTTACTTTTGTTGTATAATTTGCATATTTTAGCATCAGACCAAAAAAGATTTTGTTTTTTTCGAGCAACTTTTGGGCAACTTTCCTAACAAAAAGCACTTTTGATTGTTTTTAGAGCAACTTTTGAGAAACTTTTTGAGAAATTACGGGAAACTTTTTGGAAAATCTCGAGCAACTTGTGGAAAGCCCTAGGCTTGGATAAATTCTGCTCGTAAAATGGCTAGTTCTGCCTGCCGGCAGTGCTGGTAAAAATCGCTTATTCTGCTCAAAATTCTGCTTGGACACCCTTATTCTGCGCGAATTCTGCTGCGGCCCTTCGGGCCGTATTTATTTTCGCCAATATAGAAGGGAGCCTGGGCCACCCCTAAAACGTAATTAGATATTCATTCGAGGATCAACGTGGCATCGTGAAGGAGCATGGGATAAGACACACCTCGCGCTGTTCGCTGGTATAGATGGAGGCAGCCGAAGGATTACGGGATCGAAAGCAAAAGAGGGAATATTTACGTTGACATTTTCACCAAGGAACACATTTATACGAAGTGCATTGCACTTCACGAGTTTTATCGACTTCCTCTGATTTAACAGAAGTTTTGTGGTGTCCGTCTAAGCAAGACAGATTGGATAAAATGGCGAAACTTGTAGCGGTGTGTCGAGATGAAGCTGACTTCGCATTCGAGCGGAGACAAATCCCTCTAAATATTGAAGACACGTTAACGGTATTGTACATTGTGCCAGTCGCCTTCTGACAATTTAATTTTCCGTGAATTTTGCCTGAAGTTTCTTGTCCTTTCTTGCTCAGATGGTAATGGAAATTCCTGAAACTGTCATTTCTACTCGCCAAGTAAACGAAGACGAACTTCAAGTATTTAACAAGGTCAGTGAATAACTTAGCTTAAAGCTTGAATATTTGAAAATTTCAGGCTAAGTTCCCCTTTTGTCAAGTGTATTTAAACCTGCTAGAAACGAATCTTTAGCTGGTGTAGCGACATTTAGCAGAGTTGTCTTTTCCAAGGTTAAATTTAATAAATGGTTACCAGTAGTTTTGATAAAAATCAAATCAAATGAAATGTTCGTAAACCTGCATGAGGTGAGTTTTTTTTACGATATACTGATTTGGAAACCTAAGCGAAAATACGACATGAGAAGTTGCCATTCGTGTTTACTCTGGATCGAGTGAATAGTTAGCTTGTATAGTCGACCATATAAATGTTGTGGCTAATCGCGAGATCAGATACTATCTGTGTGATGAGTCGAGTTCAAGCTGTACTGTCTGAGTCTCCAGGTGGATATGAGCACTCGCTGGCAATTCAGTTGCCAGGGAAGTAAACATTCCGATCTAATTTCGTTTTGTTTTGCAGAGATTTCAATGTTTTAAGTTCAGATGATCTCGCTGTTGCAACTATGGTGCGAAAGAAAGATGTCTTTTCCTTCCTGTCCCTCTCTGTTCCTTGCGTGGGATGTCGTAGAAGGCAAGAATTTTCTATTTTTATATAATATTTCCTCATCGTTTTGAAATTAATTATTCACTATTACAAGCAAATCTCGGTAAGTATCACTTTCGATTTCTTTAATTTGTCTTAAATGGCTTCGCTAGGTTGCCAATATAAGTAAGCTTAAGTTTTTTGGAAAATGTGTAACAACCTTTGTTGTTGGATTTGTTATGTAATGTAGGAATTTGATATTGCACTTTTATTTCAAACACAACCCAGTGCCTTATATTAAATAAGTTTGCAAATATCTTGTTGTTTCCATTTATTCTATTATTTTCATGGGACTAAATTGCATAATACCTGGCCCACTTAATATCTAACTTTAAAAAACTGCTCCTTCAGCTTGCAAAGAAAGTAGTGTCTGATAGCCTGGGCCTAGTGGATTTAGCTATCAGGCTAGTAAATTCTGTTCTTAACTTGCCGCATGGGCAAGTGAAGTTTTTTGAGGAATTCAAATTACAGACGAACTGTGAAATCCATCTGCTCATCAAAACGTTTTGACTTTCTTTGCACCCTGTCCTTTTGGGAGCACTAGTTATATACCTCATTCTATAAGCACATTAGTAAGACATTTAGTGGGCTGGGTATTCTGAAATCATTCCTCACCTGGCCCCACTTGCTCAAAAGCTGGGTAGCATTATTCACCAGATAAATCACTTTCTACAGGGCTCGAAATTAAAAAAATCTTCAGGTCGCCTTGTGGCGACCAACCGGAGAAATATAGTCGCCAGATGCAAATTTTTAGTCGCCAGTTTGTAAAATGTAAATGACGCAGCTCATAGGTACAGGGCTTCTGATATTTCGAGCAGGAGCAGAGCCGCGAAATTCACAAAAACACTCAAAATACCGCGAAATTCAGTAGAAATCCTATCAAATACATGTCTGTACAACATATTTGAAACTTATCTCAGCTATTGGGGGCTATTTACTTGCCGTAAATCTTGATACTTCGTCAATGAAACGTGCAAATAACGTCCCGAAACTACCAGGCGTAGATTATGTTGCGAAAATTGGGTACTAGCCATGATGTTAAAGGCTTTGCCATTGGTTCATTTCTGGAGCATATTGTTGTTGAAAGAGCAAAGGATGACCCTGTTATTAAAACGTTAAAAATGCTGGTCTGATCGGCCAAAACCGATCGATATCTGACAAAATGTTCCCTCAAAAATAACCACAAAATCGGCCTTTTTTACTGATTGATTTTCGGGGAAGTTTGCCCCAAACATTCCCGCGAAAGTGCCGCAAAATCGGCCGATGTTTCCGCGAGTTTGCCCCTAAAAATCCCGCGAAATTTCCCTTTTTTCCACTACCTATCAGAAGCCCAGCATAGTATGGCGCGATCCATCAGATTTGAAAATATCTTGAAGTCAGTATAAATTTGGAGGTAAACTGGCTTTGTTTATGTGATTGATTTGGCACATTTTCCATGATGAAAGAAAAGCAAGATAAGATGAAATGTTCGTTTTAATTTTACTCTTCTAAAATCTGGTAGCCACTTTGGCGACTAAACCAGAATTTTTAGTCGCCAAGGAAAAAATGTTAGTCGCATTGGCGACCGTATCAGTCGCAATTTCGAGCCCTGTTCTAGTGGATGAGTGTTAGGGAAACCAATTATGTTATACACTGGATAGAGATTTATCCAGTGAGCAACTGGGTCCTGTATTTTTACATATGCTATCCCACTAATTTAAAATACTACACGATCAGTGTATTACTCTTTATACCAAGTGGAAGGGAGTAGAAAACCTGATCAAGTGTACAGTTGCGTGGATGTTCAACTGTACATCTTTTTTAGGTTAAAGGCGTTTTGTCTTTTGTAAATGCCTTGAATTAAGTTAAAAGTAACATCCTGTCTGGATGATTTTTGGTTCTCTAAACCACCTTTACTTATCACATTATTCTGTTGTTTATGCACAGTATGGAGCGATTATACAACCAGTTAGTAAAATCTGGGCAACCAGCCTTGGAGCCCTTAAGGATTACAAACAGTGGAAGTAAGTTGTTCTGACGTGTGGCCTTTATTTGATGGAAATTGAAAATACAATGTAATCTCACTGTTGTTATTATTGAACCATCACTTAATTGTGACAATTTTGGGCAGACTGTGCAATGCTTTGGTCTAGTCATAGTTATAAGAGCCTTAGAGGAGACTGATTATGAAAGCCAGCAAAACTGAAACTGTGCTGCAGCATACAGCACTTTGCTGGGAACCCCCTGACCTTGCACTGTGACTGAACCCTTATATTAGTCAGCTTATCCAACATGGTTGGTGTGCTCTAATAGGTATTGTGCAGGGTCAAGGCTAAAAAGTTTGAGAGGAACTTATTATCATTGACAAAAAACAGTTTTTAGGCCTTCGTAACCATTGCATATCATTAACTATGGTAAATTTCAGAAAGCAGGCACAATTTTTGCCATTTGTTTTGAATTTTGTACTTGAAAGTGGATCCATTAAGATAATGAATGCAATGCTTATTTTGTTACAAGTTATGCCACTAACTTGTCAAGTTCATTTTATCAATTTTAACAAACTGTAAGCATCACTAAAATTCTGCATGTTATAAATTGAGCTAATAATCAAGTATATTCCAGTTATCTATTTGCCCAAGTTTTAGCTTTTAAGGTAATAACTTTATGTAAAATTTATGGTAATCAGTTCGATTTGAGCTTTTTTGTTATCTTTCCCATGCACAACAACTTCCTGTAAGCAACCTCTTTATAGTGCACCAATGGTGGTAACTTATGAGAGAGTTGACTGTACTGTGAGGTACCGGTATTTGTACTCGTTTTTAGCATTATTTGTACTCTTGTGACTGAAGTGGAATAATAAAGTTCCTTATCCGGCAGCAAAAGTGTTGATTGTCTGAAATACCTTGCAAATGCTGTGTTTAATAATAAAAATAGAGAAAAGCAAAGGAGTAACATGATGGATTAATTTCTTTTTTTATTTTTTCTAGTTTTGACAATTGAGGGTCCTTTCCTTCAGGATCCAAAACTTGTTTATGCACTCTTTTACATACATGGGTAAGTAAATCTGAAAATAGTTCTTTTGCTTATGATGTTACTTATTTAATAATGAAGCTATTCAACTAACTGCATTGCTGTTCTTTCTATTTTGTTCTTGCTGTATTGTATTTTATTCTAAACCTAATCTTCTTGTGTTCCTGGCATATATATATATATAAGCATTTAAATAACCTCATCACCTTTTAATCATTAAAACACAATAAGTTTCCTAATATTTTACATGGCTACTTACAGATATTAACTTGTGTCATATTTCTTTCGCTACTTTTCTCACTTTTCTCACTTGTAATGTTAAATTTTAACCTTCCACAATGTTATCATATTCCTCAGCTTTGGAGTATTTTTGCCAATGTTATTTTGCAAACTGACAGGGTTGCCATGAGGATGCTATGATTGACAGAAAGACTATAAAATTTATGATGCCTGGAATTTAGATTTTGTAACCTAATGGCTTAATTTGTTTCTTTAAGTTCCAGACTAAATGAGATGGTTGAATCCATTCCTAAGTGCAGACGCAACAGGTATGTAGCGTTTCAGATTTAATGAAAACAGCAACAACAACAATAATTACCATTCTTGTTTTGTAAAGAGGCTAAATCAGGGACACCCATTGAGAATGTAGTTCAAAACCACTTAAACATAGCGTCTTTAAACATATTTTAGTATTTAAACGGTTTTAGATATAGGCATATTTTTTTCCCCTAAAAATTTTTCATCTCTTCAGATTTCCTAGATGAAAGTCTGGTGATCCGAAAATTATAGGGATCAAAACTTACCTTTTGCGAAAATATCAGCCAGAAAAAAGGCTCCCAAAAATTCTAGGTGACCTTCGTAGGGTAAAAATCCGTTAAAAATGGGCAACTATACCATTTTTTGAATGTTCGAAAATCCTAGGAGAGGCAGGCAAGCAGGAAATTTTACAACAAATGTTCCGAAAATTCTAGATCTCAAATCATCTTCCGAACAGATATTTTCTGAAAATTGACGTTGGGTGCCCCCGCTAAATGTGCTCCAGCAGTGTCCAAGGAGCTAGAAAAAACAATTATTTTTTATTCAACTGACTGAAAACCTTCTTTCACTTTAGGGACGGTTCATTATTTATGGGAATGACCGGGTCGGAAAAACCGAACGGGCTTTGAAAATTTTTCTTGCCATGGCGACGGGCTTTGTGTTTTTTTTCTTGAACAAAGAGACCGGGCCTTAAAAAAAATCAACATAAACTAAAACTGTGGTAGAAACGCGGCAGTCGTTTGATGAGAACAACACATGGAAACTGTATTCCTCATTGAAAATTCACCCGGTAAATTGTTGTACTTTCATATCAAATAAATATTGCTACATCGAGTGCCCAATGATTTTCAGCCACGTGCAAACATAAAGAAAATGTTTAGTGACGGCATGTTGACAACGGAAGAAGAGCTCCAGCAGTTTTTGGAGAAATTTGCCGTGGAGCCGCACTTGATCAAGGCATACATTGCCCATTTAGAAGATCTTAAAATACAAAGCGGCATTAGAACAAGGGGGCGCGCAGAACAAAAGCGTAAAATGATGTCCAAAACGTTTGAAGAATATGCCTGGCGCGATCTCGTAGAGTCTGGAGATTTAAAAACGTTGCTTGTATCTGAGCTGAATAAATACCTTAAACATTACAAACTCGTAAGCAGCGGCACCAAAGCTGAAAAGATACGGAGAATCTCGTTGCACGTGCTTCGCGGGAACCATGGTCAACAGGAAGATACGAATGAGTTTACTGACGAGGAGATGAAGGAATGTGGAACGGAAGATGACAGCGAGGAAATTGACAGCTCAGGGGACGATGAAAGTGAGGAGGATATTGTCCTTGGAGAATTGTTAAGTGGGCCTGACTCAGACCAAGACACGATCGCGACTTCATCACGCGAACGGGAACGTTATAGCACCGATGAAAGTGGAAAGATATGGTTTGTCTTTCAAAGCGATTCAGATGAGGAGGAATTTTATGGTTTTGATTGAGTTTGCAAACAGTTGACTTTTTAAAAAAATTAATTCGGGTCGCTATAACAGAACCTAATATGAAACGCTATAGTATAAATCCGTTTCATTTTTTCATGCCCTGTGGACATTAGTTACCAGTCTTTCCATGTCTTGCTGCTGCAACGGAGACCTGGAACAAAGTTTTGAATGTCCTTGTGTACGTCTCGCAAAGGTGTATAAAAACATGTTTGTGGAAACTTATTCCTTTAACAAAATGTCGAATACTTTCAAGGGAAACGTTACTCCACAAGAAGTTCTATTTGGAGAGGTTGGAAAACTGCAAACACGTCTTGTAAGTCATTTAATACGAACGGTTATATATCCGTGTTCAAAGATGTATTTAGGACTTTTTCACTTATTTGGCAAACGATGAAATGCCTCAAGCTGGATGGCATTTGTTAACGTGCACTTTTCACAGATGTTAATAAATTATTGTTTGTAATCGCTGAACTCGTTTGATAGCCGTTTGCTGACTCGAACGGCGAACAGTTGTGTATTTGATCCAAACATGCACTAGTTGCTCTAGTCGTAAATAAACATTGAATGATTTTCACAAGGTACTCACTTCAATTTGAACGGGCTTTGAAAAATTTGACCCCAAATACTGAACGGGCTACGAAAAAACAAAATGCCTTTTGGGCGGGCTTTAGAAAGAAAGAGGAAAGCTATTATTTTTTCCCGACCCGGTCATCCTCATAAATAATGAACCGTCCCTTAGCATAATTGTTTAACTGCATGACTCTAGGTATCCTGTGCAGGGCTGTCATTAAGAGCAGGGGGCCGTCGATTTACCCCGGCTACTAAGAGTGTGGTCCCCGGCTACTTTTATTGGAAAATAGAAGAAAAATAGAACCAAAAGAAATCCGCAGCTGTTTGATTCCCCGCCTACTAGTTGTATTTACCCGGCAACTTGAAATCTTAGTGACAACCCTGCTGTAACACTTAAAAGAGCATAGCCTTTGAGAAGTTGAGTTTCTCTTTACAGTAGAATAGTTCGGTAAGTAGAAGAAACCCCTTAATTTTTATTTTGCAGACGGTGTCCTCTTCATTCATTGGAAACACACAAGTCAAGGCCATCAGGGTAAGGCAGTAGTCAAGACTGTAGTAAATTATTTCTAATGCATGTAGTTTGGTAGTGAAACTTGCAAGGAAAATAATAATTAGGGCCATTTATACGAGGAAAAATAAGACGCGTCTTAAATAAGACGCGAACTTTCCGTATAAACGGCACATTTCGTCTAAAATAAGACGCGACTTAGCTAAGTCGCGTCTTATTTTAGAACAGCCCTTACCACTTGTTCTTAGATAAGACGTGTCTTATCTAAGACGAGAAAAACTTCGTATAAATGACCCTCACGTCTTACATAAGATGCGAACGCATGGTACGCATGCGTTAATTTTTGGCGGGAAAATTTTCTCACCTTGTTGGTTGCCATTGCTACGGGCAACGTTCACATGCAAACGAGTCAAGAACAGAAATAAGACGCAAACCATTAAGTTTATACAAGCTGTTCTCGTCTTGGATAGGACATGCTCGTATAAATGGTACAGTTAGCGTCTTACTTAAGACGCGTCTTATGTAAGATGCGTCTTATTTTTCCTCGTATATTAATTGTTTTTAAATACTTATGATGTCATTTTATTGATTTCTTAAATAGAAGCTGGATAGATGTGTGGGATTTATTGTCACAGGAATGTCGAGATGAGGTATGGTTAAACTTTGCCATATTCTTTACGGCAACCTTTTCTTCTGTAAATCTCTTCCACTTTTCCTTCTCATATATTGTACCTGTTTTATTTTTTCTAGGTTGTGTTAATCGATTCAGATGCTCTTCTTGACACATTGGAGAATTATCTGAGAAAGCATAGGTTAGTAAAGAAATTTATAAGTCTGATGTTATAGTTCTAACAAGAAATAATTTATTGTTAGAACTATAACATCATTGCAGAATAGCACCCATTGATGCACAACGTCAGTAATTGCAGATTTTCTGTTAATCTAATAATGCTTTCCTGTGCATTATATAGTATTTTTATATTTCAAGACTCTTATTGACTGAATAATAATTTGAAATGCTGGTAATGGGCATTTTCCTTCATCCAACTGGCAATAAATTATTGACATTATTTTTATGACACTGTTGTCATTGTTGTAAAAGTAGTGCATTTATTTCTCATTGGTTTTTGTTGCTCTAGGTTTTGTACAGAATGTAAATCAAAAGTTCTAAGGGCCTACAGTATTTTGGCTGGTGATTTAGATGGACCTAGTGAAAAAGGGTAAGACTGTTAGCTGACTTTTGTTCGATTTGTAAGGTATATCCAGTTTTTCATTTCTTAAAGGGACTATGTCACGAAGATATTACCCTTTTAGGTCTTTTTTGTGCTGAAGTCATTTTAGTGCCCTTATCCATACACAATGCCCTTGTTGCATTCTGAAGTAGATATCAAACAAATTTCATCAGGGAGCCAGAGCTGTCATTAAGAGCCAGGGGCCACGGATTTCCCCTGCTAGCTACTATTAGTGTGGCCCTTGGCTACTTTTATTGGAAAATAGAAGAAAATTGAAACCAAAAGAAACCCGTAGGTGTTTGATTACCCACCTACTTGTTGGTTTTACCCGGCAACTTGAAATCTTAGTGACAACCCTGAGGAGCAGGAGCGTAATTTTTTTTTTTGGTGATCTTTGCAGGTATGGTATTAAAACGTGAAGAACTCAGCACACCTTTTTTAAGTTTCAATCCCCGTCCATCCTTGCCAACCTTTGCTACAGTTAAAAGGAAACAGTTTTAATACTTAAATATAGTCTTAAATAACAAAAGTGGATCACTATTTGGTTTGTGGAATTCAATTATTGGGGAAAATGCGGTAGCTTTTTTAAAAGATAGCAAATGGTGATAGCCCCTTTAATTTCAACTGAAAGTGGAGCAGGCCACTGCTTGATCGGAGTTACCATCTGTAAACTCTAGGCAAGTTTATGTACTCATTGGCTTTGTTTCTTTTTCCAGGTATTGTGCAGCATTGTATGATGGGCTCAAAAGTTGTCCTCAAGAGCGGCATGTCCATGTACTTTGTGATACTGACTATATTGCACATCTTATTGGACGGGCAGAGCCAGAGCTCGCTGGAGGGTAAGTCAGCCACTTCAGCTTTGAGTTGAATGTTCCTCCTCATGTTCTCTTACATCTATTTTTCCGCTTCATGGTTCGCAAAAAAAAAATTGAATTCCAGCTTGTCTGGGACCATTTCTTGCTCTTGTTAGTTAATGATTTTGTTAGAGCATGACTTGCTTGGACCCTTGGGCATTGGACGAGTAAGCTTTCAAAGTTACTTGTCCAGCAAGCACATCTACTCAACCCTCCAAGTTGAAGCTTTTACTTGGTCGCCATTTGGTACCCAACTCTTTTGGTTTAGGGAGATTTTTTTGCGAATCAAGTCGCCAGCGTCAAAATTTTAGTCGCCATGGCAACCAAAATGGTCGCAACTTGGGGGGTTGCTACTTGTCGCGGATTACCAAACAGGGCTTATTTTGAGCCCAGTCCTTCCCCACTTACTTTTGAGTACCTGCCATGCAGCCCAAGGACTTCACACAAGGGGCAGAACAACTTAAAGTGGTGGTATGGAAATGAAAATTGTCAAACTGTCTTCCATTGGTTACTGCACAAACAATTTTTTTTTGTTTTAAACTGAGTTTGCCCAGTCAACAATCTTATTCATTGAGAGGAGGACATTGAATCAATGTCCCTCTCTCAATGAATAAGATTGTTGACGGGGCAATTTGAAGAAGCCATGATAGTCTAGTAATAGTTTGCTGTAGTAAAAATAAATTGCAAAAAAGCAGGTCCACGCACCATTCTTATATGGATTAGTGATGCGGACCACCACTGTCTTTTAATACATTGCCTAACCGGCGTTGCTTTTATTTCAGAAGAAGAGAAAGACATGCTAAGACATTGGACATTGCCCAGGAAGAGGTATGACTAAAAAGTTGTTTTAGGTCTGACTCCATCAAACAAAGTCTGAAGTGCTCAGTTATGAGCACTTGACTTGTACGACTCATTAAAGCCATTTAGTTGTAGTCTATACTTTATGCTTTCATAAAACTGCTCACGATAAACGGTGTTTTGATAAAAGCGTTTGGCAAACCGAAAATGAATTAGAACGCGGTTTTGTTAAACAGTGGCTAAACTTCGTTTAAATAACCTTCCGTATGGGTCCTGTGAGCAGAATTGATCTTGGTAAAAATTATTTTGTCTCCTTCTTTGAAGGTGTTGACGTGTCTTGGCATTCACCTTTGGGAAAGACTTCACAGGCTTTGGCAGAAACTTAGGGCTGAGGAACAAACTTGGCAAATGCTCTTTTATCTGGGGATTGATGCACTAAGAAAAAGTTTTGAGGTAAGTCAGCTAAACACCTGTAAATGCTCAAAGTTTTCAACCTGTTAAAGGTGTTTTTACAGGTAACAGCTCACGTTTCAGGAGTGAAAGACTGTAACTGCTATGATTTTAGTGAAATTGTACATAGTAGCTCTGGCGTTTTTCACGCGCTTTTTCTCAAAAGAACTGAATTAAATAAACAAACATGACAATATTGATAACCCCAGATTGGCAGGAGGCAAACCAGTCAGGCTGCATGGCCGATGCGTTGAGACGGTGTCTGGTCGTTTCGCTGCTAAGTCGTTTCGCTTCAAGTCGTTTCGCTTCATCATGAAAACGAAAAGACTCTGCTGTGAAACGACTTGTAGCGAAATGTCTTTGTAGCTAAACGACCGGTAAGCTTTGAAACAGCACCATCTAGTGGTCAGAGCGGGACTCAAAACTGGGACCTCCAAGTTACGTACGACGTGTTAACTACTTGGTACCACGTCTTGGTACCTGCCCTCTCTAAAAGCGGTCATTTCGATGCGAACTCAAGCAATGAAATTGCACAAAAATTTTGATTACTCAAAGTATAGTTCGCGCCTGAACAAAATAAACGTATGAGATGAACATTCCTCCTTTTTTAGGCCAAGTGCATGAAACTATTTACAGCTCGACTGAATCAACGTTTAGCGAAACGACTTTGTATCGAAATGACCGTTAAGCGCCTCCTCCCTCCTGTTAGAATGCAAGTCATTTGCTCACCACTATGTTTATCTTAACAGGTTGCTGTTGAAGAAAAGCAAGGAATTTCACGGCTAGAACAAGTCGTAGAAGAGATTTCTGAGGCTGAAAGAGCAAAGGAACTGAAACGAGAGCAGAAACGGTTAAAAAAGAAAGCAAAGCGGAAGGGGAAATGTAAATGTCATTCACAAATAACTCTGTCAACAAATAATGAACTGAAAGAGGAAGAATCTGCAAAGGAAGAAGTTTGTGTGATTGAGAGAGTTGAAGAGACAGAGGAATTAAATGGTCATAGAGACAGCTGTGAAGATGATGAAGATGATGTTGATAGCGGTGAATCACCTTGTAGCTGTGAAGATTTGAGTAATTGTGAGCAAAGCAAGTCAAAGAGAAATGGTTACAGGAATGGTGACTGCGGGTGAGTGTCTCATTGGGGAACTGTTGTCCTTTAGGATGTAATTTGTGATGATCTTGTCACCCTTTGGCTTTAATAGCTCGTGCGTTTTTCAAATTTGGTCGCCGGGTTTTTCCCTCGACTAGGTTTTATATTAACGTACGCAGCGGCCGTGCAACAAGAAAGGGGTAACGATAAATTTATACCCATGAAAACTCGACGGGCGCCCAAATTTACACCCGAGTGAGTACTTCAGCTTGTTTTTAATCTTGAGCAGACGCAGTTGCCATATTTGGAGAACATGGTATAATGGCTCATATACCATGATGGCTAAGCCAATCAGAGCTCTAGAATTGCATTATCCAATGATTCAGTTTTTAATAATATAATTTAGCCTCCGTGCAGTCTAAAGGAGTCTCCTTCTTGTAGCCTACTGTAATTTAGGTGTTTTTCATAATCAAGAGAAGATGTCATAACGTCTGTGTTTGTCGGTCCCCATAGATATGTGGCAGAGCTCAATAAATGGTCTGGAGGACTTCATCAGGGTAGTCATACGATAGATCCTTGTGAAATAGGGGCTGAAGATGAAGATACATGCTCTGATTGTCAGTTATCTGGGAGCCCCAGCAGTGGAGGATCCCCTCAATGCAGTAATGGGAAAAGCAGAAGAAAGAAGGGCAAGAATAAAGAGAAGAAGGTTAGAAATTATTTGAGTCATTTTTCAGTTACTAACAAAACCTAAACAAGTGAGCATGTACGCTTCCTCTCGGAAAAGGGTTACCAAGTCTATTACGACAGTGCCGCACATCTTGGAAGTACTGGAAGGGTTAAGGTCGGTACACACAAATCGCTTCGTGTGTACTGGAGAATTTTGTGAAAATCTTTGTCGCTGCAACAGAATTTTGTGGCCGCAAATTTTTTTGCGACTTGTTGCAGCGAAAAAATTCTGTTGCGGAGACAGAGATTTTCACAAAAATTCTCCACCACACACGAAGCGATTTGTCGCTGCGACGTGTCGCCGCGACATGTTGCTGCAACTAGTCGCCCGACCTTTACACATGGAGTGATCTGTCGCCGCGACGTATTGCTGCAACTTGTCGCCTAGTGTGTACCGACCTTTAAGAGCGGCCCTTATTTGAAACAAACAAACAAACATTATTTTTTTAATTTCAAGCCAACTGTTTAAGAGGACATGTACTGTCGCAAAATGTACTGTAGTTATCACATGTAGCCCAAGCTCGAAATATGAGCATTGGCGAACATCGGCATTTTTGCGTAACATTGATTTCTAAATATAAGGATTTGTATGGGAAAAAAACATATCGTTTCCGTAACCTACGAAAATGAAAGGATTCCAATAAAAAACCCAGCTTACCTTACATAAAATGTGTGTTACGTCTCTCCTGGGTGGTCCACCACACTGGAGAGACGTAACACACATTTTATGTAAGGTAAGCTGTTTTTTATTGAAATCCTTTCATTTTCGTAGGTTACGGAAACGATAGGTTTTATTTTCCATACAAATCCTTATATTTTGGATGTTGTGCAACAATGTCGATGTTCGCCGATGCTTATATTTCGAGCATGGGCTACCTGTGTAGGTATTGGCATTGATTGTTTATTTGTTTATTGGCATGATTGCTGATTTTCATTTGGATATGGGGGCTAGGATAAGCACTGGTGTGAGAGATAACTGTGTAGCTAATTTGTAATCGAACGACATCGCTTGCTTCTTTGTAGCAAAATTCTCCAACTCACGAGAAACAAGAGAAACCTTCAGAGCGTATTGATGATGAGGAAAAACGGCTGTTGAAATTAATGGGGTGGCAAGATGGTGGAACAGGGTCACCGGTAAGCGATCGTTGTGACCGATAGTTAAGTAGTTTCTGAGTAATTTTAAACGACTACGTCCGTCAAGCGAAACGCGTGTGAGGGAAAAATAACCACGCGCGCGTCTGGTGCGCGAGCCTGGAGAGGAGGCGAATGACGCAGGCGTATTGATAATTCTGGCTGTCGTCCCTCTCCGCCGAAAATGTATCAAATAAGCCTGTGTTTGCAGGCCACGAAAGGCGTGAAAAGAGAGTTCGTCTTTTTACAAATGTCTCTTAAGCGTTATGTCAAAAGTCACAAACAACAGTAATGAGCTTTGAAAAACTGTTATGCTAACATGTTTTCGAAAACCGCTATTGGAAACCCGTTTTAATCCGTTCAAATTTTTCCATTGGTACCTTCTTGTTTATACAGTATGCTTTGTTATTTATACCTTCTTTCATAATTGTGAGCAGTTATTTTTATGTTTTACCTAATTTGGTGGTAGTTCTAGACGACGAGTAGTGCCCCATTTTTCCTCAGGGATAGAAAAGCGCGCTAAACGCGAGCGCGCGTGAAAATCACCCCACACGAGAAAGGCGAGACGCAGTGGGGAGAGAGAAAAATGAGGCCTACATACAAAGCCCAAGCTTTTGACCCTTCACGGCCGACCGATTTTGGATTGTGAAGTTCGAATTCCCTTCCAAATCAATAAAGCGCATCCAATGGGATTACTTCCCTTATTGAGCTGTTATTGCTCTTGTCATCGGTAAACTGCGGGGGATATTTATTGCAAGCAAAAGAAAACCCAGACACTAATTTTAATTTTTCTCTCTCCCCACCGCGTCTCGCCTTTCTCGCGTGGGGTGATTTTTACGAGCGCTTTACTATCCCTGAGGAAAAATGGGGGACTACTCGTAGTCTATGGTAGTTCCCATTGTTTGAATATCGATACATTTCGTGACACAGCTCCTTTAAGGTCTCCTTCCGACCTGACCATAGGTTTCATTTGATTTCTAGAGGAGTACAAGGTAGACTCTGTTACATGACAGGTTGTTTGTACACCGGCCATTTGTAACAATAGTTGTTACAATTGCCCACTGGGTCCCGGAATGTTTCTTTGTGAACTTACACATCGAAGAAACGAGACGTAAGCAGATCACAAGGGCAACAGCCAAGTTATATTTAGGCTGCAAAGCAGGCGTATGTTACGGAGCGAATGATTTGACGTTGAACTGACAGAGTTGGAGCCAGTCAAAAAAACACTCTAAGGGAGAGTTTAGTTGCTTTTATGATGGCAGCCGCGATCAACGTGCCTTTAGGTCGCGCTTTTGTTTAAAAAAAACGCCTGCTCTGTAGGCTAAGTTATGTTTTCTGCAAAAACAAGTGATTAACTTCATTTTTGTTCATGTCTTTTGTCAGGGTTATGTCTCGTCCGAGGAAGACCTTTGTATATCAGAGCAAGAAATTCTCCGGTTCAAGGCCAATCACTCGTCTGTCTCTCAACAGCGACGCAAACTTCGAGAGAAACTGCGACAGCAGTTTAATAATATGACGCTTAAAAACGGCTTGAATGTAGGCTTTGTTCACTGAGATATTAGTATCACTGTGTAGGGGAAGTGACTGGGATGGGGGAGTGTACAAATGGAGTGTCGGTGGATAGCTTTTTCAATTTATTTTTAAGCACGAAGCATATTCCACTCTTACGCACTGTTTTTGAGGTCACGGGGTTTTTATATAGTGAGCAAGAGGAGTTGTTTGGAATCGTTCTTTTTACTGAGTCATAGACCTAATTATATCATTTTTAACGCAGTCAGAGAAAAATGCTAAAAGGAAAAATGAATGAAGTAAAAAGCCAGGGGTGCATGCTACATCCGTCGCATAGGGTGCATGCTGCATCCGTCGCATTTTTCCTTCATTTTTTTATGACAACGTTATTGCGGTAAGGTGAATATAACTGACGCGGATAATTGCACAGTACGTCAACTGTAGGAGTGAAAAACTCTCGTTACGTTTATCGATATTTGTTATTAAACGTGACGTGAGTTTCCATACACACACCTCTTGTTGCCTTAAACCTGATTTCCTTAAAATCTCCCAGATCGCCTCAATGGCGTCAGTCGTCTCAAAATGTCTGAAAATGTGTGCAGACGATCGAGTAAACATCCTATACTCTTGTCGACCATAGAAATAACGTCACAATGTTCAAAATCAAGTGGAACCACGAGCTGCATGCTATGCGGGACGATCTTGATTGAAGTATCATATATGTTAATATATCGGCTGATTTCGTTTGGATTATTTCGATCGATCCAGGCACAATCATTCCACTAGGCGATCGACACGATTGCGGACGATGATGTGGTAATAAGGCTATAGTTGACGTCGCTCCACGCGTCTGGTTCGTTTTGTAAAAAACCATGTTTTGTCTTAACAAGTGTGACTAACGGAGTCCTCTGAAAGAATTGTAGAGTGCTACCCTCCTTTGCGCGATTGCTTGCATTCATGTGGAATGTGGCCTCATATGTGAAATTTAATAGGCAGGTACAATGTCACAGTTTTATTTGATGTTACATGAAATACATCGTGATCGTCAGTTTGCCTCAAATCCTGAAATAAAATGGAACTCATGTCTTGAATTGCTCTGTTTTCGTTTTTCTTTGTATTCTTTTCTTCGGCGCTCGACGACTTAAGAGAAAATAGGTGGTCAGTGAACAGCCTACCACAATCTAAATGCCTGTAACAAGCTCTGTTTGGTATGATCGCTAGCGAAAAAGTATACAGATCAGAGTGAGAGGAAAGTCAGTTTTACTAGCCCAGAGTCATTTTAACCAGTGCAAAAAAAGTTTCGAGGAGCAGGATTGACTACAGTTCTTTTACAATTTGAATTTCCCAGAAAACTTCGCTTGCCCATCGGGCAATTTTAAAACAGAATTCACTAACCCGGTAGCAAAATCCACTAGCCCCGGGCTATTGGACACAACTTTCTTTGCACGCTGATTCGGTTGCGTTGAAAGAATTGTTTACACTACAAAACCTGGCGGATGTAAATTTGATCTTGCACAAAGCATTCTCTTTAGACTTCGGATTAGTCTAAAAATCTCCGGAGACTTAACCAAACCGGGACGTAGTATACGAGTAGCCTCTCAATCTGCCGAATATCGACTCCCATGAATAAAAACTCCAAGACAAAATAATTCAAACATTCTGAGCTGGTGCGCTGGGTTAATAATCACATTCGCATTGACTCTTTACTAGGCCTCTGCACTTTGCTTTACTAATCCTAGCAAAAGTCGCACAACCACTGTTGTATAAATTATTCCTGATAAACCCTGAAGGAACTTCCTGTTTCAGATATCTACAATTTCTTTACAGTTTACAAATACCCGTCTACCATTTTCCTTCTGCTTTAGTGTCAGGGTTCCTAGTAACCCAACCTAGGAGGCCATGTTATACGGCTACAACCGGTATAACCAACTCAGGACCCTGAATATTTTTTCTGTTCCCCTGTAGACTTGTTACAGTCCGCCTTTTCTCTTAAAATCCGTCTAGTTCTTATCTCATCCAGCACGATTGCAAACCACGATGTTATTATATAGGGATTGAGACTTTACACCCTCGTTTCTCGCGGCAAGCGGCTTCGACGCTCGCGTGCTTAGGTTTCGTGCAGTAACTTTGCAAAGAAAAATAAGAGACTGCTCGCAGTCTAGTTCCCCTGGTTTATCTAGTGGGGTAAGTTTCTTTTGTTTTGTGTCCCCCAGAGCGTGAAAACAAAAGAAACTTACCCCACCAGACCGGGGTCCCCCACTCCATGTAAACAGGCCCTATGGGCCTGTTTACATGGAGTGGGGGACCCCGGTCTGGTGGGGTAAGTTTCTTTTGTTTTCACGCTCTGGGGGACACAAAACAAAAGAAACTTACCCCACTAGACCGGGGTCCCCCACTCCATGTAAACAGGGTCTTAGGGTATTGTCATGGGGCTCCCGGTGCGCCTCTCGAATTTTCCGCATTCTTGTCACCTCCTTAGTAGCGTGACTTAGTACAGATCCCAAACTGAGATATTGCAGTGATATTGAGTGTCAGAAGCACTCGTGGTTTGTTGTTGTTCCGGGATTGTTGTAGACCAGCACGTTACCACTACTTCAATTGTAGTTAGGTTTGCCAGCTGACTACAACGGCAATTAGGGGCGAAACGAAGACCATTGCAACGAAATCCCTGAGACACTCAGTTGAAGGTAAGATATCCCGTCATCAGCGAACGTCTTCTAAAGTTCATTGAGTTTCCAATCGGATTTCAATTGCGAAAATTTTCACTGCGTGTGTACCCTCCCGACTTATCTAGGAAGATCGAAGGGCCTCTGCTCGCAGGGTACTGCGTGCGGCACTCTGTGAGTCGAATGTTGTTATTCATATCAGCTGGTTATTGTTCACATTCCTGAAATTAATGCTATACTTTATCTGGCATTGTTTTTAATCTACTGAGCTGGAATTGATAAAACTTCAAGCCATATAAATGTAGCCACAAGTCGTGGTAATGGCTAAACTTCAGAATACCCAGCCACTTACTTTAGTTTACCTCGATCGTTGGATAACACAGCTGATAACAGAGGTGCCTTTTGTGTTATGTCTCGTCCTTTAAAGCTGTCAGATATGTGGCCAGGTACTCTGATAGTTCGGCGTGTTACGCAGTGCATGTTGCGCGAAATGAGTTGCATGTATCGAAAAATGAAAGCGAGAAACAATTCCGTGCAGTACTGGGTACCGATTAGGCCCGTTTCAAACGTCGTGCTACTACCGTGCCGAACTCAATTCATAAATTATAAATACATTAGAATACAATTAAATGTTTGCCAAACCGTGTCTTTATTTTTGTGTTTTGTTTTCGGCAACAGTCGTTCTATTCGACTGAATTAAACAAAAGTCGTGCTAATTTCATGTAATGTCGCCTGCAGTCGAGGTGACAGTCGCACCACCTTAGCACGGCAGTAGCACGACCTTTGAAACAGACCTTAGTATCATATATAATTCCGCTGAAACGAGAAGGGTCATCTCAGTCACTCCGTTCCTCGTCTGAGTAAAGTATGATATAACTCCTGAGAAGTGACAAATTGCGGCTGAAATTAAAGTGCGTTTAGTGATGTTATTCCTTATCTGAACCAGTCTGAACCCCTGACCACTTGACCTAATTCGTTGTTGGCAGAAAGATCTACTAATTAAAAAAGTCCAGTTCATCGTATCGATATGATGATATATCCATGTCCACTTGTGATATTGAAGCATTGCGCAAAAAGGCATTTCTTTCGATCGTGACATGTATTAAATATGACCTCCAATGGACTGTTATATTATACAGTTTACTTTTGCAATGAAAATGCAAAGCTGACAGTCTATTATGCGAGTTTCCCTGGGACCGAGCCAAGACATTCTCTTAAATAACTTTCCGAAGAAACAAATACTGCCTCAGTAGAAATGCCAGACCTACAGTGT
This sequence comes from Porites cylindrica, assembly GCA_964035525.1. Taxonomy (NCBI): domain Eukaryota; kingdom Metazoa; phylum Cnidaria; class Anthozoa; order Scleractinia; family Poritidae; genus Porites; species Porites cylindrica. Next base: position 20,433,687 of record OZ037785.1, read on the forward strand.
AGATATGGAAGATCTAGAGAGGGCAAAAAGTTCTAGATAACTGTTTCAAAGTTAAGTTTTCACATTTCACTCCCCAGATTTCACCATCATTCACAGAACTCGGGATCCAAATAAAGTAAACACAACAAAATAGTTAATTCGAAAACAGTGACAGAAAGAGGTATCGTTTTCGTAAACCCGTTTTCCTGCAAGATGTTCTGGAAAATAGTGAGAAAACCCTGATTTCGAAAAGGCTAAAGTTACCGCCCGCCTAGCGTGAGTTAGCCTGCGAGAGCATCCGGTTTTTTCGGCTCAAGTTTTCACATGTAGATTCACCCGCCGAGGTTTTTCTCGGTGAAACTCAGAGCTTGAGCTGAAAAAAAACAGATGCTCTCCCAGGCTAAGCGTGAGTTAAAAGTGATAGCGCCGCTTTTCAGTCAAGCAAAGGTCAAGCGTACCTGGCCCCTCATGATTCCATTACAAATAGTGAATTAATACTGTGAATACTCATTCCTTGACCTTGATGTCTGAATAATTCTTGTCTCAAGGTCTCTAAACATAGAGCATTGAACCTTTCAACTGTTGTTTAGGCGCAAATCGGTGAAGAATTAGTCAGACTTCAATTCGAAAATCTTTTTATTGCGCTATTAGAAAAGAAATTTGAACTCTGTGGCTATATGGCCGGTAACCGGTCAAGGTTTTCAAGACACTAAATAACCGGCAGTCCAGTATTTTCACTAAATTTGACTTATCTAAGAATCCCAACCAACCCAGACTATCAAATGTCGGTTAAGAAAAGTCAAGCTATCCTGAAATGCTTCATAGATCTCAAGAATAGCGTTTGGTTTACGCTCGGAAAAACGAAACCATGTTTTGTGACAGATAACTTTTTTCAGGTCGACTACCGGTAAGGGTTTTTAAAACACTAAATGACTGGCAGTCCTATATTCTCAGTAAATTTGACAAATAAAAAAAATCCAGCTAATCAAAACTATCATATGTCGATTAAAAAAAGTCAAGCGATCCTGAAACGCTCTATAGATCTCAAGTTTAGCGTTTGGTTTACGCTGGGCTCAGAAAACGATGACCTTCAGTTTGTGACAATTAGAACTTTTTTCAGCTTCCTCTTCCTCTTTCCTCCTTCCTCTTTCCTCTTTCCGCTTTCCTCTTTCCTCTTTCCACTTTCCTCTTTCCTCTTTCCTCTTTCCTCTTTCCTCTTTCCTCTTTCCTCTTTCCTCTTTCCTCACAGAGAGTATTAATAGGGAATTCGGAAATAGATAATAGCCTTAAGTTAAAATTTGGTCATTTCGTTTCGTAGTTGTGTAGGGACGACAAGGAAATTGAGAAAAACGTGATGCACTGACGGGCAGAGTTGTTAGTTTTTATTAACTTACTTATTCAATAAACCTGTATAACTTTCAACCTCGTCCCCAGGGCTTTTCCCTTAAATGGGTGGGGCGGGAAAAGGCCCTGGCATCGGCTGGTCACGTGCACAGCCTAAATATTCCTGAGAAGCTAATTTACATGCAACCCGCTGGTTTTGCGCTGACAGAAGTCGAACGGAGCAACAATGGAAAATAATAATATCGCGAACTGTATGTCAATATTTTCGCGTCTGTGCGATTCAAAAGCTTAAGATCCATTTAATTGCGTATTATTCAAATGCTACAAGAACCGGCTCTACGTTGTCACGTACAAAATATGTCAAATGCTTCAGAGTTGAGACAAGCTGTTATCGAGTAGTACTTCGACTGAAATTCATCGTGACTGTGGAATTACTGTACGATCAAGCAGAAAGTGATTTTGTCCAATGTCAAACAAAAATGCGGGCCTTTGCCTCTAGGATCTGCAGTGAATTTAAACAAATTGGACTTAATTGAAATAGAATTGTTCATCAAAATACTTTATGATGGAGTCTGGTCTTCTCTACAACCCGACCATGAAACAAACAAATCTCCGCGCCGGATGCAAGTCAGCCCTCCAGCCAGGAACGATGACAGGTCGCCGATCTGAAACATTTTAAGATCTCTTACATCTTTTCTCTTCCGAGGATAAGTACAAAGGATGTTCCTTATATCAAAGGGAAGATTGACCGATCGATTGGAATCAACTACAGCTCTGTCAATTTTAAATGGACCCAAGTCTTTCTTTGTTACCAGTCGTTTGATACCCTGGGTGCCAGAAACTTTTCATGCGCGGTTTCCGGTTTCGGTCAAGTCTCGCAGAGGTCAATGAATTTTTAAAAAGACAGGTCATACAAGATAAGTCTAAACCAACGCGTGACGCTATGATATGGCTGAGAGTTAAGTTGAATAGAACTAGGTTGTGTACGGCGGTCCACTTCGCAAGAAATAAAATAAAATATCAAAAGAGTCGAGAAAACGGACTTTTGCAGTACAAACTTTATGCATGTACGATAGCTTGTTTGTCATTTATATCGCTCTATAAAGGAAGTTTTACAAATGTTACCGCTCGCTGTCCCCTTCATAGAAATCGGAGGAAAGCAAAAAATTACCATAGCCAGTATCTGTGACAAAAAAGAAATCTTGTAAAACTTTTCGTTAATCGTCAAGAGATATAAAAGGCCGCCCAAGATCGCGCGCTGTGAGGTTACGCCCCGGGGGGGGGGGGGGTACTGCCATATATTGGCTATATGGGTATGTGCCGCTGTGAAGGGTATGGTTTTCAAGCAGTTTACTCTAGGATAGGGTATATAAATCAGAGCATTTGGGTCTAGAATAGGGTATCATTTTTCAGGAAACTGATCAGTTGGTTGAAGATTTTATCTAGACTGGGGAAACAGCTACTCTAGGATAGGGGGATTTTGGGAGTTTACTCTAGTATAGGGTACCAAAATTCAGCTGAACTAGCTCTGGTATAGGTCAAGGGTTCCAGGGTCCCAGCGGCACATCCCCACCCAGAAATTTCTAAAGTGCCCCCCCCGGGGGTTACGCATAATTTTAGCTTTTCACATAGCGCTAATTTATTACACCCAGGATTTTAGGGTGTACGAGGGGACACGTGACCAGCCGATGCCAGGGCCTTTTCCCGCCCCACCCATTTTTTAAGGGAAAAGCCCTGGGGACGAGGTTGTATAACTTTTTGACGTTCTCGTTCTCGTCGGTCTCTGATGTTTAATACATTCCCTACCTTCACCTGTAGTTATTGTTAATTTTTTAGATATTGAACAATGGAACTTGGAGAAGCAGAAAATCAGAAGTAAGAAGCTTAAACTTTCTTAATATATATTTTTTGAAATTGTAGCTTCCTGTTATTATTAGCTCTTTCCCTTATCCTGGAGGTTGTCGGGATATCTTGTCATGGCCTAAAATGGAGGTGGGACCAGAGGAGGCCAAACAAAGTGTATTATTAGAAAAGCCTCGCCACTCCCTAAATGAACTATGGGAAGTATAATCACTAGCTGTCGCAAGGATTTCTGGGATCGATGGGTAGAAAAGTGTCGAGTGTTTAGTTATGATTTGTCGATAGTATCCAAAGGCAACCATGAACCAATCGCTGTTTAATTTATATTGTCCATAACGTGATCCTATAAATCTATGTGACAAAAGCCTGGCCCTCTCTCTTGTAGTTTATGAAGTAGCGAAAATTTGGTGCATTTTGAAATATTCACTTGCAGGTACCGAGGTGGTGATGCGGTTACTAAATACGTTGTCTGAAGTTTGTGTGACTTGCGAAAAACTTGTAATTTGTTAGTAAAGCCTCTCTCTTAGCATTTCTGATCTTAAAAACGAAAAAACATAAAACAAGAAAAAACTTTGGAGACTCACATCCCATTCATAGCGTGCACTGAGTCAGTAAAATGGTAAATCTAAGTATATCTGTGATCAATAGTTTTCATTGTTAGGAGAGGATTTTGTTCTTAATTTGAGAAAAAGGTGCAAGTGAGAATGATCATGACTTGTTGAAATCCACAAAAGAAACGTCCGATCACTCTCTAGCTTTCGTTAAAGTACCAACGAGTGAACATTTCGCGACGGTCAATTTCGGAAAGTACAAAGTGTGCGGATCATGAGAAATCAAAATCCTATTTTGGAAAATCAAAACTCCATGTTTCAAGGTAATTCCGTGTAGAATACCACGAATAAAGACGGTAATTTTATTAGAAATTAGGCGTATCGAAAACGGTTAATAGTTGAACCAATGATACTGTAAAATTGAGCCAAATTTTACCTAGAAGAACTGTGAAGGGACAGCCGAGGAAGGGAAGGTGATACATCCTTCGCCGTGTGCCTTCCCAGACAGCGAGCTCTTGTTGTCTTTAATAAAAAAACCATGTTTTGAATTATAATTGAATTAGAAACCTTATATTTAATTAGGAGGCTGTACAACGGCTGTCTAGTTTAGTTTTTTTTTTGTATTACCAATTACACGTTCTTAATCGCAATGGAACCAAACGTCAGCAAAGTGATTACTTGTAAATTTCGAAATCACAGCTTCACGTTAAACAAATAATGTCTCCGAAGCATTATCTATCATTTCAAACAAAAATGAACTTTGAAAAACTGCTAGCCTAAAACGTTTTCAGTTACCACAATTGCAATCCCTTTTTATCTAGTTCTCTGTTTTGTTCATCCATTCCGGCCTCCTTTTCCATTTGTTGGTTTGTCTACTGATATCTTCTTTTAAAGTTTTGAACGGTTGTGTTGTCGTCTTTTCGCTGTTCTTGAAGATTCATTATTAAACATTATACGAGGAAAAATAAGACGCGTCTTACATAAGACGCGTCTTAAATAAGACGCGAACTGTACCATCTATACGAGCATGTCTTATCTAATAAGACGCGTCTTTGCCTGCGTGCAGACGTCTCCTATTTCCTTTGTTGACGCGAACAAAGGAAATAGGAGACGTCTGCACGCAGGCAAGACGCGTCTTAGCTAAGCCGCGTCTTATTTTAGACAAAATGTGCCATTTATACGGAAAGTTCGCGTCTTATGTAAGACGCGTCTTATTTTTCCTCGTATAAATGGCCCTACTTCAGTATTCTACAGTTCAACTTAATTAGTATTCACGCGTCGAAATCGGCTCGCCTCTTTCACTTCTACATTTCGAGGATTAGTAGTGCGATTTACAGAATGATTCGCTGAAAAAAGGAAAAACCCAAATATCCTGATAAGATATTCTCTCAAAGGATGAAAAAACCCTTAGAAAAAAACTACTTACACTAGCGTGAATCTCCGGGTCTTCGTTTCTAAATCTGAATTCTTCTGTTCATGTCCACTGCGGCTAGCTCAAACTGGATTTTTAAATATAGTGCTAGAATGCAAAATACCCTCAGGGAATTAGGGGACGCGTTGCTATCGACAAAGCGGATTTAATTTATAACAGGTTGTTTTAAAGTTTATCTCAATTTGGTGACAGTCCCTACCGTTTGAAGTTCGATAGATTGCCTCACAAAGCTCATTTCATAAAGAACCAGTTGTGAATCTTACTCCGGGGGGGGGGGGGGGGGGTGGGGTATGGTTTTCAAGCAGTTTACTCTAGGATAGAGTATATAAATCAGAGCGTTTGGGTCTAGAATAGGGTATCATTTTTCAGGAAACTGATCAGTTGGTTGAAGATTTTATCTAGACTGGGGAAACAGCTACTCTAGGATAGGGGGATTTGGGGAGTTTACTCTAGTAAAAGGTAGCAAAATTCAGCTGAACTAGCTCTGGTATAGGTCAAGGGTTCCAGGGTCCCAGCGGCACATCCCCACCCAGAATTTCCTAAAGTGCCCCCCCCCCCCCCCCCCCTCGGGATCTTACTCTGTGCAGGTGGCTCGCAACATGAGTGATGTCTGTTGAAATTTTGGCCAATAAAAGTGTCATAAACAAGACGCCGTAGCAAGAATCTTGCTAAATAAGTTTAGGATGAGGAAGTATCACCTGCCACTACGACAAGAAAACCGACAGGTGAATTCCTTTGTTAGAAAAACAATTAAACAAACAAACATACAAACGGAATTTGTCGAGAATTAACTGGAAACTAGTGTATCCTCTTCCTTTTTCACATCTTCAGAGCACTAAATAAATTGTCTGCAGATGAACAACACGTGGATATAGAGTTTGATAAAGGCAGCAGATTGTAAGTAAATATATAGGTTTAGTAAATTAAAGGAAATTCACAGTTATATATAAAACTTTTAACAGTAAAAGTAACAAACGCTGTTATTGAAGTACCAGGCTTTTTGAGGATTTCTCTCCTTTGACACTCTAAACAGAAAGCCCAGCCTTTCTGTAAATCGTCTGTGAACTGCCGCAAGGGAATGCAGAAAGGCGGATTTGTGCAAAATCTTGTATTTAGAAAACATTGAACATTGATCCCAACTGCAAAGCCGTAGAAAAGGTGACAGAATGGGAATGAAAATTTGACAAACTAGAATAACGTTTGGTTTACAGCTCTTTGTATAAAGCTAACCATTCTTATATTGTATATGGTGTAGCCTTCTAGCTCTCGGCCGGAGAAAGGTGGGGGAATAAGGCAAAAACTATCTTTTCCTTCCCTCCCTCCCTCCCCCACTTACAACCCATAAGATCTTGCTCGCAGGCTATCTATGAAATGTTTTATTTGGTTGTTAATTTGATAAGTGGGCCATTTCGAATCCTCGGCCTTGGCGAGGTGGAAATTTAAGGCTGAAAGTACGGGTTCGAAGCTTTTCTGTAAACAAACGAATAGTAGTTGATAAAACTCCAGAAGACAACGAGTCAGCCTATTTTAAAGTGGAATCCATACACAATGAGTTGACTGTTCAGCGCCCAGTGGGAAAAAAATTAATAACACTCGGCCGATTTGCACAGGTTGCCTAGACATGTGATGTTGCAACCTGACAGAATGAAATTCTGGCCGTTACCGTTACTTGTTGAACGTTTCAAGATATTTCCCGGCCCCACGTTTTTTTTTTCTCCCCTTAGTACTCAAATCGCGCATATTCTTTTATTTTCATCTTCGGAGACACACTAGCCAACGCAACTGACGGGGTTTTAATGCCCAAGGTACTTCCTTGGCGGCGACACAGGAGAGAACATCTCAATTTGTCTCCTCCCAATCCGCTTCTCGCGTCTCTGCTGCCAAATACAACTACGACACTCTTCCCCTCCTATCAGCTACGCAGGCTACAGCGGACCCACTGACAGAAAATCGGGGCTAAGCTAATCCAGGTAAAATCCGAGTGTTTTTGTAGTCCTATTAAATGAAGGGAACATTTTCTTTTTTTTCATTTCAGTTCTACTAGGTGCAAAATAATTACTGTGATCGTGGCTGTTGTGGTTGCAATCATCATTCTTTGTGTCGTTCTGATCTTGGTGTTAGCCAAGGACAAAGAAGCCAAACCCACTACTGTAACCCCCACGCCCACAGAATATGTCCCACCGCCCCTACCCACTGGAGGTAAGCTGGTAAACACACTGGTTTGTTAAAAAAAAAGTTATGTTAGTAGTTCGTGCTAAAATAATTTTCCGAAAGCGAACTGTTTTCGTGTTTACAGAAAGTTGATCACGTGACTTACTATTGAAAAAGATCTATTGCTCATTTATACAATACACGACAAAGGATTAGCCCCATACATCGCTATTCCATTAATTGTATCTTGAATTCCCTTAGTTCCTGCCGGAGCAGACGGCCCTTATGACCACGGGGTTGTTGCAGCTGATGCAAGTTTGTGTTCTGAGGTGGGCCGAGATATTCTCAAGAAGAAGGGGTCAGCGGTCGACTCTGCCATTGCTACATTATTTTGTATAGGCGTCATCAATATGCACTCGGCTGGTATCGGAGGCGGCGGATTTATGACGATCTACAATCGAAGCACGAACAAGGCGGAAGTGATTGACTATAGAGAAGAGGCACCTGGAAAAGCAAACTCTACTATGTATATAAATAGCACCCTTAATTCCAAATATGGTAAGATTCACAATTACTGACGTGCATTTGATGCATTCTCTCTTGATTTTTTCTCTCTTTATCTCTAGTTATTTTTTTGGGCTTTAGCAGCGCAATGCTACGAATATAGTATTGCCTGTTATGTCGGAGTTGACACATACCAGGTACAAGCTAAAATGAGACCAACAGCCTTGCTAAGTGAACGTAACCGATCGAATAGTCCAAACAATCAGTTTTCTTGTTGCTACATCCTGTCACCCTATATAACTGAGAGGATTACATCCATGTTTTACATCTGCATGTCACAATTATATTGATTATTTTTCATTTAGTGTTGGCGAAATCAGTGGATAGCAATTTTCGCGCGTTTTGTTTGGCTCCAGCGATTCCGAATGTCCTTGACAATTGACTGTTTTGCTTGGCTAGCTCGTCGTGGATAACTGGATGGAACGTGTCGCTGGGTCATCTCAACGCAAATGTCATTGCTCGAAGCGCGGTCTTGCCTAAACTTTTTCACGTTCTTTTCCAGATGGTTAAGCCACATACTTTTCTCACCTTATTGTCTCAGTTAACGTTGTCAGGTCAAATGCTCATCATTATTTATTTGCATTCAGTGTAACTTTTCACATGCACAAAAAAAAACAATTCAACAACAGTTAAAGGAGCTGTGTCACGACATTCAGCCAAATTAGGAAATTACAAAATGTCCGTTAAATTAAGAGAAACATAAAAATAATTGCTTAAAACTTTAAAGGAAGGTTAGAATAACATAACAGAAACAACAGATGCCACGGATGGGCAAAACTGAAGAAGACTGAAACGGATTGAAATTAGGGTTTTTGAAAACTGTTCAGCCTAACAGTTTTTCAAAGTTGATCCCTGGTGCACTACAAAAATAATGCTCAGGAGACATATTTGTTTGTCTCGGATCTCTGATTTTGTCATATACCTGTAATTTCTTTGCCTACTTTAATTTCCATAGCGATTGAGGGCGAGAAATTAGCAAAATTAAACAGAATGAACTGGACTGCCGTGACACAGTCCCTTTAACAATTATTGGACGAGGTTAGGCAAGATATCGTGATTTGTCAGAAGCGACCAGATTTTTTTTTTCACCTAATTTGGCTGAATTTCGTGACACAGCTCCTTTAAGTCGAAGGCTGAGGCAAATAATTAATTTACCTACCAGACACTGACAAATTACGATATTTTGCAATCACCGGGTTTGTTTTTTATTGAATATTTTCGGGAGACGTAGCTATTTGCCATTTTCACGAAAGATGCGATCGCAATAAGGAGAATAGTGTGGTTCATTTACGCATGAGCAAAATATTATTTGCAGCCAAACATTGTTGGGCGACATTGCGCATGAGCAGGCCATTATTTTTAGCGGGCAGTTATTTTCAGGTAACGTGGTGGGTTCCCTACCAATGAGAAGGGAGAAACATTTGCATCAAATGACGATAATCTTTATTTTTCCTTAATTCAAGTTTCACCAAAGTGCACAGCCCGGAGGTGGTTAGTGCTCATCCCCGGCTTAGCGGGCTAGTCAATCTGACATGAAGTTGCCCCTAGTCGCCTCATAATGATTATCATGTACTTTGCTACATTATGGTCACATTATTCGCCCACTATTCTTACATGATTCTCACATTATTGAGTCATCATTGATTCTTACATCGTTGTTTCTTCCCCCTTCGTTGGTACAGGACCATCAGCGTCAGGTGTCCCTGGTGAAGTGAGAGGATTTCGTAAAGCTTGGAATAAATATGGTAGATTACCTTGGAAGGATCTTGTACAACCCGCTATTGACCTAGCGAAGAAAGGGTTTCGTTTCGGCTATGCAGCCCATGCAGCAGCTAATAGGTCATCTACCTTACCCTATATCAAAAAAGACCCCGGATTGAGGTAAAGCAGCGGCTATCTAACTTGTTTCCACACTCGAACCATTATTTCCGTGTTGTTCCTCTGCTTTGATTTCAGTGGCGATAGTACGTGAAGAACTTTTGAGGAGTATTATGACCTTGCTATAAACTGAATACTTTCAGAATTTGAATACAAAAAAACTAATAAGATTCCTTTTTTTAGATTGCTTATATCTTCCTAGGAAGGAAGAGCAAATCCATCAAAGTTCACTGACTGAAAGGGACCACCCGCAGGCTAGATTTTCACGATGAAGGACTTGAATTGAGTGTTAGGTATCCAGGACACCCCCCCCCCCCCCCCCCCCCCGCACCCTTTCCCCACTAAAAGATTTTCCTTT
>OZ037785.1:20446303-20496303 GCA_964035525.1 Porites cylindrica
TGCGATTCAATTTTGCCCCTGTTTAATTTTCAGTTTCCTTGTTTGTTTTTGGGTCATTTTGAACCTGAATAACATATTCAGTCGCACACTGAAAGGAAACGCACTCGCCCTACTTACTAATAAACGTGAACTTTATACAAGACAACCCGTCTCTAACGTTATATACAGGTTATAATTTTACACAAGATAGCCGCAAAGATCTCAATAGCTCGATTCTGACGTACCATCGAATAATAGAGGCCTTCAAGTTTGCTTATGCGTACAGAGCACTCCTAGGAGATGAAGACTACTGGGACGTGAGAGAGGTAAGAGGGTAATATAGGCCGCCTTCATAAGGCAACGGAGGATTTTTTGACCGGTTGAAAATTTGTGCGTTTAGATGTTCAGTTTAGACAAGGAACACGAAAATTTTGTCGCCTAGCCGTCCAAAGTTTCAATGAACTACTTCAATGTCAATAATTCAACTTTATTAAACAAAAATTTAAACGGCTTTATTTAGTCGAAACCCATGTTTCTTATAGCCCATGTGACTTGTCAATGTTTTCAACTGGTCGAAAATTCGTCTAATGCCGTATAAACATAACCATAGACTTCTTCGCAAAAGTGCAGCAACGGTTAATTTTTGTCACTCAGTACGGTTTTGGAGCGTCATGCATTAGGGAAAGTAAAGAAAGCTCCTGTTGAAGTGCATTATCTGCGCTAAAGAGCTGGTTAAGTAACGTACGGAGTATATCATCGAGAAGATCTGGCGAAAAAAGGATATAAGAGAGAAGTAAATTTGAAGCTTACAAAAGCGTCCATGCAGCTCAGTCAACTTGTTGCAATTAACGAACTCTGGACAAGATTAATTTATCTCTTTTATACAAATGAGACGAAAATTTCAAAGCTGTATCCTTCACGAGTAAAACGCCACATAGACAGTGCATTTTATGACAGCAATTAGAAACAAAATGCGTAATGAAGTGTAATTATAAGAATACCAATTTATGCACTGAAGCACACGTACCAACTCCGCTATGGCTGCCGCTACCGGAGTGATATGGTTGTGCGCATGCGCAAGGTACTGGCCATACCGCGGAGCCGCGGAGTTAACCGCGGAGTTGGTACGTGTGCCGGTTCAGTGAATAATTTGGTATTGTAATTATAAGAATGGTAGTGTGCCAGTTTGAACGTGGCTATGTCACGCTATTTTCTTTCTTTTTTTAAACGCTAAAACGTACGTGTCCTTTCATCAATTAAATTCCAAAAATAAGGGTCTAGTTTTGTTATACTTAAAATGATTATGGTTAGTGCTCCCTCATGAAATTGTTTGATAGCCGGTCTTCATTACTCTACATACAAAAGCATTTCTGTATTGCCAGAGAAGGCACTAAGTAATGACAAGTCAGGATCAGTCAGGAAAGAATTGATCTAGAACAGCAATACCCTCGTGACTTAGCCACTTTACCATAAATTCCTCCTGCATGCCCACCTGCAGGGAACTTTTGCTGGCATCAATCCTTACGATGTGATCTACCTCTTTCTTTTACCAGGTCGTGAAAAATATGACCAGTGGTGAGTATGGAGATTATCTTCGCCACAAGATTTATGATAACCGGACCTTTCAGGACTACAGATATTACGGAGATTTTTACTCCAGTACAAATGTTGGAGGTACTTCACATCTTTCCATCATTTCGCCTGACGGGGATGCTGTTGCTGCTACCAATACCATAAACCTTTAGTACGTAGGTTTGTTATTCTTACAAAATATCCAGATAGCAAACTGAGAACTCCCCTTAAAAGCAGCGTTGCGTGACGACACTAAAAACGGCTGTGTGGCAGACTACTTAAAAGGAGCTGTGTCAAGAAATGTATTAAAATTCAAACGGTATGTGGGAACTGGGAACTGCCACCAAATTCAGTGAAACATTACAATAAAATAACCCTCGAACCATTAAAGAAAGGTATTTTTAATAGTGTAAATACACAGGGAGACACGGATAGGCAAACTTGAAGGACTGATTGCAATTGCGACTTTTATAAAAACTTGTTAGCCTAAGGTTTTGTCAAAGTTCACTTTTTGCTGTTCTGATTTATAACCCCTGACGTTCGATATGGTTTGATATAATGCTTCGGAGACATATTTGTATTACTCGAAGCCGTGATTTTGTCTTTCACAAGTAATTTCTTAAGTTCCCTACCCCCTTTCCCCGAGTTTCAGCTTATCAGTCTATGTGTAAGAGGTTTTTCTTGACGGCAGCACGACGACCACACATAAGTGCCTGTGATAAAGTGGTTGTGGATCGAAAGTCGATAGCTTTACAGGACCTACAGGCAGATTTTTGACGGTTTCGTAACGGATAGAGAACAAACTCCTGGTGCATGGTACTGTTGTCATACTGTACAAGGACATTCTGCTTTGCTGGTTTTCGAATCTTTTCAAGCTGTTGAACATCAAATGTTTTCGTTTGGCTGATCGTGTGAACGATCATGCTCTACAAGTCAAGGATGCGATTGAAGGATTTCTAGTCTGAACTGGCGAAAAGCTGGTGTCCCTTGTTTTGCAATGTGTGAAAGCTGCTTGGAAGTCCTTTTCTGCTATGGCGCTCATTGTTTACTACTTAGTACCACATATGCCGTCTAAGACAGCAATTAGAAACTAAATATGTAGTGGCGTGTACGTAATTATAACAAGGACACTGTGCACAATCAATACTAATAATGAAGATGATAATGATGATGATGATGATGATGATGATGATGACGATTATAATGATGATGATGATGATAATGATTGTGATAAAAACAGTTCTGGCAATGTCAGATACTTTTCCTCTCATGGACTCACCCCTCCAATTCTCCCCCCAGACCACCCCACCTAGTGAGGTGGCGCCCCTACTATATTGTACATATAATGTGAACGAAATAACTGAGTATTTGTTTTAATTTTGTGTAACTAGTTACTTACTAATTTTTTATTTCATTTTGCCTATCCGGCAGCTATGGTTGTAAGTATCGTTCGACTCGCACTGGTATTATCTACAACAACGAGATGGATGACTTCTCTACCCCTGGTAAAAAGAACAATTTTGGCGTCGAGCCATCGGAGAGCAACTTTATTAAAGCCGGGAAACGTCCAATGTCTTCAATGACCCCTTCAATATTTGTGGATAGCAGCGGCGTTCCTCGTTTGGCGGTTGGAGCATCAGGTGGCACACGAATCACCACTGCTATCTCATTGGTGAGATTTCTAGTGACTATTTTCTTGACACCCCACGAACGCGGAGTTTATCTATAAAAAATGTCTTATAAGTATTGTTTCTAATCAACGGCCTATTGTTTAATGTCCGACTATAGTACTTCGATTGTGACGTCCTCATACATCCAAATAGGGACCTTAAGATCCGACGACGGCGCCGGCAACGGGACCGCCACAAAAGCAATAGCTTTAATTAGCAAAGCAACTATTTTGCACGTGCATCACGCTTTTTTGTACATTTCTTTGCCGTCACTGCACAACTACGACGTGAAAATGCCTAATTTCCCGATGCACAGAGGAAGCACACAAGCGACGACGAAATTTCCTCTCTCTTTCTGAACTTGAATATAGTTCTTAGGAATTCAACTTTAGGAGGGTTCGCCTACATTTGCCAAAGTTAGTGACTTGGAATAATCGCTATGAAGATTGAAAGAACGCGAATTCACTTTTTCAGCGACGTTTTCTCCGCCGTTGCCGTCCTCGAATCGTAAGGTTCCTAATATCTTGTTTAGGACAGAGAGGACGAAAACTATACTCTGTACAGCGGCACATCCCCGTATAGGTCATATAAGGGAGTTCCCCCTCGGGGGTATGAAGTATCCCTTCGCTCCTTTGTTCTCTGTAGCCTTGAGTTCAACGTCTCGGTGATGCATGTAATCTCCTTTCGGAGATCTTCTTCTGCTGGGGCACAAAAAAACCCCGACACATCAAGTCGTTTAACAGTAGCTGAAATTACACATGTGAACAAGTAAATTGTTTCTCCCTTGAACTGAAGATTCAATGATTTCATTTGATGATTTTGCCATTTCTTTCCACCCGTTCAGGTTGTAATGAGTTATTTCTGGTTCGGCCGAAATCTATCGGAAGCTGTCTTGGAACCCAGGGTTCATCATCAGTTACTTCCGGACTACATTCGCATTGATAAATTCTACCCAATATCCAAAGACCTCCAAGCGGGACTGAGAAGGCTTGGGCACGACGACATTCAGGCAAAAACCATCACCGCAGTTGTACAGGCCGCGGCTATAGCTCCTGATGGAAAAATATATGGCAAGGCGGATCCCAGAAAGAAATCCTTTGCAGCAGGCTTTTAGCCAGTGAATAATTATCCTTAGCGAGTAGACATGCGTATGAGGCAATTTCAATGATGGACATTGATATACCTCTGAACAAGAAGCAATTTTCGAACTGAAATAACTATAAATATCTGCTGATGTGTCTAAAGGTCTCTTTAATGATTTGTAACACAGAGAAAAAGTTAAAGAAACAGTTTCGCATCGACAAGAGTCAGCCTTCCTCTATAGGTTGGGCTCGATTTCTAAACATTAAAACATGGGATCGAAGCTCTTTTGATAGAAAGCGTTTCATAAACGAGAAAATCGACAAATTGAGTGGCACTTTGTCAAAAATGCACAATTGGCTTTCTTCTTTTTCCATGCGTGACTTGATTTGATATAAATGATGTATGACAAGAGTCGACTGCATCGTCTCCCTTTTTTCACTGTTCTACGAATTGATCAAATGATTTAATTAAAGACACACCTAAGATTTTTGTACGAATAGTTGATTATTCCAGCATTATTGTCTTAAGCAATACCCTAAATTAGATACATCACCTTCTTAGTGTAATTTGAATCGGACCAAGAGACTATCTTTTGGTTCCTCGACAGACACCATAGGAACAACCTAGACTATGTAACTTGATGTATATGCCAGTATACTTTTCATACCTTTTCACTCCATGTAAACTCTAGGCTCAGTGTGCGTATTGATTGACACATGTATAAAACGTATATTAGGATACATCTTTTGAGTTTAATGTTGAGAAAATAATTAAAATAAATTTGATATTAAAATTAGATATGACAAAGAAAAAATAATAGTTAGAATGACGAAGCCAACAAGCAAACAGCAAGAAACCTTGAATGGTTTCCAGTTTTCAGTCAGATGGTCTGGTAGCTTTAGGCTATGTGGCTCACACTAGTTAACAATTATTCCTCGAGCCCGAATGGAATAATTGTTTTAGTAAAATCCAACTAGTTGGTCAAAAAATATCGAGACAAAACAACGTTGGCTAGATAAAGCTAGACTTTAATCCTTTTTTGCCGCCAAAAAGCCGGAGCTTTTCGCTACTAGTGGGCTATAACATATAGTCTAGAAGTAGCTCAACCAATCAGAACGCAGTATTGATGATAGACCGCTAGTTGGATTTTACTAGTAACCGATAGCTTTATCGTTTAGGGTATGAACACCTATCCCGGCCAATATGGGACTCTCCACCTAAGATATCGCGCCGAAATCACCGTTCTTAATCTTTGTGAACAGAAGCCCTTGGCTATTCGCGCGGTATGGTTTTCGTAATAGCTGTCCGGTATACAGTGTGAACATAACCTTATTTCGAGCTGCTGTCTGTTGGTTTTTTAGACTTGCTCACAAGTTGACTTTTTTGAGAGACGAGGTCGAGTGGGAACGTGCGAGAGGTAGGTAAACTAGAGTCGTTTTCGCAAGGACCTAGGGTGCTTACCATTTGATAGGAAATTTCGGAAATTCCGGTTGAAAGGTAAATGGTAAGGTAACTTTTCGGAAATTCCAGCCGAAAATTGAGGAGTACGTTTTGAGGTAGTCCGTTCATTCCGGTTGGTACGAACCAAACGGAATGTGCTTACCATTTACCACTTTCTCGGTTCCTTCTCGGTTCCAGACTCACGATACACAATATTCGCCCTTTTTTTTGGATTTAAACCGTAACGGATGTGGCAATTCTACGGTAAACTGGTAAATCGCTTACCATTATGCTTTCGACACCTCAACCGGATTTTTTTGTCAAATGGTAAGCACCCCTAGACTTTCAAACAAGACCTTCGTCCGCTTTAACTATGATGGCGCATGAAAACCTCTCGCGACTTCTTCTTTCGCTTGGCAGCTGCTCGCTAAGAAACTCGTGAGGTCGACTTGAAGCAAGTCTACAAAGGACCTAACCGGGGCACCCAACCAAAACCATCTTCTAGAAAGTCTGTCTACATTAGCCCGCTCAAAAAGCGAGTGTGTTAACCAATTAGAATCCGGGAATTACACTCAATTGTACAGTTGTACACTATAGCTAGTAGAATTTTAAAACTATGGTCGAAGCTCACCTTGCGAATGTTTTAAAACCTCGTTTGAACTGTAGCTCTACAAAAGCTCTCCGCGTTAGCGACGGTTACTATTCCTGTGAATTACCAGCTGGTCAGTCTTTTTCTGTTAACTTCTCGTAAGCGAACAATCAGAGTCAGCACTTATAACATAAAAAATAGCTAGTTATCTCTTTCTTTTTGATTAAAGTTGGGGTAATACATAACATTTTTTAGGGCTAATGGTTCGTTAACTCCGAATATGACAAGAAATAGAAAAGAATGTTTTTAATCAACATTATTTTATCTGAATGTCAGTATTGGTCACTAACAAAGTATATAAGCCCATTAAAATCCCAAGCTGTTCGCTGTAAAGTTCGGGGAAGGAGAAAGACACGCTTGGATTGTGACTGATACCGCCAACTACGCAGGTTATAAGTGTTTTCCGATATTGTGCGTTTCGTCTCAGCACGGACGGAAAAAAAATCGCCGTTTCTCGATGACAAAGCAATTTTTGTATGTAGTAACACGTTTTATATACACTTGCACGAATTTTAAGATCGAAGGCTAGCTGGAAAAGGCTGGATAGAGTTTTCAAATATAAACTTTCGGATTCATTATTTCTGTTATAGTTTTCTCTGTTTATTTTAAAAATGTAAATGTCGGTTTTCAGTTAGAGAGCTTTTATTATATGATAAGTACGTGATCGGTAATAAATTATGCACATTTCCGTAAAGTCTTGAAACACGTTGAATCGCACGAATAATTCTTAGACGTATTGCTTGTTAGTAGGTTAGACACATTTGACCTGTATATTCCACTTTTAACAAATCATGTCTCTCATGAAATTAGAAAAATATAAAACCATGAGAGAAAAAATCAAGGTTATGCTTAACAACCATCGCTGTAGTGACGTCAAATTTCTTGTTCGAGAAAGCGTCGATGATGTTAGTGGAAGAAAAAAAGTACTCCCAGCTCACAGGTTTGTACTGGCGATTGGCAGCCCGGTGTTTGAAGCAATGTTTTACGGTGACCTGGCGGAGACCAAAGACACTATTGAACTGCCCGATTGTGATTATGGGAGTCTACTGGAGCTGTTTCGCTTTATGTACAGCGATGAAGTGAATTTAAGCGGAAGTAATGTGATGGGAGTGCTATATTTGGCTAAGAAATATGTGGTCTCTTCACTTTCCGACGAATGCACAGAATATCTCAAAGAAAATTTAGATTCATCGAATGTTTTAAGCATCCTGTCATGTGCTCAGACGTACGAGGAGAAAAGCCTGGAAGAGCAATGCTGGAAAGTTATCGATGAACAAACGGAAGCTGTCGTGAAATCGGATGACTTTGTTGCAATTCAGAGAACCTTACTTGAAGCATTAGTAAAAAGAGATACTTTGAATATCACCGAAGTAGAATTGTTTAAAGGACTAATGAGATGGGCAACAAAAAAATTGGAAAAAGAAGGCACATTGAGGGCAGACGGGCAAGAAATAAGAGAAATTCTCGGGGAAGGGATCTTAAAAGCGATACGGTTTCCCGCGATGGAGCGGGAAAATTTTGCCGCTGTGGTACTTGACACCAAAATACTCACCTATGACGAGGTCAATGCTATCATTAAGCATCAGTTAAATTTAATTCAAAGTTCTCTTTTAAACTTTCCAGTTTTCAAACGATCGGGTCCTTCCCACAGTCAAAACCCCGAATCCTGTTGCAGATTTACTAGAAGCTCGATGAAGTTTGGTTGGAATAATTCAGAATCAGACAAGTCCTGTTTGGGTATTTCTGTGGACCGCGACATAATCTTTCATGGGGTGAAATTGTTCGGTAGTAGGGATGATACATACTCTGTTTCCCTTTCGCTTATCAAGGACTTAAGTGGAAAAGTTATTGCTTCTGTAGATGGTGTATTTTCATCTCCGTCCTGCGAAACAGGAGCTAGTGACTACGACTTTGTTGTCACGTTTAAAGAGCCAACTTTATTGAGAAAAGGTGATGAATATGAACTTGAATGTAGAATTTCCGGCCCTCAGTCCTGGTACGGTACTGAAGGACACCAAACTATCTGTTGCCATGGTGTTACATTTTTCTTGAAAAACACCCGCGTATCGTATTCCTCCTTAAGAACCACTACTAAACAAGGACAAATTAAGGAGTTCATTTACAGCCTTATTCCGTCAAAAAACAATTCGTAGAAATACTAAGAAATTAAGGAAATCCAAGTATCCTGGTAACTACAATGGATTACAGTAAACTAAGAACCTCGTTTTTAAGAACCTGTTAGGGTAAAATTTGCCAGTTAGGTCCCCTATATAAAAGAACCTGTAATGGCTAAAATTTGAAACAGGTTGCTATTCTCTAAAATCTATAAAAACAATTCTGTACACTTGGGCAAATAAGATAAGTTAACATTCCGAATCCTCTTTGAAGACATAGGTGTCTTATCACTCCAACTGCAATAACAATGATATGCAGATTCTTAGCCTGCGTAGCAAGCGTTTCCGCGCGAGTTCGTCGAGAAAACCGGGAAACGTTTGCTACGCCTAGCAGATTTTATATGAGGAATAACCTGAATATACAGCTAAGTACTCTTACCTTCAATGAACTTTTTTTTTCTTAACAAAACAACAACCTATTTAAAAACTTACATAGCCTAACCTGTGCTAATTACTGGCATATGTAAGAACATTTTTAGCCGGCTAACTTTGGAAAATGCACGTTCTTAATTGTCGCGGGTTTTTACTGTATACTAAGGTGCCAAAGTTATGACTAACAGCTAAACTTTAAAGCAGTTCTTGCACTCGTTTGAATTTAAATGGAATCTTTGTCGCTAAGAATAACGGATTAATTGACTGCAGTTTATGTCGCTTTATGTGCTGAGTTAGTCGACGTAATTGACCCCCTGTTACAGTGCACAATATAGGCGTAGTCACACTACAAACTTTTAACGTAGAAAAAACGAGTTTTTAAAAAACGGTCAGTTTATCACGTGCCCTAAGCCTTGTATAATTGAATGGCCACGGCTATCAGTGCATTGAAAAGGAAACGAGGATGAATTAGGGTGGCTCCTTAAGGTGTAAGATAATTCTGCTAATTACCCTCACTAGTGGATGAGGCAGATGAGCAGTTTTCCAGAATCTTACACTGATACACGGATTTCTACAAAAATTGGATAGGAACTCCAATTGTTTACGGAATTAAGCCGGTTGTGACAACACTCCACCGATATAATAATAATAATAATAATAATTATTATTATTATTATTATTATTATTATTATTATTATTATTTAACAATTAATGAATGAGGCTGAGTATCTTATGAAGAATTATGGATATCGAGGAGGGTGTTATCCGTCGAGGCCGTAGGCCGAGCAGGATAACACCCTCCGAGATCTCCATAATTCTTCATATGATACGAAAGCCGAATTCAATAATTGTTTTATTATTCATTCAAAATAATTCCTAGTTTAAAAACATGGCTAAAACATGCTTACCTCCATCGATCCATCGATGTTAAGTTCATCTTCGATAGTGCACGTTTAGGTTTGTCCAGCTCCGCAAATATTCTGCAAATAGCAGATGTCGCCTTTCGAGTTGTGTTCTTGCTGTTCTTGCAATGTTTTTAGCTTTTTTTTTCGCCTAGGTCTTACTCTTGAAACGAGTGAAATGTTCGCCATTTTTCAAGTTCGCAACGAAAACAACTCAACCTCGTCCCCGGGTCTTCTCGGTTAACGGTGCCTTAACCTGCAAAACGCTGCATTTTTGACGTCATTTCCTCGTTAAACACAAAATTCTTCCAAGTTTGGTCATCAGTAACTGGTTATGGTGAATTAAACGTGTGCTTCTAGCCAATCAGAATTGGGAAAATATTTTGAATGAATAATAATATAACTTTATTAACGTGTCAACAAAGTAATTTTACTTAACCCGTGAAACAGGTAGTGAAATACTACGCACTATTACGCACTAATTCTATCGTCTTTTTTTGTTTGTTTGTAGCTATTTTGTACTTAGTTGTTATGAGCTGTTTCACCTTTCAAGTAAAATCACTCTAGCATTGCTGGTGATTGGGGACACCTAAAGCAAGTTACAATATATCAGCCGGCTATGCACAAGATAATTAGGAAAGAAGAAAAACTAAAATAATAGCTATTTTCAAGATAAACAGGGGAGCTTAAGCAGCAACGTTTTTGAGCGATGCACGTCAACCGGGCGGCAAGGGTGGCGCAGTGGCGAGAGCGCTCACCTCCCACCAGTGTGACCCGAATTCAAATCCCGGCTTTGACTACATATGTGGGTTGAGTTTGTTGTTGGTTCTCTCCCTTCCTCCGAGAGGATTATGAAGATTATGTGAAGAGAAGTTTTTTGTTTATTGTTGTCATAGTAACATCGATTTTTCTTAAAACTACATTTTCACAAATTTCAATCCATAGCCAATTACTGGTGAAAATTTTATGGCGATCGGACGAGGAAAAAACCACTTTTAAGGCCATTGAAAAATATCGGTATGGCCTCTAAAAAAACTGTATCGAAACACCTTAACTGATGGTGTGAAAGAGGACATAGCTTTAATTTTCCCGCATTCATGATATCTTGCTCCCTACAGAAAGTGTACTGAGGTGGTATCACCTTGTCTAAGCCCTAGGCCACATTATCCCTCCTGGCCAGAAGCCGATGGCGCGGCCTATAAGTTTCGGGTGACGTGCTCCGAGCGACTGTTTTTGAGACTGACCTAGAAGCAAAATAAAGTGCAAAACAGTCCGTATTTTTTTCGTTTTTAGTAGCGCGAATACCTATTCTTACGCTACGATTTTGAGAAAAAAAAAACTGTTTTGCAGTCTAGAAGTAAAACGAATACAATCTGTTCCCATTCAGCTTCCTGGTCTCCTGAAGGAGATATGTCCACCAGAAGAGGAGGTTATCAGAATACACCTGGTTTTATCCTAGTTAGAGAATCCTGATCATAACGTTTGTAACTGAATCCTGGATTAGAATAGATACCCCTTTACCAACATATATTGCGGCCAGCCTTCACCGTATTTCGTTGTTTCTCAGCTCGTCTGTTTACTCTCCGCCAAACCCAGTGGCTGGCACCACTCGCTTGGTTGTTGGGTTTTAGGAGTTTTAGCGCTGCTCTTAGTCATAACTTGTTTCTGCTTGTTGTATCGGCAATGTGGCCTGGCTGGCAACCGTACCGCGCCCAATAATCCTCACCAGAGAAAAATCAGACAAAATACTATCTGTAACCAGTGTCAGCCTTCTGCTGACGACTTGAATTTTTGTTTATCTCCCAGATCTGGGTGGTGACACGTCATCAGTATGGAATTCACTTCTGCGCTCGTTCATCAGACGCGTCATTTCACGGGGAAACCAGTGCCGTTAGCATCGCGAGATGTCGGCTGCTTTCTAATGAGAAGTGAATACGATTCATATCATTTTTCTCTACTCCCATGCAGTATTTCCAAATATTGTTTCTCATGTTGTGTGCTCAGTCCATTGAATGTTTTGTGGTTAATTCGCGAAGAAGATCATGGTCATGATTTGTGTTCGTTCCACCCAATATTTTGTGATCTTTTATAGTTGATGTCCGGGTTTCTGAACCATAGAGTAGTTAATTCTCTACTAACGACGGAGTAGATATCAAGTAGATTTTGAAACTGTTTTGAAGGTTCATGAGCGCCATAGTTATCTTCAAGCTTTTTTCATGCTACCTAAACTAAAGCGTTTCGAATTTTAAAGTCGTACTGCGATTCCTTGCGATTCCTCTCCAGCTAGTAGTTTAATGTTTCTAGTAGGAAAACATTTCAGGTCCTTGGGGTACTGACCGGTGTTGATATACTCAGTGCTGCTTTCATTGCAATGAAGCCTGAAATCAAGGCAGGAGCTTTTCAAGACTCGGATTGAAGCAAAACTGTATTCGACTAGTTCTGCTCTAAAATTGTAGGTCGACGTCCGCGAAGTCGAGATCAGGCGTTTCGGAACTGATTTTCCAGAGGTTTGCACAGTTTTCTAAACCAACCTACCATGTCCCATAAATCATTTTCGCGGGGGTGACTACTATTAGATGAAAATTCTCTTTTTTATCAGGTAATAATCTCCCTTGATATTATTATTAGATTCGCATCAACCGTATGTGGAATGGACTAATTGACGACTTGAGGTCTGTGACATTCTAAAGCCGCGAGTTCAAATTCAAAGTCAGATTTTTTTAAAAAATATATTTATTGATAATCACATTAGATAATTACATTTACAATACTACAAAAAAGCATTTGAACAATAGACATAAACAGAGTAAAGCAAAATTACAAGGACTAGGTAAGTCAAACACGATGGTGTAGGAGGAAGGGCGTCGCCTCAACAACGTCGCCAAAGTTTTTCCCTAAGAAAATGGGAGGGGCGGGGCGGGGCAGGGCGGGGCAGGGCGGGGCGCCTTGTAGCACCCAAACTCTATGATCCATTTTGACTGGGTCGTCGGTCAGAAGGGACAACATGACTTCTCGCAAAGCCTCGACCTCGTCTCCGACGTTTTCGCGACGGACATCGTCGCTGAACAATTGTGGGTAAGTCTCAGGTGACCTGAAGATGTGACTGAATGTTTCCGTCACGTTTCAAGTATACGTACAGCCTTTTCACTAAGTAACTTAATTAACGTTCTGTCCTTATTGAGCAGTCCTGTAGGTATCACAAAGGACCATGGAAATTGTCGATGAAAACTGGCATACACCAAGACCCACCATCAAAGAAAGAATATCCTTTATGTTCAACAAGGATCATTTGAGCGACGTCAAATTTGTTGTTTTTGACGGTGATGGCGAAAACGAAAGTAGACAAATGATTCCAGCTCACAAGTTTATTCTGGCGATTAGCAGCCCTGTTTTTAAGGCCATGTTTTACGGTAAACTGGTGGAGACTGGACACACTATTGAACTGCCTGATTGCGATTACGAAAGTTTGTTGGAGTTGTTTCGCTACATGTACAGCGATGAAGTGAACTTAAGCGGAAGTAATGTGATGAAAGTGCTCTACTTGGCTAAGAAATACCTGGTTCCTTCACTAGCTAATAAGTGTGTGAAATATGTTTTTGAACATTTAGATGCATCCAATGTTTTCAACGTTCTGCCATGTGCTCAAAAATATGACGAGAAGCTACTGGTGGATAAGTGCTGGAAAGTGATCGATGAAGACGCGGAAGCAGCTATGAAATCGGAAAGCTTTGCGACGATCGACAGGTCGTTACTTGAAGCTGTGGTGGAACGAAATACTTTGGACATTGCCGAGCTGGAATTGTTCAATAGGGTCATGGAATGGGCAACAAAGAAATTCGAAGAACAAGGCATAGTGGCAGATGGGCAACAGAAAAGGAGAATTCTTGGAGAACGAGTCATAAAATCAATACATTTTCCAATAATGACAGAAGACGAATTTTCATTTGTCCTCAGAAGCGGAATTCTTAGACTAGGTGAAGTCATTTTCAAAGCGGACATAAATTCGGTAGAAAATCGTCCGGTAGGATTCCCAAAGACTAAAAGATCCAGCCGTTTTAAACCTTGCTAGTATAATTCTTCCGTGACCTTTGATCTGATCCGCCGTAGCTGCCCATCATCTGATACTTTTGCTGTGGATTGCGAGATACAGCTTCACGGAGTGTTTGTTTGGTGAAAAGGACAGCTCTCATTCACTTACTCTTTATCTCGAGACAGACCGAGATGGCGTTCTTGCCTCCACAGGGGGAACATTTGTATCAAAGCTCCACAGGTCATGTAAATGTTACGGTTTTGAGGTTTGGCTTGAAGACACATGTTGTAGCAGATCATCCATTATATAACACAAATGCTTGCGGTCTTGTTCAATGCAGTTCCGGTGTTGCTTTTACCTTCTTTCTTTCCTTGAATCAAAGTCCTATTGCTGAATTCATTTTCAACCTTAATTGTGAGTGAAAGCGATCATTCAAAATGAGTCTAGCCAGTTGAAAGAAGTAACAAAGTGAAGTTGCCCTTTACTAACTCGCGCCTTTTTCTGTGTTGAAAAAGGGTGTCTTTTAAGGGCTAGACCAAAGGGAATATCAAGTAGAATAAGTATAGTGAGTCTTATTTAAGTAGACACATGAATTCTGCAAAGCTGATCGATTGTACCACGTGAAAATAAACTTTGCAAGACATCATCAACACGACAACGAAAGAACCCAAAACAGAGCGGAGTTGTAGCCGTAGACAGACGTTGTTTAAATTGCGTTTTTTGAGTAAAAAAAAAATACCTTTTTAAAATCATTACCGTAAATGATCCGATAGTAGCCTGAGAAAACGTAACAGCCGACATTTGGCGACGCTACCACTGGTTTCCCCGCCAAATGACGTCTGAGAAACGAGCGCAGATTCCATATACAGTCGACTCGCGATAACTCGAACCCTCGCTAACTCGAATCTCGCGCTAACTCGAACCAAAATCGATTTCCCCTGGATTTCCGTCATACATTCACTGTAATTTTACCCTCGGTAACTCGAACCCTCGATAACTCGAACTCCCGCTAACTCGAACCAATTTTCGTTTCCCCTCAAGTCATTTTCTATATAATTTTACCCTCGATAACTCGAACCTTGTTTTGAACCCTTAAAAAGTAGGGGGAAAAGCCGTCTACGGGCTTCCGAAACATTGAATTTTGGATTTCCTATTGATGTGTTGTAGAAGTATAGTTTACTAATGGAGGCTGATGTTGATTGTCACAGGCTAACATGAAGCACCTTTTCTTCTCAAAACAGTAAAACGCATGCTCTATTTAGGCTATGTTTTGTTACGTTACGTTCTGTTTTATAATCTAGAAGTATCTTTTAATTTTCACTTGACATTTCTACAATTAAATGTGATTAAAATGTTCACTGTGCAGTAAAAACTGTTTTTTACCATACTCTCGGCTATTTTCTTCGAACTCTCGATAACTCGAACTCCCGATAACTCGAACCTTTTTCGATTTCCCTTGAAGGTTCGAGTTATCGGGAGTCGACTGTACTGATGAAGCGTCACTACCTTGCCTAGTCCCTAGGCCTCATTTCTCCTCGCGGCCAAAGCGTTTCGGGTCACGTGATCCATGCGAAAATGTGAGGCCTAGACAAAAATCCTCAAAAGTGAGACAAAAGTGAGACAGCTCAATGGCGTTGGTAAACAAGACCAGTGTTTCGAATTTCAAAGTTAAAAATATATCGCTAAAATACACAGATGGGAAAGGAATTTTCAAAAGAATCCTTAGTTTTCTTCAAGCTGACAAAGGAAGATTTTTCCGGCTTTATAAAATTGTCCTTCGAGGAATTTAAAATACACGGAATTTTTATCACGGCCGATCGGAGCGCTTTGCTTGTTTTGAAACGCCACCAAGCAGCGAAGTTTTTGAAGAATTTTCAGGTACATTTTGTACTCTATAGTGAAGAAAATTACGCATTTGTGAATATTTTATCTTTAACGTTTTATCCATTTTGAGATCGGCTTGAGCGCCCTGATTTGAGATTTGTGTTGAATAATTTTCGCCATGTGCTCAGCCGATTTTACTTACGTGAACGCCAAATTTGTGTCACGCGAATTGCTTTTAACGATTAATTTATGGGCCTTTGAATAAAAATTTTCGAGAAATAATTTCTCTCTCTATTGTAGTGTGTTCTTTCATTGATTAACGTTTGCTCAAAACACGATCCTGAGACAACGCATGCAAGTTGAATTTAATGCTTCTCACATTTATAATACACGCATCACTTCTGTGAATGTCGGCGAATTTTATAGGATTTTTACTTTTAGATTCAGTTTCTGGGCACTTTTTGATACGCAGCTAATGAATTTTATTTGAAAGTATGGTTAATCTAATTATTCAAGATTTGAGGTCTACGTTTACAACACACGGGTCAATATTGTGTTTACTTTGAAAATTCGCGAGCGGCAAACTCCGATAGCTCAGTTGGAATGATGAGATTGAAGGAGCAGTATAAATCTTCATAGGACTATGAATAACATTCTGATGACTTTTCAAAGCCAGTCGGCAAAAGTCGATCCTGCAAATATCCACAAGATAACCACAAAATAACCAAAATCTCCTGCTGCCTGCTTGCTTGCTGCTCACAACATTAACGTCATCTTTGAATTTCAAAAAGAAACGCACGCATGCGCATTCTGTTTTTGTTTAGGCGTTTCCCGCCCGTTCCCCTCGGATACGTCACGGAAACGAATTGACCGAGAGGGACTGGGAAAACGCTGTACAGGGACTATGCAAGTTACTATGCAAGTCACTACCCAGATCTGGGTAGTGCTTCTGAAATTATACGCTTGTGCTTTCAGAAAAAAAAGTCACGGACAAATGTTTTATCGATCTAAAGAAAGCTATAAAGACTAAAGCAGACATTTTTACAAGAAAACGTTGTTAAATTTCTTAGCAGTTGAAAACGTTACGGTCAAGAAGACTTTTGCAGGGACTGATCAAACAACGTGAGATAGAGTTTTGTTGCGATATTTCGACTGGCCAATACCAGTCCTCATCAGATTTATTAAGATATCACGAATTTATAGAAATTTATTTCAAATATATTTTTGCAGTAGAATCATATCAAGGTAGAAAATGTCGCATCACGGCAGTACGATGATATCAAGGTAGAAAATGTTGCATCACAGCAGTAAAATGATATCAAGGTAGAAAATGCTGCACACGGTAGTAAAATGATATCAATGTAGAGAATGTTTGATCACGGTAGTAAAATGATCTCAAGGCAGAAAAATTTCCATCACGGTAGTAAAATGATACCAAGGTAGAAAATATTCTATTACGGTGTCACAGTGATATGTGTATCCCCATACACATATCCCTAGTGATATGTGTATCCCGGGTAGGGATACAATAAACACTGATGCTCATCCACGACACAATAAGGAAATATCTTCTCTTGCTAAAGGAAATGTCGTCGATATCATCTAACATAACTAGTGACACAACTAGGGTTAAGACAGGAATCAAACAACATGCAAAGGTGGAATATTGTGGCGCTCGCAGAAAGGGATACACATATCACTGACCGGGCGCAGAGATATGTGTATCCCCTCTATATTTTTTGACTTTTCGAGTTATCCCTTGCTGAATGAAATTTTGTCAGTCATACTTATTTAACGCGAGTAGTGACATATGAATTATAATCACGTTGGATAAGGAGAGGAGCGAGAACGAATGTTTACATCAACATTGCGGCCCACGAAGAAGTAAACTCGCCAGAGACAGCTTTGCGATTATTTTGTCTCGAATCGTTGCTCTTTTGTCGATTGTGTTGCTCGTAATGTTGAATCATTTGTAGTCCCTTTGACGATGATTCGTAGAATTCACAAAAACAACAGAAATAAAAACCGACACTTGTTTGGAGGGGTGAGGGGTAAGGGGATACACATTTCACTGGCAGCCATATTGGAGGGATACACATATCACTAGGGATATGTGTACGGGGATACACATATCACGGGGATACACATATCACTGTGACAACGGTAGTAAAATCATATTTTCCATCACGGCAGTAAAATGATATCAAAGTAGAAAATGTCGCATCACGGCAGTACGATGATATGTTGCATCATGGCAGTAAAATCATATCAAGGTAGAAAATGTCGCATCACTGCAATAAATGATATCAAGGTAGAAAATGTCGCATCAAGGCAAAAAAATGATATCAAGGTAGAAAATGTTGCATCACGCCATAAAATGATGTCAAAGATAGAAAATGTCACATCACGGCAGTATACAAGTGATCTCAAGGTAGAAAATATCGGATCACAGCGGTAAAATGATATCAAGGTAGAAAATGTCGCATCACGGCAGTAAAATGATATCAAGGTAGGGGTTCATTGAATTTCCTGGCGGGGTTGGGGGGGGGGGGGGGGTAGTAAAAAAGAGACAGTCTCCAGATTTTAGATCTCCAGAGGTTGGAATCTCTGCACCCGCCCCTTCTGCTTACTTTATTAGCACCTAGGTGTCTTCCCCATCGAGCTTGCTCGTCTGGGGTGACTTCCCATAACTAAAATGCTAATAAGTATGCAATGAGGATATTGAACTATTGACACATTCGAATATTTGCATACATTTGCTATAAACATTTTCAGCAGCGCTTCGTTACACAGTTGTTCCCTTGGGAATCGGTTACAGCTTTTTATCAGTTATAATACATCTTTTCAACAACAGTCACACAAGAACTTGAAGCAGCCCATCAGAGGTCAATGCTGCCGGTTGGATTTGCTGTCTTGAAATTAATCTTGCACCTGTTTGCAGCTAAAACTGCTCGATCTTTTAATTTCGTATTGCTTGATAAGCCAGACAGAACATAAACAGTATGAGCGATGATTCAGGAGTTGAGTACATGTTTCAAGATAGGCCTCCTAAAAGGTGAGTTTCCACCTCTCGGATAGGTAGCGTTCGTCAAAGAAGATAATTATATAATAAGAAAGTAATAGCATTTCATTTCGATATAAATTTCGCAGTTCTTTCTGCTGCTGTCTGCTATAAAATCACTATCGATTATCTTGTCGGCGTCGCAGCATATAGGCCTAGGGTCTATGCTGGCGGCCCAACTGAACCTCAAGCAGTTATCTTTTATCATATGTTTATAATGGTATCATATCAATTTGGGGACGAGGGTATGTGTTAAGAATATGGTATAATTTAAAGGGGTTGTGTCACGGCAGTCAAGTTCATTTTGTTTAATTTTGCTAATTACTCGCCCTCAATCGCTATGGTACTTAAAGTAAGCAATTGAAATTACAGGTAAATGACATAATCAGAGATCCGAGACAAACAAATATGTCTACTGAGCATTATCTTTGAAGCTGCAAGCAGCAGGGATCAACTTTGAAAAACTGTTAGGCTGAACAGTTGTCAAAAACCCTTGGCTAATTTCAATCCGCTTCAATCCTCTTCAGTTTTGCCCATGTGTGGTATTTGTTGTTTCTGTTATGTTATTTTAACCTTCCTTTAAAGTTTTAAGCGGTTATTTTTATGTTTCTCTTAATTTAACGGGAAATTTTGTAATTTCCTAATTTGGCTGAATTTTGTGACACAGCTCCTTTAATTTGTGATAACAGTTAGTACGCTTAATTATTCTAGGATGAAACTTGCATTGTGTAAATGTCGTCGTTCAAAGTATTTTGTAACTTGATAGTCATAACTGCACAGCCTTAGTAGTAAAACCCTTGAATGCAGAGGTCCACTTAACGCGTAACTAAAACCGACTGACGGACTGGTTCCTTCTTGCCGGATCTCTAATGTAGAGATGCTATTAAATGCCAGACGTCATTTGCTAAAACCGGGAATTAAAACAAAATTGAATGCAAGGCTGGCAATCAGGCAAAGAGCTGATTTATTTGAACCCAATATTTCTGCTAACAAAATAAGCCTTTCATAAATGGACAGGTTCTGCGATAAAACGATGAGTGAGGGATAGGGCCGAGTTTACCAATGTTCACTATGGAATTAAGTTGCAAAATACAGTCGAGCGTCTTATATAAGGTCTCTAAAATAATTTCCATAAACAGCCGCCGATCTCCCAGAGCTCCGCTTATTTGAAATATCCCTTCTTGTTCTCGTCTATTGCCCGGATGCAGGATTTAGGAAAATAAGTAAATAAATAAATACTCTTTTGAAGCGTCCTTTGATAACCCGGCCAGAGTTTGGTTTCTTCTTATCATAACCTCCTTTAACGGTATATATAATACAGAACTTTAAGCTAACTCCAGTGCTGTAGTAGAAATGTACTCTTCTTTCGTCTCTTCACCATGGTGACCGACAAAGTCTGGGACTCCCACGACTCCTTCTGTTTTTGCTAACGTCTTTTACACGTCAAAGGCAAGGCATCAAGAAAGTGGGAATGTTTTTCACACATCTATCGACAGTAAACAAATTTACTTGCAGACGGATTTACATATACCCACTTCACGCACGCGGATTTACACATAACCCTTTCACGCACCCTGGCATACGACGAACATCCCGTCAGCTAGCTACGCAGCCTACAATAGTCTGTGAACGAAACTATATATTATGGGTGTGGTTCTTTTACATGGTGCTACTTGCTTTAAATATCTGTCATAAGACAGCTGATAAGATGATACGAGGAGCCGCAAGAGGTGATATTTTTGCACGGCATCTGGCGGCACATCAAAGAATTTGGAATTGAAGGGCAAATTCCTAGAATATCTTCGCCAGTTAAGCTAGAGAAAAGGTGTTAAAAAACCTCAGGATCCAAAACAACACGTCAATCAAAATATCACTTGGACCTTTTCGCTAATGAAGAGCTATCACGCGGCTAAGCTTGAATTAGACATACAGTGGAACCCCGCCTTACGACCACCCCGTTTATAAGACCACCTCGTTATTACGGCCATATTCTTTCAAACCAAAAGTAAAAAACATTGACTCATTTTATTATTTTGAAGACCCCGTTAATGCGACCACCTCGTTATTACGACCAGAATTTTATGGCCCAACGGTGGTCGTATTAACGGGGTTCCACTGTATATTGAAATAGGAACTCGTGTCAATAAAGTATCTTAAGTGAGTGGGAATCGCTCCTAGTTAAAAAACTGGTTCACGGGGATATGCATCTCTTCTAGTTAAGAGAAGGGAATCAGAACTGCTTTTCATGCAGGAACAGGTTTTCTTCGGGCTAACTACAAAACTTCAGCTTATTTCACTCCTTGACATTGTCAAAGCGCATTTTGTAAAGATAACTTTTTCCGCTTTATCAGCTTTTTTTATATTAGATTCCATTAATGTTTAACCTCCCTCAAAAAGCCAAATAATATAAATGCTGTTGTTAAAAAAAGCGTTTTACCTGTTTTCGTGAATTCGCTACCCAAAGATCACTATGCTCAAAGGACAGGGCAAAATTTCCAGGAGAGAGGCATTAATTTTTTTCCCACGAGATTACGAAGAGAAAATGCAATGATTATTATTGTAACCATCAGGTATACTCTACCCACGAGGTTACGGACAGCAAATGCAGCGATTATTTTTAGTGTAACCATCAGGTATGTTCTACCCACGAGGTTACAAAGAGAAAATTCAATGATTATTATTAACGTAACCTTCAGGTATGTTCTACCCACGAGGTTACAGAGAGCAAATGCAGTGATTATTATTAAATGTAACCGTCAGGTATATTCTACCCACGAGGTTACGGAGAGCAAATGCAGTGATATTATTAATGTAACCATCAGGTATGTTCTACCCACGAGGTTACAAAGAGAAAGTGCAATGATTATTATTAACGTAACCTTCAGGTATGTTCTACCCACGAGGTTACAGAGAGCAAAAGCAGTGATTATTATTTTAAATGTAACCATCAGGTATGTTCTACCCACGAGGTTACAAAGAGAAAATGCCATGATTATCATTAACGTAACCTTCGGGTATGTTCTACCCACGAGGTTACAGAGAGCAAATGCAGTGATTATTATTAATGTAACCATCGGGTATGTTCTACCCACGAGGTTACAGAGAGCATGCAAATGCAGTAACAATTATTAGATTTTAGTGCAACTATCAGGTCGAGTTCCTCCATTAAAAGAGTTTTTTGCTAGGGTTAAACAAGTTTGGCTTTCATGAGTTTCAAGGTGCAAGAAATTATCAGTACAATTATAGCACACAAACATTGTCATCTAATTTTTCGCACGTAGCCGGAATAAGCCAAGAAATGAAGCATATATAACGAAGCATCGTCCTCAGATGATCTCCATATTAAGTAAATGATACTAAACGTTGCGAAAGAAATTATTGTTTGTATCCGTCCTATCCATCGTAAAAGCGAGGGGTCATCGCATGACATCCGGTATATTAAACAGAGGTAATACTCACGGGTTTCACGAGTTGTATGCAATATTTTTCGCCGAGAAACAAATTTAAACTTCAATTCTTACCTTACAGTAGTCCGTTCTTTTACCTTGAATTCGACAACAAATCTGTTAAAGGCGAACAAAGCGATTCCGGCACTCTTCTTTATGATGAGTAGCAAGCCGCAGGAACTGAAGCCGCTTGACTGAAGTAAAATCCACCGATATGCGCGGCATTCTCACTACAAATATAAACAAACGTCGCGGAGAAAAAAAGACGAGGAGGAAAAAATGCCAGATCTTCGCCTCGGCAATGTATTCCAGCTACCATGCCGGCGTATCTCTAGAAGGTGGACTCGACGTGGGACAAACCTTATGATTTTTTTTTAGAAGCCCTTTGCGCGCAAACTAATTTATTCTGGCGCGAAATGAAGAATATGTATACTGAAATCTAATCCACAACAAGAAGATTTTCGCACTGTAGCGTGACATATTAAATGCCTATTTTTACAAGTACGCGGAGAAAGTGATCCACTAGTTTAACTTTTTTAAGATGAATTTACTCCACAAAAGCAAAATGAAATGTTTTATCTCTATGTTGTTTACGTGCCTGATTAGAAGGCAGAAGTAAATTCATCATCAGACCCCATCAAAATGAAAGTACACGAATGAAACGGAATAAGTCTGGGACGGTTTAGTTTCTACTCAGCAGCTTCTTTGCTTTTATAACAAAAATTTAATGTTTTAAACGTTGGCATATCAACGCGCACAGTCACTGAATGAAAACAACAGTCACGATCACGTTCTTCGAAACCGACCAGACGCGCGCGACCTACCACTGTTATGGTAAGCAATTATCCTGAAGGTGTTAATGTTCCCGTGACAGTCTTCGCACTAAAGGTGTAAATGGTAAACCGAACGGTCGCTTTGATCACCAGAAAGACCTGTCAACTTTGATGATTTAACTGATTAAATTACGGGACAGAAATTTTACTGCATGCGGCTCCTCGTCGGGCTGAGCCTGCGAGCTAGCTCTCCATTTGGTCGTGAAAAGTACACGCGCGAGAGGCACGCGAAAGGAGACGCGACTGCGGGGGGCGGGGAAAAAGACTAACATTTTTTGGCAAGTTAACAAATTGAAAGCTTCATGGAGGTAACCAGCCCAAATGAACCATGTTGGCAAGCAGCCTTAAACTGAACTGTCAGCCGGAAAATGTTAATTGTCATTCATTAAATCCTCAGGCTAAGTTCCCAAAAGTGCCGACAAACTTTGATCCAAATTCAAGAAGAATATCATTGTCATCTTATTAGCCTGCGAGCAAGCTCTCCTATTTGGGCGAGCGAAGCAAGCCGCGCGAGAACGCGCGAGCGAGCTGGGAAGCCGCGAGGGGCCGGTCTCCTCTCGCGTGCCTCTCGCGCGTGTACTTTTCACGATATCCCCCAAATGGAGAGCTTGCTCGCAGGCTAGCTCGCAAGCTAATAAGATGACAATGATATTCTTCTTGAGGCCTCTTTGTGTTGTAGGGAGGCTGGGGAGAAAGACGCACTTTCTATATTTTGATTATTGTTATTTGTAAATGTTATGATTTTTATGATTATTGCTATTTTTAATTTTTTTCATAAATGAATGCGTGACGAACGAACCCTAAGGGACGTCTGCGGGGAGGCTAATTTTTATTGGGATAACCAGCGGGAGCCTCTGCGGAGGAGAGAGGTCAACGGATATGCAGAGAGTGCAGATAATTGATAGTAGCCCGCGTAGCAGGCGCTTGGAAGTTGTGGGCGTAAGTAGAGAACGGGCGCGCGCAAGAGAGACACGCGAGAGGTCTCTCGCGCCCGTTCTTTTTTGCCCCCACTACTTCCAAGCGTCTGTTACGCAGGCTAATTGATAGAAGAAAGTGTCATATACATCGTCATTATACACTGATGCTTGTTCAGTCAAAAAAAAAAAAAGACCACTTACAGAAGTGAGAAAAAGATGAGGCTTTTTTCGTAAATCTGTAGCATTTCCTTCGCGGCCCTTTGCAGTTTCTTTTATGTTTAGTTTTATTGGGGGACCATGGGTCCTTTTAGAAGCGATTTGCTTTGTAATTTTTATTCAACGCCCGTATTGTCTACTATTGGTCATCATCTGATAATAGAAATAATAGACGCCATTAATTTATTTTTTCTAAAATTCCTGAAATTCTAGCCAGCCAGCTGCCACTGTTCATAAAAAGGCCTTTTAGCCTTTATTTATAGGACAGGGAATCTGCAGGTCTACTATAAAAAATATCATTGTAAAAGTATAAAATTGATTTTAAAATGCTTTGTTTACCTTTCCTTGGCAGGTCAAATAAACGCTTGCTCATCATGATCATAGCTATTGTGGTGCTTTTAATCCTTATAGCAGTTATCATAGCTGTTGTAGTTGTTGTTACCAGAAAAGACAAAAACTCCGAACCAGCAACAACAACTCCCTCAACTGGGCCAACTGCCAAAACCATCAAGCTTCCACCAACCGGGCCCCCGGGGTCGGAGGGCCCTTATAAGCGCGCCGTAGTGGCCTCGGATGCTGGTCCTTGCTCGGATATAGGCCGGAATATCTTAAAGACAAATGGTTCCGCGATGGATTCGGCCGTTGCAGCGCTGTTTTGCATCGGGGTTTACAACATGCACTCCGCTGGAGTTGGTGGTGGAGGCTTCATGACAGTCTATCATAATGAAACAAATGCTGTGGAGGTGATCGATTTTCGCGAAGAAGCCCCTGGAAAAGCCAACAGGACCATGTATGTGGGAGGGAAGATGAGCTCTAAATATGGTAAGTACTGCCATGGATTTTCTTTCCGGAAAGGCTTTTACCTTACCCAGACCTGGCTTTTTGCTTAAGGTTTCCTAGGACGAGGGCAGGGCCGGGAAGTGGGGATAAACTTTACGAAAATTCACTTCAACCTAGCCGCTACTTAGCTTAGCCTAAGCTTGGAATAGGGTGAGTGGGAGACGTTGGATCATGGAAATTAAGGGGAAGAGGAAAAGGCTTACTTGCCGGTGGGTTATTTTCTTCCCGCGCGCCCATCGCGCCATCGCGCCCTTTCCGCCCATCAGGGTTCCCCTAAAAGAGAGATCCTGCCCCGGCCACGCAGTTCAGGAAATGCGTCGAGGTGTTTTAACTAACAATTCGCACAGTAGCATGAGCTGAGAAGGAGACAAAGTCACTAAGGGGACAGGGCTTGAATATTGTCAATAATATAATTAAGACGTTTCAACAGAGTTCAAATCATGATTCGTTACAGTTACAAGTTACCGGGGGGGACGTAGGTTCAAATCCCACTCAATACCTTATCACCTCAGGAAGAAAATTTCCGGGAAGGCCCACACCTAAACCACCTAGATCACCTTATCGATTGGAGCGTTGCCAACGTGGTGATGGCCGTAGTGGTTATCACACCCGACTAGTTGCCGGCGGAACGTGGGTTCAAATCAGACGAATTGAAAGTTTCTTAGTAAGTAGAAGTGCAACTGAAGATGTTTCGTACGCGCGTAGCAAGCCAAACATAGATGATATGTCAGCGTAAACAGATTCTATTGGAAATAGATGAATGAACTTGCCATATTGACTACTTTTCTGCCCCTCTTACAGGAGCAACCGCAGCTGGGGTACCTGGTGAAGTGAAAGGATTTTACGAAGCTTGGCAAAAGTATGGCAAACTACCCTGGAAGAATCTGGTGCAGCCTTCCATCGATATGGCAAGAAACGGGTTTCCCTTCGGCTATTCTGCAGAATACGCCGCGAAAAGATCCAGCGTGTTTAAGTACATCAAGGCTGATCCTGGACTTAGGTTTGTGAAAAAGCTAGTATAAGCTTTCTAACATTTTTTAATCAATGAGACACCATATCGTAATTGCATTCGGAGCGTACGTCTCATTCGTGTACCATCATTACTATTTTTCTTTCGCATTTGAAACTGAGTGTGTGAAATTTCATATATTTCACTTTCATTTTTAGCTTTTAGATCCCGCGAGACGACGTCCTTAATTACCCATTGCCAATAAACCTTTCCTTTTCTGCCTCAGTATACAGTATTTTAGTGCGAGGCATCAACTTTTCAGTAAACGGCCGGCTGACCAAATCGAATTTTTAGAAAGGACAGAAGCTGTTAATCAAACCTTTAAGCCCCAGCCTTTCAAAAGTTACTAGTTGGATATCGTTATCCACCAGATAAATCACTATCCAGTGGATAAGTTGGGGAAACATATTGCGTTATTCACTCAAATATAGAGTTTTTTTCCAGTCAAGAGAACATAAAAGCCTAGTATAAGTATTTTATGTTTTTTCGTTCCAGTGGATAGCACACTGTCCACTCTATCCACCTTTTAAACAATTCGGGCCACAGGGGCACCCATAACCCTACGGTGTAGATCAGGACTGGATTTTAGTTCTGACATTGTTGATCTCTCTCTCTCTCTCTCCCTCTCTCCCTCTCTGTTTTTGCTTTGTTTTTTTTTTTTTTTTTACAGAAACCTTCTTTTCAACGAGGACGGTAAACTGAAACAGCTAGGCGAAACGCTGTATATGCCCAAGTTTGCTAAAACGTTAGAGCGAATACGCGACGACCCTAAGGGTTTCTATTCTGGGGAGCTAGCGAAAGAT
The DNA here is from genome assembly GCA_964035525.1 of Porites cylindrica. Lineage (NCBI taxonomy): Eukaryota > Metazoa > Cnidaria > Anthozoa > Scleractinia > Poritidae > Porites > Porites cylindrica. The sequence continues at coordinate 20,473,124 of OZ037785.1, forward strand.
GTTGTAAAAGATATACAAGAGAAGGGTGGTATTATCACCCTTGATGATCTGAAGAATTACAGAGTCAAATTCCGTCAACCGATGAATGGAAGTTTGGGCAACTACTCATGGTATTCTACTCCTCCCCCGGGGAGTGGAGTCGTTCTAAGCTTTATCCTCAATATATTGAAAGGTAAGGGACCAGTCATTATTTATCGCCTGGGGGGAGAGGGGGGGCGGGTGGAGGATTTTAGGGGGGAACACACGATTTTTAGGAGAACAAAAGGGGCGATCAGTCGTAACTGAGAACCCAAAAGGGGGGATCGCTGAAAACGTTGGAAGGATTCAGAGGGGAGACCACTCAAACTTGCTTGGAAAATGAAGACTTGTCGGGAGGATCGCGAAAGTCATCAAAAGTTGTTAGGGGGGATCACCTCAGTGAAGTAACATTCAAAGGTCAAAGGGGGGATCGGCCTAGTTTAGCCCCAAATCCTCCGCTCCCCTCCCCTCCCAGGCGATAAATAATGACCGATCCCTAAACGCGCAATATCTATGACATACCTAACACTGCCTTTTCATAAACGTACGACGAGTGTTGCAAATATTTGTTTATTACGTTCACAAAATAATGGCCAGCTAGCGTGGCGGGTTGGGAAGGCAGAATTAGTGGGGCATGCGCCAAACTAGAATTGCTTTCGCGCCACTGAATCTCTTCTTCCCCTTGTACTTTTGACCACCTGCCTCGTAGGCTAGGCATGCGCAATAGTGTTGAATCAAGAAGAAAATGCTAGCAAGAAACGCTCGCAACCAATCCTAACCTCACAAATGCGTACAACTTTCCCATGTTAAGTGGGAATTGCGCGCTTAAGACCATCCATCTAAACAGAGAAGTCCTATTTTTGTTTCTAGGATTCAACATGAAGCCTTCTGATCGACAGGGAACTCAAAATTCAGTACGCACATACCATAGGATTGTCGAAGCATTTAAGTTTGCTTACGCTTACAGAGCCTTACTTGGAGACCAGGACTTCGCAAACGTGACCGAGGTAAATCGAACGTTCTCTTCTAAGAAGGACAAACAAAATCCGAAGCAACACCACTGACGGCTGCCGGCGGTCTTGCTTCCCGAGATCCCACGCGAGCGGCGTAAGAGCTGAGAAGGAGATAACCACACTAGCGTATACCGATAGGTTACGGGCTGTGGGACCAGGGGTTTTTTAGTTCCTAGAAAATAAATACCGTAAACGTCCTCTTTTAAGCACTAGGCCTATACAACTTCAAGTTCAACTTTCTTCTAGTTATACAAGTAGATGGGCTATAACTTGGAGGGAGGGGGTGCTTATAAGCGTATTTTTACGGTAGTTGATGTCCCAGAGTTATTGAGAATGGTATTAAGGACCCGTTTCTAGCTAAACGATGATCTTGTACCCTTTTAACGTTGACGAAGTCGTTCGCGTGGCTTGTCGCGACAGACAAGCCGCACGCGAACAACTTCGTAAACGCTAAAAGCTATGCAAGAGAGAGACCTCTGCTCGCATGGTAATGATCTTTCTACAGGGTGGTCAAAAAATATATGACTTTATTTTGTTACCATCGTTTAATAGGCCATTTCCAAGTTGCCACAAGCCGAAATGAGGAGCCATTGTTATGAAAATTGTTTTTTATTCTCATGCAAATAAAACTAATTTTCACAACAAACGTTTTGCACTTAGCCTCGTGTTGAAAGTGAGAGTTTTTGGAACTCGGAAATGGCCTGTTAAAAGGAGTTGATTCATACATTTACTCGTGCCATTTTTTTAGATTATCAAGAACATGACTAACGAAGATTTTGCCGAATCTGTACGCCAGAAGATTTGGGATAATCGGACATTTACAGATTATCGCTACTACGGAGACTTTTATCATGACGCCAGCCAGGAAGGAACTTCACATCTGTCCGTGATCGCGGAAAATGGTGACGCTGTTTCTGCGACCACGACGATAAACCTTTTGTAAGTATCATTATTTCTTCTTTACTTGATTCGTATATTAACAAATAATATTTATTAGAAATGCCATAAAAGAGAATTTTCCAATTTTATTTTGAAAAGATGCTGAGAAAAAAATTGTTTTATAGTACTGTGAAAGAGGATTTTTTCCACAAAAGTCAGAAACACCTACGCCTACGGCGAGATGCCTTCATTCACCGACTCTGGGATTGGAAGGTTTCAAAGATATGAGCAATATTAGCTTACGAGAGTTTTGGATAGATTAAAAAAAGGTATTCACAAAGACTTTCTCTCTCCTCCACAGAAGCTCCCGCTGGGTATCCCAATAAAAACAGCAATAATCGAAAAATAGCAAGGGCGCAGGGGACGATGGGATCGTTCCCAGCGCGCTTTCTTTTTTCCTTTTCCTCAGTCTCCCTACAACACACAGGCCTCTACAGAGGAGAGGAGACAGAAAACGCCATAAGAGAAGTCCTCACTAATTAAGACAAGCATGGATTGTAGTTGTCAACGAGGCGCGCGTAACAACGATGATTTTAGCCTTAGAAAGTTCAGCCGACATTTCACAACACCACCACTGGTTTCCCCGCGAAATGACGTCTGAGAAACGAGCGCAAAAATTTAATACTGGTGACGTGTCACTGCCCGGATCTGGGTAGTGCTTATGATTGGTCATTCTGCGTCGGGAATTAGCTTCATCCAAACAGAAGCACTCCTTAGATCTAAGTTGTGCTCGTCATCATCAGCATGGAATTTTTGCGCTCGTTTCTCAAAACGTCATGTCATGGGGGGACAAATTAAGTGGTGGCGTCGCGAAGTGTCGGCTGTTTTTTCAGGTTGCGATGATTTATGCCTTCTTTTTTCAGTTTTGGTGCAAAATATCGTTCTACTCGTACCGGAATAATCTACAACAACGAAATGGATGACTTTTCAACTCCTGGTACAAAAAATCACTACGGTGTGGAACCATCTGAATCTAATATGATAGAGCCTGGCAAACGCCCTATGTCTTCCACTGCTCCGTCAATATTTTTGGATAAGAACGGCCATGCCCGTTTAGTTATCGGAGCGTCTGGAGGGACCAAAATCACTACCGCGATTTCTCTGGTAAGGAGAGTTGAGTTCAATGCATCATAACTTCTAAGCAAAACCAACCATCTGTAAAGGGACCCTTTGTGTTCTGTTGCCAAAACCGAGTCAAAGAAGCCTTCTACTAGTCAGATGGTTCGTATTTGCATTATTGGTAACAACGAAGATGTAGCTGAGGAACATGTAGCGAAGTCTTTTCAAACGCAAATACTTCTTGTCTGATATTAGAACCTAAAGATACACCGGTTCTACTAGCCGTAAGTACGGGTAGACTACCCCTTTGTTGAGGAGAAACGACTAGGCTATGGCTAAATATTATTCATTTCATACATGCGCATGACATGATCCGCTACTCATACCTGTTGGCAGAGACGCGTATCTTGACAGTGGACGGTATCTTAAGGTCCGTAATTAACAATTAATGAATAAGGCTGAGTATCTTGTGAAGAATTATGGAGATCGAGGAGGGTGTTATTCGTCGAAGCCGTAGGCCGAGGCGGATAACACCCTCCGAGATCTCCATAATTCTTCATATGATCCTGACGAAAGCCGAATTCAATAACTGTTTTATTATTCATTCAAAACAATTCCTAGTTTAAAAACATAGCTAAAACATGCTTACCTCCTTACAAACGAACTGATTCATGTTTCACGTACAATGAATTAGAGGTGAGATCAATTTGAAAATTGCCGGATCCCCTCGTCTCTAGTTTCCCTTTCGTACAAGTTTCTTACGGTAACCTGCGAAGAGGCGTTCTTTTTTCGGGGATAGCACGAAAGTCGTCAGACGGGAAAAGGAAGAAAGACCTCCTGATTGCAGGTTAGGTGAGCTGCGCGCAAGTACAGCGTTAAGCTGTGAAGACGCAAGCCTAAGAGAAAAGACTGTCCTTTTCCCCACGCGCGATGTGACCATTTTTATGTCGCGTTTGGTGTGCTTGAAGAGAAGGACCTTGTGCTTAATATTTGAACCCCGTCGATTGAAATTATTAAATTCGTACCCTTTTACCCTTCCCCTCCCATCCACCCCAAAATAGTAATTCCTGCAGAAAATCGTACCTCTATCTCTCCCATCCACAGCAGCTGATTTATCCATCTTAGTTTTATTTAATGCTAAGGAAATTCTAAACATACCTCCGTGAAGAAAAAGGTACTTTCATCTACCTTTCTAAAAGAGTCTTATGATTTAAAAGCATGGTAAGCCCCTCACAGCTAGTCATTTGCGCGGTACAAAACCGCCATGCTGCCGAGCAAGAAATGCACTGGGACAAAACAACAAACAAAGGAAATAACCATTTTAAATTATGTGACCTCTCGTTTTTCTTGTCCTAGTGCGTCTCTTGCTCTCCAGTATGGCGATTTTGTTCCAGGTTATGACGACTAGCTCAGTTCAGCTGAAGGATCTATTAAACGAAAGTCCTTTTCAAGTTTACTGAAAAATCGCTACGGTAGCCTATGATAGGCAGCGACTTTCAATATAAATTTCTTTGAGGAAACCCATTTGAACAAAGTGCGCATAGTAAAATTAAAAAGTTGGGAAGGCAAAAATTAAGACGCCAGTGATCGACAAGAATGAAGATTTAGGCCACAACAGAAGCATTTAACACCTGGTCTTTCCATCACAAAATTCACAACTTAATTTGAAAGATTAAGTTGAATTTAATTTAAAATTCAGGAGTCAAAAATGTACCCTTTGCCTCTCCATTCTCGACACTCTAGTATCAACAAACAGTCCCTAATAAGAATAAAGGCGTGGCTTCCCATCTTCTACAGAGAACACAAAGGGGTACTGAACTTTTCAGAAAGGTCGAAGTAACCTGTTGTTGTTTATTTCTCTTCTAGGTCATGATGAACTACTTGTGGTTTAACCGAACCTTGCCACAGGCTGTAGTTGAACCCAGGCTTCACCATCAGCTGCTACCAATGTACATTCGCATCGATAAAGACTTTCAGATGCCCCTTGCCATTCAACAAGGCCTGCATGATCTTGGGCACGAGCTTAAGAACATAAGTGGATTTGCTGTAGTTCAAGCTGTTGCTAGAAATGAGGATGGTACTCTGACGGGCAAATCCGATCCACGGAAATATGGCTGGTCAGCGGGCTACTAAGGAACCCTAATTTTTGCTTTTGGTTGCTAGTTTCTCTCTTTTCGTTTTTATATTCATTTTCATTTTCCAAGTTTTTCAAGTAAGGGAAGGCAAAAGGCATGTACTTAGCTACGCACGTTTATGAATTTTAAAGCAAATCAGTGTATCACACATAGTAGTAGCGTATTCAATGGTCCAGTTTCGAGTTTTATTTTTACGATAACTGGGCGATTACTCGCGTGCTGATGGGTCGAGAGCTTCAATTTGGTCGATAATCATAACCATAACAATATTGCCAAATCTGATTGGCTATCAACTGCCCTAATTTCAGCCTTAATTGGACAGTTTAATAGGACAGTACGCGTCATGCCTAAGTAATTGGACAGTACGCGCCATCACGCGCGAGCTTAAATGGCTTTTTTTTCACTGCCAGTAAAACAAAATTTCGAATTTCTTGTGTTTTGATTTGAAAAATAACCTATTATGTCACAAATTTTGTGTAAGTCATGATTAATTGGTAACAGAACTTCGTGTCGTCCAATTCGGTCTGTAATCATACTCGTGTTTAAACAAATCGGACTCCCGCTACGCGGTCGTCCTATTTTGTTAATCACTCCGTATGATTACAGACCGAATTGGACTCCACTCAGTCCTGTTACCATTACTAATAGCACGAACCACGGGATGAATTGATGGTAGCGCAATTGCGCGCGCGATTTTCCGAGAAACTTCAACGGAAATGGACGTCAAAAACTGCCATTGTAAATTGTAAATGCTTTTTAACTAACGAGTAAGAAGAGCGAATTATTACAACCTCTTAGAAGGACAGTGCTACTGATGCTACTGCCCAATAAAGCTTGACATAACCATAACTGTATATCATGTGACGGTTAGTTAATAGGAAATCATTTTTGTAATAACTGAAAAATCCTATAAGTTTGACGCGCGATTTCAAAATAAAATTGTTTTGTAACAAACGCATTTTTTAGTGTCAATTTACTTAGCATGAAAGTACTAATTGAGGACACTATTTTTACGTCTTCTATTAGAGACAGGACCGCCATTTTACGTGGTCATCCGCCGAGCCACGCGAAGTTCTAGCCCACGTTTGCAGGGCAAAGGCAGTACTCATTTTTTTTTTAAGACTTCTTGGCCCGGCCGCGAGGATCGAACCCGCGACATCCCGCATTGCAAGCTCCAGTAAAGGTCAAATATTATGGGACTACCCTCCTCCTCCTTACTCCCCCCCCCCCCCCCCTTCCCAACCTCACCCCCTCTCCGCGGCTTACGATAACAAGACAGATTTTTCAAAGGTTTTCTGCAAGCCTTCTTCACCAGAGTTTCGCTAAACTCCGGAAGGCCTGTGTGTAATTTTGGGGTTAAAAAATTAACAAGGCGGAAATCGAAAAGAAACACACACATTGAGTTGCTAACGCTTTATTAGTTACCAGTTCCTTGACGAACTTCCGGAAACTTTTCTGAATGTTGATTACGCCATTTGCACATTCGGTACGAATTCGCAAGATCCGCTTCAGGAAACAGACTTGGATATTGCTTGCAAGACCGAGAGACTGTTTGTTATGGAGGTTGTTGGATTACTTTACTCTGCTTTGGTGTAAAATCCACTTAAAGATTGAGATACTACGACGCTGGTTATAAATATCTACTGTCTAGGCAGTATATTCCTCCGTGTTGGATATTCGTATGCGGCACTTATCCGCACATGTTAATTTTTGTGTTTTACAAGTTATACCGACCGACCACAGAACGATCTTCACGCTTCAAATAGTCTTTTGTCGGACCAAATTCACAGAACATCTTTGCTCCATATTTTGCCGCAAACTGTTGCAGCTGAGGTTGAGAGATTCTCTAGTAAAAGGTAAGTCGTGAGCTCAAGATTACGAAACTTACGGATTATGATGATGAATAATGTACATATTTGTCGAGACAAACAAACCACTGCAATAAACTCAATGGCTTTGAGTGTAAAGGTAATCTAAAATATTGTGTTAGTATTTGCAGTCTCTTGCTGATGCTCACGCGAAGGTTTTGAAAAGTTTTATCGTGAGAGGGGTGTAATGGCGGTTTCTTCTCAGATTATTTGCTTGTTTTTGCCAATTTGCCCAGTGTTTTGACCGTAATGTCATGGTTACTCGGGATATTTGTTGTAGTTTCCGAGCGTAGGCGGTCAAGATGTAAATAAATTTATGAATATAATAGAAAAGTAACTACTCAATACGCAACTACCATTTCAAAAAATTTACATGAGCATAAGCTAGTCAGAAATATCTTTGTAAAATAATAGATTTCAAGTGAAATTTTGAAATATGGATAAGTCCTTGGGGACGTACGGAGGGATAGCGCGGGATTTGTTGACTTTTTTGGCCACATTTTAGCGTGGTATGGGGATTGCTGTGCACTTTTGTAGCAGAATCGTCGGGAAAACACCCATGGAATTTGTTGCCAAGGTTATCATTCTCTTCATTTATAATACATGTAGTATTGTAGTACTTTGTTCTTGCTACTTGGGAGGCTCTCAGTCAGTGCAGAAGACAGTAGCAAAATGTGAGTGTCAGAAAATGGCGGAAAGAGAGAAAGATATTCTTCTTCTCTCCCCTAGCCTGCGAGCAAGCTCTCTGGGATCCTAAATCTGGGTAGTGACCTGACGAGTCATCAGTATGGAATTTCTGCACTTTTCTTTGCTGTCACTTTCCGGGGAAACCAGTGGTGGCGTTGCAAAACGTTTGCTCTTTTTACAGGCTATTACGTCACAATCATGTTGCATACATCATAACCTGTCAGGGACAGGATAGTATTTGGTATACCACTACAAAAGAAAATTATACATTCATTGTATCTCTTCATCTTCCAGGTGCAGGAATTGAAGAGTAACTGACTCATATTATTTTAACCAACTGCCACCAATCACACATCATTTCCCACATGGGGTGTGGTTCCTCAACAGCGACAAGGACAGGTTAGTGGTAAATTTAACAGGGGGTACTTACCATTTTCAAGGGAAAATTGGAAATTCTGGTTGGAAAATCAAATGATTTGCGCCATTCCATTTGGGAAGCTTTAGAAAATATGGGCCCTGAGGGGAGTAAATTTTTCTGTTCTTTTCAGTCTGTTCAATTGATATGGATATTCTACTTCTGTGGCAATTATTATTATTATTAAACCCAGGTTAAAGGGGAGAAAAGTGTCCCTTTCCCCTGAATAGAGGTGTCCCTTCAATAGAAGTAATACATACAAAGATTATGAAGATTATGAGAGTGTTTTTCCACGACCAAATTTTGTGTCCCCTAAATGGAGGAGTCCCTGGAATGGAGGTGTCCCAAAGAAAAGGTTACACTGTATATGGGTGCAAGACCCTGTGTGCTTACCATGCAAACAAACCACCCGGGTAGAAATCTTGTGCCTAAACATAAAACAATAAAATTTGACATAGTGGGAGAATGATATAGCACATCCACAAAGTGGTTCTTCGTCTACCCGATTCCTGATCGAATTGAAATTTGGAATGTTGGTTTTTGAGGAGAGGGGAAAACCGGAGTACCCGGAGAAAAACCTCTCAGAGCAAAGGAGAGAACCAACAACAAACTCAACCCACATATGGCGTCGATGCCGGGATTTGAACCTGGGCCACATTGGTGGGGGGTGAGTGCTCTCACTACTGCACGATCACTGGCTCCCCAAACCTCCATTCAAGGGACACCTTCCGTTCTCAAAATGTGACTGACCCCAAAAAGGGTTGACATGTTTAAGTTCACACTGATTACAATTACGAAAACGTTCACTAACTGAACTATCTCACTTAAATCGATGTACTACTTGTGTGAATTCAGCATATAATATCGCAGAGATAATTAAGTTAATGATCATTTTTTATGTTGTCTTTGTTGGTTAATTATTAACAAACCCCAGCCCAGCCTCTATTCAGGAGACACTTTCCTCACTCTCAAGGGTGTCCCGTGAATAGAGGTCCCACTGTATTTACAATGTAATTTATATAAATGGAACTGACACATTTGCATTATTATAGACTCAAACTTTACATAAAAGCAATTAACCCCTGACTACGCCAAGAATTAATTTTAAAATATTTAACTGTCAATGATTGTAGCACTGCATTACCAATTATCGTAATTGGCACTTGCTTTCCAAGTCTGAATAAATAAACTCTTCAGTAAATAAATATTTATATTTTTTTAAATTGTCTTTACTTGATTATTAAATGTAGTGAAATTTTATCCATTCAAAGGTTTTCAATCTAACCGAATACTGTAAACAATGCAGATTTGATTTCATTTTTTCAAATAATCAGTTCAATAAGAAAATCTATGGGGGTATGCTTGACCAGGCTGATGGTAAAAACAGTGTTCTTACCAGACCATAGCGTTGCGGCATTGCCACACTTTTTCAGGACACTATAATTAGCCCAAGGGGTCCCAAGGGTGCAAAGAGGGAAAAAATAATTATGTATTACAGAACGTTTATGACATAAGCCAAAATTTAATTGGTTATGGCAGCTTTAGAAAACACCCATCATTGTCTAAGACTCAGACCTGTGAAAACGTTGAGTTAACTGTATCTAGAAATTGTGACCCGCTTTTCTCCCTCATGGCCCACTGTAGCTTCTCTATGGGTCCTGTGGACCCCACTGTACAACACATAAAAAATTACACTATGTGCACTTGGTATGATCTCATCTTTGAGAACCTTTTGGCAATGACCACAATTTAACCATTTCAATGGTCAGGTATTTTTGACTATGTTCACGGGAAGAAAGGTTTATGGTCAAACCAGGAAAACTGTGATCACCAGAAAATTTCTCAAATTGTTATTGTGTTGCAAGAAAAAAACCAATAGGTTGTGTGAAGCTAAACCACAAGCAAGAACATTAATTAGTTTGTGGTTTTGTGGCTAGTTTGTGTGTCCTGATCTTTGCTTTGATTGGTTGTAACACAACAAACATTCCTGAAATATTTCAAGTGTTGACGCTTTAATTTGCGTTTTGCCAGTTTGACTGTAACTATCTGCATTTAAGAATACAACTTAACGTTTTACTTTGTTATTTTTTTCGTATCAGTTGCCCAGCCAGCTCCAAAATCTAAACAAACCTCAAGCCATTCCATTAAAGAGATCAATGGTCATGCTCACAGACGTAAAGACAGTGAACAAAGTGGTGAGTTCTGTACATATAACAAGCAGATGAACTGCAGAAGTTGTGATTTTAACTGCAAAAATCTTCCTTAAATTCATTTCTTCATTCTGTGATTCAATATATGTAACTGATATCTATTCAGTATTTCATCTTCACCTTCCCGGGTATGTGAACCAATTATTTAGTGACCAGATTCCAGTTGGCTTGCAAGCTCAATATTTGTTTTAGGGTGCTGCACCAGTCTCGCAGAGGTTAGGGTTCCGATCCCAGCAAGCCTGAATTTTTTCAGGCTTTCTTTTTCGCAACTGCATAAGTTGCCACTTTAACTGCTAAGATCTTCCTTACATTTATGCAGATGAACTGCTTTCCGTCGTTAGTTGGCAAATCCAGCCATGGTTTTTGGTCGGGGAGTAGTTTGAAATAAAACTCATCTGAAATAACGAGTCACTCATTATTATACAAAAGGCAAACTCGCTGACATGATGCCAAAGCTCAGATAGTCGTCATCATCAACATCGTAGTGAAGGGGGTGGGGGGGGGGAGGGTCCAGATTGCCTTAAACCCTTCCCTGGGTGTGTCTTCTGAGAGGAAGTGGTTATAGCCATCTGGTCTACCTGCCTGCGTCTTTGGGTTAAAAGAACATGGGGACAGCTATAGCCGATTGCCAGACAGGGGAATTTGGGGTATGCATTGAGGTGCACTTGTTGGCGTTTTTGTAAATATTTGGACATTTTTTAACAAATAAGCGAATAATGAGGAAACCGATTTATCCTAAAAATTTTGTATTCTTGAGATTAATCATCATTTTATATGACCAGTAAGTTTCAAGATTATTGAAAAGTTTATTAAGGGCCACAATGCCACAAAAGTTTCGTCTTTTGTATCTTTCATCTTTTTTGTTCTATTAGAGACGTCGTCTAAGCAGAAACGCGGAGAGGAGACGACGCCTTCGGAAGCCAACGGTCATCTGCCAAACTCCCATGTTGAAACTCAAAACAAGATGGGTTCCGAAACACATGACGACAATGTTGAACGTACACCAGGCGATGGAAGTGTAGACGAAAGTGCAATTACAACAAATGAAGTATCCAGGCCTGAGAATAACAATACTAAACCTGCTCGACAACGGCCCAATGGAGATGATGTTCCCACGCACAGCTCATCTCAGAGCAAAGTTACTGAGGACGAAATGCCACCGTATATTTCTAGCAGTTCAGTGCATAGCAATAACGGTGTTGCTTTGGTAACAAGCGGCGATGTTGAGAAGCCGGAAGTAAAAGAAGAAACAGAGGCACAGGGCAGCGATGACGCTGGCGCGGTTGAGATTGACTCAGCCGAGCACAGGGCTCCGAGCAAAACCAGTTTGGCCGGTGAAGCTGACTCAGTGACACATAGGGACACTAGTGAAGTCAGTAGAGAGAGAATCGCTAGAAGCGAAACCAACGAAAATAACGCACTCGTCGAGACAGAGATGTCGCTGGGCAAAAGCAACAGTAATGATAACTTACGTTTGTCAGATCAAAATGGTGCTAGCAAAGGCAGCCTGTCTCGCGAGAAGGACGCAGCATCGCACACTAGTGCCAATGAAGTCCAATCTTCAAATAGGGATACTAGTCAAGTGAGCTTATCTAGTAATAAAGACAAATCTTCTGGACAAGATCATGACCAAAGGAAAGATAGTATGACCGTGAGTGAATTTTTCAATGCTCCCAGTGAAGCCAGCCTATCTGACAATACCAACACGGTATCACACACTAATACTAGTGCTGTCCAAGACTCCAACAAGGATGCTAGTCAAGTGAGCTTATCTAGCAATAAAGAGACATCTTCTGGACAAGATCATGACCAAAGGAAAGGTAGTATGACCGTGAGTGAATTTTTCACTGCTCCCAGTGAAGCTAGCCTATCTGACAATACGAACCCGGTATCACACGGTAATAACAATGCTGTCCAAGATTCGAACAGGGATACCAGTCAAGTGAGCTTATCTAGTACCAAAGGCGTGGCTTCTGGACAAGATGAGAGCCAAAGGAAGGCCAGTATGACAGTGAGTGAGTTTTTCGGTGCACCTTCTGACACTGAGCTTCATTTGTCTAATCAAAGTCTTGGCTCTTCACAGCAAAATGCTTTACCAGCTACTACAGAAACCGAGCACCCAGATGAACCAAACAAAATTGTCAAGGAGGAAACTGTCAGTGAAAAAGACACAGCAGCAGATAAAACTATTGAAATTGCAGAGAGCGCGGATCCCTTCTCAACAAGGCGAGATTCGTCAATGAGCACGGATACAGACCCAGATAGAATTTGCACAGTGACTGCCAACGTTAAAATAGGTTGTATAGAACATCTTTCAGGCCACAAAACTGTCACCTTAACGGGGTCAGTGTACCGTTTACCTAGAGAAGATGATTCAACCACGCCCAAACCCGGCGATAAAATTGGCATCGTTAAAGGGGATGTTACCTCTTCACCTGCTGACAATGAAACGAGCGAAAAACTGGCTATTTTACGAGGTGACCTCTTTGCCGTTTCGGGTGAGGCAGCTGAAAATGGACTCATTGCTACAGCCTCAATCGATGTCTTATCGTGTAGTTTAAGGGAAAAACTAGCCACCATTACAGCTGACGTTGCACCCAGCGACGACCCGGAACACCAGTCTGGTGTCATATCGGGTGAGGTTCTCGCCGCCTCCGAACGCGGCTCCTATGATGATAAAATTGGAAGTCTGTCTGGAAAAGTGGTTGCTTTGACATTTGGCGAGGGTGTCACTTCTCTTGCCAATGCGAATAGCTGATAACTTTCAATTTGCATCCATATAATTGCTTATATTTTAAGATAAATGAATTTGGAAACCGATCACTAAGTAAGCGTCGTATGAATTGTAACTTATTTGGACTTATTATAATAATTAAGATACTATCGTCTCGGCTTTAAGCTACAAATTCCACTGCTGATGTCTAAACATGACTGTCAAACGCAGTGAATTTGTAGCTTTTTTAGTAAAAGACATGAAAACATTTGACACACTGAGCGTTTTACGCCATTTTTTTGGATTACCACAATTGCGTGGAAACTAAAGTTTGAAATTTTTTGTCTTCCTAGAAGCCTTTATTTAAAGACGTATGATGTGTCGCAACACTGAAAGCATTTCAGATGGTCCCGCTCTTATCTCTCAGTGGATTTATGTTTGTAGAATGCGGACTGTGATGCAAATTTGTTTTATATCATAGCCAGCGCGCGTGTCATGTTATCTTTCTTAACAGTCTGTATTCACCCTGGGTGATTAAGTACGATACTTGCCGGGTAGTAATGTGAAACCATCGATTTCTCAAGTACAGAACTGGCCCGTGCGCCAGCTCGACCTTGTACTCAGGCACTGATTCCCCGTATGCCCGCTTTTTCTTTTAATTCAAAATAAAATCCGCATCATCTTATTTCGGGTATAAGCCTGCGTAGCAGGCGCTTGGAAGAAAAGAAAGAATAGGGCGCGCGAGGGATACACGCGTGTCTCTCGCGCGCCCAAATACTTCCAAGCGCCGGCTACGTAGGCTATTCGCGTATTTATTGTGTGAATGCGCCGGCTACGTAGGCTATTCGCGTACCTATTGTGTGAATACAGCACCATTTTGTCGCGATGACAGGCACTAGCTCTCGGGCACGAACTGTGAACGAGGTCTCAAATTAGTGTACACTGAGTGGTTTAAAATAAATTAGACTAAACAAGTGAAGTTGTGTATCGTGGCTTATTTGAAGACTCCGCCTCTCGGACGACGAGATGGTATGAGGATTTTTAACGATTACTCGGGCTATGTATTTTTGTTAGAATTTTTGACTCTAGCTTATTTAGCAGGCGCAAAAGAGGTACACGAGATTCTAGGGCGGAGGACATGCAAGCGTCTTTCTTCATCGCGTCAACGCACTTATTTTTCGCCCTTTATTTCTCACACGCTTGCTACTCAGGCTGTTTTGAAGAGTGAATTGTAAATACGACAAGGAACTGATCTCACTCATGAATTTGGCGTACCTTTGGTGTCTGGAAAAATTTTCTGAAGACAACAAATTTCTCGATATAACATTGTCCCATTGTCAGTTTCCTCAAATTTCCATTAAGTTTCCTCGGCTTAACCCGAGTCTAACGGCAACTACGAACTGTCATTCTAACTTTTCATTACAACTTAGTGAAGATTTTGTTTCAAGATCTATCAAACTATAACTAATAAGGCGGTTGGTCTTGATTAAATCAATGCACTTCTCCCAAAAGACGTCTTAGATGTTATCACTCCTTCTTTAACAGTTCTGATTAATTTATCTCTTCAAACAAGATCTCTTCGATCTGTACTGAAAACAGCGAAGGTTTTACCCTTGTCCAAAAAGGGCGATAAACAGGATGCTTCTAATTACAGGCCGATCTCTGTTTTGCGAACGTAAGCAAAACCTTAGAGAAGGCCTTTCATACTCAGCTATATGCCTACCTAACTGGAAATATTTTAATTTCACCGAACCACTTTGGGTTTAGATTGAAGTCGTCTACTGTTAGTGCCGCTTCTCAGCTTTCTGATCAAATCATTTACTCCTTGGACATTGGTTGCCTGCTGACTGGTGCTGTGTCCTTGGACCTCGCTCAAAGCGTTTGACACCGTTAATCATACAATATTGCTTCAGAAGCTTTCAAGTCTTAGTGTAGATGATACTGCCAGAGCCTGGGTTACCTCATTTTTAACGGAATAGGAAACAAGTGACCAACTGTAATGACGGATGCTCTAAAATTGCCCCTGTTTCGATCGGCGTTGCGCAAGGTTTTATATTAGGCCCATTATTATTCATAATTTACATGAATGATCTACCAGATGTTTTGCAGTTCTACCAAGTCACTGCATATGCGGATGATACTGTTCTTTAACTTTCCTCTAAATCTACTGGGGACTTCCAACACAAGATTAATGCTGACTTGGGGCGTACCGTATTTATTCGATTAACCGCCCTAGGCGCGCTTATTAAATTTTTGGACCTTGAGAGTGGGCGCTTATTCGAGGCTGGGCGCTTATTAAATTTTCACCATTTTCAGCAAGTGTAGTATGTTTATTTTGCAACAAAACAGTAAATGGTAATAACGAAATGCGAAGATGTAACACACAAGGTTTCTGTAAACTACTCCTCCTTCGGAGAGTCTCTTTGATTCAATTTCAGTCTCATTGTCACCCAAGAGGGTGGGGTGGGGTGGGCGCTTATTCGAGGCTGGGCGCTTATTAACTTTTTCTGCCTTTAGCATGAGCGCCTATTCGAGGTGGGTGCTAATTCGAGGTTGGGCGCTTATTCGAATAAATACGATATATGCAAACGGTTTCGGGCTAACCAACTCACTCTGAATGTCAAGAAATCTAATTTTTTACTTATTGGTAGTAGTTCCCGCCTAAATAAAGTAAGGTCCATCCATATTTCTGTTCTGATGTGCCTCTAGAATAAGATAGTGTAGACTCTTATGCGCACTTAGGGTTTTGTGATCAACAACCAGTTTAGCTGGACTGACCACATTGATTACATTTGTGCATGGTAACTGAGATCAGCAAAAAGTTAGGTCTCTTGAAGCGTATTAAATCTTGCCTCCCCTCAACCCTAGAATTACTTTTTTGGTTTTATCTTACCTCTTTTTAACTACGGGGATATGATCTTTGGTGATCGGGGAAATGCCTCCTTGATGTCTGATATGCAAGTGTTGCACAATAAGGCAGCCCGGCTTATTTAAGACCTTCTGCGCATTCTTCTTCTCCGAGGCACTTTAAGAGACTTGGCTGGAAGCCTTTATCTCGGCGTCTGATGGAACACCAAGCTATTTTTATGTACAAGTTACTTAACAATCATTTTTGCTGCTCGATCCCAGTTTCATTCAACGGTGATTTTCATGATTACTATACACTGACTATACACGGTCAAGAAATGACACCCCAGCGTCTTGTGGCACTGGAGTTACGATTCACTGGTGGTCAGTTAATTTTAGACCCCATCTTAGTTCTAATGTTTGGAACCGTTTAGACACCAGAAACACTGTCTTCATTTAAATGTGGCCTGCCTAAAGCAATTTTGTGATATGTATAACTATATCTTTATGTGCTCAACCAATATGTCTGAATGTACATATTTTTTATATATTTTTTAATTTTCACATTCTGGCATTTTTTAACTAGTTTTTAGTCTTTACCGAGTTTTCTTTGGAGGCTTTGGAGGACCTAACTGTAAACCACTTCTTGTGATGTTGGCATTCCTGATTAAAGATTGTTTTATTATTACCCTCCACATTTTTGCTTTTGCATAAAGCAAAATCAAACAAAAAAAACCCATTTAACAATGTTTATCACTCACGGACAGTAACTAAATTATATTACTAGAGCGAGGGGATCAATATCATGTAATCAAACATGACCCGCCTCTTTTGTTTTGCTCCTGTATTTATGCAGCTGTCTGTTAAAAGTGTTATTGTTGAATTCGATTGCCATGTGCACTTGCTGCAACCATCGCTTCTTGCGGAAAGTCATCGCTACCTCCATGCTTTCCTTGGCAGCCTCGTGCAAGTCTTGTCCCGTAACTCTGCTGAACAGACCAGTCAGCTGCCGGGTCAAATCCTCACTGGACGCGGCTCTGCGATGGGGAGTTAAGTTTGCGCCTCGGAGAACTTGAGGAGTAATAAGAGACCGAGTTCTTCTTCTTCGTTTCATGAGCTCACCGTCACTTTTTGAACTTTTCGCTGATTTCACTTTATTCGCGGAAAACTCATCCGTTTTTGGCAAACTCAAACCTGATTCGTTCGTTTTGATAAGAGGTATTTTCTCGCTGATTTTTTCGCCATCTTTCTTTTCGCCCTTCTCAGCTTGGTTAGAAGCAGTGTGACGACTCTCCGAACTAACCCAGACGCCTTGCGTGACAAAAAAGTCGCGTTTTGGCTTCTCAAAATGACCGTTTTCGAATTCATTGCCAATTTGAATATTTGCAATTTTGTCGCTTTTGTTTACACCAACTAAGCTGGTGTTTGTCGAAATCAGTGGCAGGTCTTTAATCGGTTCCATCGGCTGTAATTGCCTTTCTTTGTTTTCTTTTTCTCCTTGGCAAAAACCAACCAATTCATTTTCTTTTTCATCCCTCAAAATATTTTCTTTCCATCTGTAGGCTTTGTGATCGTTTCGCAACGAAGCGACGCCACGTTTTGAATGATTCACATTCTTAATTTGCAATTTTGCCTTCGTGGAGGTTTCAAGTTTGGATATCTCTCCATGGTAACTCGGTACTGTCGCTACCGATGGAAGCGAGCAGTTTCCACAGGGAATTAACTTATCATTTTTCACGAGTTCCTCGCCAGAATTTAAAATTAATTTATCATTACTATCGCCAGCTCCGCTGAAACCATCATTTTCTGAATAATCGCCATCTCTGTCTCCTATGCGTATAGATTTCACGCTCGTGTTCCCCATGACACCTGTCAAGGGCTTGTTTTTAACACTTTTAAGCATCAAAGAGAGCTGCATCTTTGAAGTGCCAGTTTGCATATTTTCTCCGAATCCATCGACTTGGACTTTTTGTCCCACAACCGCGTTTCTATAAGCTCTATTCTCCATCGCGAGAAGGAGAGGATTTGGCGAGTGTTTGTGAAACATGATCGCTCTGTCTCGTGCGCGCTCGCACCATTTCCGCACACGCCAATAAATTCCGAGCGTGAGTCCTGACGTGCTTCGAGAACGAAACTGTTCGGCAATAAGCAGTTTAAAACACTCGGTTCTCTTATATCTCCGTGCGATATTACATGGTGTCAGACCGTAACCATCCTTGGCGAGTATACATGCGTAATTATGGTGAACGAACTTCTGTAAGCAGTTAAGACTTCCGTGTTGGGCAGCTTCGTGAACGGGAGTTTTGAAATGATCTGGATGTACATCCTTATTACACCACTCTCTTACAGGATGTTCGCCTACGGGCTCGTCGCAGCGAGCCCCGCTCTTGATAAGCTGAGTTGCGAGCTGACTGTAGTTGAAATGCGCGGCGATGAAAAGCGCGACTCTAAGCTGATATCTTGAAACTAACGGATCCTCGTGCACACTGACCATATGCTTCATGGTTGGTGTAAGCTGGCCTAACGTCGCTGATCGTAGAAACTCGCTCCAACCATTCCAAGTCTCTAAACGAACGGTGTCCCCATAATCAATGAAATACTTTTTCATTGGATGACAGTCATACATTTCTTTTCCTTCCGCGGACACTAGTCTAAAAACGCTGACATGCAAGCCCGTTTTTTCGGTAATCATTGTCTTTAGCTCACCCACTTTGGTTTCCCACACGTCAAACCATTCAGTGAATCGAAGCGTTTCGTTAGAATACGAACAAGCAATGCTCAAGTACGTTTTGACATTTTCTTGAAGTTCACATCGTAGTGTAGCTCCTGGCGGAATACTTATGTCTGTAAAAACCCAGTCATCTTCTAAGCTCGATCCAGCGTACTTAATAGCCATGAGCATATCGTTTTCGCCATCTTCGCTCTGCACCGTATCCAAGTCGAGTTTCTTTCTAAGTATTCCCTTGATATCGCTCACCGTTTGACCAAGTTCTACGTCTAACAGATATCTGTTGCCTCCGAAAAGCACAAAGACTCGCATGTTTTAACTTCAAAGTTCCGTGACTATCCAAACTAACTATTCAAACAACAGCGATTCTCACATATTCCGATTGCCTGTGTCGCCGGCTGTAATCGACTGTATACCAAATATCGCTTTATCACTAGGAAGCGACAGGCTAAAAAGCCTCAGTTCACGGCATTAATATTTCATTACAATGCAGCAAAGTTTGCCTTTTGTGTAGCGGAAAGTCCGATAACCGCAAGCCTACCAATTAACGGCTTAAATAATTAACACACACTACTAGCCAATCGGCATAATATTTGAACAAATTTAAGGGTCGTTGTTGTGAAAGCGTGAAATGCAAATTTAACTAAAGCGAAAATGGCTGAATAAAAGAATACATCCCGCTCCTTAGCTTTTGTTGAAGCTAATGAGAAAGGTTTGTCGCTAAGTTGTTTTAACGCACGTAATGCTCCATTAAGAGAAAATGGAAACTATTGTTTACCTTTCGGGCCAGAAATGCAAATTCGTGTTAGATGAAAGGATACTCTTCGCCGATAAATGTCATTCTACAGTCTTTTTGTTAAAGGTGTTTAATGGCTTAGGCGCATTTGGCTGTGTTTTTTGAACAGCTTACAACGTCAATAACGAATTGTTTTAGCACGTCGTCTACGGGTCTAAGTTACAGAAAATAAGCTTTAGAAACACCGATGTTTATTATTCAAATACATAACATAAACAGCAAGAGGATAAAAATAAGGTGGGATGAACTTCATTTTTCAGATTTTTAAGCCTATGGGACATGGCATGACCTGTCGTCCCCCAAACGCAAAATCTGCAAAAAATACTTAAGTAACAATAGATCTGTTCCAGCTCATTGTCTTTCAAATAAAGCTAATTCAATGCACAGGGGTCATTTAATCATATGCTTTGTTGACAGAATAATGCAATGTTTATATGGTGGGCAAAGCTAGATAGATTATAGGATTGTCCAATTAAATCCATAAACTCACCCATCACAGCTGAGATTATCCTTGATACTTTCAAAGTAGATTTTGGTATGCAAGGTCGCAACGAATTCTAACTAAGGGGACAAATTAACCTTTTAGCTTAGGTGAAGGTTATTTAAATCTTAGGGGATATTGACTAAGATACAGTTGAAAATAACAGTAATTAGAGTGAGCAGAAAAACATATCTTATGCACAATGGAGTCATTGCTAATTCAATGTTGCTGTTTGAGTTTCCTGTGAAATCATTTTCTTGCATAAATTCCGCACTCGCGAAATATAAGACCTAAACTCTGTTTTGTATTACACTGAAAAGCTAAAGAATCGTAAGAAAGGGAATCCTTAACCTTAGTTAAAAATGATTGCATCCTAGAATTTTATCCAAGGAGTCTTCAAGAAGCTGTTTAAATAACTGTCTGAATTATTTCAAAACAGTCGCTGTTGAATACTCACATGAAGTTGAGGTTCATCAGTGTAACCATGGTAACATTTTCTAATTGTATGCAACTTTGTTGAGAATTTCTCCATAACTTGAAACAAGAAAAGACAAAAGGAGTCGCTCCATGTTGTCTTTGACTCGGGTTCTTAGGAACAGATAGTTACAGATGTAACATAATGAATTGAAAAATGAATAGAAGCTAGACGTTGCATTTAAACAAGTTTATTTCTGCCCAGCAGTTTTCGAGAAATGGTGACAAGTTAAGATTAAATTGTTACTTTAAATTTTGAATTTCAATCCTACCTATAATAGTCCCTTCTGAGTACGTCTCGGATCTTTCTAGTGCGCATGCGTAATAGTAACCACGTGTTTGGGAATCCAAGGGCCTTCTCTACTGATCAACAACAGAGAGAAGCCGCAAATCTATTACCGTTATTTCGTGGAATTCCCAAAGTGCAAACTAGCTCCCTCTCTTCCTGTACCGTACTGTTAACCTAGTGGGGCCTGCTCAAATGTCGCGATTCTGTTGACCGGGCCAGGGGTCCGTTTCTCGAAAGTCCCGAGTAATCAACGGGCCCGGTAAGCTGTTTCCTTTTACATTAAAGATCGAGGTTTCAATAGTTTTGCATCTAACATGATAAAATTATCAGTTAATGAAACGAAATGGAGTAGTTTGCTATCCAGGACCCGCGCTCTTATCCTTTATATTTCGATTTGAATATTTGATTTCGGGCCCGAAAAGTTACCGGGACTTTCGAGAAACGGGCCGAGAAAAGCTGTTGTTGTTTACATTCAAGATCGAGGTTACAAGTTTTGCAGATAATATGATAAAACTATCAAATAACAAAACAAAATGGACTGGTTTGTTAGCTAGGACCCGCGCATTTGTTCTTTAGATTTTGAATTGAATATTTTATTTCAGGCTCAAAACGTTTCCGGGACAGACTTTCGAGGAACGGCCCCTCGGCTCGGTCTACCGTCCAAGCTACCTGGGCTAAATTTATTTACCCTATAACGTCCACGAAAGGTTCAAAACTCATGATATTGCTTGCAGGAGTTACTGCAGTTTCGGTGCAGCACATCCAATATCAAGAAAACAAAATTTTTGACGTTAAACTCACAAAACACAACTGTACACTGACATGCTGCTAAACTCGCTCTCCTTTGACGGAGACGCAAGTCAAGTCAAGTCAAGTCAATCTTTATTTAAACACGGTAAAATCCATCAGGAATTTAAAAAATTAAAAATAACCTAACTATCCTAAACAAAATTCAAAACCTGACTACAACTAATCTAACTAAAACCTGTTTTTCATGAATGCCGTGTATAACATTAAAAATGAACATCAACTAATCTTTTAAATTGACTAAGAGATTCGGCTTCTCTCACATGACAGGGTAGGCTGTTCCAGAGAACTGCTCCGCTATAAGTAAAACTGTTTTTCATGAAATTAGTTCGCGGAAATGGGACAAATAGTTTGTTAACAGAGTCCCTCAGGGAGTAACGCGTTTCATTTCGTTTAACAAACTTAGATGATAAATATTCAGGAACAAGGCCATTTAAAGACTTGTATACCATTATGGATTTCTGTATTTGAAATTGAGTGCTCAAGTCTTTCCAATCGAGTTGTCTAATCAAACGGTTAGCATCAGCATCATAGCTAGAGAAGGTTAAAACGCGAGCGGCACGGTTCTGAAGCTTCTGTAGCCTGTCAAATAATGTTTTACCACAATTACCCCAGACAAGATTGCAATAATCGAAATGAGATTGAATTAGTGAGTTGTATATATAGTGAAGGGTAGGTGGAGGGACAAAAGGTCTAATTCTTTTTATTGCTCCAATTCCGGAAGCGACCTTTTTAGATAATTTATCAATGTGTGTTTGCCACCGTAGATTTTCATCAATAAATATTCCAAGCGATTTGACAGAGGAAACGTGTTCTATCGGAACATTATTAATCGAGAGCTCAAGTGGGTTCGACAAAGTACTCAATTTTTGTCTGGAGCCGATTAGCATGAATTCAGTTTTAGAAGTGTTCAAAGTAAGTTTATTGGAAATAAGCCATTTGTTTAGGTTATCTAAATCGTGACTCAGAGTTAACTGTAATGAATTCACATCAACGCCAGCATAAGTAATGTGGGTGTCATCGGCATACATTCTAGGCTGGCACGAAGTAAGGCAGTTTGGCAAGTCATTAATATAAATAAGAAATAAAAGGGGGCCAAGGATTGTTCCTTGCGGTACCCCACATTTAAGAGAGCAGATTCTAGAAAGAGAACCGTTAACAAGACATCGTTGTGTACGATTAGTTAAATACGACCTAAACCAATCAAGAGCTGTACCTTGTATTCCGTAAAGGTTCAATTTAGCTAGAAGGATATCGTGGTCAACGGTGTCGAAAGCCTTTTTTAAATCGAGGAAAACCACAGCATTAACATTGCCACGATCAATATTAAAGGCCCAATTATCCGTAGCTTCCAGAAGGGCAGTTGCAGTTGAGTGTAACGAGCGAAAACCCGATTGATGATTAGAAATGATATCTTCATTGGTCAAAAAGTTATACAACTGATCATAAACAATCCTTTCAAACACTTTAGCTATAACGGAAATGACTGAAATAGGTCGATAATTATTCAGATCAGATGGCTCACCTTCCTTGAACAACGGAGTAACTCTAGCACATTTCCAATCATCAGGAAATATACCAGAGACTAAAGATTTATTAAAGAGATCACATAGTGAAACTGAAATAAGATCAGCACATTCACGTACAATTTTAGCAGAAATATTATCAAGACCAGTTGCTTTAGATCTACATAATTTGTTT
>OZ037785.1:20498803-20598803 GCA_964035525.1 Porites cylindrica
TTAGCCAGACCATATTCCGAGATAATGACATCAAAAATAATCACAAGAAATGGCTTGTTTAGGCAGATATTTATATCACTGGATACAGCTTTTTAAAAGCCTGGCTGCCTTAAAAAAAAAAAAAAAATTAAAAAAATTAGATGTATGAAGTTTTTCGTTTCCCTAAAAGGCCGATTTATGGGATTTGTAACGATTTTAATGTGCATTGTTATTCCGGGATATGATCAATTTAATGCACCAAGATATTACTGACACTAAATGGTTTAGGAAAATGACATAAAAAGAAATAAAAACAAATGAATTCGATAAATAAAAACAGCTTAGCTTGGTCTTCTTGCTGCTCGAGAGCGACGAATTGAGTCGCGTTGCCGGCTCTGTGAAAAGTTCCTAAGGCTGTGGATGAAATCCTAAGTTGTGGCTTTAAAAATGTAGGACATAGAGCGCTATTTTCCTGAAACACTGATTTTGATGCTGCGTAAATCTGTGCACTTAAGTCTAGATGGCGGTTCTAGCTTGTAAGTCCGTGTATACAGACATGAAGTGTGGCTAGCACTCTCTGGGCCATTCAGGTACTGTTTTAAGGTGGCTGAGCACAGTTTTGCTGGCGGTCAGCGGTAACTCGCGTCACGGCGTGTGTTTTAACTTGGACAAACAAACATGGTGGCCAAAAAGCAATGGCACACAGAAGACGATTTCTCAAAATCTATTCATTAAAATTTTGTGATGTTTAGCAAAATTTTTACTGTTATCGTATTCTAAACAATGAGAACTTTAAACACATTTAATAATTACAGTGCAATTATATCATTGATTATCTAAAAACCCGTCTGTTAAAATTTGGTCAAATGGTAAAGATTAATTATAGTAAGCTGTGTGCAAGATTATAGGAAAATTTAATGAGCGAATTTTATATAAACTGAGCAAAAGTGAAATTTTAAGGTTGTATTCAATCGTTCATGTTGTCATGGAAACTACGAAAACGTCAATTTTACCTGTCAATCAAGAGCCTTCATCAGTATATTTTTCACTTGCCAAGTTTCAACTTGTGAGCTGCAGCCTTTCTCTTGCCACGATTTGGCAAATGACATATACCCACAAACTGCCAAAACTGAGTTCAGCCATCTTAAAGGTGATTCTTTCCTAAACTGTAAAGCACGTAATCGGTGTGAAGATGCCCCTTAAACAAAATATCCACTAGCATAAAAGATAAAAATAGAAAACTGAAATACTGAGCGCTATTTCTTGATGTTTTTTTTTTTATAGATCGTTTTCAACAATCGAGTTTCGGCAGCCACATTGATGTATTCGAACGACGAAACATGTTGGGTGTACCCAAAAACTTCTATGGGATTTCAACTCCTTTCTCATGCAAACACTTTGTTTTGTTTCAAGACATTTGCATCGCTGATGACCACGTTAGTGAAAACGATCTATGGAATCCTGTATAAAGGAAAAAATCTTTTAAACTATGTTTTGGAATGTTTTGGAAAATTCAAACTAGAAAACTGAAAATGACCTGGCGTGACAACCAAAAAGTTTAAAAACGTATATCTACCTATCCTAATGGACTTACAAAACTGACGTAACGGGCAGTCTTGACCAAAAGTAAGATCTTTTCAAAAGATTTAGAATATACATGTATATTAGGAGAACTCCTCAAATTTCTTTGACTCTTACGCTATTACTATTCAAGTAATATATAGATTTAGCCAGGGCTAAAAGCGAAGCTTTCTTTAATATTATTTTATATTTTACTCATGACAAACAAAATATAAAATCGTGTAATGCTAAAGAAACGGTGAGGACAATGAGAACGGTAAAAAACAACAACAGATCTAATCAGCAAAAAAAAAAACAACTTTGCACGTGCAGCACACTTTTTTGTACATTTCTTTACCGCTGTTTTGCGCCACTACAATGTGAAAGTTCCAGAAACTTCCTAGTTACACGTTTTATGGAGGAGATGCTGTATGTGTTCCTGTTCACTTTTGTCTTCCTTGCCGCTCATTTTCACCTTGATGGCCGCTAGCATTTCTCATTTTCTCACCTCCGCTATGAAATTTTTTTTACTTCCAACGAAATTGGTCTCCGTTGCGTTTTTATTTCTCGCTCTAGCTCTTACTCTGTTATCCACGTTGATATAAACGTTAAAATTTAGTCGAAAGAAAGACTCACTTTTGCCGTGGTTTTTTCCTCTCTAAAAGTCCGGGTGGCAATGCGATTTACCGCCGAAACACGGGGGTTGCTTGAAATGCAAAATTTCACGCCAACTTTCAAGAATGGGTGGACGTACGTCGCGGCAAAAAATTACTGGCTTCACTAAAAAAAAAACTAAAATTACCAACTCGAAAAAACTGCTTTTTATGTTCTCTTTACAAAGTCCCGAATATTTTTCAATGGTAACTACGAAATTACGTTTACTTCTGGTAAACTGAAAGGTAAAACATACTTTACCTCTTAAATTTTGTCCTTAGTTACAGCGCACTTTAAGTATCGCCTAAATCAGATATGCACGCTGCCTAAAAATCTGACAAAAAATTTGAACTGCGGTTGCAAATAAGGTATGCATTCTTATCACCGCAATGAAAAACAGTCCGTAAGAATTAAATAAAACCTCCTTAAATATATTACTATATATTATATTTCATACCGCATTGATATCTTTAAAGCATTTTATAACTTTGAGTAATTCCATTTTAATAAATGTCATGTTAATTATCATTAAAATATCGCACTGCAATCGATTTCTATTGAAATATTCCGTAACATAATGTACGGGGGTAATTATTATCGGAACCTTGCAATCGCCTATGTACATCAAACGACACTTGCAGTGCAATTCAGTGCAAGCTACATATTGTAAATAGTGTGTATAGCATTAACTCTTTGAACCCTATAGTCAACACGCATGCAATTTCTCCAAACTTTTTTTCTTACATTTTAAGTTGGATGAAAAAAATGTTTAAAAGAAGAAATTTACGTTTTTCGTCCCTGACGAGTGGGACTCAAAGGGTTAGTAAGAAAATAACGGTTAATTTGTGAATCCTTCAACGGACCATTCACAGTTCTCTCAAAACAACCGGCACAGCGAGATGAGAGACAGAGTGAGAAATTTACAACTGCCTTGAACAACATAGCCTTCCGTTACGAAAGAACTTGTACTGAAGCCAATAACTTTGTGATAAATATAAACCTCTTCATTTTGAAGACAAATATAACGTATTTACACTCCTATCATTTATTTTCGAACTTAATGTTCTACAAATTTAACCTGTCTACCAAAAGAGGGTCTCTATGCGAGAATTGCCCTGCATCAACTTGCGCTCCAGGGTTAATGTATCAAATACATCGCCATAACAATTTTCTATTTGTCTAATTCACTTTCCTTGTTCATACCACAATCAACGCCCACGGGAAAACTGATTTGTTGTTCACCAACCGTTGTATGTATTCACACGAGGCCGCTGCAACAAACGACAGCCATTCATGGCCATGAAAAAGCGTCTCAACCAGAACCAGCCGGATCACCTTACGTTTCTGCCCAACGAGCCAGTCCGCGGTTAACGAGCTCTCTGTTTATCAGGATCGTCTACAAAACAAGTGAACCAAAGTATAGCGTGCATGTCTGGATGAACTCTTTGGTGTCCAATCAGAAGAGAGCTCGCCAAAGCTCAGAAGAGTGCACTACGAACACCCGTATAACATAACAGACAGGTTCATTTGTTTCGACAAAAAGCTCATTGTTCTACCTCTCTGGATGAAAGGCAAGTTCTTGTGCAATCATGGTTTCCTTGTCAATTATGGCTACAATCGCTGGGACGAACGAAGTAATCAAATAGCAACGAGGCTTTACATTAGGGACCTTAAGATTCGACGACGCGGGCGACAGCAACGAGAAAGTCAAAAAAGCAATAGGTTTTAATAACCAAAACAACAACTTTGCACGTGCATCATGCCTTTTTCGGGACATTTCTTTGTTGTCATGCACTGCAAGACTGCGACGTCAATACCTCCCAAGTTTGAGCATAAACTACGTCGTCAAAAACAAAGACTTGGAAAAATTGCCACCAAAACTGTATGAGGTAAAGATGAAAATTTGTTATGATCAGGGTTGCAATGACGAAATCAGAATTGTATACCCTGATCATAACAAATCTTTATCTTTATCTAATACAACTGTGGTGGCAATTTTTCCAAATCTTTTTTCATGGCGACGTAGTTTATGCTCAAACTTGGGAGGTATTGACCCTGAAAAAGCGTATCGAGCCACCTTAAACGAGCCAAGGAGAAATTTTCTCTCTCTCTCTGAACTTGCATAGTTTTCTAAGGAATTCAACTCCAGGAAGGTACGCGTACATTTGACAAAGTAAGAACGTTCAAATTCACTTTTTAAGATACGTTTTAGCCGCTGTCGCCGTCTTTGGATCTTAAAGGGGCTATTTGACGATAATTTGCTGTTTTAGCCGGTCAATTCTGTGCTGAAGTAATTTTTTAGGCGGTGCCTTTGCCCATACACAAAATGCACCTGTAGAGTTATGAAGAAGATATCTAACAATTTCATCAGGGAGCACTAAACATCATAATGTTTTTGGTAATAACATTGAAACTTGAAAAAGTTGGCCCAATTTTCCCAAGATTCAATCCATGTCCATCCTTGCCATCCGTAACAACAGACGACAGGAAACTTTTTCAATGCTCAATTATACTCTTAAATGACAAAAATGAACCATTATTTTTGGAATTCAATGGATGCGAAGACGCGTTTTAGCTTTTAAAAAAGGATGGCATATAGCGTGAC
The DNA here is from genome assembly GCA_964035525.1 of Porites cylindrica. NCBI lineage: Eukaryota > Metazoa > Cnidaria > Anthozoa > Scleractinia > Poritidae > Porites > Porites cylindrica. The sequence goes on from OZ037785.1 coordinate 20,503,602, forward strand.
AAAGCCCCTTCAGGGTACACATTGCTGGTTATATCACACACCTGCTGTCCCTGAACAAGATAGAGTTCCAAGCAAGGTAACCCGTTTCGGTGACCAGTGACTCGGCAAGTCAACACAGCATTCATGGTCATGTCTTCCAAGACTGCGTTGGCAATGTTTGAAAACGTGTCACCTATAACAAAAGGAATTAAGATAAATAAGTTAGATTCAATCCCTTGTATAAATTAATACAGAAAAAATAAAAATATAAGTAAAATATCATTAAGACTTTTCATAATAAAATAGTAGACTACCATATTACACATTATTAAGCACCAATTTCATTTTCTTCTTTAATCTACTGGTAGGTATTTGGCATTAGTTGTCAGTATGCTTCACGGGTTAAGTTAAATCACTCTAAAACACACTGGAATTACACTTTCCTCTCCAGAAAATGCTATTTTAGACCTAACATTGTTGTTTTCAAATTTCCTAAGTAATTTATTCGTCTTTTTTTTAAATTTTGTTTTCTATCTGGACCCAGCTTTACAGGATGGCTAAGCAAGAGTCTCTAACTGTGTCTAATATAACAATACCACACATATCAAGAGAGCATGCTCGATAAATATGCATTATTGACCAAAAAGAGGACTCGATGGCTGGATATTGGCAACGCTCCTCTCAGCGTTTTTATGCACCGAGAAAAAGTCTAGATTCATGAAAACGCTGGAGAGGAGCGAAAAAACATATCCAGCAACCTTGTTGGATTTGTTATATGGGCAAAAGATTATTTTACGGGAACAAAGCGGTAAGATAGGCTTGTGCGCTGGGTAGCCCATCAGAACACAAGATTCGTGTCATCTTGCCCGCTCAAGGAAACAGCTATGCAATCATCTTTCATCTTTGGACGATCACTGAATCTGCATGCAGGTTCATGTAGGTGGGTAGCAAGGGGGAGGGGTGGGTTGGGGTGATCAGCAGGCATGTACCATTTTCACATAGACCATAATGCACCCCCCACCCCCTCCCCCTCCCCCCCAAAAAAACTGTTTCCAATTTTCCCTGGGTACTACAGTCGTCCTATGGGAAATCGAAGACAATTGTGATGCAAACATTATGGTCGACGTGAAAATGGTTCATTCGAATCCCCTTTTTGATTACCTTGAAGTGGGATCACGTTTGCGAGGTAGCATTCAATGGCTTGAAATGGCAGTGTTAGGAAATCAGCCCTGGAGAGTGAAAAGATTCACACAAAAAGAAAACATAAAATATTTGTGAAAATTCAAAGGATATTGAGTGAATGTAATTTATTATGAATTTGATAAGGTCCACTAAGCGGGAGGTAGCAGGTTTGACTTCCGGGGACGGACCAATTGCATACCGTAAAATCCGGGTTATAATCTCTTTAGCTAATAGCCGCCACTAGATATAAATCCATTTATTCGGAACAGCAATGTCATTTCGCATTTATTTTCCCCGGTCATTGGCCCCTCTGTTCCTATCTACATATAAATTCTGATTGTCACTTTATCATGCTATTGCTAAAGTTAAACTTAATTCTATCTTCAAACGAATAAATGCAAAAAACAAACAAACAATGTTCTATCGCTTAAGCTACGATTCCCTGAAGTTTGTTTTGGCATCAAGACGACTTCCTTGCACTGACCATTATCTGACCTGTGTCAGCTCAAACACCAAAGATTAAAAGAAGTCAAGGACGCCCTAACGATATATTTCCATCGGAGCCAAATGTTAACCAGAAAAACTAAAAACCCCATGAGTTGAGTCAACTGCTGGAAACACGACCCTTAACTCACCAATGTGCAATGCAAATTCGCAAACGTTAGGCAGGTCTTCCACAACCTAGGGATTTGCGAAGCTTTAAATATATTTCAAATGAACTTTTTAATATCAGAGGAAAACATCGAGAGCGGTTTTACACTATAAATTCATAAAACACCGAGCGCTATATTAAGGGATACAATGTAAACCAAAAGGAACAATTTTATGCATTAATATGCGAACGTTTCGCATTTCATGACATTAGAGACAGTTCGCACCTGGCTTTGTTGACATTTGTAAATGAAAGGAGAAACATCAAAGCATTAATCTAGTTAACATACAATAACGAAAGCAGAATATATTAGAGTAGTTAGATTTAGCTACCGATAGGGCCTCTCTCGTATAGATACACTTAAAGAACTTTGAACAGTGTGACACCAAATTGTGTGTCTCTGGATCATAGCACAATTGTTTCCCAACATACCATAAAAAAAAAAACTCAGCTCCCCTCTTACAATCGCAAAAGGAACGACCTTGAATGGAACTGTCAATGGTATCAGCTTTGCTAATTAGAAGCTTGCCTTGCCTAAATTATTCTGTTATACTTGTCATTCATTGGCGTCTGAGGAGTGGGTATATTACAAAATCAATTTTGAGATGGAGATGACAGGACTCGCACTGTCTAAACATGTTTAGCAAAATGAAAACAAATGTCTCTTTTCTTAAGTTGGCTGCTGTTTTCTACATTTTTTGTATTTAATCTCCCAATACGGAAGTCACAGTTGGCGAAACAACAACAGCATAAAACGTAAAACACAATCAAAAGAAACCGAATACAAAGCAATTACCGGATCAAATTCTCATACTGAATGTTGAGCGCGACTTTCTTTTTCTAAACTTTCAAAATAATTAGTACGACAATGCATTGTTCTAAGCCAAAAAATAACTCATAATCAAATGGTCGATCTCTCGATGATAGAAAATACCGGCGACCCGACGAATTTTGGTACAGATGCAAGAAAAATATAGCCCACTGCGCATGCCCAAACAGCAAATTTTTCACCTCCTATGTTGCGCAACAGAGTGAACGTGAAGGTCTGGCTACGCTCTGCTTAGTCTGTCGTATCTAATACTGATCATAAATTATAACATTTGCCGCGGCTGCCACCCAAGCATATTTCCCGCTTAAACCTCAGGAGTTCGCGCCTTCTAAATCGCTGGGCTACGTACAGTGCTGTCAAGCAGCCTGAAAACATCTTGTCACAATTTCTCGAGCCTATACATTCATTAAGAAATGACATTTTGATAGTTTTGAAGTCTCATGCTTTTTTGTACGTAGTTGCTATTCATATATTGTTTCACAATTTATTGCTTGTTAAAGTTATTTTTTGTGACTTCTATTTACATATCAACAAAAACTGAACTTTCAATTCTGCCCTTTCTGTAAATTTTAACGCAGTTAAGTCTTAGGTGACTACAAGATTTGAGATAAACTATACTTAAAAAAATACTCAAAAAATGTGAAGACAGAGTGCGAGGAAGCTATGAACTAAGAAACAGTGATAGTCAATCAATTAAACAAAAATTAAAGGATAAACCCTTGCTAAGCTAGTCAGTCATTTACGGGAACAGGAAACGAATTTCTAAAATCTGAATCTTACAGCGAGAAGTGAAATCCTACAGAGTGGAACACATGAAAACGCTATTTTCACCGGAAACAATTTTTTTTTCAAGCATTAAACGGAAGGATATCTCCTTTTTTTACCTTTCTGGGAGTTAATGGTTTACAATCTGAAATATTCTCTTAGCATGTGTATTTGCAAGTGCACGGTTAAAAAGCGTCACTAATTCAATTTGTCTTAGTACTGAAGATCTTCCCTGTCCCTGTATTTATCGGGAAGCCAAACTTTAGGAGAACAAATTATATCATTTACTGTACAACGCGTAATCGTGTTGACAAAACACAAACGATAAAAAACACATTTGAGGTACTTTCATGGGAACAGTATACTTCCCTTTTCCTGTGTGTAATGTTGACAGTAACGATTAATTAGAACAAACTATATCTCAGTGTGTGATGTGGGAGATACCTTTGACGAGTTCAGAAAATTTCCGTTCAAGCATCTAACTACTGCCCCAAATAAAAAAAGATGTAAATGTTATTTGTTTAACCACATCTGACAATCACGAGACAATAGTTCAGTTTCCCACCTCTTCTCGAGTGCTGTGCAGGAGAGTTAAATTACGAAGAGACAAGTGAGGGGGAGATATTACAACTACGCACAACGTACAAATAAGAAGTTATTCAAAAAGATGAAGTCAGCGAAGACTTAATAATTACATTAAGATACCAAGTTATTCATTCGCGAGAGCTTGTTTAAAAAGTTTAAGTGTTCCATATCGAATTGGAATTTGGAAAGATGAGTCAGTTCGATAGTACAATACTGTTATCATAGCATCCTGTTTATGGTGAAAATAATCACTCGGAAAACCATCAGTTCATCAGCAAGTCGCGAGGAACACATACTACAAAAAATACTACAACAACAACGACAACGACGACACGAGTATACTACCACGAATTTGTAGCTGTAGCACCGAGTTTACCGCCAGCCGTTTTTAGGTCAGTCAAAAGCATTGTAAAGGCCGAGAGTTCCAGCTAAAGTAAACAACGATTTATGGCCATCAACATTGTGATAAAAAAGTTCGTAGCATCACGTTCACTCATAACAATATCTCTCCAAGGCTAGACGCAGTGTTAAACATGAATTTCCACGCCACGAGGTATAAAACACGAACCTCTAAAAATTCACGTAACGGGGACAACAAGTTATCCACTCGCAAACAACGTTACGATAAAACTAGCTAGTAACGCTTTGCCTTACCTCAACTGTCGAAGGCTGGAGGCAGCAATCCTTCCGTACCCTCCATAGTCCAAATACTTTACTTCAACCTCGTCAGGATTAGCAGTGGGGCCCAAAACTTGTGCCCTGTACCAGCCATTGTAGGTGTAAGCCGGGGCGGCACAACACGAACCCACAACAATGGGATGCGGCAGCGGTAGCACAAGAGGCGCAGTGCCTTGTCCGTAACACTGCATCATTGTCTGATGCAAGTCCTGAAGCTGGCGTTGCATGAATTCGTTGTGCAACTGCACAAAAAAATGGCCCGCATCCGCGACGCTTGTTACTACAACATCGAAGTTTGCAACACTGGGAAGCATGGCTTGCACAAATGGCATCGCTTGAGGCGCTGGAGGCACGCCAGTGGCAACCAGCGGTTGCATACTCACTACATTTGTTTGCAGTCCGTTTAAAGCTGTTGAGTTCAGCCGTGTAAGGGGAACACAAGGGAATTTTTCATGAATAGAATCTAGAGCTGTCTGAATCTGTAGAGAACTCCCCGAAATAGAGATGATTCGGTGTGTCGAAACCTCTCCCGGTGACTGAGGGATCAATCGAATTTTCGCCCCGGACGTTTCGGAAATTACGCGAACATTCTTGCCTTTCCGTCCAATGAGCCTTCCACATAAGATTTGAGGAAACTCAATCTCCCAAACGTCTTTTTCATCGTTCTGTACGCCTTTTCGTGACTTATTTCCGTTACTCTCGTCGCCGGGAGGCGGGGGAGTATCGTTGCTGAATCCTTCTGTATATAGGGTACTGCTATCCACACTTCCCTCGCTCAACGATTCCTCGCCTCCGGACGATTCTTTCCGTTCTGAATTAACCGAAGGTTTTGTATCCCCACCCGAATCTTGCTGTGTGCTCTCTGTAGTGCTCGATTGTTTTTGCAACGAGAATCGTTGAACACCGTAAGGCTCTGCATCCACAGTGTCTTCGCTGGCTTGACAGATTTCGCTCTCTGTAGCCGTCAACTCATCGACGTTGTTTTCTTTCTCTTCTTCGTCTTTTACCTCATCTCGTTCTGTGTTTCCATGTTCCTGGAGTTCTTCTGCTTCTTGGCTTTTCTTTTTCAACCACAAAAAACTTACGAGGATGGTAATGGCAGCTGGCAGTACCAATGACACAAACAGTTTTGTTGAAAATTGCATCTCGGCCAACCTAAAGATGATAAATAAGCAAATACGCCACCGATTAAGAAGGGAAGTGATTCACCGTCATACTTAGATCACATGAACGAAATAAAGTAAGAGTCAGTTTTAAGAGGAGTTACTTAGTGAATATGATTTCAAGTAGCTTTAAAACCGAAACAGCAAGAGCTCATTATGGGTGGGACAAACCTAAACGAAGACAAAACGTTCGTATCTTCAGGAAGTTAAGAAAGGACTTCAACTAGGAACAGATAACACATTTTAACCGCTTGCTTGGATTATTTTAACTCTTATTTAAGTTATCAGTGCCTTGTAACGAAATTATTATTATTTGAACAAACCTATGGCCTTAACCACTGTGTATTAACTATACAAAGATGGTCGGTCTGGCGCTACAGTGTAGATAACCTAAAAATGATTCCCTACGATGCAGACGTCCTACGGTATGGCTCCTTGAGCATTTTAACTTTAATTTAACCACCAAACATACATTTCATGTCGTTTGCTTCAGTTAAACAAAAAAGAACGCCTCAAAATCTCTCTTAAAGCGCTCAGTACCCCTTTAAGCTAATAACGCCGTTGTCCATGCAGACCAACACTTTTCTGACCTATTTACAAAATAATGCGCTTCGAGGGGAACGCGCTTCAAATTGTGCGTAAGGCAGTTACCTTGCAACGATTGACTACTCGAACTGAATTCGTCTAATTAAACGGGAAGACACTTAAAGCACAGTAGACCAACCATTCACCGAAAAAAAAAGCAAATTGCAATCTTCTGTCGAGTCATCGACGCAGTTATAAGCGGCACGAAAAGGATCTTGGTCTTGATTAAGACAGAAAAGGTCCTTTGACATGCGCAGCCCAGCTCGAAACCTAGCCATTTATAAGTGCGCAAACGGCAAGCTGTCTATTATATCAACTTGTTGGTATATTGAATTACACCTCACAAGCTTGGCTTCGTTAATGCTTGGGTTAACAAGTGAATAAACCATAGAGACGGAGGACATCAACTTAAACTAAAGACATTGGCTAGGTCATTTAGCCGAAGTCTAATTTAGGCTACGGTTTAAGAAATCTAAATTTCTTTCTTAGATGTTTAATTTAAGAAAATAAATGCTATTACCGTCTACGCAATATCAGCTTTATTGAACTTTAATATCATTGTTCACGACGATAAATAATGTTTCGATAAAAGCGTTGGGCAAACTGAAAATGGCTTAGAACGCGGTTTTGTTAAACACGGGGGCTAGTAAACTCCGTTTAAATAACTGGCCCATCAAGTCTAACGCCCCAGTTTAAGAAATCATAGCCGGAATCTCCAGATCCTTTGCTAAGAGGTTTATTTCAAGAAAATAAAAACTTTTCCGACTACGCTATGTGCTTTCATGAAGAAAGATTCAAGATAAACCGGGTTTAAGTATGGCTTATATAGAACATGATTTTGTTAAACACTGGCTAAACTCCGTTGAATAACCAGCTCTACGTTGCCATATGTGTATTCAAGACTAACTTGTCACTTTTATTTTGGACAATGAATTGGGAGTGTCCATAGAATTTTTTGTTGTAAAAAAGAAAGAAAACACGGCAGGAAGACGACGAGACATTCTGAGAGATATGGGACGAAAATGTCAAAGTTTGGTCGTTGATCTCAACTTTTAAGAGTTTTTTTTTTTTTTCGGTATCCTATAATATCTATATAAATGAAAGCTTAACGGGTAATTTGATATCATATCATATTGCAGTTTTTATGTACAGAGTCAACAATTCCTTATTACCTTCTGCTTTTGATGCACTTTACTATAAAGTACGTGAGATCCATCATTACAATACACGATCTGCAGCTAAACAGTCATATTACCTTCCCAAAGCTAGAACTAATTATGGAAAATTTAATATTAGATATCAAGGACCAACGATCAGGAACTCAATTGATGATAACATTAAAGCTGTTTCTCTTTCTCACTTTAAATCAAAGTTAAAACAACATTATCTTTCGCTGTACTAATATTGGCAATTATCTTGTATTTCGTAACCTCCATCCTACTTTTTTCGCTCTTCTTACTGTAGTACGTGCTAGTGTATATGTGTATATCTGTGTGTTTATGTGTATACAGTCTGATGTGCAGCCATATTGTACCCCGCACAATAAACTTGTTTAAATTATCTTACTGAATCTGGCTTCTTGGCATTTTTAACTCTTTAGTTTAGTTTTTTCAGGAAGTCAGTACCACTTTTAGTTAATTGATTAATTTAACAACTTGCAAATAACTATAATATTCTGCTTTGGGTACAATAAATTTTTGTTGTTGTTGTTTTGTCGGGTTGTTTGTTGTTGTTGAGCATCCTACAAAATTGCGTGGTTAGATGGTTGTCAAGAGTTAGGCGGGAGATTGAAGGCATTCAGAAACGGATAAATATTTTGAATGAAAAATTGATACAGTCAAACCTCTCATGAGCGAATACCCAAAATCCGAAGATTTAGTGGTCGCGGCTCACAGCAGGTGGTGGTATTCCGAGTAGAAATCCCATCAGATCTACCTTCTGGAAGAAAACTGGACTTAGGGCAAAATGACGGCTTAGGGCAGGGGTAGGTGGGCAGTTTCCCAGAAACCCAAACTCACCCAGAAAACTTATTGCATGCATTTCGTAAGTTACACAGTGCTTAGTTCCAGGTTGATAATACAGTGGAGACCCACCTTACGGCAACGTCTGTAATACTGTCACCTCTTAATTTCGGCAACTTTTTTTTCGGCCCGGCAAAACGGCCATACATTTTCATATGAAAAACCATCGTTAATGCAGTCACCCGTTAATGCGGCCAACGCCCACATTTTAAAATGCCAAACAGTAGAATCTTTCGAATTTAAGTTAGCTGGGCCTGATATTTCCATGATCTTGTATTGCTTTTAGACTACAGTTCACCTAAAATCCATTTGTGGAGGTTTAATAGCCGATATTTAAAAGTGGGGGTTTTTTTTGTAATAAAGGAAAGTTTCAAGTGGTTTTTACAATTACTGCTACGCGATACTAATTTCCTGTTGTTTCTGGGGACGAGGTTGGTTATTACAGCTCTTAAGTCATGAAATTTATCCCTGCCCTGGTAATACGGCCAAATTTTTATGAACCGTTGGTGATCGTATTAACGGAGTTCCACTGTAAAAGTTCTGCTCATATTCTGAGTGGTGTAGTACTTACAGTGAACATTGAGATCTAACCATGCGTCGCCAAAAAAACGTCACCCCGAAAAGTAGTCCCAGTCGCTCACTAGAGGTGGTCGTTTACAAGAGGTTCCAGCTATAGAGCTTTGACTGGAAAAAAAGAAACATGGATATTCGACTGTAGCTGTTAACAGGCTTTAAAAGCGTTTCAACGTTGTGTCGAAACTGATTTGTTTTAAAGATTACCAATTATTCATCGAATGTTTCCCTGCAGTTTGAGGCAACGGAGGAAGCATCTGCTGCAGATGCTTTGCCTTACGGCACAAACACAAAAATTTCCTTTTATCTCACGAGTTGATTTTAAAACAATTTTAAAACAATTGGCTTATACGTCAGTGAATGTGTTCGAGATGTAAAGCAAGTGGAAGTTTGTAGAACAGGAAAGCCAGTGTGGGGATTGTGTAACAAGACAGACATAAACAACCTGAAGAAACTCCACGCAGGGGCTGAACGAATTGAATATGGGTTGCCATGAGACACCGCGAACTGGATGGGACGGTTTGGAAACAATGTACAAAATGCGATTAACGGAGTTTGTCTTCGAATGTATAAAAAGTTACACCGTCACGGATTTAAAGATTTGTTTTTACAGAGGAATTCAGGCCGCAGAAGAAATGAGAACATCATTCTTCCAAGACCAGAAACAAGTTTTATCAGAAACTCCAAACGCTATATAGGAGAAACGGCATGGAACAGTTTAACGAACAAGGAAACAAGGGCCAAAACCTTGAAAGAATTTAAACACTGTCTTGCAAAATTTGATACTGATAATATGAATTTCGAACCTATTTTAGCTACAACTAAAAACAGAGATTTCGGTAACAAATATTTTTAACAGTTTTGATTTTTAATTGTACATTTGTACAACCTATTTTAACTACAACGAAAAACAGAGATGTCGGTAACAAATATTTTTAACAGTTTTTAATTTTTTTTGGTTCTTTGCTTTCAATACTTCTTACTTTTCTTGTAATTGTTGTACGCACGACCCCACCAGCAACGCTGATCTTCTTATCGTGCTAAAATAAAGTTCTTATCTATCTATTAGTCAAGACAAAACAAGGTAACATTGTACTGTAGTCAGAATAACATTTTGTCTGAGGCAATACAGTAAGAGACAAATCAGGTAGCCAAAAACTATATCATGAACTGTGCAGAAAGTATTCGTGGTACAGAATCACTTAGCCATGTAGCACCCCGTTCAATCGACCATTTTTACAAGGTCTCGCTTATTTTCTTAAACTTTATTAAAGAGCATTTAGATTCTCCTTAAATTTAGGTTTGTGGCGTTTTTGAGAATTAATCTCTTTCAACCGAGACAGCTTATAGCTTATATAAGAGTTATGGATGTACTTGGGAGGTTTGCTAAGCACTCAAGAAGCTAGAGTTGCACTCGCTTCTTACGCTTCTTTCGTGCTTACCAACCTCCCGCGAGTATCCATAACTCGATGGTTGCACGCTGCACGTTTACCATTTCTTAATTGTGAAAAGTATCGGTTAAAGAAAACAAACTACACTCGGGTCCAGAAAACTCGAACCATCTAGGGGAAATCGAACAAAAATCGAGTTATCGGGAGCTCGGAACAAAAAAACTGGAAATAAGGAAAAAGAAAATGGATGGGAAAGGAATGAAAGTATCATGCACACTTCGTTCAAGGGCAGCAAGAGGTATATTGATAGCGGAGCCTCCGCGCGCGAAGCGCGCGCAGCGGACCACCATGGGTAATAAAATTTGGTAAACTATCTATCCGAGAAAATTTGGTTATGACGTCACCGTACGTCCATCCGTACATACGACCGTACGGACTTTCCGGGTAGGGGTAAGTAGAAACGAATTCTCCCCTTGAGAGTTTTGTCTCCTATTGTTTCAAAAGCCTTTAGAAATGATTGACAAATCAGAATATGTCAACTGACCAAATGTTTGGTGGATTTTAGGGGCCGACATTTGACTTTTGAAGGGGTTATGGATAATTTCAGAAAAAAAAAATGTCCTGCAGGCTGATTTCGGGAGGAAAAAAGCATGCAAATAAATTCCTGGGAAAAAACATCCTGCACTGAAAAAAATATCGCTCATGACGTATAATGCTGAAAAAAAATCTTACACCGTTATATCTCGGGGGAAAAATTTCTAACTCCAGAGAGGTTTGGGAAAAAATTCTCAAACTAAATCAGTAAAATCACCGATACCCAACTTCCCTACAAACGTCCAATGGTCATGTCAACCATTTAGGGGGTGAGGGAAGAAACGGATTTGACACTTAAGTGAATGTCATCCATCAACAAAATAGCTGGCGCGCGTTCATCATGTGGTGGTTTTCAAGGCTAAAGTTTTGCATTTCAAGATTGAAAATACGCCGATAAAAGACACAAATGGAAAAAAAAGCTTCAAAAGAATGCTCAGTTTTCTTTTTTGTGGACAAACGAAAGCTTTTCGCTATGACATTGCCTTTCGAGGAATTCAACCTTGTTTTTTTACGGATCGGAGCGCTTGGCTTGTTTTGAACCAACAAGGGAGCGAGGTTTCTGAAGACACTTGAGGTACATTCCGTACTCTATGATCAAAGAAAAGTACGTTTTTAAAAGGGAATTTTTCTATTTTAAGGGTTTCATGGACGGTTTTCTACAGTTTTGACATGGGCGTGAAAGAAAAACCACAAAATGTGCGTTTGAAATTTATTTTTTGCCATGTGCTCTACCGATTTAACTTGCAACGCAACGATTTAACTTGCTTTACGCGAATTGCTTTTTGGATTAACTTACGGGGTTTTGAATAAAAATTTTCAAGAAATTAAGTTATTTATTTGTCATTGTTCATTCATAACATTATCTCAAAAAACGACCATGAGACTACAGATCGTGAGATTTTTAGAAACATTCATACGGCCCTTTCTTGAATTAAAACTGAAGTGTTGTTTTTTACATGTTCCGCATTGAATTGCTATTCATTTTCTCATTCATTACTTGCCATTCAAGAATTTTGCAGTGTGTAGAATTCAAGAATTTCTGCCGTTTTGCAGTGTGCAGCGTGCTGCTCTTTTTCCTTAACTTGTGCCCTGATTACAGCCGCTTGCATTAAGTTTACTGCGTTTGTTTTCACTTGTTTGCAATTGTTTACGGCTTTATAGTCTCACTGAAAATGTGAGCTTATGTAAAAAATGAAAGAGGTCTCCTCTATTCTAAAACGGACAGACTCTTCGGCTTTTCGAGCTCGAGTTTGTCTTTTTTTTTCTTAATGAAAAAAGTTGTAAGTTGCTGTATTAAGTTTACATTTGTAGTGAAAGATTGGATTATAGTTATTAGTAGCGAAAAAGATTATAGTTTGCTTTCTATGTCTGTCCTCAGAGAAAATATTATACACCTTACGGTAAAATTTTCTTTCAGATATTGTGAGGTATAAATGTAAAGGCTACACATAACTGTTCGTCCGGGCCCGTTTAATAAAAAAAAGAAAAGAAAAGAAAATGTAATGGGCTTACGGGAAGACAAAAGTCCTTTAAGTCGGCCTGTTTTTCCTTTTAGGTCTTCCCTCAAACACAGACACACCGACCCTAGAAATCGTAACCTGTAAATTGCTGCTACTAAGAGACTTACAATTTAACAATTTTTTCAATTCAGGTTTGTTTACGGGATATTTTTTCCTAATCATTCAGTCCCTTCCTCTAAAGGTGTCTGATGCCGAAGGCTCTTAGGGATATAAAGATTTCTTTTTTTTGGCTTAGAGTTCATGTTATTACTTTAATGTGATTGCTTTTATCATAAGTATAGAAACTGAGGCTTCGCTTTTAGCCCTGGCTAAACCTATATATTATTTTCAAAAAGGACTGAAAAAAGCAACAAAGCCGTGATTTATATACAGGGCTGGGCTAACAAAAACGTAAAGACAAAGAACACACGCTTCGTCTGAAACAAATTCAATGTTTTGGCCTGCAGATCATTTGTTGTTTATTTTCAACTGATTGTCAAGCGCTTAAAACATCGTTCGAGTTGTCGAGGGTAATAATTATAAACTGAGAAACGATCTGAAAGGAAACAAAAATTTACTTCGAGTTAGCGGGAGGTTCTATTTCGCGGAAAGTTCGAGTCAAGCCGGGGATAAAATTACAGTAAACGTATAATGAAGGAAATCCACGGGAAATTAACCTGAAAGTACAGGTTTCTCTCTCGCATGGCTTTTAGCGTTAACAAAATCGTTCGCGTGCCTTGTCAGTCGCGTAGTTGGTTTATTTTGTATGTCCCAGGAGGTCAGGGTAAGGGGAAATCGATTTGGCTCGAGTTAGCGCGACGGTTTAAGTAATCGTACGTCGACCGTATCCTGCTTTCATCAGGGGCACCCAACGAGAATATAGTTCAAAACCACTTAAACTGAGTATTGTTAACCGTATTTTAGTATTTAAACGGTAGATGGAGGCATATTTTTATCCCCTAAAATTTTTCACCTACTCGGATTTCCTAGCTGAAAGTCTAGTGATCCGAAAATTATAGGGATCGAAACTTACCTTTTCGAAAATTTCAGCCAAAAAAAGGGCTCCCGAAAATTCTAGGTGACTTTTTTAGGGTAAAAATTCGTCAAAAATGGGCAATTATACCATTTTTTCTACGTTCGAAAATCCTAGGAGAGGCAGGCAAGCAAGAAATTTTACAACAAATGTTCCGAAATTTCTAGATCTCAAATCGTCTTCCAAGGAGATATTTTCCGAAAATTGACGTTGGGTGCCCCTGTTTCATGAAGTGGAGAACCTTCAAATTCAAGGGATAAACTTGGCCTCTTTGAAAGTTCTTCTCTCTAAACAGGTGTAGTTATTCAGCTGTTTCCTCGGGAGCCCTTACCACATGAAATTAAAGGGACATTTTATTGTACATTATTACCAAAAAAATTAGAACAATGTGGCCCATGGTGGTTTGCTATAAAACCGCCATTTATACGTAAATCCTCCATTGTTTCCCTCAAGGGGTTTTTTTAAAAGCAAGTTTGGGAAGGAGGGTGCTTTAACACAGACAGAGGAAGAACAGACTGGCGTTTTGTTCCTTCATTTTGAGACTGAGAAACTGATTTCATTTATTGCTGTCTAGCAAGGAGATTTAAGTGATATTCATTCAAAACAATTCGCCGCTTCTCTGATTGGGTCCAATTCCCAGGCTAATTCTTCAAAACCAATGGGCGCTTACCATATTTGGAAGATGTGAGCAATATACAATCGATTCGATGGTATATTTTATTGGAAACGAGGCTGATCGATGATATATTTGATTGGAAACGAGGCTGCTTGGGCAAAAGTGAACCAAAAAATGGCGTCCACGGCTATTCGAAGACGAAAAAGCTGAACTTCTGACTTAAACGGAATGTAAGAAATGCAAGAATACGCAAACCATTTTGCTCGATGGATCTTACACTCTTTGACGAGTATCTGCAAGATGAAACATCTGTTTATATCCTGAAAGCGTGCCGAGAAATAAGCCAAAGTTTTGAAGAAAGTTTACGAGAAGGTAAGCATGTTAAGAACTTAGAAACACCTTCAATGAATAATAAAACAATTATTGAATTCGGCTGTCGTACGATGTGAAGAATTAGGCAGATCTCGGTGGATAACATCCTCCTCGATCTGCATAATTCTTCACCTCCTACTCAGCCTCATTCAATAATTGTTAAATAGACAGAGGAGGAAAGTGTTCGAGATACTCTGTGATGAATAATTTGCTTAGAGGGGCTCTGTCACGACATTCATCAAATTTCAAACAGTAGGAGCAGCCACCAAATTGAGTGAATACATAATAATAACAGCTAAAAACATTAGCAGCAAATGCAAAAGGACTGGGAAGCCCGGATGGACAAACTTGAAGAAGATAAAAACGGATTGAAAATTGTGATTATCTTAAAAACTTGTTGGCCTAACAGGTTTTGAAAGTTCATTTTTGCTGTCTACAACGTTTGATTTACAGCTTGGGAGACAATTTGGTGTGATATGAAGCGGTGCCGGATTTTACAATTTGCCGGTAATTCGTCGCTAACGTTAAGTTGCATTCCTAAGGACGTGTGATTGGCAATATAAGCAAATTGAACTAGACAACCGTACCACAGTCCCTTTAAAGCGGCTGTGTCGAGGCTGTTCTTATATGGAACTTAACGCTAGCAAAGAAGCTACTCGTAAATGACAAAATTACAGCTTCTTGACCAATAAATATGTCTTGTAAGTGTTAAGTCAAATAAAAATCTCGTCCCCGTCCTCGAATCCAAAGATCACTAGTATCTTGTACATTTATGTGACGTATACATGAAATAATTCATTTTTGAAGTGATTTTTTTTTCAGGCTTCTTCTTTCCAATTGCTTAAATTGGAAAATTTACTGCGATGATCATTTTTCACTTTCATCTTGTACATTAACACAATACGATGACCCCGGCAGGTCTCGAAGCCCGATCAATCGATCCGGAGTCCAAGTGAAATAACCAGACAAGAGTGAGGCCGGCATCCGGGATGCCGGTCATCCGCGCTTTGGAGCAAATGTAGTTTTATTTTACATTGTGGTAACGAGATCACAACAAATGCCGAAGAGGTCTAAGAAGGAATTGGGATAACGATGCAGTCTTGCAAGACCGAATAAAGACCGAATTAACTTCCACTTTGTGAAAATTACTAGCCACTGCTACATACATTCAAGCTTTTCAATCTCGGCTTAATTATCCCTGTAAAAAAGGGTGGTTACCTTAATTTGTAAATGGAGTTAGGTTGATTGTACCTCTTTTAGCGACCATCAAATTTGGAGGGCAGTTCAATAAATCTTACGCGGCGGTTTAAAAAGTTTTGCTATACTCTCGAGAAGAAAACAAAAGCCTTTTTTTACCTTCCGGATCAGGAATAACTGAAACTCAGGGGTCCGTAGCCCTTGTGGAGAGCCACTGTTATCGTATACTTCACGAACCGGGAAAAAATATTTCGTATTAGAAGGCAAGGGGCGCTTAATGAAGCAGACAATATATTACAAAGAAACAAACAAACTGAGTAAACACTAACTTTTTTGCTTATAATTCTCCTTAATATATTTAATTTCTATGATTTCTGAAACAGTACTGCATTATTGACCTTTCTTCAATACTTATTCTTTTGTTTTATCACGAGTTTCTGCCGTGAGTTGTTTATCAGGAGAGCATGTGGCACACACAACGTAACAATTTGCCGCGATTTTAGACCTAAGACATTTGATGCGCCCACATGCAACCCAACTAGTTTTATATGGATGTTAAATAAAAGCCACCTCTGAATGTTTGATTAGATGTGTTGGAAGCCTGTAGTCCGCCACGACTCTAAATTGTAAATCAGAGAATTTTGACAAGGTGTGTGAGGTTTCGCGCCAAAATAACTTATCCCCATTTGAAAGCAACTTAACAATTTTGCAGCGCTCTGTGTAGCGCTGCATAAGCGACGAACAGGGGATGTGAGCAAGTATGAGTTTGGCATCTATTTCCGAAGCACCTTAAGTCGTGCAGATAAGGCAAGGATAACACAATTAAACGCACTTACCATTGGAAAACTCTGCGTGTAGTTGTCGGAATTTAATCATATTGCTAAGGCCTACTGAAGATGTAATTAGGAATCAAACTAAGAAAGCAGGAACAGAAAGGAACCAACTCGAAAGGGAAGTCTGGCCATGAAGGCAGGTGTTTAATATAAAATGGGGTAAGTTACCTCAAACTCCGGTAGAAAAATCCATTCATCTTAAGCAAGTAAAAAATGAAGGTATATAACTGTGCGACGTATCTTAAACAATGTTATATATTATCTTGATTTTTTGAGTCAAAAAAAATTGTATAAAAAGCTTGCCTCGTAACTTCCTTGTTTTCGGGTAACCAAACACCTACACAGTGTTAAAAGAAATTCCCACCGAGGGAAAAATGTGATTAAAAGAAGCAACTTCCTTTCCTGTCTACAACACAATCCGACTAGAATTCGCTTTGAAGTTTGAAAAAGGCCCTAAGGCATTTTGCGAATATAAAAACCGGACGGGATAGTTGCTTCCGAGACTGCCGGCGCAGCTGAGCTAAGCTGTGATGAGCTTCAATTTAACAAAGCCAGCACGGTCTGTCAAAAAAGCGTCGACGTTGCGTGCCCATCGGTATACCGCAAAAGGTGAAACAGCTGTACAGAGTAGCTGCATTTCCTCGAACAAGACAAGTGATAAGCGTGTTTGTTTCAAATTTCATATTTTTCTTCTTCGCCTTAATAAATCAAGACGAATTCTGAATTGCAGTTGGTACTAACTTCAGACCCAACCTGGATGGGGTTATTTTCAGTTTTAGATTTTGTTTCGTAACTGTGATTCAATTTTTTTACGACACTAGGGAACGGTTACTCGGTTACTTCAATTGAGGTATTTATTGTTATGGCTGGGAATTAACTACGGTTATGACTAATAAACTTAACACCATTTATGAATACCCACGTGGTACGAGCATGCAATTACTCAGTCAGTCTATCCCACGCTGTGATAGAACAGTGACCAAGATGGCACGTGCCGTAAAAGTAACTTCCTTCGTTCGTCGCTAAGCAACCTTCCAACTAGCGGGGGAGGTGGTTGGGAAGACGACTTTGAAAATATAGGGCGGAATATGATATCATGTGAAAAGAAAACTGTAACAAGCCTCCACAATATTGTTGTAATCTAGCCTTTGGCGACAAAACTGGAAGAGAATCTATAGCATGTTGTTCAACGCTTTTAAAAAAATGAACGGGTTCACTGAGGCTACAAACAGTGACAATGCGCATTATAAAATGTGTGGTTGCTATCCACTTTGGTTCAGGCATCAGTTTTTTGGGTCAAAAAGGTTATCTTTTCATTATATAAGCCCACCGGCTAAAAGTCTTTATTTGATCCCCTTAGTCTAAATTTGGATTCTGCGGGTGAAGACAGTGAAAATTTACATTTGCCACACTGTGGTACTATTGTTAATATTGAACAGGCAGATGGTTGACATTCAAATAAATCAGAGGATATAAAAGTATATGTAACAATCTTGTGTGATTATGCTGAAAATGACAAAAGTTCTTGCGTGGAATCTGAACGCTTAGCTTTAATATTTATATAAAAGCCAGTAAGCAACAATCTTCAATTCACTTCTATCTAGCCTTCTCTTAGTTTTATATACCCCCCACAAAACAACCTGTTAACAGGCTGTTGAATCTACCGAGTTCATCTATGTCTTCCAATGAGTTCACTGAACTTTTTCTTTAACTCAAACAACTCAAGCCAAAACTCAGTCAAACTGTTTGAGCGCATCCAGCAATTTGAAGGGGCTATTTCACAGTGTGTTCCACGTTTTTGGGAGGAAAAGCTGAAATAAAAACCAAGTATTCTCGAGTCATCTTTTGACATACTTGGCTGGAACTCTTAATGAAAGATATATCGAATGGTTCTATAAAAAAGGAAAACATTGATCGCTTTATGGGCATTTTCCGACTCCACAGAAGTTTAACTTGAAAAAGCAAAGTTGACCCAGTTTTTTCCAGCTGCGATCCGTTTTCATCCTGCCCAGCGAAAACCAGCCAATGAGATGCACTGAATTACAGTTGAAGCATAGTAGAAGAGTAATAGACCTTGTCACGGTTTTCGACGCCATCGTGACGAGTAGGCCAACGCGTAAGAAATTAGAGTGTTTGCATGAGAATCAAATTTTGAATAATTTCCGTAGAACGGCTGTTCTGAAAAAATATGATTTGTAGACTGAAGCTTCACTCCAAAGGATTCTACTGAAAACATCTGAGGGCGAGAACCACTTTTTAAATTTCCTATACATTTGTCTGTAAGAAAGTCCTAGGAAAATTGCAGACAAATATATGGAAAATCTAAAACAAGCCTCTGGAGAAATTTAAGCACATGTACGCCCCCAAAATGTTTTAGGACAATCCTTTGCTTTGTAGCTTTAGTTTACGATTGATATTTTTTTCAGAACAGCCATTTTACGGAAATTATACGACATTAGATTCTCATACAAACACAGTAATTTCTCACCGTTTGCCTACTCGTCAAGATGGCGTCGAAAAACGTGACAAGGTCTATTTTAAACTGACTGAAACAGATTTAGTATTATTTGATTCCAATGAGGTTTTATTATTTTAAAGACATGGCTCCTGTAAGCTCAATCTTTTGTAACTTCCGCTGCGATCCGCTGCTAGTCGGCGAATCGGTTGTTGAAAACAGGCCACCTCCCAGCAGCTTCGTGAAACATCCAGTGACTTCGTAAGATTTTTTCTTTGCATAAGATCCCAACGCCGAGATCCGATCGGTTTTGAACGAACTGATTCGAAGACTTGCAGCGGAAGTTACTTGCAAAAATTGAGCTTAAATTGATTGTTTACGCCAAAAAAAATTCACTTAGTCTTGGCTTGAGTTGTACGAGTAAAAAAAATACTTAATTTGGAAGCGAAGCAGGACATCTACCGCAGAACAGGAAACAAAGAAGCGCAGCGATATAATCAACAAGAGAAGCGGACCGTTGTATGTGTAAGGAAACAATTACTTCCGCTGTTAGCTGTTGCATTGTTTCTTCGCAAAGTGAAATTAAATTGTGGCTTAACAGCCTTGATTAACCTTACCTCCACAAAGTCTGTTAAGTCAAGTCCTCCCGTTCTGTCGTTTTCGTTTCAATACTACTTAATGCCCTTTATTCTTAAAAATTTGAGTTATAACTGAGGTCATCTAGGCCTCCCACATACACGTGTTTCATGCCTGTGACAGAAGACGGCGGACGCTAAAAGCGTCGATGAGTCGAAACAAGGAAGCGACTAAGAGAATATATTTACTTTACTTTTAAGTTCCTTGTAGCTCAGCGGTGATTTCCATGTAAGTGTAAGTAGGTTCATGTGTGCTGCTATAATTGTAAACACACATGAACCCATATAGATAACAATCTGATTGTTGTGTAGTGGTCAGTGACTTCTCAGTTTCTCACTTAAGATAAACACTCAGCATTATTTTAAAAAGAGGAAAGGAAATTTTTCACGACAAAAAAGACGAGAAAGAACATCATTACCGGAACATACTAATTCTCGAAACACTTCCTCGATCAAAACTTATCAACCAAACTGTTTCAGGATTTTCAGATTATGACACAAAATTTGATCCAAGGGAAATATCGCTGGCAAGATGAACTGACGTAATTGCTCTTAAACTCCAGGGATGGACCGATCGGTTCAAGATCACCATTATTATAAAAAAATAACAGTACGTCATTTAATTTCTTTTAAGCCCCGCAAAAACTTTTTTGTTCGTGGCTTGAGTTCTTGTAATGATCTCAAAATAAGCGAAAAGTAACTGTTAACACAGAAATACAGGCGATTTCTCAAAGCCGATAAAGATGTTAGTTCCGATTTAAGTATTCACTCAAAATTTCCTACAATTTAACCTAAGTGCTAGCCCTTGCAACAAAATAATTCAAGGGTTTTGAGAAAACAACATTAAAAGAATTCCAAAAAAAACTTATTAGAATTCCATTAAAAGGATCAACATCGCTGGTGTTCTCGAAGGAAATTACGGCGGAAAAAAAAAAACAGATGGACAATAATCTGTAAGCAGTTTTAGAGAACAATCTTCCTTGACATCCGTGGACAAACACACTATTTTTCTGCTTAACTAGCTCTAGAAGAGAAATTGCAGAGCTGTATCACGATGTTTGGCTTTATCATCAAAGTAAAAATCATAAGCGTCCTTAGGACTTCTGACGCTCCAAGAATTATTTGTTGAGCCATATTTACTTTTCCTAAATTTTGAGTCCAACAATGTGAACCACTTTGGCAGTGCTTTCAGCTAGTGCCATTGCTTTTTCAGTATGGTCCAAAACGAAAGTTTGGATTGTAGTCTTCAATTATGAATAGTTTTGATCGAACTAGAAGAACAAAGGGTCAAAGCACTTCTAAAAATAGGTGGCATACTCTTTAAGCGCCGTTTTAGGTTTAAGCGCGGATGTTGTAGAAACAAAAATGTAGTAAATAAAACGCCAACCCCTTTCCATCTTAACGAAACAGTCGGAAATAATGCAAGGAGAACTGGAAGGTTAAAGAATTCCAATCTGGGACTATTCTAAGCCGCCAAGTTGAGAAGTCACACATTTAATCTTACGAAGTCTAAACGTGCGAAGAGTTTTTGAAACAAAGTAAACCAAAACTGACAGAAATAGTCGTTTCCAAACGGTTTAAAATTACAATAGAAAAGTAAATTATAAACTAAAACTTTTTTAAAAAAAATTTCCTCATCTTTACCTGGTCAAACTCTACACAAAATTTAACGTAAGTTGTTCTTTTCTTTAAGAAATGTGCAAAAATTTTACCCATTAATTTTAAACGGCAAGTGCTGTCCGATAATGCAGGGGTTATGGAGCCCGGGGGACACCCCTATAACGGGCTATATGGAGAAGGCTCCACTAGAAAGGGGTACCTTTTTGGTCCGTAAAATGACCTAAAAGGGCTACATAAGTATTTTACGGGTGTAAAAAGTCAGACAAGAAACTTTTCTGGTTTTGTGATTTATTCATATTTAAAAGACAGTGAATTAAAAGCAGTTAAAAGGGACGCAAAGTTTTAAACTAGGTATGTGTAAGGGGTACCATTTGGCAATGGAAGGTAAACTATAGAGGTTTCAGTCTTTTCTGTCAAAATGCTATATAAGAGGGTGAGGGGTTGGACCACGGGGCCGAGACTCCCCGTATAAAACCTTATTAAATACCCCTCCCCCGGCACTTGGGGCAACCCGTCGGACTAGCATGTTTAATTACGAAATGGTATTTGCCGAGATAATGTAAATGTTAGGGAAAAGGGGGGTTGGTAGGCATGTAAGAGTGTCCGAGCAAGTAAATTTCAGCGAGAGCTTGCCGTCAATGGGCCAGGCAAGGGATTTTTGAATTTTCTATTCACCTTGATTACGGAAAAAGCTCGGTAGAAGGAAGGAAGATTTGTACGACTTCTAGTGCATTGCTTCACTCTCTGAAAACAATGTAACTAAAACTTGGGCTGAGTTATGCGGGCAACTACTAGCTCTACATAAGCTTCCTTAATTACTTCAATAATTTCGTTTAGACGCACTCAACATGTACTATTGAACTAGTCCTTCAGATGTAAAGTTTTATCGTGGCTTTACTTTCAAGGAATAAATATGAAATCATTTTCAGAACACTCACCTGATAACTTTCTGCAGCAAGCGTAGTGCAATCGAGCTTTCACATGTAGAAACGAACCATGCTTCGGGTCTGAAAAATAAAAACATAGAGACCTTCAGTCAAGATATTTTAATTCTCTTAATGTTAAGAAAATGGAAATCAAAGAATAAATACCATCAACCAGTGAAGAATTTCAATGAAGCGTTTCTAAATCGAGTAAGGGCAAAAATGGCTTCGACTGTCTGGAGACCGATAAGAGGTGCAACGGCAAGCTTGGGTAATAAGGGCAGTCCTCATCGATATGGCGCCTTTTAAGGGTTATTCGCCCTGGTTATTCGGTGCACGGAAAATTAGCAAAACGCTTGCCCTTAAAAATAACTTGTTTGGGATATTTACGGATTTCCTGTCATTTGTACTTAATTCTTCAAGTGCTTGGACATAGTTCTGTAACAAGTCGTTCCGTAATAAATGTTTGTCCCAATTAAGCCAACCTTACGAAGTAAACTTATGTATTAAAATTTTCTTGTTCTGAAGATCACTTTTCACACTGAAAGTCACTGCGAAGGAAAAAAAAAATTGAATCCATATGCAGACAGGTTGTTTGAAGCAAAAACACTTTAATTTCCAGGCTAAAATCCTACAATTCATTGCATTTGAATGAAGATATCTCGGTCGACGACTATACCCAAATTTTTCGCATAGAAACCATTGTTTGAAAGCTGACTTAGATGAACATTCTTCAGCGTATCAAAGTATCCTCTATGGGCCAAAATTTGGTTTATAGAGACAACATATCTCGTACTTCGTGACTCGCGACTCATCTATGCGCCTATTTTGTAGGCTAAACTTCCCATTCGAAGAATACCATTTTTGGTAAACCAACATGACAACTAGGGTAAACACCCTGGGCGTGATAGAGTTTCACAAACCTTTCTAAATTTCTATGCCACAAAAACGATTTTCCAGCCAGTAGGTTGGCTACTAGCCACTCTTACCGATGTGATAAAAATTGAGATCAAGATGGAATCGAGTCAGCACAGCTTCGAACGTGACCCGGAAATGAAAAAGGTATCTTGTTTTCGGAAGAGATGTTGAAGTGTTTCAAAAGGCTCACAGAAGGGGGAAATTAGGGGCAGATATAGTGTGAACTATACTAGTTTTAATATAAACCGAAAGGATAAATATTACAATGGGCACAATTAAAATAAGAGGAAGAAGGAGAAAAACGGCCACGTACGTCGTGCTTTTCAGTTATAAATAAAAACCATCTGATAGAAAGTGGTTTACTTAAGTGAAAAATTAAACATGCCACATTAAGATGGAATCCACTGGGAAACTGAGTAATTTTAATTTTCAGTGGACAAAAACCTTGTATACCAGAATTATTTAAAGAATATATATTACATTCTTTTTTACATTTTTTAAGGACTAAAGATGTAGTTAGTCGTCTGTAATAACACCAAAGACAATTTCCCATGGAAGTCCAAGAAAATGAATGTCAAATTTCACAAGAATTGTGAAAACACAGGCAAAATTCTGAAAATTTCATGTGTAAGGTGTAATTTTGTGAAATTTGACATTCATTTTCTCCGGCTCCCACAAGAAATTTTGTTTGGTGTTACTACAGATGACTAATTACATCTTTAGCCCTTGGAAAATGTAAAAAAGAATGCAATATGCTTTAAATTATTCTGGTACAAGGTTTTTGTCCACTGAAAATTAATATTACTCAATTTCCTAATGGATTCCGTCTTCGGGAGTTGAAGATCACAACAGAACCTTGAATTATAAAACAAGCGGTCAGATTTTGGGGAAGAATTTGAAATCTCTGCTTCTGATTGGCCAGAACTTGTGTTGTAGCCAATCAGATGCAGGGATTTCTGATCTCGCTCGGTGCGAGTAATTGGCCGTTTTTATACTAACATAAGGACGCATCAACCGTCTGGACGAACTTAGGCAAACATTTTGAAGTTCGTCTGGTTATGCGTCTCTAGTATAAAGATGGGTACAAGACGCATTATGCGTCCAAACGAACTACCTTTCGTAGTGCGTCGTTCAAGACGTATTTCGAAGGAGAGTTCGTCCAGACGCATAATACGTATGCCCATCTTTATACTTGAGACGCAAAACCATACGAACATCAAATGTTTGCCCAAGTTTGTCCAGACGGATAATGCGTCCTTAGCATAAAAAACGGCCATTCTTGAACTGCACTTTTACCGCCAGAGTGATGATCATGTCAAATGAAACCTCCTTGACTGAAGATGTCATTTTGTGAAGTTTGACATTTATGTTCTCGGGCTCCCATAAGAAATTTTTTTTGGTGTTTACATTACAGAAAACTAATTACATCTTTAGCCCTTAAAAAATGTAAAAAAGAATGCAATATTCGTCAAATTATTCTGGTAAAAGGTTTTCGTCCACTTAAAATTAAAACTACTCAATTTCCTGTTGGATTCCGTCTTAAAATTTCTCTTCCGAAAACAAGACACCTTTTTGATTTTCCGGGTCACGTTGGAAGTTGCGCTGACTCGACTCAATCTTGATCTACGATGCTTTTATCTCACCGGTAAGAGTGGCTAGATCTTAAACTAGCTGTAGCCAACATGCTGGCTGGAAATTCGTTTTTGTGGCATGGAAAGGTTTGTGAAACTCTATCACACCCAGGGTGTTTAAGTTGTCATGTCAACATCGATCCATGCTGTATTTAACGAAAAGTGACATTTTTCGAATGGCAGTTTAGCCTACAAAATAGCCGCATAGTTGAGTCGCGAGTCGAGAGATGTTGTCTCTATAAACCAAATTTTGGCCCATAGAGAATACTTTGACACACTGAAGAAATGTTCATCAAAGACAGCTTTCAAACAATGGTTTTTGTTCGAAAAATTTGGACGTAGACGTCGGTCGGGATTTCTTCATTCAAATGCAATGAATTGTAGGATTTTAGCCTAGACTTTGGTCTATCAAAATCAAAGTGGCAGTGCTTTTGCTGCAAACAACCTGTCTGCATATGGAAAACAGCCGCGTATCTTGTCCTTCCAGTTAAAGAAAATTACGCCACAAATAAAATATTTAAGGCTTTCCCTCATAGACGTCGGTTTTATTTTCCACGCCGGCGCTTAAAAAGTAAAAATAGCACGTCCATACGATGTTCTGCCAAGCCGACCCCGTGTAAGATGAAAGCGGAAAATTTTATGAATGGAAAATGTTCCAATAGAGGTAAAGAGGGTTTAACTTTGCTAAGTTCAGATTATGACAGAAGAATTGTCTGATAGGGAAAACCGCCAACTTGAACCTAATCTTTGAAACTTGAGACAGGAGAAAATTTTGAGTTTTTGAACTGAAACTGAAAAGCGTTTCATGTTTTTCATCGTTTAGATTAAGAGGCTAGTTTCTAAAAAACTGTGATCCTGTGCAAGTTGGGAAGTTTAACCGAATTGACCCGGCACCAAAACAAGAATTGGAAGCAGTTGTTCGGAGTGCTAGCCCAAACGATGGCTTCGATTTTAGTGCATCAGGATATTCTAAACCGGGAATGAGCAATGAAAATTACAATACGCATCAACAAACTACGATAGGTTCCATTTTAGAGCAAGAGTCTATGAACAACTTCCTCAAAACCAGGAATAGGCTTAATATAACAAAAAAAGAAACTATGAAAACAAGACCTCCTGGCTGAAATTTTACCAAATAAGGACGGTAACTGATACGTAGACCCTCTGAGTTTAATTATTATATAATGCGAGTAATCTTACTGTACATCCGCAGCGTACTTTGTGGTTTAATTTTATTCTTGGTTTAAATTTTATCTCCGATATTCTCATACATTATCAAACCCAAAGACAAAGGAAAAAAGAATTAAAACCAAGCGATGAATTTGACCCATTACAAATTCAACCATTTTTTATCCTGAGCTTAAACAACGGGTATTGGCCACGCAATGAATTATAATAAAGCATGAAATTTGCAATGAGAAAATACTTTTGTTGACCACTAATTTCCTGCATGAATTTATTTAAATGTGCTTTTCTTGCTGATTGCTGCGAACAGGTTACTTTGTCATTAAATCTTGTATATTAACATTGAAATGCTAGTACAGTGGACTGGAAGCTCTCCTTTGGGACATTTCTATTCAAGGGACACCTCCATTCAGGAGACACAAAATTTGCACCTGGAAAAATGTTCACATAATCTTTGTATTTGTTACCTCTCTTGAAGGGACACTTCTATTCTGGGGAAAGGGACACTTTTTCTGGGTCCCAAAACCCAAATTCAACATCCATTCAGGGGACATTGTGGCACTCAAAAGGTGACTGACCACAAAAATTGTTGATAAGTTTAAGTGTTCAAAAGTCACAATGGCCACAGCTTAAAACATGAACTATCTCACTTAAAATCAATGTACTGCACTTGTTGGAATTCAACAAACAACATTGCAGAGATAAGTTAATCATGATTTTTTAGACATTATTTAACTGACTAAAATAATGACCGCATCAGATTTCGAAGTAAAATAAAAGAAAAACACAGCCGGATCTCCACTAGTGGCCACCTCTCTAAAATGGCCACTCTTTTGTCGGGCAGTCCATACATTGACCCTTGTTTAAACCTATGTACAATGCCACTTCTCTTCAACTGACACTTTCTTCTGTCCCTAAGGTGGCAATTGTAGAAAAGTTCAACTGTATTAATTTATTTGTTGGTTAATAATTTTTATTAACAAACCCCAGCCCAATTTCCATTCGGGGGACACCCCTATTCTGGGAACACTTGCCTCAGTCCCGTGGGTGTCCCCTGAATAGAGGTTCCACTGTACCTATTTAAAGGAGCTTACAATATATGTTAGGCTATTTGCTATCTTTTCAAAAGCTGAAACAATTGTCTTTGCATCACTAGAATTCCAAAATAATGGCCCAGTGTTTTGATATTGCTATTTAAGACTATATAAAGGCATCGAAACCATTTCCAGTTGTCTTTTGCTAGGGCTTGAAAGGACAGACATGGATTGAAACATGAAAAAATTTGGCAAACTTTCTTAACTTTTAATGCTATACCTGCAAAAACCACCAAAACATTTTATGGTTAAGTGCGTTATGATGATATTTGTTTGATATCCTCTTCCTAACTCTACAGGGGCATTTTTTGTATGGGTAAAGGCTTGAAGTAATGACTTCAACACAGAATTGACCTAACACAGCAATATCCTGTTGACGGCCCCTAAAGCCATTGCAATGTAAGTAGCACAGAGAAAGAAAAAAAATTTGAAATCCCAAACCACTAAGCAAAACCTTTGAATCATTAGGTGGCACTATCCATAATAAAAGACAACAGATTTTCAAGCAGAACAATCACAAATTGTGTGAGCTCTTCATATGTCGGTCCAACATTACTGAACACAGGATGCTCAGAAGTGCAATATTGGCCAATATTGCTGGGCCAATAAAATTTTAACAGCCAACAATACTGAAACATTCACAGGTTGCCTGGCCATAACAACAAGGTCAGATACCTTGTACTTTCTCCCCAGTGTAGATTACCTTTGTGCTCTAGTTCCAAGAATGCAGATATGAAGAGTAGATTGGAGACTTTAATCTGTTTAATCTGAAAAACAACAAGCAAATTTCACAAGTCAATATTGATCAATTGTCACGCTTCCTAAGTTAGCTTTGTTATGCAAAACTTTATAAGTTGATATTAATAAATGTGAGGTAATCTCTTCTTGGTAGGCGGCAGGACTAGCTCAGTTGGTTGACTGCAGAACAGGAAGTCATGGGTTTGACAACGGGGCCAGACAAACAGTCAGGGTTTTAAAATAACTGGAGGATTGAAATAAAGGTACTGTATTTGCTCTGCAAACAGCTAAACCTTTGCATTCTGAAGATGATCAAGTAAAATGGAGGTCCCGTCTCCAGTAAGAGATGTAAAAATAGTATCCCCAATCAGCACTTTCGTGCAAAATAAATTGACACTCGAACAAAGTGCATCATCGTCATTATTATTATTTATTATTATTATTATTATTATTATTATTATCCACATTTGCTGAATTACAACAACTCTTGTATCTCATTAAGTGAGAAAAGGTTAATTGAGAAAGGTTCACAGGGAATGATCAAACCAGGCTTTGCTGAGGGCACTTTTTAGCTACCAAAGAACTGTTTTCATAAATCCAACTTAGCCAGTCTGAGATCCCAAAGTAGTCTGATGACACCTCAGAATCTTTCCACCAATATTGAATTTTAGCAAGTTTGTCACCCAAAAGTCACACAGAAGTTAGTAGCAACATTTAGTACAGGGTGTTTTACCAGGTTTTCTTTTTCCCCTCTCTTTCTCTAGCTTTTAGCTCTTTTAAGCTCAAACTACATAGGAAAAGGAAATGCTTTCTAGTCCAAGATGGAAACAGCACTCAATAGAAATATACAGGAAAATATCTGGATACCTTTGAAATCATCATGCCAGCTTATTATATTAATTATTTGAACTCCACTTTGTAATAAGCAGCATGCAAAGAAAGCTGTGTCCAGTAGCAAGGGGATAGTGGATTTTGCAATCGGGCTACTGAATCCTGTTCTTAACTTGCCCAAAGGCCAAGTGAAGTTTTTGGGGAAATTCAAATTACAGAAGAACTGTAATCAATGCTGCACATCAAAATTTTTTGGGGGCTACTTAAAAGACTCTTGGGCTTAGTAGTACATACTAGCAACAAGTTGCCTAAATGGCAAGCAGTAAAACCGACTTTCTTTGCACCCTGAACGAGGCCGTTACCCACCAACAAATGAATACTAGCTATATCATCTTTGGATGAGTAACATTGTTTTGTTTATGTAAAGGTTTTTGTTGGGCCATTGCAAAGCCAGACACATCAAATCTGATCAAGCTAGGCTAAACTAAGCTCTATAAAGTACTTCAAAATCTCTTGCCGCTGAGTTATTAGGGAAATGCCATTTTATACTTAATATCTAATCACATTCAGTGTGGCAAAATTGTTGCAAAGGCATATACAGTAAAACTTGTTAAAACCATGCAAGCATCATTTTGTTAAATCACTGTTTTGGCATGGCTCATGGTAGTTAACACTATATACATGTATCCAAGATCAATAGATCAATTCTGCACGATAATTTATATAATTGGGCCTCCTGAATGAATGGCCTCCTGAATCACCTTTTGTTACCTATTATCAGTTCAATAATTATTAAAATAAAAAGATGCAGTTATGAAACATTTCTACCTTGACAGTATTCTTTCCAGTCAATCAGTAACTGTCTTTCTCTGAAACTGTAAAAAGACAAATTTTAAATCTGGGTTAAAAAATCAAAATACTTACTGAATACAGTACCCTTGCTTGGCCACAGCCAACCCTGAATATGACACAGCATGCAACAGCTACGCTATAATTTGAGATGGGGTAAAAATGCACTTCAGACCAATGGGGTTTATCTTGATTATTTTGCTACGAAGCATCTTTTTTGTTTGTCAGATTATTATCTGTCAACATGCAGCTTGGGTTTGCGCTTTTAAAATTGAATTTTCGTGAGATCTGTGTAAAGATTTTCCTATTATCATGCAATCATGTCAGATGGCTGCTTACTAGAAAAACAAAGCAAAACAGAATGTCAATTTTCTGGCCAATGGCCATAGTCACCAAAGAAATTTGAGTTATGGTTGCTTACAAGAGAGTTTTTGAAAAAGTGGTGGTGGTGGCTGCTTACACATGTACAAGAAGTAGTTGCTAAAAGAGAGTTGAACATATTGACTTAAGGGGTATTTGGAGCAATTCGCTGTTTTATCAGTTCTTATAAAAAAGCTATAAAATAGTCTTTAATAGAACAGTGAAAGCTACATTGGGTCAGTCATGACCTTAATTCAGACTCTTGCTGGTGTTGACCTTTTTTTTTGGACAAAACAAAAAAAAGAGAACAAAAAGCTACATCAGTAAACAACAATATACACTTAAACACAAAAAACCTATTAAAAATAGCTATTATTCACTAAATTTATAACACTTCTTGGAGAAAGCACTGTATTTGTTATGCATCAAGGCTATACATTTTTTGGTTTCTGTTTTCACCTGTAAAAGGGTTAGGAAGTCTGAAAACTGGATTTCAAGTTATATGCTAATTAGATTTTTATTGTTGAGGGTTAAGCAAGAAGAACAGTTGTTTTAATGTCCCTTTTTTGCAAAGAGTTAGAGTTACCTTGGAAAATGACTGATTCCATTAAGTGTACTCAGATCAGAAGGAAACTGTGTGTCTAGTGTCTGCTTAAATGCAGGTTCCTTATACAGAAAATGTGGGAAGAAAAGTCTAGGACTTACTGATGCTTTATACCTCCAAAACATTCAAGTCAAATGCATGAGATTTTCATCTTGTCATGACCCGAGTTTCCGAAAACATCCCAGAATTTTCTGTATATTTTTGATTTTCTGAAGACTTCTGAAAGCTTCTGAAAATGTCTGAAGTTGTTCTTACAACCTTTGAGCACTTCCGAAGCTTTTTCAAAGGAAGCTGACTAAAGGACCAGGAACACATTAGGGATACAATACAGGAAGTTTTAGAGAACCGTCAAATTGCAGATGCGTGTTTACAATAATTGTAAACACATGTGAAAAGAAAAAGCATAATTTATGAATTTATCTATATTTAAGTTAAATTTCAGTATCATAACACCTTTAAATTAAGCATTAAAACAAAACTTTTCTGTGGGTGGAAATCAATTTACAGTTAGAAGAAGATGGCAAGTGCCTCTGCATGAAATTATCAATTTATCTGAATTCAAACAAGAGTGAGAAAAAGAGCACATTCATTAAGAGTGGGTGGATTTTATAAATACTTTATCTGAAAAGAAATAATAGTGAATTATTTTTCATCAAACATACCAGCCAAATGGAAGAAAAGAAATTTGAAGTTCAAAATGTACATAAAATGAATGAGGACTAACTTAATTTACAGCTGATGCTAAAGTAAATTAATATTTTAGGTTTAAATTATGGCCTTTTTTACATAAAAGTTACAATACATTTGAACCTCTCCAAAACAGCCACCTTGGGGAGAGAATTAAAGACTGTGTCCATTGTAAGGAGGTTTAAACAAGAGTCAATGTACTGAGTTTGATTGTCCCTGTGAAGGTAGTCCTGAATCGAATAGGACTGTTGTTGTTGACAGTGACTGACATTTCAACAACCTGTGTGGTAGTCATCTTCGGAGTCAAAAAGATGACTACTGCACAGGGTGTCGAAATGTCAGTCACTGTCAACAACAACAGTCCTATTGAGGACTACGTTCACCTGGACGATCAAACTCAACCTACTTTTGAAATAACTCCTGCATTCAAACCTTTCACAAGAGTCAATGTACTGTCCCTCAGGTGGCTGTGTGGAGAGGTGGCCATTAGTGCAAATTCAACTGTAGCAATATAGCTAATAACACTTAATGATAATATGCCTCATTAAATTAAGCTATTTTCGGTCAAAACTTCCATAACAGCTTAAAGCTATTCAGTGACATTAACATGATAAAACATATGCTGACATTACAATGATCGACAGACAGGAAAAAAGATTTAACCAGTACTAGCCTTGAAAATCTTTTTGGAGAGAAGAGCATTTACAAAGTGACTAAACCTGGAGTAAGCTTAAGGTAACTGGGAACCTTATAGCTTTTGCTACCATCAAAATTGCTTTACCAATAGGAACAACCAGAACTGGGGTCAGATATGCCCCAACACACCTAAATCAGTATGTGTCAGCAGTGGCAGAGCAGAGAAAACGTTCCAGTCGTCTCTGAGGACTAGATTCTTTCTAATGGGCAATTTGCATGCTTGTTTGCCAATGGACAAAGGCTGAGGAAGCTCTTTGCCTGACTACCTGAGTGGGGTAAGGTACTTCCTGGTAATAGGCTAGTGGGGATGTACCACCAGATGAGGTTGTATTTCATGACTGGATTGACCAAGGCTGTGCTCTAGCAGAGCCCGGTGGCCCGTGGCACCTAACCTTTGGTTCTCGGGTGACTAGAAAATCTTTGCTTTTTCATAGAAATCATATATGCTGGGCACACTGGTCACTGGATTTCACACGTTCAGAGCACTGGGCTCCCTTCAATTTTTCTTAGAGCACAGCCTTGTTGACCATTGGAGTGGAATGACTGGATTGATTGGATTGCAATGACTGGATTGATTGGATTGGCTTGACTGGATGGACCATAATGAGGTTGCACATTTTCAGCATTTAAAGTGTGTAAAATTCAGGTAGCTAGGGATTTAAAAATGGGAAGATTCTTACTTCATAAGGTTTAACAAACGTGTTAATATATTTCAGGATGACCTAGTTAAAAGCCTTTATATTAAGGTAGTTGCGTAAACAGAAAGTGGCTGTTAAAGTTAAGATAGTGTCAGAAAATTACATTTTCCCAAAAGTGGCTAAGAAGGGGGCTTAATAATTGGCCACAGAATAATGGAGGAGGGGTTCTGATTGGCCAGCAGCCGCCAGCAGCACATATCCAACACAAATTAACCCAAGTAATCCCCAGGCTATGATCTCACTTGGCAAGGCGCCCAAAAACTTTACTCACTACTCACCGATGTGAGCACACCCCGTTTTCAAGTATAGATCCCTGGATTCAAGCACACGGTCGCCAGAATTTAGGGACCAAGTCTCAAACTTGTACTTGGACACTGAAGTTGACACCCGGATCTCTGTGTGCACACAATGATTTCTTCACAGTAACACTCGCAAGATAAAAAATCTAGAAGAGGGTGTTAAAATTTGGCCTTTTTCGGAGAGGGCATAGAAAGCAAATGATTTGCATTTTTGTTACTAAAATTAAATTAAATATGAAATAAAAATAATGAATATTTATCAATACATATGTATTAAAGTACTATGTGGTTAAAATTTCAAAATTACTAAGCCAACCAGGAAGTCCTAAGCAATTGTCAAAATGAAATAATGTGACCAAACGTTTTAAAAATATACAACCAATTTTTTTCGGATTTCCGCTGATCAAGTTTCATTCGGTACTCTACTTTCGTGTCCCGAATCTATGTGTCAGTTTGTGCCCCGAGACGATCAAATTTTTTTAGCTTTTTCAAGTTATTTCCGCATAGGTCAATGGTATGCCGTTTAATTGTAAATGTACTTAAATCTTCTAGCTGGCTTCGTTCGCTGCTCGAATCTCGACAAAAGTTTTGGCGCATTCGAATTCCTTTAGTAGTAACGCACGAGTAATGTTAAAGGTGAAGAAGTACTTACATGGAATGATTCGCTTTCTCGATGCAAAAATTTCCACGTTGCCCCGTCAGTGATCGTCCTTCGAAAACCACAACAATCCGTTCTTGATTATTTGACTGACCTGTGTTTATGATATCGCCCGTACACTACATCTCATTCAAATTTGCCGGTCCTAAAGATTACAACCAGTCGAATTTCACCAAAGTGAGACGTCGCGTGATTTTTCCCATGAGAATGAAAAACGGCAGAATTCTACTCTAAAGACATCGACAGTGCTGTATAAAACACCCTCGTAAGCCTACAAGGCTTGTCTTTCAGTAAAATTCTATCATTGATTCTCATTCATGTGAACGACGAATATTTCGCGCCCACGCGGACTGCCGTACTCCTACGCGCATATTATATCCCGGCATACATTACGGCCGATATCCTACGCAAAACTACACAGCGCTTATCGATGGATCTCTCAAATGAAGATATTTTCTGTCAGGGACCCAAATGTACTTTATTTTGTTCTTATTGGACTTTTTCAGAGTTAAAAAAAGTAGTCAATTTTTTAAGTTGATTTGTTCCAAATTGATATAAGAAGTTTCGCTCCGCATATGCAAACAAGTAAAGTAACTAAATTTTCCCGCCAACACCGATTTTCTTCTTCCTGCCAAGAGATATAAGAGTCGATATAAGATCAGATTGCTTTAATACTCGAACAATCAAATTGGCTTTTCCATCCTTTTATAAATTGCCGTTAGCAAATATGAAAAATCGGCCTTATCTGGTTGTTCTTTCTACCACTCACATCATCTATAGCCCTCGATATCTTTCAAATATGAAACATATTCTCAGTGGCATACATATCCCACTCCAGTTGCTAACAAATGTCGAGGGATATTGTTTTTACTCGTTTCTCTTTTATTCTACTTAATGTTCTTCTTTCATTTTTATATTTATTCATTACTTAAATTATTCTTTTACTATTCTGATATTTTTTCTTTAACTTTGCATGTATTTCATATACAGGTAACGGTAAGCTTATACGGAACTTACCATGAAACTTTGCTAAAATTTTTTCAACCTTTACCGGAACTCAGCCCTCGGCAAGTCAGTAAGGAGAAAAATCTTCATCAGTCTTTCAAGTTTGGTTACCCTCTTAACCTGAGCAACTATGATGCTGGCATATTTATATGAAATCCATTTTGCCTACTTATACAAAATTGAAATTTCTGCTAAGGCGTCGTTGTTAGCTGTCCCACGCGTAGTTCAACTGAATAGCTTGATGCACCAAATCGATCGGCCCACCAATCCAGCTGTCCACATGAATCCCACATGGAGCCAGCCCTTTGCGCAGGCCAAGCACCTTAATTGAGAAAAGTTAGATGGATTTTCACTTTTTGCCCCTCGATCGATGTTTTAACTCGAAGTTTGTACTCAACGAAAGTCCAAATGGTATAATTAATTTCATGTGGCCATTATTAACGAAATTGTGCACCGTCGAAACACCACTTTTCTCTTGTGGAGTTCGGCGGAACCCACAACATGTTGCTAGCCATTCAGCTTCAATCAGAACAGTCAGAACTGCTCAAGGCACTTTTAACATATATTTTATGTGGGATTTTCAGAAACCCAGCCGATATAAGATTGATTAGTAGACAAAGAATTCCACCACGGAACGCAATATATTTCTTTAGATCCGTACAACATTGTTTGAATGGTACTGATAATGACAACGATTCTCCGGTCCACCTGTAAGGCTCAATAGCTGACCCGCCACTGACAGTCAGGCTTTAATTTTCTCTTTAATGAGACTTAAAACGGACTTAAACGTCTTTACTTTGCTTCTTTAGAAAAAGTTGTTGTAATGAGTTATTTTGATAGCCTGAGCCATAACAGCAGATTCTCCGCACAACATCATTGATTTCCGCGGATCCGTTGAACGGTACTGTCGCGGCGATGATCACTAAAACACGGCTTCCCATTTAGCCATTCATTTTCAGAATTCAGTCTCAATACAGGCCGACAGCCATGTGGTTTCTATATATATCAGTTATTTTTCCGGAAGGCCTTAAATACATTAACAGTACCAATTCCTGTGAAAAACTTAACTATAAGACATGGATCACTTACATTTTCTTGTCCTATTTAGACTGTGGTCCCCGAGCCAGTTTCGTTTTTTTTCTGTTGTTGTTGTTGTTTCTAGTATATGATTAAGAAATGAAATCTTTCACACTGACGAGGATCGTGATGCCATCACCCGTGAAATTTCAGAGCCTTTTTTCCAGTTTTTCATTGTAGTGGAAATTCGGTGCC
This sequence comes from Porites cylindrica, assembly GCA_964035525.1. NCBI lineage: Eukaryota > Metazoa > Cnidaria > Anthozoa > Scleractinia > Poritidae > Porites > Porites cylindrica. Next base: position 20,539,307 of record OZ037785.1, read on the forward strand.
CTAAGGCGTTTCAAACGGCACGCGAGTCACATCTGCTATGAGATCAGGCGGGTACACTGAGTAAATGCATGCACGCTGATATGTCATCGTTAAATCAAAAGACTGCAGGGTATCTCTAGTAAATACAAAGAATAATAAAGCTAAGGGAGTTTTCTTTTCGTTGTTGGAAAAAGGAAGAGGGAAAAACGTAAACACATTCAAACAAATTAGCGGCAATCACAAGGAAATTTTGCTGCATGTAGTTGCGGCGAACTTAATGGTCGTTGTCTCACTTCAATTTTTAAAAGTCACTTTCTCAACTGTCACCATCTCCCTCCAACCACTTCCAAATTTAATTTTTTCCAGTTGTGCCCGGTGATCATAACACCAAAATAGATATGATGACTAATTTCTTTAAGTGAAGTCATAAAGGAGCTTCGTTACGCACATGCGAACGTGTTCTGTCTATCCGGTGGTGAAACACAAACACCTGTGATATTGACTTAGACTGTAATTATATTTATTAAGGTAGCAGTTTTCCAACTTATTTTTAAATCAGCTAAATCATCTTTTTTTGGAGGGAGTGGGATGGGGAGTAATTTTTCTAGTTGTTAATTACAATTCATAGAACATAACACTTTAGGGTTGTGCTAAGTCAGGCTAAGTAAGACCTGAGCCTATGTAAGGCGAAATCTCTTCATTTTGTAAGCTTTTTCAAGACATTCAAGAGAAGACGATATGAATAAGTGATCATGCAGATGTGATCTTTTTAAAAATAACTAAATAATGCATCCGGCATTAAGGAAATCCCAGGAAGAAATTTCGACCGTACACACTGAATTCCATGATGATGATTAACCCTAGCCTGCGCGCAGACGAAATTAAACTCTGGTTAACTCCTACTAATCAGAGTTTAGTTATCGTCTGCACGCAGGCTAGATTAACCCCTGACAGAATTTCTTTCCCTAAAAGTATGCCATCACTGACTCTATCCTTGATATACTGCTAAGTGAGTTCAGTGGAACAATGGCGATGAAGGTTGGGAAGAATGCTCATCATAGTTCACCTCACCTTGTTGGGTGCTTTCTATGATAAATGTTATCATAACTAAATGTTATTTAGCTAGGGTGACCGGCTGTAGCATAAAATGCTGATATCATTGAGGACCCTGGATAGTTAATTGAACAGTTCAAATGTTCAAACGCTACAGCAAAGCCTCGACTATTAAGGATTACTATTTACGTAGGCAGAGGGAAAGACGTGCTCGATCCACAGGCAGCCCACGCTATTCTTGCGAAACCTAATGCCTGAAGCGAGTGTGGGATGCTTCACTTCCGTGAGACTACCTCCCGTCAATGCCAGTTTAGAAACCTTGGGGGTGGTGACAGTGGATAGGAAATAACAGAAGGGCGCGTTCAACAACCAAGCGTGCAGTGAATTCAGACCCCATATTATTTTTACTATTTCCCAACTCTTTTAGTTAACCTGCATGATGTAAGAGTCAACTCGTTGTCTATTCTCTCTAATCAGCTTTTTTTTTTATCGATTTTCAAAACGTCAGTAAACAACACCATGAATTTGCGACAATCAAATAAGCTTTCCTGTAAATAATTGTTAAATAAATTATGGTAGTGTCCACCTATTAATGGTACTGACAACCTAACACATTCAATTACAATTTACCTTCTGTTGCTTAAATCAGTACAGTCTTCATTGACCACAAAATGCCAAGCCAACAGATAAATAGCTGCAGAACTGTTCTTGTTCGAACACTGATTCGCTCAAATGAACCAATACCGAAGAAGCTAATAGTCTTTATATGTAAAGGGGTATACGTATTCTTGTCGGATGGATAACTCTTATTTAAACGTCACAAAAGTAGTTGGATGTATGTGGGTTTGCAAACAGGAGCGTTCATTAACTGACATGTCTGCTCAATGCAATATTTGATTTTTTAATGGACATTTCATTCTCATCGAAAAACCCACTAACACGTTTTGTTTACATAATTCTTGCAGCTCACATTTTAAAAAAGAAGAAGACTTCCCTTGTTTTCAGTTCCAAGGAAAAGCTGAAAGCGCAGAAATATTTGCAGAGAATGCCATACTCCCTCCAATAAACGTAAATTGGCATTTCAAATTTTTCAGTCTTTTCGCAAGAAAATGTGTGAGGCAAGAAGGAAATATTTCGGTACTGTTTCTTTGTTGTTGTTTTTTTCTCAAATTTGATTTTATATTGTTGCACTTCCAAGAATTATGAATATAAAAGGATACATGACAACTCTTACGCTATAGAATAATTTGGTGTTGCCAAGAAAGCCAAGGTTAATCCCAAATTAACTTACACTATGGGCTACGTTTTACCTTCTACGTGTCCCAAACGCTTTTTTCATGCTTAATCCCACGTCGATGACCGTTGTTAGTGAAACAAGTGGAAATCAAGTCGTGCAATATCACAGAGTTTCTTTCTTTCTTTTTTTTTTTTATTCCAGACCTTAATAAAACTCATTTGCCATAGCTGTCGAGGCAAGTGACAAGAATAAATGTCTTTACTTTTGCAACAAATGAAGTTGTACTTAGTTACTGACTACCACATGTCATCTTTTGTTTGTTTAAAACAATTTCTCCATGCTCGTATGCACGTCTACATCGGCACCCCACATATAGTTACCTCGTGGTTAAACACGCCTTACGCAAAGCGTTCAGTTTTTAAGATCTCTGTTTTAAGGACTAAATTCTACATAAGTAAGCATTTGGTCTATGCTTGGAAGCCATGTTCGTTTTATTAATGAATCAATTAAAACCGAAAAAGTGTCTAAGCTGAAACTGATTTTATCCATTGAGTAATATACAATACACAAGGTCAAGAAGTACGGACGCCTTACCGAATGACATTTGTGCATTTTAGCCGACTCAAGTTCCCATGAAATTTTAAAATTCATCGCAATAAGCTTGTACCGAGAACGATGTCTTTAGGTCTGATCCTCACCTTGGAGCAACTTTTCCGCTTTTCTTTATTTCAGTTATATGTATTTTCAAGTAGAAACATGGAAAAGACATAATTAAAAGGAAATGAAAAATTCAGCGAAGACGAAAGTGAACTTAAGTGCAACCACTCTCATACGCGACCAGCTTTAGTTACGATTAGCATTGTGAAATCCCGTTTGACATTTCACTCAAACTCTTTGATAAAAAGCTCTCATGCAGAATCACTCCAATAGACTGGTCATTGACCTTGGCTTGATAACTACATAATATCAAAAGCACCGATTGTTCGTTGACTTCGAACGTGATAAGTCAGGGTTCTAATTAATTAAATTCCGGCAACCGGCTAAAAACCTTGGCTTCTTTATTTTGACAGTTTGACCGTCTACTTTGTGGGGAAAAAGGTTCAGTATTAGAGAGTGAAAGCCTGAAATGATTGCCTTCAGCAGTCGATTACCAAGCCGTCCAGGTAAATTTACATCCTATACACAGTCTACTCAAAACTTAGTAAGAACCTTGTAAGCGATATAAAAAAGCAACTACAGTCGACTCCCGATAACTCGAACCCTTGCTAACTCGAACCTCGCGCTAACTCGAACCAAAATCCATTTCCCCTGGATTTCCCTCATACATTCACTGTAATTTTACCCTCGATAACTCGAACTCCCGCTAACTCGGCAATTTTCGTTTCCCCTCAAGTCATTTTCTATATAATTGTACCCTCAATAACTCGAACCATGTTTTGAGCCCTTACAAAGTCGGGAAAAAGCGGTCTACTGGCGTCGGAAACACTGAATTTTGGATTTCCTATTGACGTGTTGTAGAAGTATAGTTTACTAGAGGAGGCTGACGTTGATTGTCACAGGCTAACGTGAAGCAGCTTTTCTTATCAAAACAGTAAAACGCATGCTCTATTTAGGCTATGTTTTGTTACGCTACGTTGTGATTTATAATCTAGAAGTATCTTTTAATTTTCACTTGACATTTCTACAATCAAATGTGATTAAAATGTTCACTGTGCAGTAAAAACTGTTTTTTACCTTACTCTCGGCTATTTTCTTCGCACCCGATAACTCGAACCTTTTTTCGATTTGCCTTGAAGGTTCGAGTTATCGGGAGTCTATTGTATTTTATAACATTTTACCTGAATTTATTGGAAATTCACAAAATATTCCTAGCTATTTGCTAAAAACTCTTAAAAAACACTCTCAATAAGTTTCAGGTTTATCACATGCATATGGTCGCCGTTATGAAAGCGCATTCTCGCAAAATGACCATGCAGGTGTAGTTGAGGGTGCGACCTAGCACTTTTATGGATTCCCGAGGCGGTCGCTTTCAATATTTGTGACTGTACAATTACAACTGTTAGATAAACAAAAAAGAACATTATAGTGATCGACCATGGCAGACAGAAACGTGGTGAAACAATGACGATGGACTAAGTTAAAGGAACATGACCCGCGAAATAATAGTCTGCCAAGGTGATGAAAAAGAAACGGCACTTGAAACCGAATTTACCACAGCAAAAACGTCTGCGAGTACAGCCATGTTCCTTCGCTCCTCGCCGCGGGGAAACGATCCTAGCGGCTGGGAGAGTGAAGAAACGGCTATATTCGCAGGCTTGAATAGGAAACCAACACTTTGGTTTCCTGAGAATCATGTGAGCAGGTAAAAAGGCTCAAAAGCTGGTTTCTCAAGTATTAGCCTAACCACGGGAATTAAGTGTGACTAGAGCCCGCGGTAAATGCAGTTGATCATGTGACCATTACGTTGTTCGGAAACGTCCACGATTGCAAATGCGATAAGTTTTTAGTTGCTGAAGTTTTTCCGCAGTAAATGTTGTGTCGTTTACGAAACGTTCGACTCCCGGCCATTTATGCACCTGTTTTGTCTGGCATCGCTAGATAGTTTTCTTTTTGCATGGATGTTAACAAACAATAAAATAAAATGAAAGCTCGCGTACAGCTAAGATATGGTCAAAACAAGCCCATTATGGCTCTTGGTCAAAGTGATCGCCATCATGTACGCAGCTACACTGGCCAAGCTATGACTCCGACAAAAGTGGCGCGCGAGGATGTGATGCCCGAGATCCCAGAAAAAAAAAAAACAGCTTCCGATATCAAAGACCTACAACTCGAATAACTGACTTTTGTTACTAATTCTGAGAACTAAAGAAGGTAGGAAGAGTAAGCTCTCTCGAAAAAAATGTAGTCGAGATTTTTTTTTTAGATTTACAGGTGACCTTAGTCAACATATCAATGCGCTGGAAAAATTGAGAGATAAATTCGGCAAATTCACGGATAAATACGTGATTCGTAACATTTTTTTTTTTCGGTTTTATAATATGTATCTTATTTCAAATCAATTGAATAAACTATTTCGCAAGAAAGTGTATAGCGCTGCACGATTTAGAGATCGCCCACCTTTACTGATATCATTAGATAAGACGTAAGTATACATGAAACACCGAATTTGCCACGCGTGGCTAAGAACAACAAAGAGTACACAGACCAAGAAGGATCCGTCTTTAAAAGCAAACTTCTATTTTGTACGTATGAGTTGGGTTAAGTTGACTTAGTGATAACTGGGTTTTAAAGGGGTGCGAAAACACTCGGAATTTTTCCCCATGCGAAGACGTTAGACAAAGAGTCTACATGAGAACGAGACTTTGAAAAGAGCGCCATTTTTATTAATTAACACAGGAGCCTAGTGATGGGCTCCTGTCAACATGATCCGTTTACTCAGCTTCACGCCATTCGGTCCCATTAGTCACCGTGAGCTCAGCTAATTACATTGAACAAATTCGTCTACAGATTCTTCTTTTTCTTGTTTACAGAGTTTTGAATTATAATGTACATATACTAACGAATTTAAGGACATGAGAAAGTCTAACTTACGGTGTTGCGAAATTTAAGCCATCAGATTATATGTATTAATTTCACCATTGCGAAGATGATAACTTTTCAGTAACTCTCCATTGCAATTCAAATTAATTAGCTCTAAAAGAAAGCTGGGTTGTCAGTCAATCGGCCAGTTTTCTTCTTAACATTAGTGAAATTTGCTAAATAAAAAAAATACCAGCGCAATAAACTTTTTTTTGTTAATGGACGTTGATGTGTGTTAGGGACTTTGGCAAAAAGTCGGTGTTTGGAGAGGGCCTTCGTAAGGTTCGAGGTGTATAGGTCATGTGTTGTGAAACAAACACTAATTTCAACTGTGATTCAAAGTTTAAAAAAGATAGAAAACAGGTAATGAAATAAATTTAAAAGATACGCGGATAACGCAGATTTTTGTTGCGCTTCTCTTCGGTTTTTAGTAAAAACGGCTAGATGTTATTGGGCTTGCATAAAAAAATAAAACAGGGCACTTCCAAAAAAATTGTTCACGTTTATAGCCTGTCTAGAGCAATTTTAATCATTCAAACTAGGGGGTGCTTGAAAAATGTCACCTCTTAGCCATGGCATTTAAAAAATAACTGGCATAAGCGTTTGTTAACTTGTAGTAATGATATTGTTTTCCATATATAGTTAAGAAGAATGTATCTTGTGTAACCTAAAGTTTTCGCAGTTTAGCTCACAGTTGATGCCTAACTTCCCGTTCAGAAACGCCATCGTCAGGTGTAATACATCCTTTTCGTTATGCAAAGTCAAGCATCAATCTTTACGATTTTATTTGCTGAATATCATTATATTTCAGTATATGTTCAGGATTATTTTTTAAAACACTTTTCGCGAAATGTACGCTAGGTTTCACGAGTCTTTTCGCTTTTGACGAAAGTTACTATTGAATAGGTCTTCTTCAGTTTCACACTCGATTGCAAGGTTATGAAGACCTTCCCAAGCGTTTACGAGACCTTCCTTGTGCATTTTATAAGTAAAATTTAAATATTTTTTTACATTTAAAATAACGCCGTTGTTTAAACCCTAAATGACCCTCGGTCTTTGGTGTTTTTCCTTTTCCTTTTTTTTTTTGTTTTAACCGTTACATCTCATTATGAGGGTCTATAATGTTAAAAAAATTAGAGCACTAAACGCAACTGTTATAAATAACAGTCCTCAAATCACCGCTAAAAAAATTCTTCCAGAACTCACCTTTGTAACGAAAAAATGAACAGCTTACTAGTGTCTTCGTTTTTTGAAATCGTTAGTTTTCCAATTTCCCGTTTTTGGTGCAGAAATGATGAAGATTACTCCAAACTTTTCACTGAGTACTAGTCCATGTTGCCGATTGCGTCTAACTGAACAAATTAAAGTTTTCTTTCAGTACTGAGAAAATGTCTACAATAGTTACAGGCCGGAGCTTGTAAGCAAATTTATGAAAATAACCAATTGTCTATTTTTTTCTACTTTCTCGTACTTGCTACCAAAATCGCGTGATCGCTCACATGAGCATTGCGCAATAATTAATTTAATGTCAGTCGCTAAGAGTACTACGCGTTAAAACCTAATATTTACTCAAATTGCTAAATTTAGATGGCCAGCCGTCAGAAAATTTGGTTGTGATGTCACTGAGTTTATTTTTATTCTTACTATTGCATAATCGTAGCAGCTAATTATATCCCCGCGGTGCGGTTTGATACGAACTACTGTAGAGAAATGAACACAAATGGCGGGGGTGGGGGTCTATTTGAAATACAAGACTGACAAAAGAAAAACGTACAAAAACACCTGCGAAAAGGGCCTCTGGGACATCTCTTATCTTCTCTAGTAACGGCACGAGTTTTAAACCCGAAGCTTTTATTGTTTTAGCACAGAGATTCATAGTTTAATATTTATATATTCAGGGCAATATTGACTTGGGCGAATAGCCGACCGAAAAGGCCGATTTTATGTTAAACCGGGTTCTAAATGGCGCTGCAAACACGATATAGTCTAGGCTTAGGTGCATATGGGTTGAGTTATAGGTTAGTAGGGAAAACGGCTTTGCTTGCTTTCGTCAAAAAAGTGGACTTGTGGACAAGCCTAGCTACAATCTTCCAAAACATCAGATTTTATTCAGCGATCGAAGCGATCTTATAACAACATTGTTGCATAGGTTTCTTTGTTTGAAACGTTTCAATGTCTAGTTATACACATAATGTTCCATAATGCTTGAAAGCAATGTTTCTAGCACGTCACTAACTTTCGCAAGTTTCTTCTTAAAATAATACTGGAAAATAAGCTAGACAGTAAAATAAGATAAATATTTAGCGAGGACGGGTCGAATCGCAATAATTTAAACAGTGAAACGTGTGTTCAATTCAAGGTTACGGCTTTCTCGATTGGCAATCTTTCACTTAAAATTCGTTAATCAGTTCCAAAATAAACGCTTAAATGAAAGGAGCTTAGCCTGTCGCAAAATAAAAAAAACTGAAATGTCTTCTCACAATGCTAAAAAGTAGCGTTATTGACTATTTACGATGACACGCTAATACAGCTCTGCCGGCTTAAGCACCAGCTGACGTTTGTCACCATGCGTCCTGCGAAATGCTTTTCTAATGATTGTAAAAAAAAATACCTGTTTTAAAAAGAGACCACAAATGTAGGCATTAAGAGACTGGCCAAAAACTGGGTTGCAGGTTTTTTTGTTGTTGTTTTTTTTTTAAGGTCTTGCATTCAACTGTTAACTCCGCCAAAAGTTTGGGATTTCAATAACTGGCTGAAATTAATTACTGAGAATTAACATGGCCTGAAATAACTTATTCTAAGGTTCTAATATTCTAACAGAGCCCTTATGCAGACGGTCGTCGTAATTTTGTTTTGCTTTTGAAAACCCGTGAAAAACGAACACTGCATGATTTTATTTTTATTGGAAAATTGATATCTTTGAATCAGTTGTTCAGCGTTTCTTTATGCTAATATAATTAGACATAATGTCAAACACGTACAAATGAGAGCATCACTGCATGGCGGATTTGCAATTTTGACAATAAAGACTTAGAAGAAAGGAACCTGTTTGGATTTGGATCTGCGATGCAATACTCGTCTACAGTCAAAGTCTGAAACCCAGCTGGACAGTCGGAAGGATCGCCTGTCATCAGCTGATTTGAGATCCTTCCAATCCGAGGGTCCCGAAATAACCCACACCTCCCCTCGTATTCCCTACCCTACCGGCAGAATCCACGTCTCGTCAGATCAGTTGTGAACTAATACGACCGAAATTACAAGGAAATATCGTAAGACTTGTTATGGTTATATACGTGTCCAATTGAATTTTTATTTATGCGGTATGTATTTTCTTTAAAACCTTAGCATGTTGCGTTTTCTAGGTTGCAGTGAGGTGATATATGTTTTGTCAGAGTTGTACTCGCTCAGCATATTCAGTACTTAAACCCGCCGAACAAGGAAGACTTAACCAATCAAAATATCGGGAAGACGGAAGAGGTTTTTTTAAATCTGTTTCGTCTTCATCATAGCGAAATTCAGACCTACAAGAAATTGAAAAAGCTGGGCCCACGAGCAGCCAATGTCTAGCAACTGCCCAGAAAAAAAGCAAATAAAACTTACTTGTTTAAGTTGATGTAGCTAGGTCCTCATTCATAAATTCAGTCACTGTCTTTTCAGGAAACCGTTTTGTTTGACATCGCCAATCTTTTCCCTCGTCTCACGTCTCACCCGTTTACAAGTTAGCAATTTCGCCACAGTAGAAATATTCCTACTAACTTGACATCAATTATGACGTAGTTCACGCTTTATTCTGCGCGTAGTAAAATGGTAATAGCGCCAAGATTCTATAAGTATAATTCAGTCAAGACAAATTTGAGAAATAACTTATAGTTCTTAACTAAATTCAGGTCTCGTCGTTCCTTCTTGCACTTCAGATTGAATTCAGCCATCTCCTCTAGTCATTATAAATACTTCATGTTTTTGCACACTGCCGAGACTCGAAATCCGAGAGCTGACTTTCTGGCGGGAGTCGCTGCGACTCGAAGAGACGCCGTAGATGAAATTCAGGCGATCTCAGTTGCACTGACTATTAATCATTATACTCCAAGACGATCCAATAGACTGCGATTGTGGATGGAAGAAGAGGAAGAAGACGAAGAAGAAGAAGAAGAAGTTTTCACATCATATCTTTGGAAAACCGCGGAGCTTTTAAGTGATTCCAGTTGCATGCCAATCAAACGTTGATATTAAAGAATCCCTATGACTTCTATAGTCTATGCAACGAATTAATCCGGGTATAATGAATGACTAATACTTTAGGTTAAATCTATTGTGGATCCCGCGGCACGTCGTTGTATCTGGGTTCGACTCGGACTGCTGTTAAAACCTTAGTAATCCTCGTTGCGTCACCAAGGTCATTTTTTTCCAATTTTGTACTGACTTGTATGCTCCACTTAAGGTTCGCTATGAGACCCGGCCTGCTATCCGCGTTAACAACGAATTTCAAACGCATGCAACAACAACCGCGAAATAAGATAAATGAAAATATAATCTTTTCTGAAAAATCGTTGACAGGGTTTTCTTTGGAAAACTATCCCGCTGAAAACATGTGCTTGGATTTCTTTTTTCTTTTTTTCTTTTTTTTTTACAGTGAATTGTCTTGCACTTATACTGATCGTGCATGAAAGAGCTAGCTAGAACGGATCGCAGTTTTTACTTTCTCCAAATTCATATTCTGCCCGGATGCTAACTGACATAGCTATCCTGCCAAAATCATACTTTTAGATGAGATATGGAATATCTAAGTGTAAACGCACAGTCATCATGAAAGGCCAACAACCATATCGTCCACATGTTGCTCGAAGTTAGAAAATATTGCTAATTAAGCTTTGCAGTCCTAAAGTAAATCATTTTGTTGGAACAAAGCCTTGGGAAAAGGCGAAAGGTGTTAAGATCAGCATATTCAGAATTTCCCCTCCTTTTATTAATCATGAGTAATACAAAATGCCAATATGGTCAGGGAGCTTGGCCCATTAGCGATTGACTAAGCCATACTGTTTTAAAGTGCATTGATTGTTAAGTGAATGGCTCAGAATGTAAAAAGAGCTCCGCTTTTAATCTTGTCTACATCTATATAAATATTAGAGGAGATTCTTAAGCAAGGTTAGGGGGAGGACTAATCTTACTCAATGGAAATTGAGCTGTCCAAATACTAACTCGAATAAGAGAATAAGCCTTTCAGTCACATCTTGAGACAATACCAGAAATAAAACGACACGTACGAACGAAGTGCAGATCCGCTTGATGTATGGATCCCGTTAAGCTCCAGCTAGCTCCGGTGCACCGTTTGTCAAACCTTGGAGCTTTATTCCCCGCAAAAAAGAGCCATTATGGCTCTTGTCCCCAATTAAGTCTCTTTATCACACTGGTGGTTTTGGTTTTCATTCTATTACCGGCCGTCTGTTATACAAACAAGACATTTGAAGATTTGCAGATACCTGGAAGTCTCGATTTTTGATTTAGGCGCGCGTTTCTCTACCCAGTTCGAGCAGAGGTTTCTTTCCGGCATGGCTTTCAGCATTTACAAAGTCGTTCGCATCGCTTGCCACGAATCGCGTAGTTAGTTTGCAAATGCTAAGTGCCATGCCAGAAAGAAACGTCTGCTCGCAGGTTAGCGTTTCTTAGTACTCCCGAAAACACTTCGGTCCAGAGGAAGTATTTTAGGTGCACCGTAAAGTTCTTTAGCAGAACTGTGATTTTTGGTAAAGTCTCAAACGGAAAAATTTGAAAACTTTACAGGTCTTTACAAGATCGAGAACTAAATTGGCCTAAAACTGGCTCTAGGCTTAGTTCAACAATGGATTAGAAAAATTTTACGGGCCTAAAAACTCTTTGGGAGTATAGAGTAGTCACGCCGAGGCCGGATTGTTCAAAGCCGGGTAATGATAACCTAAGACTAGTTAGTGCTAAAGTTGAATTTAGGTATGAGAGCTTTTTTTATCAAGACTGAATCAGCGCAGTATGCTTAAATTCTTTTGCAGCTGTTTTAATAAATATAACTCTATGAAATATAAAAACGTCCTTTGTATTAAACAAACAACGCATTAAGAGGTTTTTCCCCCCAACGAACTGAACACAACACAACTGTTTCTTAACATTTAGCGTAGCTCTTGCGGTCACACAGAACGGTTTTTCGTAATCGAGTCTATTACTCTCACGTTGCTTTCCAGTGTGCAGTTTTCCAAAGTGAATTCACAATATTCGATCGCCTGCAGTTTACTTGCCTTAGTTCGGCAAACAAACAGTCGTTTCAACTGTACATTATCCGAATTAAGGTTCGCATTATCCCCCGTAGCATTTCTAAACAAAAGAAACTACGGGCTCTGGGAACAAGAGGCCTAAAGTCTATGACTATTTTTCGGTACTCAGCCCATACATAAAAAACGAGTTTGGTTCTTTCTGCTAAATGTTCGTGCCTAGGCTTAATTCTCGCGGGTTGAGTTTAGGTTGCGTTCCCCTGACATCTAACGCAATCATTTGGTGTTCAGTGCAAACTGTACATTGATTTCAAAGTTTTTTTTCGTTCAAAATTGAACGGTAATAAAAAAACACAAGAAACTTACACTAAATTGCATTTCCACTGCTCCTACTTATCCGACCTGGAAAGAACAATGCAAGTCATAAAACTAATGGCACAAGAAATTAGCAATGTGTCTAGAGAGATGCAGGATAATAAAAGTTTGGTTGATACACGCTTATTTTCTTAAGGTACACATATTCTTTCCTTGGAGAGTTTTCATTTTCCCCAGCATCCTACACTGAGCTACATCTCAGGCCACTTGAGGCATGACTACCTAATTAAATATGCATATTTTGTAAAATGCTATTTAAACTGGTTTGCTTCCATCCGTGATCCTAAAAAGTGAATTGCAAATGTGGCTCAATGAAAAAACACGTAAAACGTTATTTCAAATAACACGTGACATTGCTTCGTCAATGACGTCACAAAACATGTTTTCCTAAACGGGGAAGTGATGCAAAACTTAATTTTTAGGAATTTTCAACACCAAAATGTTACATAAACAGTGTAAATCTTAAATTCGCCTTGTATGATTGGAAATGTTATATAGCCTATTACCTACTTAACTAATTAACAAGTCACAAGACACTTTTCCATTATTTACCGACTCCAATATAACGTAAACACACATACAAGGCGAATTTTTCAGAACCTTATCAATAGCCTCTGAAATGTATATACCTAAAAGAACTTGTTGCTCCTTAATTATCCTTTCCCAATTTTAGAGTAAATATTCTGACCGTTAATTCTCAATTATAAGTCACGTGACGAAAATTTAAGCTTCTAAAATGCACTCATATTGCTAAGGCCACTAAGCTACATTTGTAGTTCAATTTTCAGGATCATTGATAGAAGCAAACCGTTCTAAATTGCATTTTATCAAAATATGTATATTTAATTAGATAGTCATGCCTTAAGTGGCCTGAGATGTGAAAAAGACATTTCCGATACAATATGCTCGGATGCTCGCATTAGCTGTAATTATTTAAAATCATAGCTTAAGCAAATGAAAAGAAAAATATTGAATTAAGAAAATTGTCAGAACAGAAAGTAATTAATTAGCCACAGAAATATACTTGCTTATAAACCTTCATATATTTTATTGCCTATGCTGGAGAGTTGCTGTTGATTTTTAGCAAATTACAAACGCACTCATAGAGCTGAAATAAGCTTGCTGCAGCTCAAGAACCGTAACTATAACAACCCGACACAAGCTTGACGAGGCGCCTATTACGACCAAGCATATAAAAATTGTGTTCTACCTCAAGTTAGCTTTTTCGAATTCACAATTCGCCCATTTAAGAAAGGCTGACCTAGTCAAAGTGGAAACCTCGAGCACTTTACTCATATTATTGTCATTATCATTATCATTATTATTATTATTATTATTATTATTATTATTATTACCATTGTTGTTATGATTATGATTATGATTATGATTATGATTATGATTATGATTATGATTATTATTATTATTATTATTATTATTACTAATATTATTATTATTATTATCGGGTTCAAGGGTTGTCGTAGCCAGGGATGGTTGCGGCGTTAAGCTCCCATTACCTATAAAATTCTCCCATACGGCGTGTGTGCTTGTAGCCTCTGACAACCAAGTCCAGCTCCTGGGCCATGGCCTGCTCGTGCGGCTTAGTCTTTAAGCCCGGCGAACCTGCTTTTACTGACAGGAGAAGGGGCGAAGGAGGGGTTTCTCTGGCGCGTTAACACCAGTTGCTTCGGGCAGATGGGACTCATTAGCCTGGGAAGGCAGCTCAAAAAGGAGAAGGAAAACTCTTCAAACCTCCGCCGTCTTTTGTCCATAACCAGTCATGGAAAAGGCTTCACGAGTCAACCTCGAGGATAAATCCGGAGCCGGAGTTCCGACAGGCAGCCTGCAGCTGTATACAGTCACGTCCTGGCAACTACTGCGACGTTGCTGAAACCAACCGTATTGGATATTGCTTTACGACTGGATCATTTCAGTGACGTGGAGAGGGGGGATTTGCTGCATGGGTAACAGTCCATCCTCCATATTTGTTCTACCCAGGCTTCGCGCACTGGAGAGAACACTCTAGCTTCGCTGTACGGCGTCGACACAACAAGGTTATACAGCAGTCTACCGGTTATAAGTTTCCTGCTCGATTGGCGCAGAGCGTGACGCCAGCAGGGGTTTCTCCCGAGGGTGGGAGAGGTCATCGCATCTCATTTGGCAGCTACCACCCGCCTTAAGCTGGGTAGCCCCCAGTCAATAAGGTGCAGCCGTTAATCTCACCGGGATTCGTGTGGCATAGGGTGAAATCATACAAGCGGATCGACAACTCTGCACCATGCAATAGAAAGATGAAATCTCTTGCCTAAAGGCTGGGCACTCGGAACGTCAGGACATTGACACCACGCTTTTCGGACGACCTGCACGAAATCGATGACGCGCCCATTAAGACAGCAGTCATCGATATGGAACTAACCAGACTGCAAATGGACATAGTCGCTCTTCAAGAGACGAGGCTGCCAGATTCAGGGTCTGTCAGGGAAAGAAATTTCACCTTTTTTGGCAGCTGGGATCCATCTCCTGCAGATGTAAGGAAATTTTGTCGCTAAAACTCCATCCATCAGTGGGTCCGGTCACTCTAATCATACTCCGACTCTGTCATCCCCAGAAGAAGCGAAAGACAAACTGGCAACCACCATCAAGGGAGTCCTTGCAAAAGAGCTACTGTTCATTCTCGGCGACTTCAATGCCAGCGTTGGTACTGATCAAAGCTCATGGTCCGTTTGCTTGGATCAGTTTTGCATTGGGAAGATGAACGAAAACGGCCAACGCCTGCTAGAGTTTTGCTGTCATTACAGCCTCTGTGTCAGTAACACGTTCTTCAATACCAAGCCCCCAACACAGAGTCTTCTGGAGACACCCAAGATCTAAGCACTGCCATCAGCTTGACCTGATCTTCACCAGACGCTCCACCCTTACATGCATCAAGATCACACGTAGTTATAAGGGTGCTGATTGCCATACAGACCACTCCCTGGTGTGCAGCAAAGTAAAACCGCGAACAAAGAAAATGTACCTCACAAAAAAGCCTGGAAGGCCTCGCATTAAAACAGGGTAAATTGGAGGAATTTGCACGTGCACTTGATGAATTTCTTCCAGGCCTGCCCAATGCTAACGCATGCGATAGATAAGAATGCTGTTCACAGCGCGGCCTTTTCCATTTTCTGCGGGAAGACCAACAAGACTGTTGACTGGTTTGAGTCCCGCTCCGAGGAGATGACACCAGTAATTAATGAGAAGAGGAGAGCCCTGGCGGCTTGAAAAGCCTGTCCCAGCAAACACCTACAGATCCTCCGAGCCGCACGCAGCAAAGTCCAACAGACCGCAAGGAGATATGAAAAAGACTACTGGCTTTAACTCTGCTCTGAGATACGGTCAGTCGCTGATACAGGCAACATTAGGGGGATGTATGATGGTATCAAAAAGTCCCTACAAGGAAGAAAACTGCCCCTCTGAAGTCCACCACAGGTGAGTTCATCCAAGACCGGGCGAAGCAGATGGAATGCTGGGTGCAGCATTACTCTGAGCTATACTCCAGAGAGAACGTAATAACAGAAGAAGCACTGAACACCATCAAGTGCCTTCCTCTGTTGGAGGAGCTTGACAGTGATGCAACCCTTGAAGAGTTAAACCCGGGTCTCGACTCCCTTGCCTCTGGCAAAGTACCTAGTAAGAAAAGCATTCCTGCTGAAGTCCTGAAGTGCTACAAAGGAAACATCATCTCTGAGCTGCACGAAATCCTTTGTCTCTGCTAGAGAGGAGGTTAGGTACATAGGACATGAGGGATGCAAACATCGTCACACTGTACAAGAACAAAGGCGAAAGAAGCAACTGAAATAACTACCGTGGTATCTCCCTCCTCAGCGTCGTAGGGAAGTTGTTCGCCCGAGCAGCGCTGAAGAGGCTCCAGGTGTTGGCGGAGAGGGTTTACCCAGAGCCCGGCGCAATGTGGTTTCTGAGCCAACGGGTCAAACATTGATGTGGTGTTCTCCCTCCAAAAGCTGTAGGAGAAATGCGGAGAACAACGGCAACCAGTTTTGTAGCCGTCATAGACCTCACGAAAGTTTTCTACCTGGTAAGCAGAGACGGCCTTTTATGATTCTTCCCACGACTGGATGTCCACCCAGGCTCCTCAGCATCGTTAAATTCTTTCATGAGGACATGAAGACGGCATTTAGCATGACGCCATCTTGCATTTTGGGTTTCCAGGCAACACAACTGGTTAGAACTGGTTTGCCATCGACTAGGGCTAATTTTATTCATCCTCAGTTTACTGTACGTTGGCGAATCGCAACGTATTTCTGAGGCAAATAAAACTACAAACACAACAGTGCCCGATTCGACAACTGGCTGGAGATTCTTGCCGTGGAAAGAGAGGCGACATCAATGAACTTCACCGAGAGCAACGAAGAAGGAGACGAGCGCGTACATCAATCGGTCGTTCAGCTCGGGAGTCAATAAAGGAATCCGTCAGAAGAAGAGTCCCTTGATATCCTAAAATTGCCGACAGGGAAATGGTTTGAAGAAGGGAACTTAGAATAGAGGCAAGCCGCATGTTTTCATGGAAATATTTTGAATGAATAATAAAACAATTACATGCATGCAAAAAAAGGGAAACAGGAGGGCGAAAGTTTTTTGTTCTTTTCTCTACTGTATAGTTATTAGCTATTTATGGAAGCTTCCACTGAATCTAAATTCTGCTTTGCGAGTTCCTCAGGTTTCCAGGCGTTTTCCAAGGTTTTATAGAATTACTCTCCTTGCCAAAACGTATTCCCAGCTTAGGTCAAAAAACCTATTAACACATGGTTCAGTCTACTAGTCTCTCAGGTATCGTGCTAATCAACTGGAGATTATGAGTCTCCACAAGTAGTATAGTTAGAGCCAGCTCTCAGAGAGGTTTAGGGTGAGAGTCCCTTCACTTTTACAGGAAACTGTGGCCATATATACAGAGTGGGTAAAGTAAGATCTACAACGCCTTAGGGGCAAGCAAAGGTAGAGCGCTGATCAGAAAGGGACTTCTTTAAAATCGCTGCGCTGATTCATCAACACTCTCATCTAAGTGCTTTAATCACTGCAACTTCTATAACTGCAGAAGATTCTGTATAGTCTGGTGTTCCCTTCTGAAGTGCAAGCCAGCGGCATGACCTAGTGTTTTGTTATGATTGTGGCGGCTGAAAAAAAAACTGGGGCTCCGAGTACGTTTTTGCTTGGCAAGTTTTGATTTGGCGTTTTGTGCCTACTTTTAGAACTTTTCCTGATTCTAATTTTCCTTAGGTGAAATTGCTAGTAATTATATTCTTGACGAACACTAATGCAGTTAGAAAAAGGGTTTTGCTTGTAGAGGGTTTAACGTGGTCGATGCACAGTCCCGACAACATACCAGATTAATTCAATTGCTAACTGACACCACTATGCACGCAAAGTGCACTTCAGTCAGGAGCTCATGCCATAACCCGGCCAGAGCGGGTGATCTTCATACTAGGCCTGCGCCATGACGTTTTTACGGACTGATTTATTTTCAGATACATTTTAGAGTATTTTCAGGCGAAATGGAAGCTCCGCTCCGTCTATGAGCGCATTCGAATTACAAGACTTTGAAAAAGAAAACCAAATGTCATTAACAGGTCTCAAATACCATTTAAGGACTTTGGGTTCCTCTCACTGGTTTTTGAATCTTAAAAGATACTCTAAATTCGCACCAAAATCGTTTAAATAAACTGGTCGGTGAAACCGCCGTGAGTGCTTGAGTGTAAGACTTGCCTTTTGCTCACATCTCAGCTGACTAAACTGATAAGCGCTTTCTAAGTTGTTGTTGCTTGGATATGTCGAAAAGATCTTATACATACAAATAGCGACTTCCTCTTATCGGTCCTGGCAGCTCACCTTATGCGTGAGCAAATGCGTGTATTGACTACTATACTCACCCGCGAGCAAGCTCTGCATTTGGGGAAGTCACGCGAGAGCGACGCGCAAAACTGTGACAAGTGCTTAAGCGAGAGCTAGCGAGGCTTTCCTTCACGCTCCCTCGCTCGTTTTTTCTTTTATAGTGGCTCGCTTCTTAAGCCATTCAATTCAGGCTATAGAAGTGTCACCGATTTGTCAGAAAAAAATGTGTGAAACGTTCCAAGCCGGTAACATGTATCTCTACCAATTTATTTCATGCTTTTTCTAAGGCGCTTACGGACAGTACTACGTCGCGTGAGTTTATGGCTATGATCACGTGCCGGTCAAAGACTAATCCCACGCATTAGAAAACTAAGGTATGACTTGTTTCTGAGGAATGCAGCCCAAATAAAAGTGGACTGAACGAGGAGCCGACCGGCTCGCGATTGAACATGTTTTTGAATTTTAAGGCTGTATATAATTCTAAACGCCAAAAAATTAAATTCCAAGGAAGAATTTGAAAGTATCGAAGAGGAACTTGGCCATAATTTTAATTCGCCGTTGATCAAAAGGGGCTTTGAATTTCTTGAGTGCGGGTAATGATAAGGATATAATAGGCCATTTTTCTAATCAAAAATAACGTGCTTGAATAAAACCAAGCGACAAGAGAGTGCAAAATAGGTCTGCAGCACGTTAATTGAAACAAACAGCAAAGCGTACACAGTTCTATATGTAAACAGCGTTTATAACTGTCTGGCGATGATCACTTTATTATAAAAAAAAACTATACCGATGTCGGAGAATGCGATATCATGCAACCGTTCATCCTAAGGCAGAAGTAGCGAAAATGTGAGTTATGAATAAGCCAGGAAAGGCTAGCTTAACTCGTTAAAGTTTTACAAGAGTTGCAAACAGCTGTGCAAAGTGGTTTCCGCCATGAACGAAATTTGGGAGGTGGAGTCCGACAAAAGAGGACGGTGCTTGTGGTCGCTTAGTTTAGTTAGGGATCGCTATAATTGTTCCACAGTAAAAAACGAACTGCGAATCGTATAGTTACTGAGCCATTATGCATATCATCTGCTCAAACCTGGAGACTATTGAATACGTACGGTGCAACTTACCCAACGTACCACATACAGTTTAGCCTGCACTAATGCACGCTTCGTGTTAGCTAAAATTAAGGAAAGCGCAAGTAATTCGCAGTTACGCTTTCAAAAGGAACTTGAAATTTTACATAAAATATTTTGGCAAAATTTGTCTTTATGTGCATGACAGCATAAAAAGCTATTATTACAAGAATAGCCATCATAACCATGCCAATATGGATCTTACCTGCCTCAATACTGCAACTGTTCCAAAATAATTCAGTGTCCTTATCCTGAATTGATCGATCACCAATTCTGAATAGAAACAGACTCTTTTTTAAGTGCATTTGCTAACACATTTTAAGATCGGTTGCAGGTACATTACCTCTTAAGCATTAAATTCAGTGAGTTCTGTCAAAACTTTATATCTCCTCTTGTATAATATTGGACCACCTAACAACCTAACGTTTCGTTGAAATATGTTACAGGAGATTCAGATCGCTGCTGGCTGAACTCGTGCCTTGTCTCACGACCCTGTCGATAGCTGGGTACCTCAAAATTAATTTGTGTAGGCTTGTCAACTTCAACCTTGAGTGTTTGGGTGCTCTTAAGAAAGAATGTCCACGCTCAGCCTATTAATTCAACAAATTCTGACTTTCGTACTGACCCTGAATTGTTAATGTTGGCAATATAGACACCGGTTTTTGTTACAGGCAATCTCCAAGGTTGGACTAAAGAATTACTTAGAAAGTATATCTTGGCGAGCAGATGAGGGTAACCACGCCAAAATTCTGTTAAAAATTGTGAAATTTAGTTGGAGAGAGTTGGAGCGTGGGTGAGTCAGTGTGCTCGATAACACAAAAAGGCATGTTTATTCGGAATTGAATGGCACCAGTGACCACTGATTATCGTCAACCTTAAACCAATCCCTAATTATAACTAAAATTGAATTTCAGCACTTCGCAGTATTGATCTTTGGGGTATTGGCATTGGAGTGACAGTTCTTGAGTCAGGGTTTCAAGGCCAGGTAAGGCCAAAGTTCGGCAAAATTGGAAATTTGTTTAAAAAAGAAATACTTGACAAAGATATCATATGGGCAAAGCACCGTGACAGCGCTAGCCTGTAACCATGGTGACAATTTTGAAAACTGAAATTGCATGAAATCTACTCAGATGGAGAACCTTCTTTATTGTTATTATTATTATTTGTTTTTTTTATTATTATGTATTATTATTTATTATTTAGGTGATACCGGTATAAAAGTAAATTATAATTATTTCACACCATGTGAAGCTTCGAGTTTAAACCTTAAAATAATTTGATCAAAAAGGTTAGCTTTTTTGTCTTTCTTCGGTGCCGCAAATTTATACGACGAAGTCACGATTCGAGATTGTTCTTTATAGTGAGAAGTGATGCCATTTTCTTTTATTGAAATGAGTGGATGAAAATTGATTGCTCTTTGCCATATACAAATCATGTCCAGTGACATACAAAATCAATTATTACAGCTGATTCTTAAGTCGTGGCACAAGCCGATTAATAAAATGAATTTACAAAGAGATAGGCATTGCACTTACTGAAAAGAAAAAAACAACTAGCTTAATAACGAACAGCCTGCAAACCGCGAAGCTGAAACTTACGTCATGTTAATTAGGCCACTTTCAAACGTGGAATTTCTTATGAGTGCTGAACACCTAGTTTAGTCGAAGAAAATAATTAAATACGGCAGTTGATTCAGACGTCGGATATAATGGTGCCGAATTTGAATCGGTTTGTCGTAAATATTCCCAGTCTCTAGAAAAAATTGTTACCCAATATGGATAAGGGTTTCTAAAATTAATGCATTACATTCGGCAAATGTGAATCGGCAAAGTCGTATTTAATTTGAAACTGTTGATTCAGACGTCGCATGCCAAAGCAGTTACCTCTCGAATTAAATTAAGCACATGAGAAATTCGCCGTTTAAACTGGGTAATGGTAACAGCGTCCAGTGGTACTATAAATACCGGTAGATACCCAATGATACATACGGCATTTTTTATATTCCTGTAAATTTTGCTTTCACTTTACCACATTATGTTGCTAGCTATATGCACCGCACAGATAAAAAAGAGAGTAAAAAAGAAAAGAAAAAAAAAATAAGGTCACGAAAAATTTGCTTCAAAGCGATTCAAACCTGGACTCTCCGAATACGTTAGGACTTAAAATGAACGCCTGTATCCTCTGGACCAACTCGATAAGTGCTGACAACTCAAGTTTAAAAGAGGTATATATTCCTTCTCTATGGTGATTGACAGTTTTCAAGGATGACTTTTACGGTTTCCGTGTAGAATTAAATCTTTGACTGATCGAAGCCAGACGTAAATCTCACAATAAACACATTAATACTCTTTCTGGCTTGGTTCATGCCGGGGAACTTTTAAGAAATTTATCAACTATCGATCTCGGGGCTACTGACTGAACCGGTATGACCGTACGATTCTCTCCCTGCTCGTGAGGTGTCTTTCATCGGTCGGGGAAAACATTAACACAACATTGTTTATCATTATTTCCATTGTTTTAGGTTAGGGTAGCAAACCATTTGGCTTTTAGCGTTAAAAGAACTGCTAGATGATCTCTCTCCCCAGAATAAAGAAAAACAATATGCATGGCCGCCAAATACATCCTTTTAGCTTTGAAAGTTCTCAGTTTATTAACAAACGTTACACATTTATTTCAGCAAACAAATAGTTAAGTTGAAAAAGGATTTTACAAAACCCTCAAAAGTAGATCTCCTTTTGGATTTTAATTTGCAATATCGGTCGATTTACGCAACTTTTAAACCTCTGGTTCAGTTTTCATTTGCTTCTGTTTTGAAAATGGAATAATAATTACTTAGGGGTAATACAGTGTAAAGATTTGAAGAGAAAAACAACAAAAACTTGCAGATTTGTGGCGAAAATGTACTTTAAAAAAGAACCAAAATATTCAAATATTCACGTGACTGATGACGTCATGTCCCTCTTTTGATAATGAAAAAAATTGTCAGGTAGAACATTACCTGCAAATTTTCTCTGTCGTGTGATGAAACGTCAACTCTCAAACAGCCCTCGGCCTAGTTTCCCTATTTTTTCGTTCGCTCATGTTCATTACCCCCTTAAATTTTAAATTCCGGACGTAAACTAGTTATTTTGAAATGCTTCACAAAAAACTCCACCAGAACCTCAAAAAGTCGAATAGCTACGTTTTTTGGTACTGAAATTAACAATCATATACGTTTTCATGCTGTGCAAGTTGTTGAATTCCCCTCAAGCCGGGTCTGACTGGGTCTCTAAATCAAGTTTTAGCAAGGTTTTAGTTGCCTCCAGGACTTATTTTGTACACTTCAGAAATATACCGAACTGCATCATTCGTTTCATTTATTGAAACACTTAACCCTTTCTCTGAAATACTGATTTACATATTAACATTGACCGCGACGATAAAGTCAAAATGTGGGATTGAACATCAGAGAAGAAAACATATAGAGAAATAGGTCGTCAACGTGTGACGTGAAAATAGCCAGATTTTGTCTGCACGGTTTCAATAGAATTTGACGAGTAGTGAATGACAAGAAAGGTCGGAACCACGACGTCTCCAGAGTCCGTCGTCCCTTTTGGCCAGTCATCCCAGGGGGGCGGGGGGGGGGGGGATACTCACCAGCATAAGCCATATAGGTTTGTGCCGCCCCAAAGGGTATTTTTGGTCTGGAAACGGGTATAGACTTTGCCTATTTTGGTCGGGAATCGGTTATGGTTTTCGAGGGAATTACGGGAGTTTATGAACGTATTTATCATCTCAGTTCCAAATGACTAAGCCGAGAAAGAAAAATATGCAAATTCGAAATGGATTTTAAGAAATCTTTTTTGTTGCTGTTCTATGACATTATGTTGATGACATTATTTCCTAGAGGCTAGTTTGTAAACGGGTGTAAACAGGGGCGTGGCCAGGATTTTTCAAAGGAGGGGTCACAGACAGGGACACCATCCAGGGATCGCTGACTATATATGGTTTATACCGCTGCCCTCCCTCGTGTATCGGCGGGCTCAGTCGTTTTATCGCGGCACGCAGGCCCATATTAGCTAAAGACAAGAGCCGTTGACGAAAATACTTTACAAAAAGACAGATTTTAAAAAAGTGGCCGTTTCAACAATGGCTTTTACGGCCAAGATATTGTCATGGCGTTTTCGCCACCTGAATATTGTAGGTTGTTTGCTCAAAAAAAGGCCTACCAAGGAGGGGTCACGGGCACCCCAGGACCCCCCCTAGCTACGCCCCTGGGTGTAAATAATGAATTTTTTTGGTCTGAAATAGGGTTAGAATTCGGAGAACTGGATGGCACACCCTCACCATGAATTCCCAGGAGCCCTCCCCCCCCCGGGCCAGTCACCTTGTTTATCACAGAGTGATGACCGGAAAAACAGAGTCTTAGCTGAAACAGAACCAAGAAAATGTCTATAAAATAAAACAGAATACAAGAAGGCTGAAACATAGTTTAGTCCGAGGAAGCTATTTCCAAAAGCTACAAGATATTCTGATCTTTTATTGCAGAGGATTTTTTCAATAGCAAAGAACTAGACCGCTAAGGCACCCCTGTACTAAAGAAGCATAGGGATAAACCCTTCGCTGTCATAGTCAGCAATGGAAAATCAACGAGTTCCGTCTTCTGAGCGTGTCAGAAGGATTTATTGAACCTGCGATCAGGCGTTTCTTTTCGCCTCCAAAAACAAAAAGGGAAGAAGGCCCGCCTGATCGCATTCTCTTTTTTGAGTGGTGTTCCTGTGCCACGTAACGTCTAAAGGCAGATTAAACTAAGCTCAGCGGTAATTCCCATTGGAGAAAGGCAGCCATTTGGATAAAAATTGCTTTTGTTCCGGGACGAAATCGAAATCGAAGTATCCGTTATTTCACTCAAACTACAAGATCTGTCATCAACATACGTTATCCAAAAGGCAATACTTTTTATTTTCCCCATGTCCGATCGCTCTCGGCGAATCTCACGTCGGCTCGAACGAAGCTTGGCGAATGATTCCGAACCCCCGTCTAGTTCGTCAAGTAGTTTCAACTCGTGGACTGTTGTAAAATTACGTCAAGAGTTGAAAAGATTGGGACATCCTTCAACAGGCCTCAAAGCAGAACTTGTAAGTTTCATTGGGTTTTCTTTGGGGTTTTGAAGGTTTACCAATGCTAGTTTGCTCGAAGTTTTCGGTGTTGTTTGTAATCCTATCTCATTTCCAGGTTGCTCGTTTGGAGCGCGCCGTAAAGGACAGAATGCCCGAAGTTGATGCAAGGTTAGTAATATTAATTTTTATTTCCTTTTAACCAGTATGTTTTAACTTAACGAAGCCTCTGTGTCAAGGTTTTTCAAGGCATGCAAACTACATACATGACACACATGAATTCTTAAAATTATGGTAAGATCTCTCCAATCGATTTCTCAGGCAGTCGATTACGTGTCCAAAATGCACTGCACTGATTTCAGAACAGCCAGTTTTTTTTTTACGCAAATACATGAACTAAATCGACTTATTAGATTAAAAACGATCTCTAATAAATGTGTAAAGAGGTGCATGCAATTTATTATTTTTTTAGTTTTAGTTTCGATTTGTCGGTCAGGAGATCCTGACTACTGCTTTTTGTATGAGTCCGATCCTTGTTTAGCATGAGACCCCACGTGCAAGCATATGACAAATTCTTTACTTTTACTGAGCATCTCGTCATACATGTAGTGTCCAGCTCAACTAGCAGACTAACAATCAATACAAGTCTGGGATCAATAACACAGCCAATTTTGTTGTCAATATTTATGAAGGCTTAATACTATTAATTTGCAGTGCTGTATCCCTATTATAATTAATACCAATGATAATAAATATATTATAACAGTAATTATTATACTTTGTACTCACTATCTGTCTTCGCATTGGCTAAAAGCCTACAGCCAATTTTGAAAATCAGCGCAACCTACAGATTAGTTAGTTATCTGCTAGCAGATACCTGACTAATCTGTAGGCTGCGTGCGCAATGCATGATTTCCAAGAGCAATGTCAAATCGGTTCCATGTGACGGTGTATTTGTCGTTATTTATTCCAAAACAATGTATAATAAAACAATAATTATTAGGTTCGGTTTTTGTAATACCTGGAATAATCAAGGGCCTCTGCCTTCGGCTCGGCCAATAACACTTACCTCGACCTTGATTTTTCCCGATATCACAAAAACCTCATCCAATAATTGTTTATAATCACATTCTAAATAGATGTTGATGAATTAGTGCAAAAATGATAACAGCATTGGGAATACCACGATATGCCTGCCAACTGTCATGTATTATGAGTGTTTCACTGCTTCAGACTAAACACGTCAATTTCGTGCATCAAGGACAATAATATTTCTCATGCCTAACTCACAAAGCCAGATGATATGTTCTTTAACACATGATTAATTACAAAAATTAAATTCAATATTCCCAAAAATGTTTCATAAAGGCACTTCACCTTATCGCAACACACTGAAATGCCACCTTCGAAGTAGCTTTGGAAGTGCTCAAAGGTTGCCGGAACATCTTTGGACATTTTAGGCAACGTTTGGAAGTCTGTGGGAAATCGTCAAAAATCTTTGACCCAGAAAAAGTTGGCAGGTATACCATAAATCCATGGCTGTCAATAAGGCCGGGTAGCCGGCCAAAACCGCCGGCTAGATAGCCATCCTTAGCTGGCTACTTTCATCTCCTTCTACCATAACTGCTAACAAAAAATAAGCAGCGTCGAATGAAATTGTAAAGCATCTGTTTCCCAGTTTTGAATGACATTGAACACATATTTGAACAGGTTTAGATCTGTGAAACGTTCGAACTGTACGATGTCGTGCAACACTTGGGACATTTTGACAGCATTGTTCCCAGTCCTGGGTGTATTCCAACGAAACAACATGGCATCCGCAGAGGAAAATACCTCTTGAAAACCCTTGAAAACTCAATTTCTGAGACTCTAAATTTCAAAATGCCACTAGATGCCTCAGCCCTAAGAAACTTGTGCCTTTGGTGCAAATTCCAAAGCCGCTCACTACTCATTATCAGCCTGCTGCTTAAAAACTTTTTGACAGCCCCGTAAATCCTGAGGAGTGACTGGATTTCGTATTATCACCATAAAATAAAAGAATGGAAATAAACTAAGGGATATTATTAATTCAATCACCTGGCAAATTCTTCAAAACTACAATTACGGACAAAAGCAGTTGACACATTTGTTTAAAACAGGTGCTTTTAACAAACATTTAATTCATTTATTATTTCATTCCCTTTAAACCCCGTAAATCCCCTCACCCCCCCCCCCCCCCCCCCCGAATCAATGTTGTCTGAAGTAAAAAAAAGACTTGAGAGTCTAAAATTCAACATTAATTTTGGGGGGAAGGGGTTGGGGTAGACAGGGGAAGGGGATAAGTATATCCACTATTCAAAAAGGGGCCATTTTACGGAAGTGTGTCAACACTTTTTTCCCTCATTGTAGCTGTGGCGCTTACCATTATTTGGAAGATGTTGCCAGTAATCCATTGATACGATGGCTTCTTACTTTAATAGTAACCCATTGATAAACCTCCTTTTCAGGTGTGGCCACCTAGCTGTTTATGCCTGAGTAAACTGAAAAAACTTAACAAAATAAATATTAAAGTACACAAAAAATATATTTCAAAGGATATCATTTACTTTTTAAGACTGTGTTAGTGTGCAGAGGTTTGAAGCAGTTGTTTAACTATTTCCCCACCCACCCTCTCCTTCCACTGAATCATCAGTGTGGTAGTTCCCTAATATACATTTGTAGGGGCTTATGGCTGGGTTGTAGATACATTTGCCAGTCAAGGGGGCGGATTCTGTCTTGGGGCTGGCTGGAAAGCCGAAGCTCCTATTGGTAAATAATGGTCGACTTCTTGATCAGAAAATCAGGGTGACCAATAAAAATTCTTCTACCTCAAAGAGAAGTAGGTATGGGGTATTAGCTGAAAGTGCTGAGAGGCTAGCCTAAAATTAAAAGTTCAATTTGTTTCTCTGTTGAAAAGTAAAAACCTTTAGTAGTCTATGAAGCACTTTGCAACAAAAGCAAGCTAACACTCTTGGACAAATACCTTGAAACACTTTGGAAAATTTTGCTACCTTTCGTTCCCCCCTCCCTTTTGTGATGTTGTTGTAACCACGTAACTTTGCAATCACAAGGGATGTGCATAGGTGTTTCAAGGATTTTTGGTGAGGATTGTAGGCTGACTGCTGATAGAAGCCCTGAACAATCAGGAAGCGCACCACTTGTACAATGTTTACGTACCCAGTAGACATTGTTATAATGCAAGCCATAGACTCCTAAACTTTAGTACTCATTATTAATTTGCAGTGAGCAGCTGAATTCCACTGTTAAGTGTGAGGAAACAAGATATAGGAATAAAATGAAACAAGGTAAATTGTTTAACAATGTTGTGGATTTTATTAATTGAAATTTTTACATATGTAGTTCCAGTCATTGACATCACACTGGTGTTATTATTTTTAAGCATCTCTTAATCCTTATCAACTTTCCTAAATGCTTGGTGCGTTGTATATTTCCAAACCTCTCTGATACAAGTGGTACTTCACAGAATCTCTATTACTTTTAGGAACATTTGTTCCCCAAGCTCAAGTTATTTGTAGAGGTGCTTGATATGTGGTGGCAAGACCGCTGTCAAGCAGGCATGGCCATATAAAATAGATTTATGACAGCAAAACCACGCACGTTGACATTTGGCGCAGTCGTAGACAGTACAATGTATATCTTAAAGACTAAGGTAAAACAACTAATCTGCTCTTTCATACAATTTTCATCTTCTCCAACAGATGGAAATGATCATATAACAACTAATCACACTACAGCAGGTGATGACATCGGTGAAGTCGTGGTCTTGTCAGAGGATGAATGGCAGAAGCAGAAAAAACTTGATCAGAAAAAGAGGCATGGTATAGTACTATGGCGGCGTCCAATTACAACCCTGACGTATTTTTGCTTTGAGCTGGGAATTCTGTTACATGACTACAAGGAAAGGTAAATGCACTGTAATTTATTGTATGTTAAATACATTTCTTGTAATAATTTTGCCCTTATTCTTCAGTTAGTGCACTCCACCAAAATTCCCACCTAAACTGTTGGTTAATTTCCTGTCAGGATTTTATATTTAACTAGTAATGAATGAGGCTCATATGAAGAATTATGGAGATCGAGGAGGGTGTTATCAACCTCGGCCTTCAGCTCAGCTGATAACACTTACCTCAACCTTGATTGTTGTGGATATCTCTAAAACTTCATTCAATAATATTATATGTTTGTTATTAACAAAATGAACTAATAAATTATAAGACATCTGTGACACAGTGCCTTTTATATTATGTAATGGTGAATGGCAGCAGACAATGACATCTATGACTTTAAAAAAAACAACTTAAACGTTTAATCATACACAAGTCATCCCTGAATGACTCACAAGTATTGTACAAATAACCATCACAAGTATTCATTAGAATCGCTGCGATAGAAATTGATTAATGTGAGAAAACTTAAAAAAAAAAACAGGTTATATAAACACTTGAGAAACTTGAGCAAAAGTTGAGGTTATTTCACGGTGGCCTCGTGCACGCCAATGATGTGGTCCCTGTGTGCATGCTCCTGATAAACAAAGGTGAAACCCGCTGGTCAGAATACCAGCGGCGACAAATAAAGGTATTATTAATTATTTATTCACAACTCACATATTACATGATACTAGGCGAGCTTTGTTTGAAAGGTTGCTCATAAATAATATCATCCACCCCTAGCTGTTGTGGTGTTCTTTTCTGCTCATGGAAAGCTCAGAAAATTAAAATAGAATGGTTATAAATTAGATGTTACTCCTGATCAAATTAATGCAACAAACATTTGCGAAAAATAACAAGAAACTTTTTGAAACCTGCATGAAGACAACATTTTGCTGGAGTTTAAGCACTTGTAAATGTATGAGTACTTTTTTTAGTTTAAACATATATTTTCTTGCTTTTTTAAAACTTTTCAGAACACTGAAACACAGGAAGACTGTTTCGTCAGTGGTTGTTATCTCCATTTTAATGATTCTTGCCTATAATTTCGATGGGGCACATCAAGAGGTACAAACTACTTAATTACAAGTACTTTAGTTCTTGCAGGACTTATGTTTTATCAATAATATTATCAACGCATCTGAAGCTCACTCAACAGAGTCTCTAGTAAGCATAAAGCTCCTTTTATGGCCATCTAAACTATTTAAACTCTCTGCTTACAAATTTATTCCTGTTAGCAGCCATCCCTAATTGGAGCACTTTGAATAGTGGGAAATTCCAGAAAATATCTGCTGTGGTTCAATTTTGTCCTTGGATTAAATGATAATGAGTTTAACAAAAAGGGAAATAAAATTTAAACCAAGGATAAAATAGACCTATTCAGCTAAGTCGATGTTGTACCCAATTCAAATCTCCCAGCCTGTTTAAGATTCTTTGTGTATTGTATTTGCATTATAATATGGCATTCACATTTAAATGACATGCAGATTCCTAAAACAAAACATTTTATTCCCAAATGTTTGAATTAGGTACAACATTGAGTTAGCTGAATAGATCTATTGAACCACAACTGTCCATATTATAACATGGACGGCTTTTCTATTTTAACCCCCAGTGTCTTCTGAAATTCCATAATCGTTTAAAATCCCTTCTCATGATTCGGATTTTCCATTTTTTCAACAAACCCTCAAATTTCTGGCAGGGTCATGAATATGCCCAATTTAGCTTATTTAATGCCAAAATATTTCAAATGACTCCACTAGCTAGTACTGTACGTCAGTACAGCTGGTTACAATTAATGGAGTCATAATTTTTGTTAAAAAAATAGAGAAGTTTCTTCTTACTGCTGTTCAACAGATGCAACGTACATTAACTTTACATTACCACAAACTGGTACAAAACATTAGAATAAGAAATTATATCTGAACTGAACGTGTGTACGCTTGGAAGACATTACGATCGAGTTAGTGTATGCTAATTTCTGCCATCTTGAATTTGAGCCTTTGGGGTTAGCAGTTGCTCCCAATCCCACGAGCTTCAAAAATTAAAATAACTCCCTAGATCAAAAAAACATGTTTTTTCATTGAATGGACAGAATAATTTATCAGGCTGCTTTTATGAGAGAAAAAATGATGTTTTGTAGCGTTAAGGCTTCTGGAGTGTGATGTACAGCCCACGTGCGTTTTGTCGGTTTTCTTCGGCAAATGAACACGAACACATGCTAGATGGGTGGATGCTTGTCTTGTATCCTGCTACAGTGGGTGTCAGCATCTTCATCGGTTCTTGCTTTATTTTCGAATCGATTATAATAAAAGTCCATTAAATTATAATGTGTTTTCAAGGAATACACTCTTGTCTGTCCCCTGTGGAAATTCCAGATCTTGAACCCCTCCATGCCTTCGGAATTCCAATCGTAAGTATCCCCCATGCCTTCGGATTCCCAGTTCAAAGAATTCCCCCTTGCCCTTGGAATTCCGAAAAGCCATCCATGGTATCGTATTGGGTATTTTCTGGAATTGCTCAATTCTGTATCCTTTAAGCAGAGCGGCAAATATCAGGCGGTGGTCATTGAATAATGTCTCACAAAATCTTAACCGTGATTGGACATGATGTCCGGACAAAATTACTACCAAAGAAAATCATTTTGCAGATTAATAAAATCTAACTTGCACATACAGTGTATGTGAATAATGTTTTACCAACAATAATATTTTTATATAAGGTGATGTACTGTACGACAGTAATCAGTCAACCTGCCAATGAGGTGCTTAAAGTGTGTACATTTTGTCAGAGATGCAAAATGCATCCTTGATTCAAAACTGAATCATGTGGACAATTTGCAATGCGTAGGCTTCTGGATTGATAAGCAAAGAAAGACCTTGAGTCCAGTAAAGCAAAAGCATGGTGCCCACCTCCAACAAACAGATGGTTGGGTGAAAATCTAATCTAGACCTGATGATAAGATTTTTGGAGTGTCAGTTGAATCTGTTTTGTTGTATGGCCATGGATTGGAGAGGCGGACATTGATCACTGCTGTTACACAAGGAACTCTTAGACACTATATGAATGAGGGTCATTATATCCAGCAAAGAGCTCTATGGCAACCTGCCTATAAAGTCTAGTCCCCAGATATGCTGACCGTAGTTTAGTGGCCATTGTTACAGAAGCAAGAATAAGATTATTATTTTTCAAGATTTTTTAAAGAATAAGATTATTTCTCAGCTACTTCTTTATGATCCAAAACGTGGGATCAAAAAACACAAAAAGTGCAAGGTACCCAACAACAATTTCATAGACCAACAAATGACCAATGGTCAAGGGGGCAGCAGCAATATTCGTTCATGTCAATTACCAACTAGAGAAATTAGATACCAGTCTTTCTAGACAAGAACTGCCAGGTGTCATCGCTGACAGAGGGAAGTAGGGGAAACTCATCAAATTGGTGTGGTGTACACAAAATAGATAGATACCCTTTAGTACTTGCAACATTTAACGTAACTATTTCAGTCCTTAGTACAAATCAAGTCAGTATTGTTTTGGTGGGGTTATTGGGTTGGCCTCGGCATTCTCTCATCTGTTGGATTTGGCACTGGACTTCACACCTTTCTTCTGTACCTGGTAAGGGAAATAATTATCATTATTATTACAGTTGACTCTCTCTTAACGGACACCTCTATAAGACGAACATCTCCCTAAAATGGACACCTAGAGTTGGTCCCTACCTTTCTTTAATCCCTTTATTTGACTCTCTATAAGACGGACACTTACTGCCGGTCCCAAAGGTGTCCGTCTTAGAGGGAGTTGACTGTAATGCATCATCAAAATGTTAACATTAAAAATTTCTCTATAATTTTATAAATAAAGGTAAATTTCAAGCTTATATCCAGTTAAGTTTTGATGGTGTCTGCTTGATGCAGATTTCACAGCATAGATTAAAATTTTTGCCACTGTGAGATGTAAAAACTGGAACTGATCTTCCAGCTGCTAGGCTAGTCAAAGACAAAAAAATATTGTCAGCCAATTAGTTGTTATGCAGTTGTTCTACATGTACACTGTAAAATAATTTATCTGACTGCATCTGTAGTCAGGGGCACCCAACGAGAATATAGTTCAAAACCACTTAAACATAGAATTGTTAAACATATTTTAGTATTTAAACTGTAGATATAGGCATATTTTAATTCCCCAAAAATTTTTCATCTGTTCGGATTTCTTAGCTGAAAGTCTAGTGATCCGAAAATTATAGGGATCAAAACTTAACTTTTCGAAAATTTCAGCCAGAAAAAAGGCTCCTGAAAATTCTAGGTGACCTTTTTAGGGTAAAAATCCCTTAAAATGGGCAATTATACCATTTTTTAGATGTTTGAAAATCCTAGGAGAGGCAGGCAAGCAAGAAATTTTACAACAAATGTTCTGAAAATTCTAGCTCTCAAATCGTCTTCCGAACAGATACTTTTCTGAAAATTGTCGTTGGGTGCCCCTGTGTAGTGTTTGTGAGTTCCCACACAAAAGGAAAGCAGAGTCAAAGTGTTGATGTTTATATCAAGGTAGGTACGTGGAAGGTCTGTCTCCTCAAAAGAAAAAAAAAGAAACACTGCGATTTCTTGTTTCCGGTGACAGTTTTAACACCTTGCAGTTTACTGGGTGGAAATGAAAACTTGTAAGAGATTGTTGCAAGCTCTCCTTTCTTACCCCACCCCTCGCACTCACATCTCCTTTCGCATGCGGCTCTTGTGTGACATCTTGTGACCCTTCCAAATGAAGAGCTTGCTTTCAGGCTAAAAAAATTAACTTTATGTAAAGTTGTTTTGTAGTAATACAATGCAACTGTAATGTGACATTGCACTCTATCATAATGATTTAAATATATAACTTTTTTGTTCCTTCAGGGACCTCACATTGCATCTGTGACATTAGCTGCCTGGGAGTGCAATACCTTAGACTTTCCTGAGCCCCCTTACCCTGTTGAGTAAGTTCTTTTCTGTTTTTGCATTATTTTAAATCCACATTGTTTTTAATCCAAGAAGGATAAAGACTGCAAGTTGTATACCGTAAACTGCAGCTTATTAGCCCTGGCCATGGGCTAATACAGGTACATCTTTGTAAGGGTTTTTTTAGGGGTTATAAAATAATGGAAAGGCTTATATTTGAAGGGGATTTTTATTAAAACAAAAAAAGTGCTTTGAAACAAGCTCTGACAGTGCTGATGAAAATGCATTTTGAATTTACTGTTTTTAAGCTTCAAAACGTCATACATTCATTGGAGAAGAGGGGGGGGGGGGGGGGCTTATATCCCAAGGGGGTTATGCTTGGATCTAGTTTTTAGGTTTATGGGTAGACAAGCCTTTAACTGGAAGGGCTCATAAGTGACGGAGCTTATAAGTGGTAATTTTTGTTATACGTGTATATAATAGAGCATAAGTTTAACTTTCTCGTTGCAGCTTTTTCATAGTACATGTAGTAAAGATGTCAGCCCTAAAATCTCTCTGTATCCACAGCACACATATCAGGTTTAATGATGTGGAAATGAATTAACCTAATTTTTGTTAAAGATCAGGGGATGCCTCTGAATTACACCTTTTGTCCTTCATTAACAGAAAATAGAAATTCATTTTTTTACAGGAATTCAATAACATTTTTAATTAGTAACAACATTTTCACGTAGAAATGTTCATTTTCATCATCTTTCATTTCAATTGTGCAATTACCATGCTAATGCATCTTCAATAACACGATTGGAATGTCATTTTCTTTATTGTAAGGTCTATTACGTTTTTGGGAAAATGTTAATATCACTAGCACTGTCATTTTATATTTTTTGAAAGTCATTGCCTACAAGTACATTACTGTGCATAACAAACCAAGTTTATTTTTATATAAACCAATTGGATATTTTAACATTCTTGTGTTATACAATGGATATAGCAGCTGGTGAGAATTTAAGTTGAAAAGTTGTTACTTCAATAAGCACTTCTAATTTTAAATAATTTTTCATTAATGCTTTTCTTATTTCTAGGATCCAGTGTCCTGACGATGATCACACATCAACAGTAAACATGTGGACCATCATGTCTAAAGTTAGGGTTGAAGCTTTCATGTGGGTGAGTCAATTGCTGGATAAAAATATTTAATAAAATTAATTCATGCCATTTGGCATCTTTGTTGATATGAGGTGTCACACAAAATAATGTTGTTCTTGTGATAAATCATTGCTCCAAGCACAGGTGACCCAGGCTCAGTGATAGTACCAAAGTAGGAATCCTGTGAAGTTACAGTGTTAATGAAAATATGTATATAGTGCAGTTAATTTTTTATTTCCATTAATTTTTGTTTTTCCTTTGATTTAAATTCCTTAACATACATTAGCATACCCAAAAACAATGGAAAATAAAACTTAACTGAAATTAACTTCACCCCATACAAACACTGTAAATTTCCAGGATATTTTATACTGAGGTACCATCACCGAACCAGGGTACCTGTGCTCCAAGCTAAACTTTTTCAGGGTTACCTGTGGTTATGACCTGTGTATAATGATTTCCAGAAATACATGAGAGACATTGGGTGCGTGAAAACAAACACTTTGTGCATTATTGCATAAAAGGTTATTTGGAAATAATCAAAATAGCTTCTAGAGAGTTTTATAAGAAAACAGAGTGTAAATAATCTGTTCATGCACTGAATAGTACTTACAGTAACTGCAGTTTTTGGTTGGATTTTTGTAAAGTTATAGTACTTTTCATCCTGAATTTGTTATTCTGTTTTGATCAAGTCATCGTTCACAACTTGTTTTGCAGGGAGCAGGGACAGCCATTGGTGAACTTCCACCTTATTTCATGGCCAGAGCAGGTATAATCTCAATATATCAGACTGGATATAATTATCTGTACATGTACATTATATCTGTGTCCTATTTTTGTGGTATTGCTTGATTTTTATTTTTCCATGTCAGAGCGTTTAAAACTGGAACTGGCATTTTCATCTTTTGTTTTGAAAAAAAAATTCTGTTTTTGCAGGCACAAGTAGTACATGTATCCCAGACATTCTCAACTGCTTTTAAGAAGGCTCAAAAAAAATCGCCATACTCTGTTAAATGGTCTTTAAAACGCAACTTACCGAGCAAAGTATTAAAGTACACACACATTTCTCTATTTCCCCCAGCTCGTTTGTCGGGAACAGACCCAGACGATGAAGAATTGGAAGAAGTAGAAGAGCTGGAACGTTTAACTTCACTTAAAAATCAGAGCTTGTGGACAAAAATTAAGAAAGTTATCCTTGATTTAGTGGAGCGAGTTGGCTTCTTTGGTATTCTCGTGTGTGCCTCAGTGAGTACAGTGAATATGTAAATCTCAATGTCTAACATTGTTATGTCAATTTTGGAATCTTATCTTTTTCTTAAGGCTTTATTTGAAATACGGGATGAGGCTCATTACAGTATAGATATACTTGACCAGACTGATCAATGGACTTTCTTTGCAGCTAAAGAGAAAACAACAATAAAACTCTCTTTAGGACAATCAATGTTAAAACATCCTTTGAATATACCATGAATGCCGCTTCATGACAATATTATTACACTCTACAGTGTCTTATTTTTCTGAAAATCGGCGTCTTCCAGGCTCTGAATCTCACCCCCTTTTCAAATACACGTCCACACGCAGCGTATTTGAATTGTTTTTGCCCATCCATATGAAAACGGTAAAGCGATGGAAATATGGTAGCATCCCGTGCAGGGTGTGGGTTATGCAACAATCCATGACAGAAAAAAATAGAACAGAAAAAACCATCATCCCCCCCCCCCCCCCCCCCCCCCCAGAAATTAAGAATGAAGCCGTGCAGAAGCCAAAACGCGCCATTTTATCATCTTTGATTCGGGCGGAGATGGAGAGTCTAAATTCTCCATCTATTTTGTCCAAGATTGTAGTAGTACTAATGGTATATGATATCATTGTATTCGAAAACCTCCGTTTTCGACCATCCACACGTAAACAAAAGGCCGGCGATTTTAAAAATCTCCAGCTGTTGCCCGAAAACGCCGTGGACGGAGGCTAAAACCACGAAACAATCTCCGATTTTAAGAATACCCGGATACGTGTGTCCGTACGGGGCCTAAGAGTGATTTGTCACCGATCAGACATGCTTTACATAAGCGTGCAGCCTATATAGAGAGACGTTTGCGTGTAACTATGTGTACCATTTCTTGATCATGCATAGGTTCCCAACCCTCTGTTTGATTTAGCTGGAATCACTTGTGGCCATTGCTTGGTACCTTTTTGGACGTTTTTTGGAGCAACACTTATTGGCAAAGCTGTAATAAAAATGCATCTTCAGGTAGGTAGCCATGCTTTTTTTCTTTTTTCATTCTGTGAGCGAGAAGTTTCACTTTATCGACTATAGTTTTAGATAACTATTTAACTCAATAAATAAATTAATGAAAGAATAAATAAGTAAATACTTAATTTAATATCCTCTTCCCTTATGGAGCTTTTCAGGTATAATGAACCAATAATTTAAATGGAACATAATATGGTTAAGAATCTCAACTAGTTGGAGTTGAACCAGCTGGATATTTACATGTGTGGCCGAGGATTTGAACTTGGGACTACCAACAACAAATCCAGTTAACGGTCAGAAGCAGGACTTGAACTCAGAGCCTCCAGATTACAAGTCCAGTGCTCTAACTGCTCGGCACACTAGTTTAGCTGTTAATATACCGATAAAATCCAACAGCAGAGTGCAAATATAATTATTTATTGTAATATATGTTCTGAGAATGTAAACGTCAGGTATTCACCTCAACAAGTGAGACAGTATGTAAATCAGGGTTGTCACTAAAGACAGGGAACTGGGCAGTTCTCCGGGCTACTATAAGCAGCGCCCCCTCCCAGCTACTTTTCGAGAACAAAAAAACAAAAGTGATAGAACCAAAACAATTTCCTAACTATTCAGTTCTCCGCCTACTATTTACGTCACACCCCGCAACTGTCTCCCTTCCCCCAGACACTCCTACTCTTTTCAAACAGCGTGCGTTCTCTTTTACGATACATTCTTTTCTGCTCATTTCCATCTCTCTTTTTGTTTTGCAGAAAACATTTGTTATCCTAGCGTTTAGCAAGCACTATGTAGAGGCAGTTTTATCATATGTAGGGTGCGT
The DNA here is from genome assembly GCA_964035525.1 of Porites cylindrica. NCBI lineage: Eukaryota > Metazoa > Cnidaria > Anthozoa > Scleractinia > Poritidae > Porites > Porites cylindrica. The sequence continues at coordinate 20,576,988 of OZ037785.1, forward strand.
ATTGTCCCTTTCAATTTTAAAAGTATGTTAATTCTTCTTTCATTTATATTTTGATATCACTTCTAAGAACAGTTTTTGGAAGAGTTTGGTAAGATCAAAAACAATCAAACCTTACTGCCATCATTGCTTTGGTTTCTTGAGATAGTGAGGAGGACGTAAATTTGACTCTTTTTTCTCGGCAAAGAGTTCATAAAAAAGCCTCTTCATGAACTAAGACAGACGATGTTTACCTCTGTTTTGCAGTAAAATACCAACAATTGGACCGTATATTCAGAAGCCTTTCAAGATAGCACTAGAAAAGCAAAAAGAAAAACTGCATAGGAAGCCAGGTCAAGGGGGTAGTACCACTTCGGTAAGTAAGATTTTTGTGCCAAGCATTAACAACTTCCTGTATATGTCGAGGTTTCTAATCCTTTTTTCAAATGATATGCCATTTTGTGTAATCAAACTCATCTGACCAGTCGTACAATGTACTTCACCATACTCCAAAGTTCTCAAGAGTGCAGTGGAAATGTTTGGAGTATTTGATAAATTTTGTCGGTGTTTTCGTGGCAAACAGTTATGGAACTGTTTGCTAAACAAGGAATTGAAAAATTTTAAATTACGACAAATCCATAAAAACCCTGTTCTTAGACTGTAAGTGCCTCTTCTTTGTTGCCTGTTCATTGTTACGGCGTTAAAACCCCGAAATGTTACTGAAGGTTCTTAGGATACATAATGATTTCAACTGTCAATTTCAACTTTATTTGAAATATATTTGTAAGTACACAACACAAAGAGACCGGTCCGTAAGTAGCATTTGCTAATCTGAGTGGAACAGTCACACTAAAAACACAAACGATATTGCTTATGTCTAGTATTGTCACCAGAAGCAAATAATCTATATTTTCTCTTAATTGATGTTCTTATGCCCCTTGTTATCCAAGGTTTAGAAACCTGGATATTTCAGTCGAACGCGAAAACCAAAATGGATTTTTTGTCTGGTACTTCCTCTCCTGTTTCTTGTGTTGTACCAAGGGCGTAGGTGTTTGTTATGTTCCTCGGAAAATTACAAGCAAACAAACATTTTTAACGACGTTTTCTTATTTTGCTGGTCATTAACCATCCTCGGAGACCCAGGGGCGGTCAGTCGGGTCGGGATAAATGGCGGCGAAAGTTTACAAGAACGGGCGAGAGAACCCATGGGATGCTACTCTTGAAGAACCAGTTCCACTACTCATTGGAATGCTTGTCTGTGATTGTTTTTTGTGCCCAATCGGAAGCCAGAAAAGGTATGAAATTGTTGCATGCATAGTTAATGTATGGGGTTAAATGGAAATCTTACCAAACGAAAAATGCAGAACCCGAAGAATTCAGACTGTGGACTGATCGAAGGTAAATTCATAAACGCCAAAGTACTTCTAGCCTTGTTCATGCAACTCTGCAAGTTTACTCCCTGAGCTTCGTTCGATCCTCTTGTGTCACTGAGGAAAAATGTTTAACAACAATCTTACAAACTTTAAAGGGCAAAGAATTTTCTCCTGCACATGCCTGACAAGTATGCCTAGCAGGCGTAAAAAGCCACGCACACGAGTTCGCGCCCAAATGTGTTAGCCTGCGTAGCTAGCGTTTCCGTGCGGTTTAGGAGCAAAGAGCGGGGAACGAGAGTCAAAGACCGCGCGAAAAATGGTGCAAGCTCTCGTTTCATTTCTCGCGCGGCCAAAACCGGTCTTTCTTTTCTCCGAAATCAAACGGAAACGCTTGCTACGCAGGCTAAAATGTGTTGATAACTTTAATCGGTACGCAAAGTTATATTAAGAGAAAATCGTTATGTCTAGTTTCGAAAGCTCTTTCGAATTTACCATCGATCAGTCATCGATCAGGCTGATTTCTTCGGTTAATGCATTTAAGATTTCCATTTAAGACAATTTAACCCCATACATTTGTTATGCTTGCAACAATTTCATACTTTTTCTCACAAATAGCGTTATTATGAACATAGTCGAAACGTATGTGCATAATATAATGTATGGGGTTATACGGAAATCTTACCAAAACTCTTCTCGAAGAAAGCTCTTGCTGTTCCTTTTGTTTAGGTGACGGGAAAACAGTCGAGTTTGCAGGTAAACTCCTTCGTATAAGAAGATCACGAAAGCAGCGCGATAGATGTTGGCCTTCGATTGTTTTGCGCCCAATCAGAGAAAAGCATTCCAATGAGTCCTGGAACTGGGGCCCGTTTCTCGAAAGCCCCGCTAACTTTTCGGGCCAGAAAACAAATATTCAAATCGAAATGTAAAGAATAAGAGCGCGAGTCCTGGCTAGCAAACTACTCCATTTTGTTTCATTAACTGATAGTTTTATCATGGTAGATGTAAAACTATTGAAACCTCGACCTTTAATTTAAACGGCAACAGCTTACCGGGCCCGTTAATTATCGGGACTTTCGAGAAACGGGCCCCTGGTTCGTTAAGAGTAGTATCCCAGGGGTTCTGTCGCCCTTTCTTGAAAACTTTCGCTGCCGTTTATCCCCACCCGACTGACCGCCCCTGGGTCTCCGAGAATGGTTATGAACTCCCGCCACACCCACAGAAAACACTCAAGGCATTTAAACAGAGATAGTAGACTGTTCACAGTCCTCTATTTTTCCGTAAGATCATCGAGATCGAGAGCTTTGCGTTACGGGCTGCCATCTTGCGTGAGTGTCAAAACTACCTAGGGGGCGGGGGCGGTTTGGGAGGAAGGGAGAAAAATTTTTCTCGCTCCCCCCCCCCCCCCCCCGAGCTATAATCCCCGACGCCCGCCCCCTCGATACATTTGAAAATCAAGATAGCCGTGACGGTAAGAAGCGGTGTATCTAAACGATCTTACGAAAAAATAGGGGACTGTGAACAGTCTACAGAGATAGTAATTATTATTTTTGTCCTTTGTTCTCCGCAGGAGCCGAACATTCTTGCTTGGATTTTCGAGAAGTTTGTAATCGCCATGATTATCTACTTTCTTTTATCGATAATCAACTCCATGGCCCAGCACTATGCGAAACGTTTGGACGAGAAGAAACGGCAGTCACAGAAACCGGCCAAGGGAGAATAATGGACAATAACAAGGATCCAAGAATTTATTATCTGTTGCTGGGAAAGTTAGCAGAGACCAGCATCCTAGCCATATTTCTTATATGATCGTAGCGTCATCATCACCGTGATAATCATCATTGTCGTCGTCATTATCACCATCATCATCATTTTAGTGGTAATCTTCTTTGCCAGAATCTTCATCTCCCCTAACTTAACATCACCACCACCACAACCAACACTTTCGTCGTTGTCATCTTCATCTTTACACAAAAAGCACTATTTTAAAGTTAAAGGCATGAAATGTTTAATAAACAGAGTAGTTCGGTGATTTGTGTAGAAAATCTAAGAGCAAGCAAGCGAAGAGTCTACATAAACAGACAAACTATTTTTAACCTTTGTTTCGACTGAGAACTCAAAGCTGTCATGTAATGACAAAGAACTCGAACTTGTCACCATCGTTTTCCTTTTGTCAAGTTTGTTCATGGCGGCCATAGAAAACCTCTTGTCCCGGGGTTTTCCCCCGGGAAAACCCACAGTTAGATAACGAAGGAAACCACTTCCTTCTTCCTTATTTAATTCAGGTTTAAAAACAACGCGATACAGGGCGGGGAAATATTCTCGCTATCGGGAAAAGATTGAAAAACCTCGGACAAGCAAGAACGTTGATTTGAAACTATCAACTGGATGTGCAGTGTAGGCAGAGATTATAAGGAAGATAATAAACATGAAGTCTGCTTTCCCTTGTTTCTTGGGATTTTGAATTGTGGGATTCGCGCTTACGATTGTCAAACTAGGAAATGAGATAATCATACTTCCGAGAGGCACTCTGCAGGTTAAGTCCTGACATTGACAGATTAACGGGTCGTACACAAAGTAAGGGTTAGGGTTACGGTTAGGGTTGTTGAAATACATATTCAAATCAAACCCTTCATTGTCAGCAAGTCCTCGGTGGCGTTAACTCGGGTGTAGGGGTGAAAGTGATGCACTGCAGAGCCGATGCTCCGAGATCGACTCCTACTCAAGTCATACTGAATTTTTTTTCCTTAAAAATTGAAGAGACTTAGACTTTTATGAACAGAAATTTCAATAGACTAGAGAAATTTCATGTAAGAAAAGTGAAATGTCTTATGAGAGCCACTGAGAGGAAAATGTCAGTTTGGTGGATGGAAACAAGTGACACGGACACCTCGTTATTACGGACAGTTTGCTTTGTCCCTGGAATAAGAAAGCCTTGACATTTTCTCTTAATTCAACCCCCTTTTATGTGCACATTTTCTGTGGCTCCTCAGTGTCCTTATTAACGGGGTTGACTGTATCTGTAACTGTTAAAATGTAGCCTGTGTACAGACCCCTCCTCCCCTCAGTAAAAATCGGGAAGGGGGGAAGGGTCTGTACAGCTAACAGAATACAAAACAAAACGATCACAATTTTGAGTAAGTCATGACCTTTCAAGAAGAAATTTAATTTCAAACATTTTTCGCTTTGATTATAATTGGCTGTGTTCCCAGCTTCATTTAATTGTGACCTAAAAACTATTTAAAAAATTTTCCTGTTTTCAGATTCTTTGAGGCGTAGGCGAAATGCGTAATTAGAATCGCTATTATTAGTATTATTATTATTATTATTCAAATGATGTGACTCTCGATTTCTCAGTCAAAGTCATGAGTCCAAAAAAAGGACTCTTTTAAATAACAATTTTTAGTTTCATGATGTTTTTTTTTTTTAATTTTCGGTTTGGACAGGAGCCAGTATTTTCGACTGATATACTAAGCTTTCGATGCATTTATAAAATATTTAAATTCTAGCAAAAAAACGGAACTTTTCAAGCGTTCCCTTTTCCTTGGCGAGAATTTAAATATTTTTTAAATACATGGCAAAAAACAACTTATGTTTCAGGTATTTCGACGGTCGATTACTTTGGTGCTATGTCTGGGTAAACTGAAGTCGGTAAGGGATACTGCCGGTACTTACTGTGGTCGATACTCCCCCCGCAACAAACTGCTGGTGGGTGCAAAAGCTATTGGAAAAAAATATATATTTGTCCACACCACCCTGCCCCCAACCCCAACTAAAAAAAGTACCAGAATCTACTCGCTTGGCTGGGCGGGAATTAAATTAATTTTATCGCTGTAAGAGGCATTTCAAAAATATCTCAAAGGCTCCTATTAAGTACCGCGACAGGTGAAATGGTGGTCATTTTGGCTGGGAGGGGGAGCAAAAGTTGCTTGTTGTTTAATCACTGGGGCTGATTGAGGGGGTGGGTTCCCAACCCCTGATTACCCATGAGACCTTGCAAATTCCGCGTACTTCACAATAAACGCTGCAAAGTCATCGTCAATTTGCAGAATTTAACTTTCGCGTTTGGTGAGAGCAGCTGGCGAACATCACGCTTGATCATGGCAGAGTCCGTCTTTGAGAAACTTTTAGGTGATAAGTTATGTGGGAAAAATGGAGACGTTAAGACCGCGGATCTCGAAGGCGAGGGAAAGACGGTTGGTTTGTATTTCTCAGCCCATTGGTGTCCTCCTTGCCGCGGCTTTACGCCTAAATTGGCTGAGTTTTACAAGAAGCATCACGGAGAGAAGAAGTTTGAAATAGTTTTTGTGAGCTCGGACAAGAATGAGCACGAATTTCAGGAATATTATGGCCAAATGCCCTGGCTAGCTTTGCCGTACGCCGATCGAAATAAAAAGGTAAGCTTAAGCTTATAAACGTTTGCCATTAAGCTTTTATTTTAGCTTGTAGCAAAGATCATTTGCGAGGTCGTCAGCTGTTTACGTCTTGGGTATTCTAGATTTCACTGAGGTGGAAAAGGCCAATTATCTTAAAAAGAGAAAACATTGGCTGTTTATTAAGTAATCATAACAAGTGACAGCAAACAACTGATGCTGTAACTTTGGCATGGCTCACGGTCGTCTGACTTGGTTTAATATTCCAATTATTATTGCCCTAGCGATATTTTTGCATCCCAGTCTCGCATTGGGAGCAGATCTATTTGTTTTGGATTTCGTCCAAAACACAAAACATTTTTCGATTAAGTCCTAGTGCTTTCAATTTGAGTTGCGATGTTGCTTTTTTTCCGTTTTGTGCTTGACGAAGTGAAATTATACACATTTATGAATTCAATATAAGCTTGAAGCTTAAGTTCCGCATTGTAAAAAGATGATTTCAGCTGTCTTTATTCAAATACAAGAGCGTGTCATGCACTCTTTAATCAGCGCGCACAAAATATTTAGCAAAAAATGTTTTGAAAGGCAAATTTAAGTTTCTGATGGGAGCAAATTTTGCGCCTTCAGCACTTGACTCACAGTTGTAGTCAAGTCTGATACACATTATCTGTAAGATGGTGAATTTCATGCAGTTTATATTGGCCGGTCACTGTGATGGTTATGTCTGGTTCTACTTCTACTTAAGTGCCACTAACTAAAGTGCATTATATTATTACTTGGTTGGGCCTGTTTGGGTGTCTCAATATTAACCAAGAGTTCAGAATAAATTAGCCTCCTATGCAGACATTCTTAGGAGTTTGTCACGTTTCTTGTCCCACTAACTTCTGCTGACTTGAGTGGTAGAAAACAGAGACCAATCACAGCACACTTCCAGATCTGGGAAGTGCAGCTTGGAACTTGAGAAATTCGGCACGAGACTCAGCTCCAGAAAAGATCAGAAAGGTCTTGAAAGTGAAGACCCTCTACTTTCGGTTACAACATACAAACCTGCCGTTGCCTCACCCACAGAACAACTTTATGAGCAAATGACATCTAATCCAGCCTTAACAAAGAGAAATATACAAAATGCCAATGCTTATCTCCTAAATATTCTTGTCCGGAGCTAAACTCTTTGGTCACATATCACACTCTACCTAACTGAGCTTGTATGTATGTTTTTGGCTTCTCAACACTTTGACTTCAACAGTGCCGATTGGTTCCCCAATAATCTGCATGTGAGCTCCAGCCTGATATTTGTGAACAATGGAAAAGGAATTTAACCACTCATTTCAGCAGACGTTAGTAGGGCAGGAACACATGACAAACCCCTAAGAATGTCTGTGTGGGAGGCTAATAATGAATAGACTTCTTTAGCTTGTATGGGTCATATGATAATACTCAAGGGAACTGTTTCTTTCAAATTTCGTCTTATTCACGTGCATGTCTATGCATAATTTATGAAAGGACAGCAAGCCCTGGGATTTCACGGTAACGATCGTTTCAGGTACCGTGTCGTTACTGTGATCTTAAAATGATGGAACCGGAAAATAGATTCCCAGTGACATGTCCTGATATATTCAGACTGAGGTATCAAAATACGCAAATACATGTATAGTAGTTTTCCACTCAGATTCTTAATCAGCACAGCAATTCTTTATGACTCAGCTTGTGTATAAACAAAATTAAAAAAAATCAAAGAAAGACTATCGTCAGCTCTTGGGTACGTTGTTTAGAAAATAATCAATTAGTTATCACCTCTGGTTTTCCCACAGTGAATTTTAGGAAATGATAGAAATTCACATTATAAATATACTATCCTTGTTCTGGAAACACAATACTTTTCTTGCTGTTTATTGCACTTTGGTAACACTTATTTAAGTATATATTAAAAAAAAACAGCAAAACAAATAAGCAAACAAGACAAAACAAAAAAGAAAAAAAAAAAGGAAGAAGGGAAAAAGAAGGTCCTTAGCACGATTTGAACCCGGTACCTTCGGTTCGACCCGACCTCACATAGCCACTACGCCATTGAGGATGGTCACATAATTTGGCGAAAAGTCTCAAATTTAATGCCTTTTCCATGGAACTTCCGCCGGCAAACGACCGGGGCAAACGATCGAGCCATAAAAACGACTCGAAGCAACGGGATGAAATTAAGGCTAATTGAAACCAGGCTACTGACAGTAAAAAACAATGTAAACGCATTTCATGGCAATGAAAGAACGTATGCGATACAAAGCCGACACAAATCCTCCGCGAAGTAGGACGCAAAACATTAGCTTATGTTTTCTTATCTCGATTTCCGCTGTTATTTTCAAAAGGTAATGCTCAAACTCACATCCATTTCCCCCCGTGATCTTGGAGAGTCCTTAAGAAGAAGAAGAAGAAGAAGAAGAAGAAGAAGTGCCTTTATTTACCATACATTTCACCAGTCCATATTTTATAGTCCATATTTTATACCCAGTCCGCAGTCCGTAGTCCGCAGTCCGTGTTTTATACTGACCGCCATAAATTCATTCATACACATAACCTACTACAGTACTACAAGGTAGGAGACAAGCCAGCGTCAAAGTTGAAGGAGTCAAAGAGCAAATGCTCATCTTCTTGTCAAGTTTAACACCTGGACGGGTCAAAGGCTCTTAAATCGTACTAATTTGAACGATTCCTGCCTGTCTTAAATTTGGTAAGACCTCTATCCTAACCGTGCTGTAGCGCACGATGCACGCTTGCAGCAAGGAATTTGATGCTACCGAACTTCGGCGAGCGCGTGCTTCTTTGGAAACGATAGATCTTCGCGCTCTCGAGTTCGGACCCGATTAATTACGAAGTGCGTCTACTGCGAGTGAGTGAGTGACTCATTTGCATATCTCAGTCCCTGCAATAACTCGTGGTACGCTCGCGCGTACCCACGAGTTAAAAATGAGACCATTTTTCTATTCCACCATCTTGAATCATTCCCAAAATGCATTGCATGTTACTGATAACTCATAGGTGAAAGATGTTTGACAGTTAACAGGAGTGATTGTTATGGCTTCCAGTGTGAAGAAAAAAAAAATATGACTCCAAAAGTTTAAAAACGATTAGATTGTAGCCTTTTAGTGACAATTCCACTGTGAAACTGATGATGAGGCCCTAGTCTCTTTATGAAAAGACAAAATCTGTAGTGAAGATTTCAAGTGAGTATACTTCTTTAGCTGGATCGAAGAGGAGTCTGGAGTTTTTGACACTTTAGTGCACACACATTGACATAATAGTACACACTGATGTTCTTTAATTTTAAAGTATGTTTAACAACATATTTCTGTACATTAAAGAAAATAAAAGTGGGTTCCTATGAATTTTCACGGAACCAAAAAATTGTTACCTATAGTTTCTTATGATCTTTGGGCACGGAACTGAAAAATTGTTATCCATGGGATTTGAAATCCTAGGGGTTGAAACAGGCTTAAGTTCCCCTGGGACCTCTATTTTAAAAACAAACCACACAAGCTAAAGAGGTCTGTTGACTCAGATATTAACTAATTCACTCTGGCCTCTAAAAGCTATCCAAGTTTAAGGTTTTCTGAATTCCTTAATTTTCTTGCCCACATTTTGTCGCTGTGTGCTAGGTACTATAACCTTTAGGTGAGTTCCAGGCTACGGGGTTGATCTTGGCACAAACCGCTCTGCATTTCTTATGAAAATTAATGCTGAAGAAAAGCTAGTCAGCACAATAAAAATCAAACATGAAAAACGATGCAGAAATTAATAATATTATTTCAAGTATTGTAAAATTCTGGTATTTACAGTATGACTGGAGTCCATGTTCTCTTCATGTTACATTTTCAATGTATGATAATTTGTAATTACTTTCTGAACAGGAACTCCTTTCACAGAAGTTTAAGGTGTCTGGGATCCCAACATTAGTGCTCTTGGATGGAAAATGTGGAAAAGAAATCACAAAAGAAGGCCGTGGACGTTTGTTAGATGATCCTGAAGGTGAACAATTCCCTTGGAAACCCAGAACAGTCAGTGAATTATTCAAAGACGTTAACCTGATCAACAACGCAGGGGAGAAGAAATCTTTTGCTGATCTGAGTGGAAAGGTTCTCGGCTTTTATTTCTCTGCTCACTGGGTATGTACACTATAAGATTTATAGGTGCATACCGTATTTATTCGGCTATAAGCCGATCTTGGCTGTGAGCCGACACTCTAAACTTTGAACTCGTAGAATCATCATAACCAAGAGTGAAACATAAATCCAAAACACCTGGCTATAAGCTGAAACCCATTCATTACAAGACCTTTAACTACTCTAAATCATAACATTTTCGAAAAAAAATGTGACCTTCTCTAGGAAAATGCACAATTGTTTGGGTTTTTCGCTGCAATCGATCTTTCTTCATGTCTTCATCGCATTATGCTTAAAATGATGACATAAATTGCCTTTCAATCAAAACAAACCACATCAGTTCGCGTTGCGTTCATCCATGCTTAGTGACCAGGCAAATGTTTTGATGCACATGTTTGACCAGACATGGAGGATTGTTTACACATTTCGTGACATCTTTCATTTGTTTTACACCTTCCCTCATTGTAAAAGGCTTACAATTGTGAGATTTTAAGTTCTGAGACCTGTTTTTGTCAGCTATTTGGACAATTTGGGACTGAATTTCTGTGCTTAGCTAACTTAACATTCAGATTTGTTGTTAGGTGATTGATTTGATCTTTGCTGCTATTTGCTCAGCTTATAAGCGAATGCATCTCCATTTAATAGAGTTTCAATGCACTAAAAAATTGTTTTTGTCAAAAACTCTTGGCTGAAAGCCAAGACTCCCTATTGGGCTCAAATTTCACTGAACTTTAGCTTTAATTTGTGTAAAAATCGCTTGGCTTATAGCTGAATAAATACAGTATGTACAGTTGACTCTCTTAACGGCACCTCCGTAAATGGACACCTAGAGTTGATCCCTTTCTTTCTTTACTCCCTTTATATGACTCTCTATATAACGGACACCTACTGTACATTAGGTCTCTGCCTTTCTTTATATCCTTTATATGACTCTCTATAAGTTGGACATCTCTCTAACATGGACACTAAGTGCTGGTCCCAAAGGTGTCTGTCTTAGAAAGAGTTGACTGTATTATGAAGGGGACATAGTTATTAAAGGGGAACTGTCTTGACACCAGTGATTGCTAAAGAAAATCATATCTTCAAAATAATGTAGCTATGATTTAGGCAACGTTAACCCGGAGACAATACCAGCGTGTCAGCGGTTGAACCCAAGGAAGGCAGGCTTGTGCAGGGTGGCTGCTGAGTCCCCAGGGGCTTGCATGTGATTGCATAACTCAGCTTTAATTTGCCTGCTTTGATTTGCTTCTGGATTATTGTGAATTCATGATTTGCTGGTTTCTGCTACCATTCCTCCCACCCTTGGATAGGTTAATTATGGGTTGTGGTAAGTATTTCTCCGAGCTTTTTCAGTGTGACAGTGCTGAGCGATTGGCACTTGCTTGGTTGCCATGGTTACCTCCAAGGCATCTCATCTAAAGAGAAAAAAATGTTCCCAGGGAACCTCAAGACCCTGCTACAGCACAGCCCTGTTCCATGATGTTGTTTGTTTGTTTTTTTTTTTCATTTTTCTACATTGATTTTGTAGAAGTGACAAAATAGTTGGCGACCCAACAAATAGTTTTTTATTACATTGTGGCCCACTCATAAGGACAGTCTAAACAAATATTTAAATAGACAGACAAAGTAAGAATCCCAGCTTTGGCTATTAAAAATATTATTTTTTCAAGTCTGGCTGAGGAGTTTAACTTGGGTTGCTTAGAACAATCTCAGCTAGTAGACCAAGTAGAATTTGAACCTTGGCTTTCCTGGTTGTAGTCGAGCTCTCAGTTTCAGTTTCAGTTTACTTATTTTCCAGAAAAATATATATATTTATAATATATACAGACATTCAAAAAATTACAAAAATGATAGTTAATGATTAAAGAGACCTAAATTACAAGTGGAGGAATTAGGCAAGGCAAGGAAGCACAAATTGAAACCTTGGGGCTTCTTACATGAGCTCCCTCTCTAACCTGAGACTATAAAATTAATAAAATAGATAAATAAGTGGCAAAATCATACTGAGATATAATTAGGATAAAAAGCAAGCAAAACAAACAAAAAGCAGCAAAAACAAGTTTTTTTTAAAAGTGGCAAATCCGCTTATAAGAAATGTTTTCAATCTGGATTTAAAAAGAGAGATCTCGTAATCATGCAGCCATGCTACCTTCCACAAATTAGTTATTTATCAGTTTATAACATTTTCTCATTAAGACATGATGAGATCAACTCGTGACCTTAAAGTGCTCAATATTTTCGCCCATGTGCAATTAAGCTAAGAAGGAATGCTCAGTTGATAGCATTTCTTTTTTATTATATTTAGTTTTATTCCCACACGAACACATCCTACTTGTTTGTTTAAAACCAAGTATGGGATCAACTAATTATAAATAGAAACCTCTATCACAGTGCAAGTACAAAAACCTTTAATGCCAGAAGATATTTCTGATACAATGTATGTGAACCAGTAAATTTGGTAATTGACAGATTTAGAGTGGCACTTGTGACAAAAAGCAAACATCAATTCAAGTTGAGAATGTCTCAAGATAGAAAATGAACAGCTAAAAACAGTCCAAAAGTGAAACAACTGTGAATCTTCTAAGGTCAAGCTTCTACTTTTGGTGTAGAGGTAATTAACGGTAAAGCACAAGTTAAGGGAAAACTTGGTCACGGGGTACAAATTCATGTTTGCCATTTGTTGTAAATGTGACTCTGAGACCCAGTTCAAATGTCAATCTTTTCATGTACTGAACCTAATCCCAAGTCAGATCAACATTTGAATCAATTAAGTCTGACATCTTTTATTTGGGTTGACCCATGAATCAGGTTCATGTAGCCTACTTTTTAGCCTACATGGGAATTTTGACTGAAGAGCAACTTGGTTTCCAATGTTGAACCTTTTATGTGCCGAACCTAAAGCATAAATTACTGTAATTTATTTTCATTGGTAAACACTGTAAACCATTGTACTTTATACTAAAAATGAACTGAGTTTGATGAATTACATGTAAGTTTGACATCTGAATCAACCATTGAACTTCCATCATTTGGGTCAACCCAACTGAGTTTGTTACATGAAAAGTTTGATGTTTGATGGGCCGGCCTGAGTCTCTCCAATGAGATGCTTGTGGAACTTTTTTTTGCAGTGCCCACCATGCAGAGGATTCACACCAAAGTTGGTTGAGTCCTATAAAAAGATAGTTTCAAAAGGAAAGCCTTTCGAAATAATCTTTGTGAGCTCAGACAGATCACAAGAGGGCTTTGATGACTACTTTAAAGATATGCCATGGTTTGCTATTCCATTTGGTGAAGACAAAATGAGAAAGGATATATCAACGAAATTTTCAGTCCAAGGTAAGAATCAAGTGGTGATAAATTAAAGGACACCGGGTGCTTCTTTTATGGGACAGTAGTGTGACAGTCCATGCATACACCTCTGTAGGTAAAACAAGGCTTGAAATTATATAAATCGTCAGGTCTCCTTTTGGTGACCAACTGGAGAAATATAGCCACCAGATGCAAATTTTTAGGCGTCAGTTTGAATAATGTAAATGACGCAGCTCATAATATCAGGGCTTCTGATATTTAGTGTGGTCGCGTAGCCACGAAATTCCGATAAACCTGCAAGATCCCGCAAAATTCACAAAACATACCAAATACCGCGAAACTTGTTTGGAATCTTATCAAATGCATGTCGATACAACATATTATTTTAAACTTATCTTGTCTATTGGGGCTGTTTAATTGCCATAAACTTGTCTTGAAACTTCACCACAGCGAAGGAACAGCATCCCAAAACTACCAGGCATGAATTATGCCGTGAAAAACTGGGCACTAGTCATGATGTTAAAAACCTTGCCATTGGCTCATTTCTTGAGTGCTTTGTTGTTAGAATAGCAAATGGTTATCTCTGTTAAAAACATTAAACACACTCAAAACAGGGCAAAATAGATTGATTTATAGCGAAATTTGCCCAGAAAATTCCCACAAAATCCACTGTTTTTTACCTATTGTTTCTCGGCCAAGTTAGCCCCGAACATTTCTTTGAATCTGTCCCTGAAAATCCCGCGAAATTTGACTTCGACCACCTATCAGAAGCCCTGTTGTGTGGCATGATCCATCAGATTTGTTTTTTTCAAAATAACACGGACAGAAGTCGGTATAAATTTGGAGGTAAACTTGCTTTGTTTATGCGATTCGGAACATTTTTTATAATGAAAGCAAAGCGAGATAAGATGAAATGTTTGTTGTAACTTTACTCTTTTAATTTCAATCTAAATCATAGAGAAATCTGGTCGCCAAACTGGCAACAAGATCAGAATTTTTAGTCACCAAGGAGAAAATGTTAGTCACATTGGCGACCGTGTCAGTCGCAATTTCAAGCCTTGTAAAAAACTTTAACTTAGCAGATCAATCTCCCTGATCTGTGATAAATGTTGGTTAAATTTAAGAGGTACTAACAATTGGATGACCTCAGTTGAGCACAATATCATGATTTGTCAGTGATCTGAAAAATCAGAGATATATTTCGATAATAATGATAATTTTAATAATTGATCTGACAAATCATGATATTTTGCAATATTTGACACTGACAAATCACAAAATTTTGCAGTAATCAAGTTCAATAATTTGTTTTATTGTTCAATCACCAAGTTTGTTTTTTCTTGAATATCTTTGGGAAGTGAAGCAATGTGTCCTTCTCACACAAGAGTGATCGCAAGAAGGAGAAAGGCATGGTTTTATTTATGCATGAGCTGAATATTATTTGCAGCCAAACACAGTTGGATGACATTGCACATGAGCAGGCCATTATTTGTAGGCAGTTATTTCAGGTCATGTGGTGGGATCTCCGCCAATGAAAAGGAAGAACAATTTGCATCATATGATAACAAAATATCTCTTACATCCAAACAACTTACTCCCAGCTGGTTTGAATGATTCTTTGGTTTCACTTTTTCTTGATGCTTTCATAGGTATCCCTACTTTGATCTTGATGGATGAAAAAGGAGAAGTGATCTCTACAAATGGCCGTAGTTATATTGCAAATGACCCCGAGGGGGAGGTGAGTCATCACAACTACAAAAGACACGCTATTTTTAGAAGGACCAGTTTTTTGGGGGAGGGTGGGGGGAAGGGTGTTTGAAAGTACAGTTAACAGACAGATGTTCACATTAGCAACATAAGTTATTACTGGTATGTCATTATGTCGCAAGTGACCCAGGCTTTAGGCTGAAAGACTGAATCAACAAGCAGTGGCAGTCTAGGTAATCTTGTGTCTTTGCTGACTTGCCTAAGTATCTTGCTTGCTATCTTGAGAACATGCAAAAAAGGGCCCTTTCCATCATTTTGGCCTGGTATTTCGTATGAAACAGCACTTGACAAAGCTGCATTATCCATTCTTTCTGACCGTCAGGCAGTCTTGTGTATTAAATTTATAGGTAAAGTTCGGCCAGGTAACCATTATACCCACTAATACACAACAGAGTGGTACCAATATCGTACCAGTTTGTGTCTAAGATCAGGGAGTTCTAGCAGGCCCATGGCCACAAGGACTGAACGTTTCTCAAATTTTGTTAGTGTTAAATATTAATTTTGTCAATAAATGTAGCATATTAGTATATATATCACAGCTTGTAAGGTATCCTACAATTCAGTCTTCCGACTGCAAAAGGGACAATAAACCAGTGATTTGATTTGAGTTGAGCACCACACAATAATTTACTGTTTACAGTCTATAGCTACACAGGTCCTTTGAATATTTGCCCCATGCAGAGCCCCTTGAATTATTTCTCTTTTTTTTCAGGAGTTTCCGTGGAAACTTAAACCTCTGAATGTTCTCAATGAAATGACAGTGAGTACCATCAATGAAGAACCTTGTCTGATATACTTTACAGGTCAGTAAAACACTATAGACCCAAATTTCGATTTGTATGTTTTGCTTTCCCAATTCAGACTGGTTGATGCCCCCAAAGGGCCTGAATTTACCTTTTGTCTACTAGTAATTCTCCTCTCTGGCTGCTATACATTTCCTCAATTGTACATCAGTTAAAAGAACTTGGAGTCACATCAAGATAACTTCCTCTGGCTGATACTTTTGCCTATTCTCATCACCTGTGTGCTGGACAGGAAAAGGTGTTGATAATAATCTATAGATTTAGCCAAGGCTAAAAGCAAAGCTCCCGCTCCACTTAGAGCTGAGCCTGCGATCAGTTGAAAAACTAGTAACGTGTCAGCGGATAACTTCAAAAGAACACGTAACGGCCTTGGGTTGACACCTGAGCCCGCGATACGTTCATGTGATACTGCTCAGCGGATTCCCTGTTTTGACAGCTGTGCAATAGAGACCTTTAGATTCTAAGACGAGTACGACTACGAGTACGAGATTTTCTCAATACTAAGTAGTGCACGCGCGTGAACCAGCGTCATTTTGGCGGGAAAACGTGGTAGCCGTCGTCACTCTACTACGAGTTTTAGCGAGAATGTCGAAGTAGCGGAAACAAGTTATAAAATGTTAAAAGTTTTATCATTTTGCGATCAGGAGAGGGTGCAACCTCCTTCATTAAAGGTAACAGTGCTAACTTTTCTAGTGAAAAATGGTAAAATGAAGCTTTCCGGGAAGTCTGTATTTTGAGAATACGCGAAAAAACTTGAAGTCAAATCTCGCACTCGTAGTCGTCCTCGTCCTGAATCTAAAGGTCTCTAATATCAGGTTACAGGCTCCCACATTAAAAGTATGAGATTTCACTTTGGTTTCCTTGTGGTGCGGACGGTCCGACGGACGTACGGTGACGGATTTACCAAAATTCCAAGGATGGATAGATTAGCTCCGCTATAAGAAGAGTTTGTATGCCATTCAGTCTGGGAGTTAAGGTGGCTCAGCTATTAATACAAGCGCCCTGGGCCCGTTTGCGTAAAACCTACACTTAAGTGCCCACTTAAGCAGGTCACTTACGAATCCGTTATGGGTACACTTACGGGTGTTGCATGAAACACATTTAGCTACTCTCGTAAGTTACTCTTTTACGTGGTAACTTACGGGCTCACTTAAAGGCACACGTAACTTTGATATAGTACGTTATTAATGACTCACTCTTTTTTTTAAGCTAACCATCGGTGAGTGTAAAGAAAGTTTTAATTCGTTTCGAACACTCTTAAGCCTCTCAAAAAAATGAAATTTGTATGCAATCGTTATATATCTTCAATGTCTACTGAAAAATTATAATTCTTCTTCTTTTTTCACAACGTCGGCTTTAAAGTGTACATCAGAGGTTAACAAAGCGCATTAGAACGAATTTCGTGAACAAAAATTACTTTTTTTCACTTCTCAGTAAAAGATCTCGTTCACTTTAGTAAAAACAGGAACGATACGGGACCTACCTAGGTCCCGTAAATTTGCGTGCTGTTTTTCCCGTAAAAAAGTTTTATGCAACACCCGCAATTTCTGTTGCATAACTGACACTCAAGTGAACACTTACGAAAATCGTAGCAACCACTTAAGTGAATTCCCTAAGTGGACCACTTAAGTGATTTAATGCAACTTACTTAAGTTACGAGGGCACGTACGTATACGCGTTGTTGTTACGGGCGTTTTATGCAACCTGGCCCTGAGCTTTGGCGAACTTTTCGTCATAACTTTTATGGTACGTTTTAACGGAACAGCTACGAAACTTTGCAAAGAACAACAGCTATCATTCGGCAATAATGCTTATTGTTAAATTTTCAACCTAGAATAATGCATTTGTAGCATTCTGATTGGCTCATTCAATCTCCGTTATCAGCTCATATACGTTAGTTTGATCTTATATAGAAAACGATTACGCTAAGTGTTGCCAAGCTAAAAATTTTTCGTCGAGAAGCAAAATTTCTCTCGGACAAAATGGCGGAAAAATAAGTAGATTTCAAGAACTTTCTACCGAAGAAATACATGAAATGGTGGAAAATACCATACCGGCAGCGACGAAAAAAGCCAAAATCTTTGGTTTGAAGTTATTTAATGATTCGTATTTCCGAACTTTCGTTACAAATTTAAAGAAATTATAATTTTTTCGTACGTCGAGATTTTAAATTCAGGATTATGTAACATCATCAACAACAACAACAACAAAAGTTGACCTTTAAAATTTTCAGAATGGCTTGCAAGTCCTTTCGGGAGTGAGTTTTGAAAACCATGAGAAGAAATGAGCAAAGAAGAGCTAAATGTGTGTTTGAAGAGCTTTTACACCTCTGCGAGAAAGAAAGACTGCAATTTCTATGAAATCTATAAGAGCCGCAACTGACCGCTTTCTCCGCTCGCCACCACCAAAAAAAAGTCTGTAAAGCAGTGTGGTGTAATTAAGGGTAATTTTCCAGTGGCTGAGTGTGACGAAATATGTGGAGAATGTTTTTCTAACACACCGCTGTGGTCCTGGGTGTATAGGTCATGTGACCTAAAGGCAACCAGTTGCTTTTGTTACGTCCGCCATTACGGACTTTCCCACCCACCCAACCACCCAGAGATTTCAGTTTTGTAGGCTGTTTAAATGTGCTTTTTAATTTAGTTAGTGTTCCACCTTTCTGGGGTTATGTTATGTCTACAGTTTTTATGAATTTGGAATAAAGGTCAGACTGTGGCAGTCTGTTTGGCATGGCTACCAGTGGTGTGTGAGAACACGGTTTTATATTATGCAACTTTGTATGCTTTGTATATTTGTTACTTCAGATGGTGAAGAAGCCTCCATCAAAAGTGCCAAGGACATAATTACACCAGTGGCTGAACAAGTATGGGAGTGCGACTCACCTGTCGTATTCTTCTACTCCTTGGGTGATGACACTAGTGATAGCTTGCGTGACTTCATAGATATTCCTGATGATGATAATATCCTGGTAATACTTGATATTCCATCGCAGAAAGTTTATGTTGCTGAGGATGAGGTTTTAAGCAAAGAGGGCGTACAGAAGTTTGTGAAAGATTTTGCCGCAGGCAAATTGGAAGGAAAGAAATTAAGAAGCTAGAGTGGTAAATAGGGAGCTTAGGTAATCAGACGACCACGACAACGATAACGTCAAAAAACAATTGGTTTTATGAGCAAAACGACAGCTCTGCACAAGGATGACGCTTTTAGTTCATTTGCTTTACACAATTACGACGTAAAACCACCTAATGCGACCTTTTATGGAGGACGTGATTGTACAGCGACGAATTTTCCTTTGTCTTTTTTAACGTGGATAAAGTCCTTAAGAATTCAACTCTATGAAACATTTGACAAATTGAACGGGATGGAAATAGACTCGATGAAGATTGAAAGAACACAAATTCATTTTTTTAGCGACCTTTTCATTGACGACGTCGTCGTCGTCGTCGTCTTTTCTTAAGCTTCCTAATAACAAAAATGTGACGTCGCTGTCCACAAGGAAATATTTTTAATCTTTTAATATTTGCGTGAAATTAGGCTTTAAGTGATTATTGATCTATATTGCCAAATTCTCTTTTGTTCATAATTACATTGGAGCAAATTGAAAGGCGTATAGAGTAATTAATCAGAAATCACTAAGAGCCTTATTCCAAGCACTCCTTACAACAAATGATTTTACGGTCTCACACAAGAACCTTCCTTTTACCTTTCTTTTAACAAGCATGTTACTGGTAAAATAAACCTCATTTTTGTTTTGAATTCGTTCAGCTTTCCACAATTTTTGTCAACTTTCCAGGAGTGAAAAAATGTGCCAGTTTTTTATTTCTTTTAAGTTATTGATGAAACTATTTTTTGTGCCATTAAGTTATCAGTAGGGTCAGAAACTCATAAGGGGTTTTCAACCCCTTATGAGTTTCTGGTAGGGTAAATTATGCCCTTGTATAAGCTTGATATTTT
This sequence comes from Porites cylindrica, assembly GCA_964035525.1. Taxonomy (NCBI): domain Eukaryota; kingdom Metazoa; phylum Cnidaria; class Anthozoa; order Scleractinia; family Poritidae; genus Porites; species Porites cylindrica. The sequence continues at coordinate 20,596,691 of OZ037785.1, forward strand.
CAAGGTTCAAGGTTTTATTGTTTTCAAGGGACCCTAACGTATTGTGCATTCCTATTTAGACAATGTGTTGTTACTACATTGTATTCTTAAATTTTAAGTAGTGTAATTTATTAACTGTGTAACCAGCCCAGTGATAATTTATGAGGTGAAGTTTGATAGGATTTTCAAAATAGGTGTCAGTGAAGGTCTTTGTGACATGGCTATATAAACGTACCGGTTAACTCGTTTGTAGGGCGCTCCAAGAGTCATCTGTTTGACCATTGAAATTCGTGGTTTGCGGAGGGTGCGTATTTCTTAAGCAAAAATAAGCGTTTTTGTTATATGGCCAAAGCTATTTTCGCCATGCGATTGGTCAATTTGCGGTCCGTAACTTGCCATACGGACCAACATCTCGAAAGCAAATGCTCACTTCGTAATTCTAAATCTCTTTAATCCCGAAAAGAAAGGGTGTAAAGAAGTTGTAAGACGTCTGTCAATCTTGAGGACTGGATGTTGAAACTGAATCGTAATCTTATCGAAGAAGAGGATTCCAGTGAATTACTTGAAAATTTTACCGCAGTACACAGTTGAGACAACGAAAATCGACTGGCAGAGATTCGAGACGTTTTGCCCAAGAAAAACGAGCGATTCCTTCGATAAATATGATAACAAACAAACCTGCACCTGATCATCTTGACAAGCTTCTTTGCCATTTGCAGTGTTTTTTTTAAAGACCAACGAAAGAAAGATGGAAGCGACTTCGAGCCAGACACAATATCCAGTTTTCAAAAGACTCCAGCGTCACATTGGCAAGCCAATACTTACAGTGCTCTTTTGACCGAAGAAAGTTTTTCAACATGGTGCATTTGCATTTTGATTTTACATTTCAAAGGAAACCTTGTGCTATTGTTGGTGAGCCAGTTAAAAGTTTTATTTTCTGACGCCTGTCAATTGACTGTCAAATCATTTGTCCTGCACTTGTTCCGGTTTCCTTAACCAGGAAGCCATATAATAAACATCTTATTAGCCTCGTTTTTTGGTCCGTACAGTAAATTACGGATCCTCCTCTTTTCTATCGAGTTATGCGCAAAGCGCGGGCCATAAATCGATGGAAAAAGTCAGGGTCGGCCTGTCATTATACCCGAAATATGCCCGAAATTCTCCCAAAGTTATTCTCCATATATCCAAACCTAAAGGAAGCCTAGGATACCATTACACCCGAAATCATTTGTGTTCTGGTAAAAGATACCAAATACTTCCACACCATGGTCAACCTTGCCATTACTATAACTTGGTCCAACTGCTCGCCCTTAGCCAAATGCGCTTTTTATAGTTAATACTTAGTAGTACAGCGTGGCTGCTGTACGTGAAACTACAAGTAGCCTTAGATGGTGGTGGAACTCAGTGATTTCTGTCAATCAGTAATGTGGGCGCGCGAGGGGAGAGGGAGCTCCCTTTCCGCTCCCGTGTCTCCCTCGCGTGTCCCGTTCGCAGGCTGGTCCGGCTTATGCTTACGGTTTGACTGTGAGCTAAGCCTGAATAAAAGCTTGAATAAGAGAAACAGAGAACTTCACTCCATTTTGACATTGAAGGTCATGAATGTATTTTCCATGATATTGTATACTTTATAATGAGTGAATTATTTTCAGGAGCAACTAAGTCCGCATAGCCTACTCGTAACTTAAAAATATTTGTCAAACAGGTTGTTTTTAATGTTAGTATTAAAATTGTGAAAATAATCACTTGCTATATTTTAAACAGTAAAAGTGTGCACGATAGCTGAAGTGTTGCACGTTTTCTTAGATCAGTGTTTAAGGCCTGCCCACCCGAATCCGGATATGCTTGAAACCGCATATTTTTTTTACACGAACCGGCCGCGGATGAATGAGCGGATTGACAGGTTTCGTGTAGACGAAAGGTCAATTCGTATATTGAAACTGTGCGGTTTTAAAAATATCCGGATTGCCTTAATTATCTCCATCGTGTTTTTAGAAAGTAATCGCTCGCTTCTTAAAAGTGCACTCTCCAATCAAAGTTAAGAAATGAGCTCTAGGAATTAACTACAGAATACAGAACACGAAGGCAGTGACAACATTGTTGTCTAGCTAATATTTCAAATGTTCAGAGTGGCCCT
>OZ037785.1:20603803-20701303 GCA_964035525.1 Porites cylindrica
CAAATAATAGCATGATTTGTACGTGATATTTGGCATAAATACCGCTCGTGATATTTCAAAATTGTCTCAAATTTCACTCGCCTAACGGCTCGTGAAATTACGTATAACAATTTCCAAATATCACTCGTGGTATTTATGCCAAATATCACTACAAATCATGCTATTACCTATACTAAGATCTGCAAAGAAGGTCGGAGTTAAAAAAAAAACTTACACGTCAGTTGAAGCTACCCGCAACTTAAGTCCACTAACATATCCTCCTGTAACAACTCAAGGAATGGTAACATTTCTTTCCAAAATGAAACAGTCACGTTGACATAATTGGCATTTTGAGTTTCCCGTGGGACTGGGCCGAAGTTGCCTCAAATTCGCACCAGGGGACTAAGCTGGGGAAAGCTATCGCCTCCTCATTTTTTGCTTCTTTAGGATTTTGTGCAAAACTAACTCAAACTCCGTCCGCCAAAAACAGTTCTATAGCGCAGTTTGAAGAAACAAGAACCCAGTCTGGAGGGTGCAACAAGATACCTGTTCCGCTCCGACTGTGCTGATTGGTTTACACTTGTATAAGTTACTGATAAAGCGTGGAATAAAAGAACTGAAATTAAAAAAAAAGGAAACAAAATAAGATTACAACCAGAAAATGGAAAAAAGGAACACAGTGCTGTAAGATACGTGGACACCAACAATTAGTTAATAACGGTATACTATATTCACTACCTTTCTCTATGTTCACTTTATTCCAAGCAATTACGTTGGATGCCACGGTTTGTTGTTTAAAGCAAAATGCCCAGGTAGACGAGGGGTAGTAACAGAGACCGTCCCTCTTCTTAAACAGTTTCCTTGGAATTCACATTTCTAATATTTCATCATTTCTGATTGGTTTAAATCCCCCCGTTTATTCTTCCTAACAAGCTATCGTTGACTAAATTTTACTAGGGAGCTTAAGCAACATCGACGGCGACGGCCACGAAAACGTCACTTGAAACGTTAAGTCACGCCACTGCTTCAAACTTTATCGCGCTTATTCCATCTCGTTCAATTCGTCAAATGTTGGCAATTTTTTCTGGAGTTGAATTCTAAAAGACTGCGGTATCGAAGTTCAGAAAAAAAAAAAAGAAAGTCGTTGTCTTGCGTTCACATTCTCCACAAAACGTGAAATTAAGCATTTTCACGTCGTAGTCGTGAAGAGACGGCAAAGAAATGTACAAAAAAACGTGATGCACGTGCAAAGTTGTTTTGCCAATCTAAGCTTATTGCTTTTTTGCCGTTCTCGTTGCCGTCGCCGTCGTCGTTGCTCCCTAATACCAATACAGTTGACATCAATTGTACAGATATCGACAGAATAAGGGACGACACTGAGGAGGCTCCTGGGGACGGCAGAAGGCGCAGTGGCTCAGCTGTTTTGCTAGGGCTGGAGAAAATGGCGGAAAACTTCACACGTTATATAACAAATACACTTTGAAGCTTAGCCTTACTTCACAAATTTGACACAAAACTGAGTGAAATATTTCCTGGCTGAGGACAGGTAGTCTCGAACAAGAGGAACGGCTTCCTTAATGTGATTGGTAATGGCGGTTACGTAGGAACTTTCGTCTCCCACAGCTTCGACGCTCTGCCAGTTCACCTGAAAGGAAAATAGTGGACATGGAAGTTCCATAATTGCTGCTGGCGAGCATTAGCGAGCCGACAGTTTACTACTCTTGAAAGCAGGTGTGTTAAGAAATTTATCAAAATTCAGACAGTGGGAACTGTCACCAAATGGAGTGAAACATAACAATAACAACTAAAAACATTGAAAGAAGGAATAAATGACAGCAAATACAAAGGGAGGAACGGAAGGACAAACTTGAAGCCAGATTAAAACAGATTGCAATTGTGCTTTTTGAAAACTTGTTAGCCTAACAGTTTTTCCAAGTTCACTTTTGTTCCTTGTAACGTTTGATATAATGTTTGGGAGACAAATTTGCTTGACAAGAAGCTCTGATTTCGTTATTCACAAGTAATTTCTCGCATTCCATTACGAATAACGACCTGTAATTGGCATAATTAACAAAATGAACTGGACAGCCGTGAAGTCACAGTTCCTTTAATTGGGGCAAAAATCCAAAATTTGGTCGGATGTAAGACATGTGGATTTGATTTTCATCATCGCCTGAGAGGGGGGAGGGGGGGGGGGGGGCGTTTTTGAAAAATTAGATTCCTGAAAACTGTCGTACCTTGATTAACGCTGTAAGCGGTGCATCACAAGCATTCTCCAAGTCTTGTACAAGTAACTGAATACAATTTGATATAACACTATAAAAAAGAAACTTGAATAGGTCAGTAGCGAAACGTGTCTTAAAACATAGTTTTTTTAAACATAGGTTACAAAGACGGCGAGTTAGCTAAGTGACCAAAACGTGAGGGGAAAGAGGTGAAATCGGAGGTGAAAGATAGTATGCAAGGATAACGCTATTTGCTTTACCTGTGAAATACATCTTGTTCTCCGTTGAGGTCAATTTTTTCTGCCAATTCAGGATCAACTTTCTCTTTTAACTTTTCCTCTAACTACAAAAGCACAGGTATTAAAACAATCATAAAGAGGCACTTTTAAAGCTCAATAACAACAGGGGTGCTTATTACCATTTGACAGAAGATTTCGGAAATTCCGGATGGAAGGTAAATGGTGAGGTCACTTTTCGGACGAAATTCCAACCGAAAATTGAGGAGTACGTTTTGAGGTAGTCCGTTCATTCCGATTGGTACGAACCAAACGGAATGTTGCTTACCATTATCCAATTTCTCGGTTCCTTCTCGTTTCCAGACTCAAGCTACACAAATTTGTCCTTTTTTTGGATTCAAACCGTAACGGATGTGTCATTTCTACGGTAAACTGGTAAATCGCTTACCATTATGCTTTCGACACCCCAACCGGATTTTTCTGTCAAATGCTAAGCACCCCAGATAACGATATCCTCAATACTTGGCACTTTCGCACTGCCCATAAAACACTTTGTCTGCCCTCCCCTGCCCTCTCCTCCCAATTTTGTATAACCATTGTTTCCAATTTCCCTTGGGTATTACAGTCAACCCAAGAGAAATAGAAGACAATACCGGGGTGAACAAGGTGCATAATGGACAATGCTAGCATCCCACGCAGAAGTTTTTAGGAGAGTCGTATTCCCTCCGTCTCCCAGGAGAAAATACGATTCCGCGTGGGAGGCTAGGGTAATGCAAGAGGGCGACATATTTTGGCACCAGGCCTCCCCCTCTCACCTGTTGAGTGGTCTCCAGACAGTAGTCCGCTGTACACAGAATACAGCAGGTCAGGCTTTGTTCTTCTTTGCTGAATTTAACTTCGCCAGAATCCTTCAAAATGCTGGCAAGACCTCCAGTACTCCTAAACATGAAAAGACCCGATTGATGAAGTTATCTAAGCATGCAATAACCTTGTATGGTTTTAAATTGTCTACATATTAGACACTGAGGTATTTTTTGTACCCTTATAAAACAATCCACTCTTTACCACTGAAAAAAGGTCTCCTTCTATAAGCGCTTTCGATATTTTAACGCCGACGAAAACGCTCAAATGACCTTGCTATTTGCTGCACTTGTAAGAACAGGGACTGATTCCGGCGTTGTCTATTAGTAGTACGATAAGGAATAAGGGAATATATGTATTATGTGAAGACTAATCTTCGACGTCATTTTTGAAACACGAGACGCTGTGTTTTGATCTGATTTCCGAGTAACACCGAGTAATGCGTTGAAAAGGAAAGCGTAGTCGAGTTCTTAAGACCGACTTGGAGTAGCCTGCAGTGCAGGCGTATGTTGGGCGGGCGAAAGATGCTTGTTTATGTTCGTACTGTTGTAACCGCCCTGCATTAAATAAAATTACAGATACAAAAATGCCATTAAATATTTGAAGATAGAAATTTTACAACTTTAAAAAATTAATTATTTAAGAAATTAAAAAATAAAAGTTACAAAATACTCCTAACATGTCTTTTAAAACATAAAATGTCACCAGTCACTGGCTGCTTGGTAGATAAAACGGTTTTGTCCCCTGGAGCGAAGTGACTGCGGCCTACAAATGTTATTTTTAATCCGCGTTTTATAGTTATGAATGTCTTTAAAACTTTAAACTTTAAAATCCAAGTCAATCAAGCCATATCCTTCGTGTTTTTTTCTTTTATAAATTATTATAAATGATTTTATAAACTGGAATTTCTACTCACTTGACAGGTAGGTGATTATTGAGCACTCTAGTGGCATACTCCTTAAGAAACTTCTGAAATGTAGCGGTTAGAGACAGCAGAGGGGGCCCAGTGGAGAGTTGTGAGCACTGCACCATGCATTTCTTATAAAACACGAAGAGTTCACCAGCGCTAGGAAATACTACATTGCTACCATCTCCTTCTACCATAGGAATTACAAAGGACTTGAAATCTTGGACAAATCTGTCCATCAACTCAGAGAGGTTTCTGTTATGCAAAAATTAGCATAGGTTAGTAATGTAGAGTTGGGTACCAGTTTGATCAGGAGTTGGTCCAACGTTAGCCTTCTCCTGGCTGCATCCACTATCTAAACGACTGGAATAGGGTTGTTCACCGTAAGATTTCGTTTCCGCAAAAGCTGCCTTGTGAGCCTTGTGAACAAAAGAAGGCCGTCAATGATCTTTAGAGCTGGGACCCAAAGGTTGCACAGTCGAAGCGTCGGCTTTCTCAGCATGTTATTATGACTGAGCCAAACTGAAGAATTGTTGCACCTAGGAGTCATACTTACGACATGGCTATGTTAAATCTCCTGAGAAAGAATCTAACCACCTAAGCTGTTGGTCATTGTTATGCATATGTTTGGGGAGCAAGGGTGGCCATCGCCTCTCACCAATGTCGCCTGGGTTCGAATCCCGGCGGCGACGACCAGGTTCCGAAAAAAAAACCTTTGTTTCTCGTGGGATAATCAGAAATAATATCTTCGAGATTCTTTAATACTGCAAGGTGAACTACATACTCTACTTTGCATAACTCAGAGAAACCATCTTCTTGCGTGTAAAATATTTCGACATTAGAGAGGATTAGAGTGCCGTTTACGGCAAACGGAAAACGTCAGATTCAAGTTGAGAATTTTTCAACATAGAAAACGCTACTTTGTACTCAAGAAAATTTTTGCGCGGAGTAGATGATTAGTAGATGGATATATATTTCTTTCTTACTTGTCTTGCGATTCAATGTAAATATGAAGATGTGGCTCAAAACATCTTGATATGATTCCTAGGAACTTGGACTGTTTAGGCTACAAAAACACAAACACACAATCAAAGATCCAGCATTGACAGGTTTCAAGATACACTTGGGTCCACTAGTAGAAAGAAAGAAAAAAGTGTTCACAAGTAGACTAAAGTATGTTTCACAAAACAAACCTTGCCAGCCTTATCTTTCGTATCCTCTTCATTCTAAATAATAAATCACAAGAAGAGCGGAAGCTCTCGTAAGCGAATACCCTCGAGACGGGAAAAAGGTGCCCGTAACTGGAGACGGCCGCTTACGGGAATGTAAAAATACAGAGTCTGTATGGGAGGTAAGAAAAACGAGGTTTTGTGAAGGCGGCCTTAAATAGAGCTGTACGCTTACGAGGGTGTCCATTGGGAGAGCCTCCAATGTGTGCTTAATCAGTTTTAAATACAGACATTTCGTTTTTGTTGAGCGACTGTTGTGTTGTGTGCCTCTAAATACGCAATGGTACTCCATTTTTGTGTTTACGTGATTAGGCATGTTTCACCTCACCTCTAGGTGTTTGTGTAACGGATGAAACACATGTAGAGCATTTGATGTTACTCATTTATTTGAGATTGCGCAGTAGACTGGGTCACTACTGCCCTATGAAATTGCACTATATAGGACTGTTTTGGGAACGCGGTTGGCTCTTGAGAGTTTAGGGTCAAAAATTGTTCCCAATGATCATTGCAATTCGACGCAACACCGACCCAGCCTCAAACTAGCAAATTCAAAACTTAGGCAGCTTGCAGAAACTTCAAGGTATTAAATTAAGATAAAACCTTCTTTATGGTTGTGATTCCCATTGTTTGGTCTTCACGGTCGATTTTTTTTTTTTTTTCATTAAAAAAACATTCTGTAAAAACAGCAAGAGTGATAAAAATGCCCATTTCTTTTATTGTGTTTTATTTTTATTCTTCATTTGTCTTACCTGCTGGCTGTGATGAACAAACCTCTGCGCTACCAAATTCTCAAAAGTTGTCGTTCTCTGAATGGCAAATAGCAACAACTTCACGTCTATTTCCTGAGATCTGGCTGACATGATTTTGGATAAATCTTTTCTACCAAATAATAATAAAAAAAGAAACCGGAGATATTAGTTCCCTTCTACTACTGATACCAGTGCACAATATACCGGATTGTTTTCACTCCGTCTCAAAAACCATACCGAATAAATAATTGGACAGGGTTTTTGTTCAAACATGAAAAGTTACCTTTGGCACGATTTTTGTGCCAAGGCACCGCTTCGACGGAACGCTCTCTCTCGTGAAAGTGGTACACTTTCACCGATTCGACTTCAAGAAAGATGTTATGTAAGCAGGCAATCGGATTGTTGCGAAATTGAAAATCCCGATATACGTGCATTAAGACATGTTTCTAGCGAAAAACATCAGTAGCACGGATGATACTCATAATCACCGCGGCTTTGGCCCCAGAACGAACCCCATACCGCAGAAATGTGAACCACCGGCACGGGTTTCGTCACGCCTTTTCAAAGCGTGTCTGTTCACACGATGCCGGATCGATATGTGTGCCGCCACAAAAATATATACGATACACCTATTTCGAGAAAGATTGTCGGAAAAAGTGCACGCAACAAACCCGAAAGGTATTGTGGGTGGTTTTGAGCTGACTGTTTTTCAAAGAAATTTAAAAGAATGGCAGGAGAGGCCGTGGACATATGTCTGCGAGTGCTAAAGGAAAGCAACAAAAGTAGGTTCGACAGCTACAGTGTCAGGAACAGTGTATTGATCATATCCCATATTACCTTTCGGGATTGTCGCATGCACGTGTTTTCCGACAACCTTTCTCGAAATAGCTGTATACAGTGTGAACATGGGGTGCTTACCATTTACACACCTACCCGGGTGAAAATCTTGTGCATAAAAATAAAACTATAAAATTGGACATGATAGACCCGCTACAAAGTATATCCAAATCAGCGGAACAGACTAAAAAGAGTAGAAAATTGCATCGCCTTGAATCATAGCCCATATTTCCTGAAGCTTCCCAAACAGAATGGCGCGAACCAGCCTAGTCCCTAGGCGTTTTCTCTTGCCCCGTTGTCCGCGAGAAGTCTGGGAAAGAGCGGGCGAGAGTGTTAAGTTCCTGGTGAGTATCTCTCGGTGACGTCACAACTCACGGTAGAGTCCAAGATTGACCGAGCCGAGAACGCCTAGGGACTAGGCTGGGCGCGAACCATTTGATTTTCCATCCTCAATTTCTTGTTTTCCAATGTAAATGCTAAGTACCCTTATCTTTACGAAAACGAAAACGAAAACAAGAGACAAACATGGAAAGGCAAAGTTCGGCGTCATACTTGGTAACTTTACAAAATTCTTCACTGATTCTCTCCTCCACATGCCACTCTGCTGGAAAGGTCCCTTGAAAATCTTCATCAAATTTGACCAAAGCTCTCTTTAACCAGGAATAACGACGATCTATTTTGTCAAGCCACGCAACCTAAGCAATGAAAGAGGAAAACATTTTAGAAGAAGTGAAACAGTGTTTGCTGTAGAACATGGTGAAAACTAGACCTTTTACTCTTAAAATAAATTACCCCAAGGCATCGTCTCAATTCAAGAATTTTTCCTAAAGCATGGAAACACCGCTTCAGTATCAAAGTTGCCCCAAGCGTCTGTTTCAAAGCGAGGCTCGCCTCGTTTTGAGAGTGAGAGTGCGAAACTTTTCCATTCCTCGCCATTTTAAACAATCATGAAATATACATATGGCTGCTCCGTTGTAAGATTTAAACAATCGCAAACCCCTCACCCCAAAGAGGCAATCATAAAAGGCAAAGAGATTCAGTAAATCGTTGTGCAAGAAATAAAAAAGTTAGAAATGGTGATAATCACAATTATATCTTCAGGTGAGCCCGTTAAACCACTTCCCATTGAAAAGAACAAGTTAAATGATTTTCTCTGACCCGGCTTTAGTTTACTGCAAGGACCAATCAATTGTCTTGAACCTTGGTTGTTTGATAAAACACAGTTCCGCCCCGGCATTCAAACTTACTTCAAATGTTTCATTGAACAACTGTTGATATTCTGCCAGCTGAAGTTTGACAAACCAAGTGAGCAACTCATTTCTGAACCAGAGAGAAAAAAAATAATTTTAAGACTCAACAGAATATTAAAGAGACTTTGCAAATGAAAAATTTTGGCATTTTCCATTCAAACAAGTCATTTGAAGAGGTCCAAAAACATTTCGAAGTGAAAATAATGGCTGGTTAGATCAAGAGATATGGAATTTGGGGGTGAGTGCGGGCTCATTTTCCCGAACAGCGGCTGGTAATCGAGCCTAGAGTGGATACGAATTAGCCGAAAATAAAATGTTTCTGCGACACGGGAGCAGTGGGGACTGGGGCGGTTTCAGTTGAAGTGCAGCATGGGTAGAATGGAGTGCCATAAAAAAGAAAATATTATCAATTCTGGGTACTGGGTACATTCTGAAAATCGCAAAAATTAATTCCCAGCAAGGAAAACCAATCTGTTTTAATCGCAAAAATTAATTCCAGCAAAACACAAACAATCGCCAATCCGCAAAAATAAACTCCCGCAAAAATTTCGTGTCACGCGGTAGCCTGAATAAACTCACGCCAAGTTATAGACAACCTGCTGCCCACAAAATCAGCTAGCCAGCCGTGACGTCTCCTTCGCAGCCGTTTTTAGGTTCGTCACGCAACGCTCCTCACGAGCCAAAAAACGGCTACGAAGGAGACTGGCCGTGACGTAACCCCTTTAAAATGACCACAGTAACAGAGTACTTACTTCACTTTAGGGTCCAAGACATTGACTACTTGGCATGCTTCAGCTAATTGTGAATTAGGCCCAGCTGGAGGCTAAAGAATTAACAAGACTATTACACCACTTTTATGCCTAAAGGATCATTCATATCACACCCGAATGACTTTCAACCAGGACGAGTTCATTCCATCTCTATATATCTCTTTGTATTTGTTTACATGATACAAAAATGACACTTCGTTCCCGTACAAGTTATTCCGGTTTTCAATCCGAGTAAAATTCTCGTTCTGGTACGAAAACTGAAAACGAACTTCGTTCGGAATTGAAAATCGCAAACCGCGTTAAACCGTGTAGTCTGGGACGAGTGGCGCGTGCATATCTAATCTGGCCCGAAAACTAAGAAAACTACAGGCGCGATCCATTCAACCAAAATGTCCGGAAATTTCGATCCAAAACTCAATGGATCGGTTTGGTCCAACCGGAAAAGTTTGGAAAAAACGGGTCCACCTTTTGGGGTGGACCAATTTTCCCGGTCGGACCGGTTGGAATTTTGGTTGAATGGATCGCGCCCTACGCGACCCAGAACAACTTAGGCTGCGCCAGTGAATTTTGTCTTATGAATACAGCACAAACTTCATTCTGGAACGAAACTCATTCCTAAGTGAAGGTTATTCCGGAATCATGTTTAACAGTCTCTTAGATGTCCTGCATTAACGTTCAGTCGTTAAACTGGAGTGTCCCTCCCAGAAAATGAATAAATAAATTTTCATTTTTCTCTGGCAACAGTGAAAGGGTATAAAAAAGATGATATTAATTAAGACTCTGAAACAGGGAACCACCTGAAAGCAGATAATATGCGAGCAGCAGAGGCGAGAGGTTTTATTTTAGGGACAGAATAAAGCGGAGAGTTGAGAGAAAGAAATGCCTCACGGTACCAGCAAGTCAACCACTAAAAAAGAGCAGCAGAATCAGAGTCTAGAAAAATATTTTCTTTATCTACAAGATTTATACATCATATCTCTTACGACGGATATTTAACAATTATTCCTCGAGCCCAGATGAGCTGTGAGTCAATAAGCCAAGAGGCAGAACTGAGAAGGCGAAATGGGCTATTGACTCAGAGGCCATGAGGGCGAGAGGAATGTTTGTTTTAGCAAAATCCAACTAGTAGGTCAAAAATATCGAGACAAAACAACTTTAGCTAGCAAAACGCGATTCAGCCGCCATGTTTTGGTTTTCAAAGCGGGCGCTTTTCGCTACTAGTGGGCTATAACATATAGCCTAGTAGTAGCTTAGCCAACCAGAATGCAGCATTGATAATAGACCACTAGTTGGATTTTACTAATAACTAGTAGTCCCTAAGTGCAGCTATAAGTACCTTCACTCCTTTGACAGATAAGGCTTCTTCAAAATCTGCTAATATTTGAGTACCCAACTCACTCTGAATCTGTTTAACCCTGTCAGTCATTAAATGCACGACATGTTACAAATGGATATCAGATTTACCTCCTGGCCTCCAAAGAGTTGTTACTCACCGGAGGGAACAAAAAAAATCCTGACCTCTCTTAGTCAAAAAAGTTCAGTGATGAATTTCACATTTTCTTCAACTTCTTTTCGAGGCCAGCATGAAGTCATAAAAAATTATTACATTTAAATTTTTCACAACATGCACATTTTTACAGAGTTTAGAGGAAACACATTGGTAAAGTACGGAATTGTTTTTCCCAATAAAAATGTCTTTTTGTATTCTTCACTATCCTTGTGTCAGCCTGAATATATGATTCGATCCCTGATTTTCCACTGACTTTGTCAAGAACTTTCCCGGACTTTTGTGAAATTCCTTGACTTTCCTGACCTCAAAAAAATTCTTACATCCCTGTATTTTCACTAACAACCCTTTACTGGATCCCACACATACCACTTTATATACTTTAATACTCTCCATTAAAAAAAGGGGTTTCAGTGTCTGTTTACAATGTAAGGGATATTGTAGCTTGTTCTAGGCCTTGAGAAAGTCGGGTCCGCGAAATTGAGAAAGTGTGAACACGAAAATATTTTCGCGTGCCTTTCACTTTCGCGTCTTCCACATTATCTGAGAGCCTGGAACAGGCCAGGGATATTGGGAAATTGTTGCAAACGTTTATGTTTGACAAAGATTCCAGACATCATTTAGAAGCTTGAAAAGAGTGTGACGCTGTCGCCCAAAACAGGAGGACTTTTTTACTAGGTAAGTAACTTTGATTTGCCTGAAGGGTCAAGAAAAAATTAATGTTAAAGCTACTAAGCAGGAAAAGATGGAATTCAAGTTGTTGTTGTTACTTCTTTTTTCAAGCCCTGCATCATGTAACAAACTGAAAAAACTGCATCCTTTGTCAGATTAGAAACACCTACTTATCAGCTAGCTGCCGAATCTGAGTTATTCCAAAGTACTTCTTGAAGTGTTCCAGAACATTAACAACTCCTTGTAAGAGGTTAGCAACCTCACCATAATGTCTCTTTCTTGTTAAATTCCTATGATAAGAAAAAGAATTGGTTTAGAGTAAGGTCAATGAAATATTCTCCTGCCAAAAGATGACCTTTACGATTTTATACAAAAAATTGAAAATTTCTTTGGAGCTTTTTACTCTGACCATTATTTAGCCTGCACCACAGACAGAACTAAACCTCTGGTTAAGTCTGTCTGCGAAAAAACACTGAAATCCTCGTTCTGGGTCCCAACCTGTGTACCAGGATTTTAATTATGCATCACGATTGGCCCATCAGTGTTATTATCAATTTGCCAATCAGGTTAAAGGAAATTTCAAAACACATTTCCAGTTATTCATTGAGTCTGTTGGGAGCCCAGAACATGGATATCATTGCTGCTTCACAGAAGTTACTAACTGGAGTTAGACTTTGTCCGCGATGCAGGCTAGCTAAAATTAACGATAGTCTGCCCCAAAAACAAAACTAAACCTTTTGTTAGCTGGGGTTAGATTTAGCTGTGACACAGGCTACCACAAGGAATGAAAGGATTAAAAACAAACCAAATTTCATTTTAAAGAGCTATGTTCTTACCCATTAGGATCTCATATCTAACTCTGTCAGCAGGTCAGTGAGCATAATTGTGGTGTCTGCAGGTTTACCAGCAAAATTAATTGGTCAACAACAATATCCATGTTGATATTCTGATCACGGTGAATGTTAATTAGGGCAAGGGAAGATTCTCACTTGCTAGACATATAGTTGCCTGTAAGTCTTTCAGGCACGGATCCACACCGGTTTCCACCGCTTTACGGAAATTGGTCAAGTTTTTCATAATAAATATATTTTTAATAATAAGAAACACTTTCCAAGTTGAAATCCTGTCTGAATTACTCAGAAACCCTGGAAAGGGGACTTTGAGCAGTAAAAATCCAAATAATTTCCTAGGGGAGCCCCCAGGACCCTACTAGAAGTTGCGCCTTTGGCATTGTTTAGGAAATTGGTCAGTAGATCAGCGCCTATCTTTAACATGCAAAGAGAAAAGGTGGGTGGGGTTCAGGACCCCTTTTAACCCTTCCCTAGGTATGCTCCTGTTACCAGTCAAAAGAATGACTGACAAATACATCAAGATAATAGGAAGCTAACAAGGTGCCTGATTATAGCATGTTTTTCCCTATGAAGAATTTCAGTGTGTTGCACATGACTTACATAAGTGTATCCACCCCACCCACAAGCATATGAAGGTGATTTAGAGTTGTGATGGAGCTTGTTAAATGCCTCTTGGCATTGTCCAACTGCTTTATATCCCTTGTTATTTCTTTGACCTGAAGAATAATACAAATAAGCCAAATGTGTTAAGTTCAAGAAAAGCTCCACCACAGAAGGGATTGGCAATTCCTTAGGGAGCAATGGGCTCAAAGACCAAAAAAATTAAAAGAAATGCATGAAGCTTAATTGGAATTTCCATGGTTATATAGGGTTTTTAGAAAAAAGCGATTCTATGGGAGAGGTATGGTTATTTCCTGGGCCTACACAATACAGGTTTTCAAAAACCCAGTTATCAGTTTCATTACCATGAAAGTATCAACAATGGTAGGGTGTTGGTGGCATGCCAGTGGATTGTAAATACATAATGAGGCAGTGCACAAGTCAACCATGCACAAATTAGTGCTTGCAATTGAACCTCATGCATCCACTCTCATCATGCAAATGTGCACTTGCCCTGATGCGAAACATGCATTATAATCACAGTCTTCATTAAGAATTCTAGTAGCGGGAGAAAGGCATAACAATATGGGAGAATATTTTGAAAGATGCTCTGCATCTGAATAAAAAATAGTCATAGGCTACCGACAGTAAGCCAGAGAATTCTGCATAGTAAACAGAGAATTATCCGATATCCGATGCCTTGGTGCCAACAGCAATAAGCCCCTGGATGTCTCACACAACCATTCCACCAGTAGTTCCAATAATAGCCAGGCAGTGGGTAGAACTACCGGCCTGTGGCAAAGCAAGTACCTGCCTGAAGATGAAGCCAAAAGAATTCCCACGATCTCAAAAAATAATTTTAATAACAAAGAAGATGAAATGTACTCCTGATCTGAAATTGATTTGCGAGTAAATTCACTGAAACTATTACACTGTTAAATAATGCAAGAAATTCTCCAATAACTGTGTCTCAGGGATGCCAGAAAATGCCTCTCTGAATGTTGAATTTCAAAACTTTCTAGCCATAGGGAAGGATGGTTTAGGATCCCCTAGCCTGGGACCAGGCTCTTCAGTGAGGGAAAAAGGCAAAAAACCAGTTGAAAGAGCCAAAAAAACTCGGCAAGTGAAGTGGGCCACACATTGAACTGGGAAGGGGGAAAGGGCGGTGGAACCTGGAGAAATGCCTTGACACTGCCACCATTCCATCTATTGACACCAGGTTCTGATATCATGCTATGATTGGTCAAATGTCTCAATGTTGACAAATTTGCGGTGCTGTTGACAGATGAAATACCATGCTCTTTCAATCAGACTCTTGCTGTGCCACAAAGTTGAGGAATCTCCTTGTGGATTGATTTGGTTGTTCTTCACCAGTGGCACACAGCATATTTTCCTCTGAAACATCTATATTTTGCATACCGGTATGTTACTTCATCCAGGCGAATTCAAACATTTTTGACAAAAGTGTCATATTAACTCACGCTGCATTTTGCAGCAATCAGGGCTGCAATAAAACCAAAGAAACATCCCTGATGCAATAAGAACTTGATGTGTTGACATTTATTTGACAGGTTAATTGCTGGAGGGCAGATCAGTGGCATCAAAGGCATGTCTCCTGGCTCTACCACCCATCCCCTTCCCCAGACTACTGCTCAGCTTGGTTCGCTCACCCTTTTCCCCCCACTGCCGAGCCTGGTCCAAGGATAAGGATCCCACTTCTTGGGATGGGTGCAGCCCTTCCAATTATTTTAATCTACTGGCTTGTTTCACCTCAACTACCCACCTGAAATAAATGTTATTGAAACCCCTGATTCTACAATTAGTGATTATCCAATTTTAGCACTATAATATTTAAAGATAGCAAGGGAAGTAACTGCCCTCTATCAGTCATGAGAAGGGGATTGAGGAAATTGAATGGATCCAGTGCTACAGATAGAAAAGGACCCAATAAAATGAGTGTTATTGAAAAGCGACTTTATGAATTACTTACCATTTGTTCAGATTTGTCAGCCTTTGCTTTGATGTCAATTATTTTTGCAAACAATTGCTGAATTGCTTGTTGGGCTTCCTCTAGTGCCTGACAACAAAACCAACCAAAAAACGTTACAGCACAAAATGAATGCTTTAGCTATAACTTACTAAGTGAATAATAATTATTAAAAGGGTTGTGTCACAGCTGTTTTGTTCATTGAGTTAATATTGCCCACAGTTTATAATGCTGTTGATTGGAAGGCTGCTCTTTATAGCCAGACAGTGACCAGAAAGCAGCTTGACTAACTTCAAAATGCATTTTTTTGGCTAAATTGCCAGGAGTGAACGGGTCCATTTTTGCACCCAAAATAGTCTGACTAGTGAAACAACACTAAATGTTGCAATATTGAGCCCCAAATAACAAGATAAATGTTTTGTTTCAGACTTCAAGCTTCACACCACAGCAACTGGAAACCACTGATTGAAAATCAGCCTTAAGGAAACTTGATTTCAATAATGATCATACGTTGTCAGAACTTTCAGAAATTTGGCTAATAATTATCAAACTCATCTCCGAGATGAGCTTGGGAACTGGTGCCTTGAAGGTTGGACGGGAGCCTGAGCGGCTCAGGCATAGCAAGGAGGTATCCATAGCAACCCCACGAGTGGGAACCACCCCTGCATGCAGCCGCCAACTGGGACCGTCACACTGAAGGAAATTCAGTGGAAAATACTCACCTGACCCCATACTTACCGACACACAAACCCAAAAAGGGGAGGGAAAGGCTGGGAGCCAGAATCCACAAAGATTCACTGTAACACCAGTTGTGCAAAGACCAAATGTCATGCATTTGAAAAACTTATAAGAAAAGTTGGCAGGTGTACAATTTTTCAAAACAAAAAACTAGAGTGGTGCCAAACGTAAGTTCTGAAACAAAATTTAATCCAGTGACACAAACCTGCCTTCCTTCATGACCAATGTTAGTCTGTCCCCTGACAACAGTTCTGATTTCTTCATCAAGACCCCTTATAAAAAATACCAAACTAAACAAATTAACTCTGATAGACAAAAGACACAATGTCATTAAAGATATTGTTCATCATGGATAATGTGTATAAAGGGTTTTGTTAATCACTCGTTTGTCTGAGTCACGATTGTCACATAGATGTTGATCACAATGTTCCGACTACGTACTGCATGTCTTCATCAAGTGATAGAGTAGATTTACTGAGTAGAACTATTTATACCACCATGCTTGTTAGTGATTGGGGTATCACAATCGTCACTGGTTGGTGGGTTTTGATCCAAAGCACTGTTGGCATTGTTAGAGGAAGAAACTGTTTCTTCAGTGGAACCCACCAACCATGAGCAAGGATCGTGATACACCAGTCACTAACAACCATTGTGGTATAAAATTAATAGTTCTACCTGGTAAATTAACACTATCTCCTAATGAAGAAGTACGCGGTCAAAATGACGTGATCAATATCTATGTGACAATCATGCGACAAACAATTAACGTTAAAAGACACAATGTTTGACATTTTCCTCTGGGAATTTTTTTTCTTGCAATCCAGAGGCCCTGAGTCCCAGTCTGCACCGCACTGAAAGCTAGTGACTAGCTGAATTTGTTCATGGTAGTCCCAAGGTGAAATACTCAACCACACTTGTAAATAGCCAAATGGTTTGCCTATAACCATTTGGGATCCTTCACCCCATTCTGTTTGGTTTAGATAATTCTATTTCAAGCATTTGCTCAGCCCCACTAGCCTTTGAGCTAGAACTCATTAATACATGTAGTAAGGCATGCTTTGCATGTTCTGCGAACGGAAACTGGTTACAAGACAAACACTCACCTTATCCTAAGCCTCATCTTGTTAACAACTTCATCAATATTAGCTAGGGACTAAAAGTACAGTTGTAAATAAATCAACTGTTGATACATGTAGCACTACTGACATCAAATCCGTTATTTTTAATATTTTGATGACTTAAACAAGATCTTCCTCAGTCATAACCTAGGAAAGTAAACAAGTAAGTAAGTAAACACACAAAGACAACTTAGAATGTAATGGCTCAGTCAATTCCAAGCATACCCATCCCCTCCCACACCCCCTGGGCATTTGTAAGGCATTTGTCATTTTTTTTGGCGGGGGGAAGCTGCAAATGTCTCAGGGAGTGCTGGGCGGTTCATACAAAAACCCCACAGTGGGGCTTAAAAAGGTACGCACGCAAGTGCCCCACCCCAGGACAACAACAAAATTGTGTTTCCAGTAAATAAGCTGCAAATGCCATATTTATAAGAAACCTGTAATAATCTGATCAAAACATGAGAAGCACCCATCACAAATGGCTCCTAGTCATTTGTTATAATTACTGCATAAAAGAACAAATCCATCTGATTAATATTAACGCCAGAATTATAACTAGAATTTTTTTAATAATTCCTTTCTTATTTTCGAAAGTATTTAAAACAACCAATGAGCTTAACATGAGTATTTTCTTATCCTGATGTAACCATTCAGACAGCATATTAACCGTTGCATTGATCACTCAAAAATCAAAGTTTATATTAGCTTTCAAATATCTAGCAGAGTTTTTCTAGGCCTTTCTGCCTCAACCATTCGCTCAAAAAGAAAGTGTATTTTTCTTTAAACTCTTCCAACAATGAATTGATTGTTTTCTGCCAAATGATCACGATGCAAGGTTGTCACAAAGTTTTGTAGTAGACAGCTGAGTTGTCAAAGTAAGCAGCCAGTTTAGGGATATTTTATTTTTAAAAAATGCTTTCCGTAAAGAAATGACAAGCAGAGTAGCCAGCAGTAACTAACCAAGTAGGTGGCGATTTTCACCAGCAGCTCGCTACTTTTGACAACCCTGATGATGGCAGGAAGCAATTCCTAAACTCGATGCCAAAAGTGCCGTGGGGAAGGGTGGTGATGGAGCAAAAACCACACGTATCTTTTAAAAGCATATCTAAAACATATTCTTTATACAAATATCTATAGCTATCTACAAAGACATATTTTTAAGTGAAATATTGAAAAAGGAACAATGTTAACCGCTTCTACAAGAATTGACAAATACCCCCGCCCCGCTTTTGGGCAGAGGTTTTCTGACAAATTCCCCACCGCCGGGATAGACATTCCCTCCGGGGGGGAGGGGCACTCTTGGAATTGACTGGGCCATAAGTCACAGAAATACAGAAATAAATCCCAAAAGTCTACACATTGCAAGCTAAAAAGGAACTCAACCGAATAACAAAACGGTAGCTGGCGTTATAATACTTACTTGCGGGGCACCAAAGAAAACTTTCTAACGCAGCAGCTGACTCTCTGGTCCAAATAATTTGCTTTACGTAATCTTTATATTGTTCACCTCTAACATAATCAATACTGACTCAGTCAAAACAAACCTGCTCAGTTGGGAATATAGAATTGATATAGTCCACAGGATTAAAATCTTTGCTGTCCAAAGGATCGTCACTTTTAAAAACCTGTTGAAAATAACAGATAACAGGCAAAGCTCTCCCAAGTAAAGCTCATTTTCCGTAAGGTGTTATTAACTGGAGTCGACTACTCTCCACAAAAAAATATAATTTTACAAAAATTAATTAAACACTCGTTACCTGAGAAATCGCTTCTTCGACTTCAGGAGAGTAAAATATTGGTTTACTGAGGCGTTCCTCCAAAAAATCGTCTTCAACTTCCACCGTCTGTACACCTCCATCGGCCGCCATCTTGGCTTTCGTGGCTAATGGTAGCAGCCGCCGTACAAAATATTAGCTGTTTGCTGGCGGTATTTCTATTCACGAAGGAGGTGTTGTTGAGGCTGGCGAGGTTACCCAGGCATCTTGGCATTCGTTTTTTGGGAGCTGGAGAGAGCTGACAAAACCCGAGCATTGTCTGTGAAGAAATAATCACGCTGTCAAACCTTTGACTTTTTGAGCAAGTAATGTAGAAGGTAATTGTGGATTTGCTTGTGCTTTCGATAGTTGATACTTTACCTTGTTTTTTTGCACATATCTTTCTTCCATTGCGTTACGCAGTTTTCTAGATTTCCGACTGAAATTTATACATTACCAATGCGCGACGGCATGCTAGACATGTTGTCTGGCTGTACAAATTGGCTCGTCGTAATACTTGCCGAACGGTTGGTTTTTGTTTGGCAAATTTTCTCAACTAGTATTTGCGTTTGTTTTTTTTTTCGCGCTCTTCTACCTGAAAAAAAACGTTGTCCGTCTCCGTCCCTAAAAAAAACCACTTTGCGTTTGCAATAGCCAGTAAGTTATAATGTCTGAAAGCGTGTCTGAGTCTAATTTTAAACCCTCGATTGGTCTCCACGAGAAATTTTCACATCAACGAAAAAAACTGTTGCAAGAACATACAAACCTTGAGTATAATCGTTTCGTGAAGAGAACATTCCATTTTTTATACGTTAGTCACTTTGTTTTTCAAAATAGAACGTAAACATAAATATACATTCAAAGAAAGAACCACTCTGAATTCGAAATTGCTCCGAATCTCTCAATTTAAGAAAAAGTTTCCTTATTTTACGAGAAAAATTTAAAACAAATCATAGGATAGGAACTCATTTTCCTGTAATTAAATCAGGTAGTTTGAGTTTGTGAGAACAAAGTCTTATTTCATAATTTGTTTGAAATTTTTTTCTTAAAATAAGAAATCTCGAATTTAGAGTGAACCACAACAATGAACGCGTGATTATAGAATTGCAAATTACTTTGGTGCTTAATTTTTTTTTCAGTTTAAGTCGTAACGGTTAGAATGTTTATTTTTCCGTTCAGTTTCACAAGTGGGATTTAAACAAAGCCTTTTTACTCTTATTGCTAGGCTCCAGCAACCTTAACTAAGAATGCTGAGAAAAAATAAAAACTGTAGACGAATTTGAACTGTATTTTATTCCAAGGATTGTCAGGCTCGATTCCTAAAGGTTACAACACTCCAAAGGGTCCTTCTTCTCAAGGATTACACAGGATTCCATAGATTCAATTCGCTAAAGGTTCAAAGATCATCAAGATGGCTACAAGAAAACAACACGTTTTACAGATCTCCCTCTCCTAGCGCTCCTAAACTCTTACATCATCGCACACACTCCCCCCCCCCCACATGGACCATGAAGAGTTGTCCACCTTCTATACCTAGAATCAAATATCAGAAAGAATTTTTAAAAAAATGATAACTCAGTGAATATAGTCTCTCTCTCAAAAAAAATGTTTAATGTTCCGAATACATAACAAACTTAATGTTCGTCTTGTAATTCAGCAATCCACTGTCTTCTTTTTCACTCTCCCTTGACTGCAGCTCTACGCTGCTCTCGATTTCGTCTCACTCGACCTTGCGTTGGCTGTTCCGGTGATTCAGGTTTTTGCTCCTGAGAAGCTGCTTCATTTGTAGAACAGCTTACTTCCAGTGGGTACAACACAACAATTGTAGCGGTCTCCTTAAGAGTTCACCTCCGCTTGATCCTCTCCCTTGGACTCTGACCTCAGCGCCTCTACTCTGCCCATCCTTGCTCCTCAGAAGCTGTTCCACCTTGCCCATCTTCCAGTAGGATCTTGGGTGGGTTTCGTCATGAACCAATACCAGATGTCCAACAGACACTACCCTTGATCCTGTTGTCTTCTTCAACTGGTTATGGGCATTTCGTAATTCAAGAAGGTATTCTGCTCTCCAACGCTTCCAAAAATGAGTCAGAATCATATCAAGGTGTTTTGCTCATCTGCTCAGGTCATCCAGCGAAGTTCTAAAGTCTGCATCTGCAGGACTGTCTATTTCAGGAAGGGCGCTGAGTCCAGCAATGAGGTGGGACGGTGTGAGGGATTCTTCCAGGTCCTCAGAAGAGACATATGAAATGGGTCAGCAATTTAAGATAATTTCAGCTTCTGTAACAACAGTTACAAGTTCATCATAGGAAAGTGTTGCTCGGCCGATTATCTTCTTCAGTGAATTGAGAAGTCGTTCGTAAAAACCTCCCCACCATGGCACCTTCTCTAAGTTGTAGGGCCATTTGATCTTCTCTTGGGCAAAGCACTTAAGAACACTGGGATCATTTGTAATCTTCTCAAGCTCCTTAGAGGCACTCTTTTTGAAGGTTTTTTTGCCTTGTCTGATAACACTAAAGAAGGTCTTGAACGACGAGCTACAAATCTTCTAAAACACCTCAGAAATGCCTCTGAAGTCATATTGGGCACAACCTCGAAGGGGACCGCCCTCGTAGAACAACAAGTAAACAATTAAATCCAGACCTTACGTTCCTTCTCACTGGTAGACTTCACAAAAAGGGATCCAACATGATCGAAACCAATGTACGAAAATGCAGGCGCCTCTTTCACTCTATAGCTAGGCAGGGGTGGAGCTTGTGGAACCTTATACGGTTTGCCTTCAAACTTCTTACAAACTGTGCATCTAAACAACAAACTTCTGATAAAGTATCGGCCTCGAACAATCAAAAAGTTCGACCTCAACTCGGTGAGTGTTTCCTTAACTCCACCATGCATGACTCTTTCGTGACATCTCCAGACTACAAGTGTAGTTAAGTGGTGGCTAGCGTCAAGCAAGATTGGATACTTCGCAGAATCTGTAAGCTCGCAGTTCCCAAGTCTACCTTGACATCGAATAACTCCTTTATCATCCTCAAACAACCCCAGCTGGTGCGACCTCATCTTAAACTTCTCCTTGCCCTTCATCTCTCGTTGTACTTCCTTGATCCATAGAAGTTCAGTTTCTTCTATGTCTGCACCATTCACATGTATCTCTGGCTTCTGATTCACATCTCCTTGTCGCTGTGCCTTTAATAGCTAAATAAACTTCAGAACTAAGGCTGTAACTTGCAAGGAGGCGTCCAAGATTACTGAAGGCTTCACATTGAATGATATTACACAGCATAGCAGGTTCACTGTTCATTGCAAGAGCAGTCGTTACTATCTTCCGATCCTTTGCCCTCATTTCTACAAGGCAGGCTTCAGGGACTGGCTCCTCTGCAATATCCTTTCGATTCTCCAGGCCTTCAAAACTAGTAAGCCACTTGGGACCATTCCACCATAGCACACTGGTCTCCAACTCACGACAGTCCATGCCCCGAGAGAGTAAGTCGGCTGCGTTGTCAGCCCCTGGATAATGATTCCTGCATCTTCAGGTACAAGCTTTCTTATCTCGTCAACACGGTGCTGAACAAATGGTTTCCACTCTTTCTGGCTCTGAACAATCCAATACCAGGCTATCTTGGAATCTGTCCGACAAAACAATTTGTCAATCTTCATCTCAGAACTAAGTCCTTCCTTTATGCTATGGATCAGTCTGGACAGGACTACCGCTGATAACAGTTCTAAACGCGGTATGGTCTGCTCCGAGAGAGGTGCTACTCATGTTTTTGAAGACAAATCTCACATACCTGCACATGTCGTTACGATATGCAGAAAGACCACCACACATGCCTTAGCTGATGCATCACAAAACCCATGCAGTTCACTCACAATAACTTCCCCTTCCGTGGCAGCAGAATAACATCTCGGAAGATTAAGAGGTTTAACAGCTTGCAGTTGTGTCAACAATCTCTTCCAGACTGACTGGCAAGAACCGTCCAATGGTTCATCCCAGTCTTTCTTGTCCTTGAACAGCTCTTAAAACAGGATTTTAAACTGGACTGTGATCAGAGAAATCATCTTCTCCCTTGTACAACAACTTCTCAACAAACTCTTCAAAGACACTTGGCGACCTTACACCGAGAGACTTTAAGTCCCAGAACTTCTTCAACTCTCCTTGAAGACCATCATAAGACACTTGATCAGTAGCACATGTTAAGACATCGGTTGTCACAAGATTACTTCACTGTTGATTTTCTACACTCCCTAAGAAAATGGGTCCTGAAAGTACCCATCCCAGTTTGGTGTGAACAGCTGTAGGACCTTGGGCCCCTTTAATGTGTGGCCAGTCACCAACTTCCAATAATAATCCGAGCCAACTAGAATGTCAACACCGAGAGTCTCTCTTTCAGTACAAAAGTCAGCAAGTTTGAGTCCCGAAAGGCAGGGGTTATTTTTCACTGTTAGTTCCACAGGTTGACCTTGTAATGGTTGGCAAATCAGAGGTAATGTAAAAGCTGACAGTGAAAGATCTGGTTCTCCCTTTAGCTCTACTACTAGGGCCACAACTTCTACCAACTCTAATCTTTCAACGGTACTTCCAACAGTTTTTATTGAGCCTTGCTTCTTCTCTAGTGTAGGTAGTCAAAGAATGTTCTTCAGGTTGTGTGTAAGATAGGTGCGCTGACTTCCACTGTCCAGGATTATTCTAGCCCTGACCTTAACCTCTGGTTGTTGAGGATTGTACACCACGGCTTAGGCAGTTTGAAGGAACACAGGTGTAGTGGAATCAGTATGAAAAACGACACTATTGGTGGCCGTTTGAGCCGTTAAGCATTGCTGTTGTGGTCATGGTGTGGGAACTGGTGTTTCAGGTTTCGTTGGTTGCAAAGGACTCTGGTTGGGTGGGCAAATACTAACATGGTGTCTGCCGTTGCAGTTATGACACTTGAACTTGGCTAAGCAGTTACGACTAATGTGATCTTTTCGCAGGCAAACGAAACACCTCCCGTACTTCTTCAAAAGCTCCTTATGGCTGGTACATCAGGTACTGTGCAGCAATCCCTTGATGGGTGTTTTCCCCTACGTTAGGTGCAGGTGGGACAGTTAGCTTCACCACTAGTTAACAAGGCGTGTGTAGTTCCCTTCGTTTCGGTTTTGGTGGAGGTGGTTGTCCTTTATTCACCGAAGACCCTCCAGCCCTTTCTCTTGCCTCAAGTTCCCTTTTGAAAACATCAAGCAGCTGATCTAATTGCCAGTCATCATCTCCCATTTCTCTTGTAATAACAAGATGAAATTCCTGAGGCAGCTTGTTCATCAATATGGATGATAGCAAACCCCTGTACGATTCACGTGAAACTCCTAATGACTTTAAGCTTCTCACATTAGATTCAAAAGTGTCATGTAGCTGATGTAGGCTTCTTACATGATAGTGAGATGTAACAGATTCAAGATTAAACAAAATTTCCATGTGAAGATTAATTATTTGCTGCTTGTTGCCAAATCTAGCTTTCAAAATGCCTATTGCTTCCTCATAGTTCAATGCCCCAAGACTTAACCCAGAAACGGCCTCTGCCGCTGACTGTTCAAGCAATGAGTTTAAGTAGTTAAACTTGTCAATGGCAGTTAAACTCTCATTTTTATGAACTGAGGCTTCAAAACTATCCCAGAAAGAAATCCACTAACTGTGGATGGCAGATGCCACTAATGGCAGTTAAACTCTCATTTTTATGAACTGAAGCTTCAAAACTATCCCAGAAAGAAATCCACTAACTGTGATCGCCGTCGAACTTCTTTAACTCCAGCTTTGGCAATTTAACTTGAGTATTTCTCTGCACAGATGAAAAGGAATTCGATGTTGAAGTTGAAGGCGGCGAACAATTACTCCCAATTTGAACTTCATTTGCTGACTGTATTTTATTCCAAGGATTGTCAGGCTCGATTCCTAAAGGTTACAACACTCCAAAGGGTCCAACTTCTCAAGGATTACACAGGATTCCATAGATTCAATTCACTTAAGGTTCACAGATCATCAAGATGGCTACAAGAACACAACACGTTTTTACGGATCTCTAAGAAGGCCTAGCACTCCTAAACTCTTACATCATGGCGCACAAAAACTTCTTAACCCTCACAATGCTGATGAAAAAGCCCGATGGTTTCTTCAACGGGGAAGTAAGAGAAATCAGAAGTTATTCATTTATAAAGGAATTTTATGCGCATGGCCCCTGATGGATAAAAGACTGCTTACTCCTCTCTCTACCTCACACCATTTCACAGACAGTTAATAACTTTGTATAATGAATTTTTCTGCTCTCTAAATAATAATGAATAATGGTAGTAGGACTGATTGGAGTCCAATTCCCCTGTAAGCGTACCAGTGATTAACAAAATCGGATGACCGCACAGGGCTCAAAGTTTAAATTTGAGTTTGGGAGCACTTGTGCTACCGAATGTAAATTTTTAGGCGCACTGCCAAAATTTTAGGTGCACAGCTGAAAATTTTATAATGTTGGGAGCATCTGTTTCAAAAGAAAAAGTAAAAAGCTTAACAGTGCCACGTTTATTTGTCATCTTCAGTTTGTTACTTTTCCTTCAGTCCTGTGATTGATAAAACACAGCCGATTTGCTACGCAGTAATACTGTTGTGATTTTTAACACTAATTTCTCTTTTTGACAGTACAGTTGTGACTAAAGAAAACTTTCACTTGAAAAACAATTCAAAACTGGCAACAATGAGTGTGTCGAACGAGAATGAAAGTTAATGTTTAATGAATTTGTTAAATGCGCAATGGCTTACATGTAACTGGAATACGACTTAAAAAACTTTCTTACCTGGAAAAAAAGGCTCGTAATCCTCACTGTTTTTGTTTTGATTGACATTAAAACTGAACGTTTGACATGATCATCCATTCCTCAAAAAGTACGTGTTTCGTTCGTAGCATATATTTGCATGTGTCAGCGGTGTTTATTACAAAACAGAAGAGTCTGGGATGGAGTAAAACATCGAAATGAAAAAGAACATTTGAGTTCGTAGAATCCATTGGGAGAAAAGAACAGTTAAACATACACCGTCTTTCTGGTTCGAGTTCGTAAGTATAGCCAGAAGTAAGTCAGTCGCACTGTGCTTTGGGTTTTACGGCGCACGGGTGCGATTACACATGAATTTTTAGGCGCACAACCAAAAATCCAGTTGCATATGCGACCAGTTAGTCGCTAACTTTGAGCCCTGCTGCACAGTCTGCTTGAGCCTACTTTACTTCTTCAATTTGGAATCTATAGATGAAGCTACATGTACAGCAGGGTAGAGGTGCAAGAATTAGAAAGCTCAAACAAAGTTTTCGTTATCAGACATTTTTTAAAGAGTCAGAGAGGACTTACAATATAATACAATACAATTATTAATTCTCCCAATAGGGTTTTTCAGAACCAATTTAAATGTACAAGAAAAAAAGAAAAAATATAAAAATGTATAGAAAACTTATGATGTAATAGTGTCTACAATTTTATATAAAGATAGGGTAAAACAAAGTGCTTTGGACTATCAAAACTTTGCTCAACTGATTTCAACTCTAGCTTTCTTCTCAAAACATAGATGAAGAGTTTCTTGTCCGGCCAGTGAAGTTGTTCCACGATGCTACTGCCCTGTAGAAAAACAAGCACTGAGCAATTGCTTTGCAACATTTCGGAAGGCTAAGTTGATCTCTATTTCTAGTGTTGTACTTGTACATTTTTTAGCGCTGTGTGAGCTTTGAACATCAATAGCTAGGTGCCAGACCATTCAGACATTTATAAATCATGGTAGTGTCCCGCAAGCACAACAGTTCTTTTACAGTAAGCCAGCCCAGTTCGTACAGTATTGGGGAAATATGATCGTACTTTCTGGTGTCAGTCAATATGCACGCAGCAAAATTTTGCATCATTTGTCACTTCTTAATATTTTGTTTGAATGTACCAAACCATACAGGTGAACAGTAAAATAATTTACTAAATGTAAGAGAATTTAGGATTATGTTTAGAGCAAGTATCTAACCCTACTTATGTGACACAAAATAGAAAGTTGGAAATGATTTGCACAGCAAGTTCGGGATCCTAGGAAATCTGTTCCAAACATGAGTGGATATCCTGTGCAGAACTTAAGAGAGATATTTTTGTGTCATCCACGTACAATTCAATATTACTAAATTTGGTTACTCTAGGAAGATCGTTCATATTTAAGCTAAAAAGCATTGGGCCCAGGATCGAGCCTTGAGGCATCCCATGAGTTACCATAAGGGGCTCCAACAAAGAAGTTCCCACTCGGATGCATTGTTCTCTATTCGTGAGATAACTATGGAACCACTGTAAAGCTTTGTTTGAGGTGCCAAGCTGGTATAGTTTGCTAAGTAGGGTCAAATTACATAGACTATCGAAGGCCTTGCTTAAGTCAATCAGTACCATGGCTGTGATTTGGCCCTGAAAATATGGTCGGTTACATGTACAAGCAGGCTTAGAGTTTCAGTTGAGTGCAGCTTCCGATTTCCACTCTGATGGCTAGTGAGGCGATTTTTCTGTACCAAGTAGTAATAGGCGCAGGAAAGAACGGGGTGCATGAGAGAGTCTCCATTGCATGACCCATTCTTTTTACATAATACTTCCAAGCAAGGACTACGAAAAAGCAATGTTTTTTAGTTATCACAGACAATTTTTGCAAGATAAATCTGAATTTTGGGAGCCAGAGCAACAACAGTTTTCGTCTTGAGGGATAAAAACATGAAACAAGTGAGGGGGTGCATTTTATCAGAAGTCTCAGATACATGTATGCAAAAATGCAATATACCAATTAAATTGTAAAAGAAACATGCAGTGGATGTCATGCCTGCAAGAAGTTGCAGTGGGTTTTGGTTTTAATTTCTGGTTAGTTGGCGTACAGTGGCTTATAAATTGTAGCTATATAGTTACTTAGGATACAAATGTTTAACCAAATCAGATGCAAAATAACCTTCTGGCTGAAACTCTTTCGAAAAAAATCCAAATTCCCAAAAGCAAATGTCTACCACAACTTCCTACGGAAGAAGTGTTCTTAATAAGATACTTTTTAATATTTCCTAACAGGATGGATTTTATGGAATGTAGCTTGGGAACTTGCACTTGTGAACATCGGCCAGTCAATCTTCACAGTATCTCACATAATTTTCCATCAGCTGCTAGTAAAAGCCGTGAATTTATGCAGAATTCTCCATCTTCTTATAATAAGAAGGAACAGCATCATGGCCCTTTACCAAAGAGAGCAAGAATTGAAGGTACCTCTGTAAATAAGGAATAAATAAATGATGATTTAAAGGTAGCACATCCACTTAGTGGTTCTTTCACAATCTGATTCCTGGTCAAATTGGAATTTGGAAATTTTGGTTTGTAAGGGAGGAGTGGGAACCAGAGTACCTGGTGAAAAACCTCTCGGAGCAAAGGAAAGAATCAACAACACACTCAACCCACATATGGTTGACACCAGAATTTGAAGCCAGACAACAATGGTGCGAGGCGAGTACTCTCACCACTGCTCCACCCTTGCTCCCCAAGGCTTTATATAACTGCAATTTTATTAAATGCAAGTATAAGTGTCATCATTGTTTGGTCATTTTTATGAGGGTTTGAACAATTACTGATATTTGGCATGTGGCATTTATTTTACCGTGATAAAAGAAACATTGTTCTGAACTTTTCCCTCATAGTTTACCCTTAACTTTTCAAGGAATTAATATTATCAACACTAGTTCAACATTTTCTTGTGTGTTTGATAAATAACTGGTAAGTAGAAATGTTAATAGTGAAAATGTATCAAGTTCATTTTAAATAATTAGTTAACCCTTTAAGTCCCAATAGTGACAAACATCAATTTTCTCCCAATGATATCCATACATTGTCAAGAGACTAGGTTATGAGAATTAATAAATGATCACCTAAGAGAAAATGGCTTGATCTTTTATCAAATTCTCTCAACTCATTCTTTAAGAAAATATAAAGAGATCAGTGTAGAGAATTTGTATGTGGATATTGGGGCTCAAAGGGTTAAGTGATCATGTTTTGGTGCATTATGCATTGTTCATTCCCTAGCTAGCACCATATCCTTGCTTTTATTGTAAAAAATGGGTTATGCTAGTAAAATGAGAGGAATAAAAAATAAGATAAACAAGTTGTCCGTGATACCAGGGTTTGAACCCAAGAACAAAATATAATGCATGCGATGATAGTTTTATCACTAGACCACACTTAAACTACCATACCTAAAAATTCTGAAAATAAGCCTTTTTATGTATAACCCACTCCAAATATAAGCCCCCCAAACCAGTAATGCAAAAAACCCTCTGTTAAAAAACCCCTCCAAATACAAGCCCCCTGAGGGCTTGTACTTGGAAAATTGCCCTCAGATACAAACTAAAACAAAGCAAAAAACGATAAATTTACTTCCAACTATAAGGCTAGCCAAATCGATTTTGAAATGCAAATTTCCTTCCATAGATAAGCCCCTCTGAATGTAAGCCCCTCCAAAAATAAGCCCCTAAAAAGGGCCTTTGAAAAAATATAAGCCCGGGGGCTTATTTTCAGAATTTTGTGGTAACTAGTTGAGTCAAAGATATTTTGTTTCACGAAAATGACTTCACTTATCAAGGTCTCACATTAACAACTAAACTCAAGATAAAATTTGAAATGTGGCTTGAACAAGTCCATTAAATGGACAAAACCTAACAGCTGATTAACGGATTGTTAATGGCTTTTCAAAGTGTTGCAACAGTTTGACAAAAGCTTTGATTAGCTAAGCAAAATGTTGGTAAGCATTTGAACTAATTGTTTTGATTTTCAATCGCTGGATGCCGTTTTTTGTATTACAAAAAAAGGAGGAAAACGGAATTTCATTGAATAAGGATACCAGGACCTGCTGACAACACAAGGGACTTTAAGATTCAATGACGTGATGGCAATGACAACCTCTAAAAGAACAATAGGTTTAATAAGCAAAATAAAAACTTTGCATGTGTGTCGCACTTTGTTATACATTTCTTTGCCATTTTTGCCCAACTACGACGTGAAAATGCCCAATTTTGTGTTTTATGGAGAATGTAAACAAGCAACGACGAAATTTTGTTTCTCTTTCTTAACTTGAATATTAAATTTTTCTCTTGGAATTCAAATTCAGGTTATTCGCATACATTTGACAAAGTAAGTAAGTAGGAATAATCGTGATAAACACTGAAAGAATGCAAATTCACTTTTTAAGCGACATTCTCGTTGCTGTTACATCGTTGGATCTTTAAGACCCTACTATCAAAAGAAGAAATGCCCCACTACCTGCTTTACCAAGATATATGATGGTCACCATGATGACTGTACAAGTTTACTCTGTGAGTAAGGCATGCTGTTGTGATGTTTTCATTTTTAGCAGCAGCATTGGAGTTCCCTTTGGTATCACGTCATTTCTAACAACTGCTTGTTATTTCCAGTGGCTGCAGGCACAAGAGGTGGTACCTTTGATTGTAGAATGTGTGAAAGGGTATACAAAACAGAGGAAGACCTGGAAAAACATCTCCTTAATCATGCTGAGCATCGGCCATACAAATGCCCACAGTGCAACAAAGGCTTTAAACAACCTTGCCATTTAAACCAGCATCTGCGCACCCATACTGATGAACGACCATTCCCTTGCGAAGTCTGTCGCAAATGCTTCAAGCAAGCATGCCAGCTGAAGCAACACATGAGACTTCACACAGGAGAGAAACCCTATCACTGTTCTCAATGCAGCCGCTCCTTCAAACAGGCCAGCCAATTAAACCAACATGTACGTCTCCATACAGGTGAGAAGCCGTACAAGTGTAGCCACTGTGACAAAACCTTCACTCAGGCCAGCCAGCTTCGGTCGCATAAGAAAACACACGATCCAAAGCCAGACAGGAAAGCTAGCATTTCAAGAAAACCAAGGTCCACACCCCGAGAAGCTGTAGTTATGCCCACTTTCACAGCCAAGCCAGCTGCTCACTCAATGCCATATCAACCAAGTCAGCCAAGCTTTAATCCTGGCTTGAAAATGGAGCCAAGTTTTGGTTTCAAAAGCTCATCTCCCTTTGGCGTTAACAGCAGTATACAGGTATGTCAACTGCGAGAGCTCCCTGTTACTCCTTTGCCACCTAACTACTCAGTTGATTAGTTTATTAGACATACTCGCAATAAAATCAAATTGTATTGATTCTTAGTAAAATAGCTGTTACAAACATTTCTGTGCTTTTTAAAAGCTACGTGTCCAGTTGAAGTGACAGGGTACCGTGTAACAGTGAA
The DNA here is from genome assembly GCA_964035525.1 of Porites cylindrica. Lineage (NCBI taxonomy): Eukaryota > Metazoa > Cnidaria > Anthozoa > Scleractinia > Poritidae > Porites > Porites cylindrica. Next base: position 20,634,356 of record OZ037785.1, read on the forward strand.
TGTCCTAGTTGACTCTAAACAAATAATTTTAATTAACAAAATTAACCCAAGTTTTTATAGTGTAGTGCCTTGCACACAAATAAAGCGATTTCAGTGGAGAGAATTCCTGTAAGAAACTAGCATGGTCATCTGCCTGTTTCCAAGGATAGGTTACCCTATTTTCTGGTTACCAAAGAAAGTGCATGGTAATTAACATACTCTGCACATTTTTGTTTTTTGGAGGTTAAAGGATCATTCCAAAACAATTTGCCATAGATTTGACAGTTGATCCACCTAGTCAACTGAGACAAAACACTTAACAACAACTTTTACATATCTGGCAGGCCATGGTGTAAATTATTGCTTAGTTTATAACCAGGACATTTTTATCTGAGAATTTGACGCTTGGGTTACCAATGTTCCTCGTAGGCAGGCACTCCTGTTAATAAATCGAGTGTTAGAATTATTAATTTATTCACTTATGTTTTGCTGACTTAATGCAGATCATGTGACAATATTCAAGGGAGCATTCTCTGATAATATTACATACATTCCTGCTTTCATATGCTCTTTATTTCCAACAAGAAAAGAGAGCAAATCTCCTTAGTATTGTCATGGTTTTCACCAGCACAAAACATAAAAGCAATGACTGAAGGTCTACTGGTCTATTGATTTCTGGTACAAAATTATGCCTGATTATTACAGTGCAGACACTCAAATGGGACACTTGGAAGGAGATTGTCCAATCACAACCTTTTCTGAAACCAAAGATTTTCAAGGTTTTTTGCAAACAGACTGATAAAATTCACAGTTTAACTATATGTCCATTGAAAACTTTAAAAGCATTTGAACTTACTTGACCTCTCAGGAAACAGCCTTCAAATTTATGAATTTTATGAGTCCCTTTGCAAAAAACTTGAGAATCTTTTGTTTTCAGAAAATGTTGTGATTGGACGATGTTCTTCCAAGTGTCCCAGTTTGAGTATCTGTACTGTAAAGAAACAGATACACTGTTATTGAACAAAATCTAGACAATTCTTCCATGCCAGCAGTAACCAACCTTTCACAACAAAAGTTGCAGCCCAGCTCAGCACTATGGTGCTTAACAGCTTACACTCATCACTGAAATGTTGGGAATTTTTTAGGGACAAAAATGTTTTATACACATTATTATGTTGTGGAATGAATTAGTTTTTTACAGAAAGATTAATACAGTGTACAGCACCAGGTTGACCATATGTTTGTTTAGTTTTAATGTCAGAAGTTACAGTTTACAAGTAAGTTCCTTTTTTTTAATAATAATTATTAGTTTGCCCCTGTGTTTTAATTACTCTTGGAGCTACTTCCAAGCACCTACAACCACAGCAAATTATGCATTGCTTGTACAAAATTAAGTTCAAACCTATTGCATCAGGCTTTGAACGTTGTTGAGATTACATTCTTTTTGACATACTATAGGTGTGATCTTAATTTTGTATGTGTAATACATTAGGCATGAAAGTGGCTTCATTTGTAATCAACGACATTTGATATATGAGCATGAACAAGGGTGGTACCAGGAATTTTGTTTGAAGGGAGAGGTCCAATTTGGTCACTCTGTGGAAGCTAATTCTTTCCATGTGTCTGTGTTGTTGCACAATAGTACATAAACCCTTGCTGTAACACCATGCACAGCTTAAATGACATTTCATTGATAAAGGACCCAGGGTTTAAACATTTGCCTCTTGTGAAAAGTGTTAAGATAATTTTGACCTCAAGCCAATGTGCATCACAAGGTTTATTTTAAGCTGTGTGGTGAAAGTTGTATGGGATTCTTCAGAGGTAATTTTTTCATATTTGATTCCAAGCAGTCAGTTAAAGGGACCGCATGTGTCACGAGGATATTTCTGTTTTAGGTCGATCTGTTTTAGTGCCTTTACCCTTACACTGTCACACAATGTTCCTGTAGAGTAAAGAAGAAGATGTCAAACCAGTTTCATCAGGAAGCTCTAACTGTTATGACATTTTGGTGATTTTGCAGCATCACATTAAAAAAGTTGCATTAAAAGTTGGCCCAACTTTCAATCCATGTCCGTCCTTGCCATCTGTTGCAACAGACGACTGGAAACAGTTTGAGTGCCTAAAAATATCGTTAAATAACAAAGCTGGACCATTATTTTTTTGGAATTCAATTGTTGAAAAAAATGTTTTGGCTTTTTAAAAAGATAGAAATAGGTTGACATAGTCCCTTTAAGTACTTTTAAAATCATTGGGGTCTGACAGATACATTTGGACATGGTGGACCCGGCCTCCTCCTCCTCCAACCTGGATCCACCACTGAGAAATGCATGTCTTTAACATAAATTGAAGCCCTAAGTGATTTCTGATCAACTGTTAGAAGTCCTCTCCTCCAAAGAGCCCTTGTTCATGCTTGTAAGTCAAAGGGAGGATTTGGCATTAGATCAGTAGTCACTCCGTGTCTTACACCACATAACCTTCCTGTTGAGTTTTAGTCTCGTAGCAGACTTAAATTAATGATGACTGTTCTCACCTGGATATAATATTCTTTAGATTGTGTCACTAATATTAATATAGTCTACGATTGTTCAAGTTTATTCATGGTCCATTTTATGTTTTGATTATCACAGAAAACACATTTAGTGAACGAAGAAAAATGTAAAATGTACCAAGGATACATGTCTGCTCATGAGTATGACCATCCCATCCCCAATCCTACCCCTCTCTATTATTATACTATTGTAGTTGGGACTCCTCATACCCCACCCCCTAAAAGTTCCTTTGACTTTTCCCTGTGATATGGTATATTTTCTGGTGTCACTTAAAAGGGGTTAATTAGTTTGCAGAGTGGTAGTGTGCATTTTTATGAATTGAAATAAAAAAGTAAGTTATTATTATTATGGAATGTATCAGATACATTCCATTTTGTCCCAGGAGACAATAAACTGCATGTGAAGAGAGAGACTACTTAAGTTAAGGAATATGGATTTGTGTTATAGTTGCTAGCTTTTATATTTTGGAAAAATTTGAAAGTTAGCAGCATGGTGACCATGCACGTTTATGAGCCATATTTTATTTTAAGTATGAAAATGACAGTATTTTACATTTTAGGACAATAGTGGCAAAGAGTTTCATACTGCTTGTCTTACAATAATTACTAAATATACACTGTAAACTTGTCAAAACTCTTTTACTCACAGCAAGCATAACTGCATGTGAATTATTGTTAACTTCAAAGTGCAGACATGTCTGACCCCCTCACTCTCAGAAATGCCACTGATTACAATCCAAGTGGCAAAACATGAGCAATATTGTTGCACTTGATGTTCTAATATTGTCAGCATTGTCATCACCATCATTAAATTGCCAAAGCTCTCTATCGACTCTGGGAGTGAAGAGGTCTGACATAATATGCACACCATTACCTGAGTATAAACACAACACCAGGGAGTCGATCATTCCTTTTCCATTGTTTGTGTTTATTTTTCTACCTCTAAGTCATGAGCTGCACCTTGAGTTGTGCACACTCTGCTGTTAAGACCAGGTTTTACATTTATTTTTCTTGGTGGCGGTTCTGGTTTGTCACTAGCGTGTAAAGTTGACTGATAATTTGATCGGTTTTGACATGAAAACAGCCAACTTCAACTGGGTCTTTAAACTGTTATAAAGGAAAATCAAAAATCATTTTGTGTCTGTTTTACTAGTTTAATTTGCAGGCTGCTAGGTAAACTTACAGCCTTCTCCATCGTTTAAAAGGAAAAAGGTCTTGACCTGCCACTGCATTTGATAATAAGTTTTAAAACTAGAAATTTTGTAGTCAGTTCATTAAAACGCCCTTCTTATACCTTAATGTACGCTAACTGATAACAAGTGGGAACTAATAACCTAGGGCTGCTATGAAGTTTGCATGTTTCTAGCCTTAACTTTCTTACCCAAAAAGGAAAGTTTACTAAACATCGCTAAAATAGGGATGTAAGCTACAATGGCGCTCTCCTACTTAGAGGCTTCTATTAGTAATCGTAAAAAAGGGAGCATGTAGATGTTCCATGCATGCCTTCTGTTCCCTTTGCCCCACCCTTTGGATGGTGCAAAGAGGCTACTGTTGAGGAGAGAGCTATGATTTTATCAGGCCGTGTTATAATTATTACTTACGTTTGTTACTGTTCTATACTAAATTACTGAGACTGTTTTGTGTTATTAAAACCTTGTGTTGTGGGTATCTCTGAAAGAAGTCACCAAAAAGTTGGCAGAAGAGTGCTAGTTTGAAGTCCTGCAAAGTTTCAAATGCACCTTCACTCTCCTCTCCTTCGTTGCTAATAAAAACAATAGAAAAGATGATTGATCGTCAGACTTTTAAATGATATGTTTCAGTTAACATATTACACATTTTGGGAGAAGAAACCGAAATAACCGAAATGAAATTCTGACACCAATTAATTTTGGTTAATATGCTTCTGAGAAAATTGCATAATGGCATTCTGCTGTAGGATGATAAAAAAACTTTGTAGTTTCTATTTTGAAAGTCCATGTTGTTAGGGGGTACTTCCCAGGGGCATTCTCCTCCTTCAAAGATGACTTGAGGGTGCTTATCACAACAATCTACACCCATAAGGGCTTTATGGGCGCGGCTCAAGTTCATTTTAATAGGTACCCAAAAACTAGTTGAGTGACAGAATAGTTTTCATGATCATTTTTTGGCTCGACACTTTTGAAGACTCTTAAAGGTGGCCAAACTGCGCTAAGCTAGCTCTAAACTGTACCGGTTGACAAAAGGTGTCACAGGCACCCCATCATTTTGTAGGGGTTTACTCCCGGGGATACATAAATAGACTTTCTCGCCTTTTTCAGTCTTTGCCTCACTAGGGAGCCTGTTTATAGTCCCTGAGGCATTTTCCGAATATTTAGTTAAATAACCAACTCAAAGTCTGTAGCTTTAATAGACCTTTTCAGCTTGTGTGGTTTATTTGCCCAAGTCAGGTCACGTGATGTTCCCAAGGGAATATACTTTGCCTTTGTCTTGTCTTAAATTATGCACGCGTATGCAGGTGGTCCCGAAAACATTTGAAAGAAAACAAGTACTGCTCTCTGGGTACAATCCCATGGTTAATAAATCATAAATTATGTGTACGCACGCACGTGGATAGGACGACATTTGAAAGAAACAGATCTCGTGAGTAATTTCTCATGGTAAATAAAGTATCTCTTGATTATAAATTAAGCGTGCGTATGCACGTGGACACCAAAAAAGTTGAAAGAAACCGTTCCCTGGGGTTGCGTCAATTGGACTGAAATGAGAAAACAAAACATACAAGCTAAAAAGTTCTATTCGTGCATGGACAGACTGTGTGATAAAAAGAAAAGCAAAATATAGCTATGAAAATTTTCAGAGATACCCATAAAAGGTTCATTTTTTCTGCAGCACTTAATACATGATATTCAATTCCGGTATGACTTAATCAGTAGTGGTTAAATTTACTGTTCTTGCATGAAGTTATCTGCCTGATGCAGCCAGGACATGTCACGTCAAAGAAAATTGGGCAATTGACCACAATCCTTCGTAAATTCCGGTTGATCACCACATTCGAGTCCAACTGTCAACTGATAAAAAATTTTACAAGTGTGATTTTCAAGTGTAGCTATTGTTAGGGCCAATTTAATAAATCTATTACAAGTTTACACGTGTAAAAGTCTTATTAAAGGTACGGTAAAACGGGCGACAAAATTGTAACACTGCTCCAAAACAAGTTGAAAAACGATGTTGAGCGCTTTTACCGCCCGCGCTCAAACCTGCTTTGCAAGATATCAGATTTTTGCAGTTTGCAAAATGTTGTTGTAGAAAGTAGAGAGTAGTTCTACTTTTTGCGACAGCGACAAAATCTGTACATGTTGCGCGTTTTACCTGCCCAAGTCAAACTTCTTTTGCACAGCAAGTGACGTAACTCCGGTGTATGGCGTGACTCCCGCCTAATTTTATCCAATCAGAAGTCAGTATTCAAGCAACTTTGTTGCCTTACAGGTCTGAACATGGTAAAACGCGCTACATAGCTTTCAACTAGTTTGTCCAGCAATGTTATGAAACAAGTTGCACGATTTTGTTGCCCGTAACGTAAATTAGCCACTTATTGTAAACAATGGCTACACTTTTCACTTACTTTTGTAAAAGTTTTATAAAATATGACCCCGAGTTTCGCGCCAGCGGTGTGAAAAATGTCTAAATTCTTTCCAGGCAGGAAAGGATGTATTTGCAATCGTTCACAAATTTTGAGGGACTCATGTGGTTGTGGCCTTATGCTTTCGCAGGACTTCCATATGCTTGAGTTTTCCATTCACAGACAATCAAAGTTGTTAGTTCTTTGTGCCGCTGCATTTTAAATGCTTAAAATTTGGACAAAAGTTTGTTGAAACTTTTGCCTCATGTTAAACATTGATCATATTTTTAAGAAGTTTTAAAATTGAGTTTATATGTTCACTAGGTTTTATAGGGTGGAATAAATGTTTATGAAGAGAAATTAGAGAAATGTTTGCAGAGAACGTAAAATAGATATTTATTTTTGGTTTGTGTATAGTTGGGGGTATTTAAATTCCCTGTGTAAAATAGATGAGAGTTATTATTTAGTGTAGTTATAACGGCGTCATTAATTTAATTTTGTGTATATAGAATAACATTGTGTGCGTGATTGAAGAAGGAAATTATAAAATAAAACAATGGCTTCGTTTGGCCGACACTTGAAATACTCGATGTTGTATATTAGTTGTCCCCAAATAGGTGTGAGGAATGGCGCGCCCGGAGGGAAAAAAGAAAATTCTCCACGCGGGTGGCGACTTTCACTCGCGCTCGCGCGTATCGCTCTCTTCACTATCCAAGAGAAAAAAAATCGCGGAAGTGATTGGCGCCCACATGGTTAACAATCGTTTCGCAACAAAAATGGCAACGGAGGAGAGCGCAAGCGAGCGATGAAGCCGAAAGGAGAATGGACAGAAACAATAGACCTTTCTATCTTGTATGCTTTGTTTTCCCATTTCAGACCATGTGATGGTACCCTGGAGAAATCTTTCTTTCAAATGTCATCCTATACACGTGCATCCACGGGCATATGTATGCATAGGTTATGAAATAACAAATGGCACATTCCCTGTAAAAGCATCACGTGGTCCAGGCGCGAATTGGCCTGGGTACGAGGCTGAGCTAGCCCAAGCTCGAAATATGAGCATCGGCGAGTATCGTCATTGTTGCGTAACATTTGAAATATAAGGATTTGTATGGGAGAAAAAACCTATCGTTTCTGTAACCTACGAAAATGAAAGGATTTCAATAAAAAAGAGCTTGCCTTACATAAAATGTGTTACATCTCTCCTGTGTGGTCCATGGACCAATTTATGGCCGTTTTATGGGTTGTAGCAAAAGCAAAAGGAGGACGCCAAACAATAACTTCAGCGACCTGCAACAAACACGAACATGCAATGAGATATGGAATGGTGAAAGTGATTGCTGTTCACAGGTGTGGACTGTGGCATATTCAGATGCATTGAATGTAGTTCACCGCTAAGGCATCGACCCATACCCAGGGGATGGGAGGATCAGGTAAAGGATAGGTCGCTGGTCAGGCACTACGAGATGTAAAAAGCGCACAATACAAGGAGCTGGGGTAATACTGTCAAAAACAAAAACGAATTGTCGAAAAGCCTGTGTAGCCGGCGGGATCGTTAGCGCAAGCAAAGGTTTGGCAGAGGAGCTGCTGAGCCGTGCGGAGAATTGGGAGCAGACGCGTTAACCGCTTTCGACGCTAGCTTCTCCAAAACTCTCACACGAAACAAATCCGCTCAGTGCAGGCTAGTTGTGGGGTATCTCGCCCCATGTAATGGGATTCCGGATTACGGAATCCGGGAAATTTTTGTTTGTAGAATCCGGGAATCCTGGGCTTTGGAATCCGGAATACAGCTCAAGGAATCCAAAATCCAAGGTCTACTTAACGATTCCAGATTCTAGGTAGTCCACGGCGAAGAAATTAAGAATCCCAGACTGTCTTGGATTCCCTTACATGGTGCGAGGTATCCATTGTTGTGGAAATCTTTCTTGTTTACTGCGGTTTGAGATCGAAACATATAGTGTCTTTTGCAAGGTGTGAGAGGTGTTTTGTCTAGTTTTGCGAGGGGAATCATATCCTGCGCGTATATTTTGTGGCAACCTTCCAAAGCCAGGGAAAAGCCCCCTGGAGACGAGGTTGGCCGTAGTAATTAGGAAAAAATCCGTTCCTTCACTGTTTCTTGTTGAACTCTTTAGTGAGGTCTCATGAGGTCTGTGTGGTAAGATTAAACTGGCCGGAGAAATCTGAGTAATACAGCAAAATTGGCTACTGAGCAGGGGCACCCAACGTCAATTTTTGGAAAATATCTGTTCGGAAGACGATTTGAGATCTAGATTTTTCGGAACATTTGTTCCAAAATTTATCCCTTGCCTGCCTCTCGTAGGATTTTCGAACATCTAAAAAATGGTATAATTGCCCATTTTCAACGGATTTTTACCCCAAAAAGGTCACCTAGAATTTTCGGGAGCCTTTTTTCTGGCTGAAATGTGAGAAAAGGTTTTCATCCCTATAATTTTCGGATCACTAGATGAAAAATTTTTAGGGGAGAAAAATATGCCTATATCTACCGTTTAAATACTAAAATACGTTCAACAATGTTGTGTTTAAGTGGTTTTGAACTATATTCTCGTTGGGTGCCCCTGACTGAGGTATGTTGCTTATTGCTGCTCACTAATATTGATTAACAAAAACAGAAGTCCAAAGTTTAAAGTCGAAGTGGGTTATTGCGCTAAATTGGAAGTCGGAAGTAAGAAATCAGATCAGAAGTGGAAGACGGAAATCGGAAATCAGAGGTAGTATCTCTAGTCTCTCCACGGCTAAGTACGATACTGGCGGTTAAACTAATCTCCGACAATTTTAGTTTTTGTTCGCACACTCGACAATCTCTGTAATAAGAAAAGTCTTAATCAGGAAGGAATGTGAACTCTGAACAGACTAGTCACATCCGTTCACAATAAGAATTTTTTAACAAACAAGGGCAAAAAAGCCTGTCCTGCGTGGGCATAAATATAGACATTCGTACAGAGAGAAATACTGTAATGAACATGATGGACGGACAGCCGTAGGAAATCCAGCCGCGCTAAGAGGCCCCCTTTGTCAGAAAAATAAAATAAATTCGCAGCAGGAATTCGATCGAACGCAAGGCATGAGATCAGGAACCGCTCCTGGCCTGATGCTATTAAAAGATTTATGAGTCGCCTGCGCTCGCATTGCTGTTACGCGATGAAATGAATTCAGATTTCCTAAAAGGTCGTATAAGATTTTTTATCTAACAAATGCTATGAATGCTCGAATTAGAGCCCCCCCCCCCCCCCCCCCAACTCGGCAAAGCCTAGAGGCCGAAACATAACTTCATAACTCCCCCCCCCCCCCCCATAACTCCCCGCTTTACTGGATATACGATACGTACATGTCTATATACACTACCTCCACCTCTGCTATGGCTAGAGAATGATGATTTGAGGACATAACAAGGACGGATGTTTTTGGCACAGTTCCACTGACCGTATGTTGCTTGAGGATCCTTGAGGATAGATTTTACAACACAAGTAGCCCAAGCGGCAAATATCACCATCCGGCCCTGCTGCATAACCGTTCGAAATATAAAGGATTGTATGGAGAAAAAACGAATGTTTATACAAACCTATAAAGGGATTTCATCAATTAGTGGGTTACAGAAAAAAATCGTTTTCCCCCCACAGCATCCTTATAGTTGGAAGGATGACGCGACAGTGCCAAAGGTCATATTTCGAGTTTGGGGTACCTGTGGTTACAGCAAAGCAGCAAACAAGGAAAATCTTTCAATAAGCGGGCTACCTAGACCAGGTTTTATGAGCCCGCGAGACTGAGCACCCCACCCAAACCCTTGTTTTCACTAAAACAGCTGAACGCAGTAAAGTGAGCCTTTTCGATATATTTTTACATACATTTCCCTTAAATTCAAACATTTGAGCGTTACACAGTTTGTTTGGGTTCCCTGTGGGAGGACCAGATTTCGATGACAGTCAAGGGATGACGTCAGTACACTTCAAGGAGACAGGAGACGTTTACATAACTGTTGTTAACATGATAGAAATTTAAAAATTGGAAAATTGTACATTCTACGTAAAAACTGGTCGCATAATGGCCAAAAAGGCATATTGGAAATTATTGGCTAAGTTAGATTTTAATAAATGCATGAATAATTTCAACTGGAATAATTGACGTTGCTGTTCACAAATTTTTCGAGGTGGGAGTTCTATTCTCTTATCAATTGTGAAAAACTAAATCTCAAGGACGTCGATCCCTTTTTTCGATTCCCCGCCCCTTCGCCGTTCTCCGATTTTTTCTCTCCCGAAAAAAAAAGAACGCCTGATCACAAGTTAGATTCGAGTTAACATTAATGAGCGGCATTCCGGTAACACTTACAAGGCGACTTTGGTTCTCTGTGGAAAACTCACAGCCTGCAGTCAGTCCCAATCAATGCTGTCCGCCGCCATTACCCCTTCTCGCTTCATGACTAAGCCCATAAATTGGATCAACGGCACCAGAGAGGCTTGGGTACGAGATCATGACAGAGCGCATCCGGTCCGCTATCCAATGATATCATTTCCTGTGTCATATTTCTGTCTTTCAGCAGCTATTCATGTTGCAAATTTCGGTATAAAGTCCTCATTCAGAACAGCTCCAGTTACATTGCTCAAGCTTTGGAGAAGGGATCGTAGAGCTTGAACTCAAGATGAAGTTTGCGGTAGCTTTTCTCCTTGTTTGTGTGGCTCTTCCACATGGTAAGTACTAAAGATCATTTTTTATCTAACTCCTTTGTTGTTGTTGTTTTTTTTTTCTACGATTAAACCAAGATAAAAAGAGTAGAACTCAGGGTCGATCAAGTTAATGTCGACAGGAAACACGCGCGATGCTTGTCCTCCTTGAGTTATTAAAATTTGTGAGGCGTTTGCAAAGTGAAAAGCACTTTTCCTCTTGCATCTTTGCATGAAAGCAGCAATTTGGTTCATCAGAATTCACGGACTGATGATCCTGCCAGTTTTTTGAACGTAAAATATGTGAATGCCCTTTGACGCAATACGACCTGCGAGTTAAATTAACAAAAGATAAATGCGCAATAAATTCACCACTACATCACGAAAGTTTCTGAGCATATTGTTTGAGGCAATTCCTGCAGAAAGCCCAGAAAAGTAAGTAATATCAGCTCGCGATCGAGGTCAGCTCTGTATCCCTAACAATCATGGCTCAAAACGAAAGCGGAAAAGGTTGCTTACGCTGAAAATTCCAGCAGTACTTGATGACAAAATCCCCCGCAAAATCCCTCTCCGCAGATGAAATTGCTCCGGTCGCCCCACCAACTCACGATCACGTTTTACTCTATGGCCGGGTATATTATATGTATCAATATACCCTTTTTCAAAAGCTATTCAGTTTGCTAAGAATTTTTCTTTTCTGACGGAACTCTAAGTTAATTTTGCCGCTGTACTTCCCTCGCCCTCAGGGCAATAGCCGTCTCTCTCCTCTGACAGGCAACACAGGGAAAAAAAGCGAATAAAATCAAACTAAGCTCGACAGACTGCTTATGTTTTTTGTTTAGTTTTGTTTTCCGTTTTTATGCTTTCTGCCTCGTGACAGTCGATGAGCAAAACTGACTAAAAATGAAAGTTTTAAAAAAGAGAAAAAGCAGAACCTTGCCAAGTTGAAATCTGATCCCGGCAAAAAAAGAAAAGTACGCAAGAGAATTAATTCTCAATACCTAATACCCCCTAGAGTCCTCGGGTCGAAGTCCGAAGTCTAAATTCTTTGTTTGGCTCAAATCCCGAGACACAAACATCCTTTATTGTTGCCGTTGCTCTAGACAAAACAGCCCTATTTTTGCCTAGGTTAAGAACGCACCCGCGAACGGTCAACTGTCTCTGGAGTAAGGGTTAACACGAGAAAGAGCTTCTCTCGCCACACGAGCCATACGCGGGTGTGAGTCCAACGTGCTGCGCGCGAGAATAATATTACGCCGGGAAGCGCAGAAGACTGCAGTCTGCTGTGTGCATGTTTCAGTGAGAGTGTGAATTTCTGATGTCTTAGGGAATGAAAATGTTGAAGTAGTTGTTGTTTTGTAGTTGTTATTTTCCCTTGTTGTTCTCCTTCCTACTATTAAAGCGAAAGGGCGAAAGAAAATTTTTCCCAAAGCCTATCTTCGTTTAGGAGGCTTTTTAGGCTTCTTGCTCAGGGGATTTTCCCTTTCTTTCTTAAGTTTGGCGCGTCCTCAAAGTTGTAGCCGAACTAAACTTGAGCCAAAAAACATGCTGAATTTCCCAGTCACACTGCCTTCGCGTGACATCCCGCTGATTGTCAACGCGGATGGAGGGTAGAAGTGCGGGGATATGTAAATCCAAGGGAAAGAGCAGTTCTGGAAAATCGAGGTGGGAAAATAATGCACTCTCACTTGTTAAGTAAATACGTTCACAGGAAATGACTACTTTGTAAAAATAGTATCAAATGCTCTTTGACATAAAAGAAAACTCTAATCCAGTCTCGTGACTAGAACTACATATTTTTTTGCCGCCAGAAACAAAAACGAAAATTGATGCTAATCATATATCTGAAGTTGTTTATTTTTGTTTCGTTGTTCTTAGTATTCTTGCCAGATACTCCCCGCAACGATACTTAGTTAAAAAAATGTTCGCTGAAAAAGATCTCATTACATAAACACTTAACGCCTTTTCAAGGGTATTTTAGCCCTCCATTCTCCATCCGGGATATGGTCCTGAAAGTCTGATAAGTGCTAATCCCGGATTTTAAAGTTAAATCCATGATTGTACTTGTTTTAAAGTATCATTTTGTGTTATCATAACTTGTTCTCGGCTTCCAGTGGAAACTTCGCAATATCAAAAGCTCGCAGCTAAATATATTACCACAAGCGAAAAGAATTATGAGAACTGCCTTTACGCTGCACTTTCGGTTAGACGGGTGATTGCGTCTTTTTTCGTTGAGAAAAACAGAGAATACCACAAGTCTTTAAAAACGTTTAGCACCCGTTCACTGCGAGATTGGATAGTTATCGAGAAGAAAAACAAAAGACTAGACTAAACTGCATGCCGTCCTCCATAAGAAATCCTGAAATAATGTCATTTAAATGGATAAGGTGGAAGTCAGGCATGTTAATCTTTGGCTCCTGTTGATTGGTATGTAAAGAAAAGAGACTAAATAAAAGAACATGAAGGTGCACTTCCGATTCTTTCGAATCCTTTCCCGCTGTTATTACTGTTTTTTTCGATGTCGTATTCAATAATGAAACCTTGAAAAAAGGTTAAGATCTTAGAAATGCTTTTCAAACAAAACAACTGATCTCCAAACCTATTAAGGGTAGATTCATCATCCTCCTTTATTTACGAGGCGTTCTCATTGATTTAGAACCGTCTAAAATGATATGTTTTAGAAGAGTATTACACTTATTTAATCGCAAGCACGTATCTAAAGGTCAAAGTCCGTATCGATCAAATCGAATTCCGTTACCCACCTCTAAGAGATTTGCTTTTTCTAAACAGCAAAACAACCCGTATACATACGTAGGTCAAGAATGTAGGAAGCGGAATCCTCGAAAACCCAACCGATTAACCGACGTTTTGCATGTATATTTTGTGCCGGGTACATAATCGCTCCTGGGGTAGGGATACTCATGTCGCACTTTAGGGGTAAAAACTGCCTACATTTCCTGTGTACCTCCTTAGCACTTCATTCCCTGCTCGGCGTGACGATTTTCAGCCCATGTGAGGGAATCCGCATTCTCTGAATCTAGGAAGTTTGGACATGTGGAATTCACTGACAAAGAATCCGGGATCCAATATCTTAAAATGAAAGAAGGTCCTTGATTCCCTTGTATGGGGCGACCTTTGACTGCGTTTCTTTTGAAGTCGGGGATGTTTGTGGTTCTCTTAGCTGGGCGGCGAAAAATAAATTAGATTGCAGTCAGTGTTACTTGTATATGTCCGTATTCAGGTTTATTCCAATAAAAGACAAGGAAATTTCGCTCTAAACGTTTTAGTGTCTCATTTGGCGCGTTTGTTCGGTGTTATCTTGAATGAAAACCAACCAGGTTAAGCTTATTTGGTAAGAGGTTAAAGATAGCTAAAGCATAACCGGGGAGGTAATTAACGAAGTTTTATACGGGGAGACTCCGCCTTGAGATCCAACCCCTTACCCTTAAAATATATACCATTTTGACAGAACACTTCAACAGGGACCCCTTTCCTTTACCCATAATTGACAAATGGTATTCTTTTCACATACCTATCTTACAACTTTGCATTCCTTTTAACTGCTGTTAATGTTCAAATGTGTAAATCCAGAAAATATCCATTCCCCGCCTACGGAGAGAAACGGAAATTCAATGGGGGGTGGGGTAGGAAATTTCCGAGGGGGTGGGAGTGGTTTGTCGAGGTCTTTTTTCCGGGAATTCCGAGTAAGTTAAATAAATTATCAAAAACTAACAGCTGCTCTGTTGAGCAAGCTATCAGTTATTTTGCTCTTAACGGTCTTTTAAAACAAAAATTATTGTATTCATCGATGATCTTTATTTACGGTCGGCTGAATTTTTTTCTTTTTTCACGGCTTACGCGATAAATAGTTGTCATCTGCTCATGAATAAACATCCGGGTTATCTACCACAACATATTGTGGTATTCACCGCAATGTGATCGTGTTTTAAGCCTTCTTCTAACATGTTTTTAAGTGAAAGGGAGAAATTAAAGTCCACTCGATGTTAAGTTTGAATTTAAATGGTTCTCATTTGTGTCGTGTAAGGTATCACGTCCATGGTTCTCATTGACGTACCGTTAATCATTAACTAACAAAGACCTTCACAAGGCAAAATTGAGATGATTAGAAACGGTATATACATGAATAAAAGGATTTTTCTCTCCTTGTCGCAGAAACGATTAACTTTCGCATAATAATAGTTTATTGCAACACTATTTTAGTCGCAAATCTCTTTTCCAAGGGGTGCCTACCCAAGTTGGAAAATTATGGAAATTCCAGGGGTGGGTGGGGGGGGGTGGGTCTTACAAGTACTCACTGGAATGGAAATTCCAAAAAGGTGGGGCGTCTAAGGCAAACGTGTTCTCCGTGAGGGGTATGGATATTTTGGGGAACTACACAATATGAATAAATCACAAGACGTGAGGGTTTTCTCGATTTTTCACCACCATATACTGCATCTCTTAGCACTGTTAGGCCTCTTGCAAACCGAAATGACAGATTTCCCACCCCTTCCATTTACTCCAATTAGTGAAATCTTAATAAAGGTACGGCTCCTTTCGGGCACAGCCTCCCTGTATAGACCATTATAGGGAGTACCCCAGGGTAGTGGACCTGGTACTGAAGTGTTTTCATTTTTTTTAATGTTGCACCAACAGCCTTTGGATTCTTTGATGAGCTTCCATCCTTCGAAGGCTTAAAAAAGGCTGGAAATAGAGTCTTTGAGGAGGCAGGCCAACATGTGGAAACGATCAGAGACGAAGTACAGAGGCACGCACAAAATGTGAAGAAAACCGTTCAAGAAAAGACAGAATCTGCGAGAGAAACCATCAAGCAGAGTCGAGAATCCCTCGAGGAAGCCATGGAAGAACCTACTAAAGCGTTAGAGGAATCAAAAGAAAAGATCTTGGAAATGATGCAAGAGATGAAAAACAACACGCTTGGGGAATCAGTAGAAGAGTTCGTGGAAATGGTACGAGAGATGACAAACAAAACGCTCGGGGAATCACAAGAAAAATTCGCGGAAATGGTGCAAGAGATCATGAGAAACAAAGTGTTCGTGGAATCAAAAGAGAAGTTCAAGAAAATGGTACGAGAGATCATGAAAAACAAAGCGGTCGTGGAATCAAAAGAAAAGTTCAAGGAAATGGTACGAGAGATGAAAAAAAGCGGTTCGTGGGAAGAAGGAAAGAATAAACTGAAGAAAATTGTAAATGAGGCTGGCGAACGAGGAGAGGAACTCAAGAAGAGGTTTGAAGAGAAAAGGAACAACTTGCGCGTGGTTGCAATGGAGGTTAGTACTGTAGGCAAAATACACGCTTTGTTGTTTCTATTCGGAAAGTTAGACCCTTTTTAGGACAGGTTCAGTTGAAAATGTATGCCCTGTTCAAAAGGGCAGCAAGCCCTCCTTACCCCCTCCCCCCCCCCCCCCCCCCCAAAAAAAAACTTTAAATCAGCGAAAACAATTCAAGTGGTTAGGAGTTTTGAGTTGCGTTTAAAAATCCGTTAGCTTGCAATCTAGTGGTTCGGTCGCTTTTTGGAACACAAGAGAATACGAGAGCGTCGCGCAGCAGTCCACCCTTCTCGCATCTCTTGCCTGTAAAAAAAAGCTGTTCGCAGTCTACCGGACGCCTGGGCCAAACTTGGGCACTCGCCACTTTCGCGTCATCCATAAAACACCTTGTTTAACCCTCCAAAATGATGCAAAAGCATTGTCTGTAATTTTTCTTAGGTCGACTGTCATAGAGAGGAGAAGTGTGACGTCACGTTACCATGGTAGCAAAATTTCTGGTTCACAACAATAGGGATCGTAAGCAACGACGTCGGGACGGCAAAGAAAACTGGAAAAAAGCAATAGGTTTATATCAGCAAAACAACAACTCTGCACGTGCATCACGCTTGTTTTGTACGTTTCTTAGCCGTCGTTGCACGACTGCGATGTGAAGCTTCCTAATTTCACGCACCCACTTTACGAAGAAGGCGAACACAACGCAAAAATTCTCTTTTTCTTTTTCTAAACTTAAATACGGTCCTTTCGGATTTCACCCCAGAAAATTTCCCCATCATTTGACAAATTAAATGAAAGAGAGGGAATTCGCAGTTTGAGTGATGTTTTCCGGCGGCTTGTTGTCATCCAGAAACTTTGCTACCGTGACAACGTGACGTAACGACTTCTCCCCTCTATACCGAGGAGAGATTGGAAGCGGTAGGTATGCAAATATTGGAAGGGGGAAAGCAAAATTTATCAATACAGAAGTTGCTAATTCTACAGTAAGCACAGAACCATGTTCCTTCCTAGTCTTTTGAGGGTTGCGTGACAAGGCAAATACGGCTGCGAGGGAGGGAGATCAATCCCTTCTCCCAATTCCCCAAATAGAAAGCAGCATATAGTTCGCAAGGAGAGCTTCTTAATCTGTTCCAGGTTTTTATGTTGCTTGACTGTACCAACATCCAGGATATTTGATAATTGTTTTTTCTATGTTCATTAACTTCAGGTAGCCCTACCCCCACGTGCTTGCAGGATTCTTTTCTGTGCATTGTCAAATCAAAAAACCAAAAACTTAGGAAGCGCGCTCTCTTTTGAGCGCCGTCCTTTGTCTTCCGGCGCTAATTCGAGGAAATTTTCCTGACAAAGAGCGCCATTTTTAATTTTTTGCAGCGATGGCAGAAAGTGAAAGAATTTTACGGAGAGCGTCTGGAAGAAGTTAAACAGACTATCACGAGCTTAGAGGAACAACTTGAACAACAGATGCCCGACAGACCCTTTGAGGAGTTGAAATCCTTTAACATGAAAATAAAAGATCTTTGCAAGTAAGCAACAGAATAGATACGAGGAAAGACGGCAGAGGGGCTCGCAAATTGCTCTTTTTCCCCCTCTCTTTTCTGGCCTCGCGTTCAGTACGGAAAGCGAGGGGCATCACCCCTACCCCTATCCCCTTGCACTTGCACTTGCTTTTGCGCGTTTCGCCCCGTGGTTGAAGTGTACCTGTACATCTTTCAAATTCTTACGAAAAAATCTACCCACAAGTCAAAATTTGACTAAACTATGGTTTCGTACGTCGAATCTTCCTCATATAACTGGTTTTGTTGTCCCCATGTTCTTTCCGTTTTCAAAAATTTCGAGGATTTAATAGTGAGCATACGCAAGAGGGCGGCAGAAAGAAAAAGACGGCAAAACGTTTGTGAGCAACAAACTTGATAGGGCTATTACTTGCGTATTTTGTCGTCGTATTTTTCACCTATACCATAACTTTGATCTGGTCTTTAACAAAAGGTGAAGGTGAAGTTTGGCGGAAAATTTGTTCAAACATAACTAATATCACGGATGTCAAACTAGGTTTGCCGTCTGTTTAGTCTTCCCCTCCCGCCTTGTTGCGTAACTTCACTAATCAGTTCCAAATCAAAAGGTTCGAATTTTTCATCCACAGAAAGTTAAACTACTGAAAATACATTTTTTTCACGTTTGACACAGTCCATCCTCTAAACTTGGCTAGCTTCTTTCAGCAAATAGCCGGCTGAAGCTTGAAATTTACATTAACATTTTTTGTACAATTTCTGTCTTTTAACAGAGGTTTTAAACAAATGCTCAAGGTAAAAGTAAACCAACTCAAAGAGAAATTAGAACTGGAGCCTACTGAAGAGGAAGAGGAAGAAGAAGAGGAAGAATCCGAAACAACGACCCCGACCACTGGCACCGAGGTGGACCCAGAAATCCCCGAAGAAGTAAAGCCAACTTCCGAGTCCTCCAGTACCGAAGGGGTTATGGGAGAAGAAGAGGTTGAAGAACCCGAAGAGAAGATAAGTTTCCGAGAAAAAGTTAGGCGCAAGTTTGGGAGGTTGTCGAGACTCTTCAAGTTAAAACGAAGGTTGATGAAGAATGGAAAGTAGACTCTCCAGCCCAGTGGACCTTGAAACTTTTTTCTTTTTTGGTTCTCGAACGTTGATTAGCTGGACTGTTTAAAAAAATGATTTTCCGCCGCACAAATTTCATATGATCACTAATCCCTATGCATTTTTGCAATTTTGAGTAATTACAATTTGGTGAAGGAATATTGTAAACCTTTTTTTACAAGCATTGAAGTTTCAGTTGAGCACTCTGTAGATTGATAAAGTCATCTTAGCTTAATCCGAAAACTTAACCAAAACATCGCGATCGAGTCCATTTAATCTAGCGTATTTTATCTTTCTTAGTGGTTCATCTTCGAATGATTGTAAGGGGACAGGGAAAAATTAGAGACATGTACGGTTGTTTGAATAAAATAAACACTCTTAACTTTTACGTGATGTTCCTGCTCGTGGAGATTAGGACTTAATTACTGCTTCGGCTGCTTTGCGAGTCTTATTCTTATTCAGGTTGTATACATGCATATGGGTCTTGATTATCTAGTCCCTGTTCGGCATCTCCCTCGGCTAGCTTCGGCTTTCTAGGTCAATGCATTTTGGTGACGTATCAGAGGGGGTTCCCACGTCCCATTAATTTTTGAAAACATTACTTAGGCCCGGTTCAGACGCCGAACTTTTCATGAGCCGAACCTAATTCGAATTAAGGCCGACCCAAATCATTTCGACCGGCTGAATTGATTCAGACGCCGATCTTAGTTGCAGCTGAACTAAGATCAAAAGGCGAAAAATACGTGCTCATTTCGGTCCAACTGCTTACAAAATAGGTTGTAATAATTTATGCATTAGATTCGGCACATGAAAAGTCCGGGCGTCTGAATCAAAGTTGTTCCAAATTCGCTCCAAAGGCGAAATTCCCGGCCGGGCTAGGCGAAAAGAACGGCTCATGTGAGCCGTTCCAAATTGAAACAGGCGTTCCTAATTGAGTCAGACGCCGAACTGTTAATCTCGTACTCAGACCTCTTGTTGTCAACTAGAAAAGCTCGGAAGGTTTACTGGCCTTTAGCTTCCGGGAGGTACTCCCAGCAATGACCTATACAGAGAGGGTAGGGAGTAGCCTGCGTAGCAGGGGTCGAAAGGAGTAGGGAATTGGGAAGAAATGGTTAAGGGAGGGGGGGGGGGGGGTTCGCGCTTTCCTTCCAGTCTCCCTCTCTCTCCTGCCAGTTTCTCTGGGGATTCCCTTACCTGGGGCAAAAACTGAAATAGCATGTGGCGAAATGAGGACGAAATAGGAACTTAAACAATTTCAATCTGCACTAAAAGTAAGCATGTCAGGTTTTGTAGAAAAGAAGAGTTAGCCACAGCGACGCAGTCTCAAAGCAAGTCGCAAATCAAAGAAAATTAATAGCTTTCCACATTGATTAGATCTGGGTGAAAATTATCTGTAAATGCGCTATCGGCTTCATCTTTCCAAAGGGCATATAAGGCGGAATTCCACTGTATTTTTCAAAGGCCGCAAGCTCACGAGTGAGAGGAGTTCATGTTACGTAACATTAACCCTATATCAGCCCCGATATCATTAACATACAATTTCTTTCCACTGATTTCTATACATTTCCTTACCGAACTGGTTTGGAGAATTTGATAAACATCAAAGCATTTTCCCTTTGGTGATCAGTTTATTCTAAAATTCCCAAAGCTTTTTCTCTTGATTGTGCGTAAGTCAGTAACTTGGGACTTTCAAACCGAAAGGTTTAGTTATATTGAGCGTTAAATTATAAAGGTTTGTATCTGGATTCTGGTGATTGCTATTTACGGGTAGAAAATGTTACTAAAAAGAATAGGGGAATTCTTAGCCGACCTTGTCTAACTCCAATTTTTCTCTGTTCTATTTGTTCTGTTTTCCTGGTATTTTAAGGCCGTTTAAGAGCACTGGATTCCAGCAAGTTTTAATTTTGCTGTTGTTCTAAAAATTTAGACGGAACAACTGAAACAGAGTACCTCTGAAACGGCCGTCTCAAATGCCAGGAATGCACAGAAAATAAAAGACTTTTGTACTGTTTTTTATTACTATTTTGACTCCCAAATAGCGATCGTTAGAATCTACATACAAGTTGCCCTTTCATAAGTTACGTAACAACAATTCTCTCTCGCGCGCTTGGCTCTACTTGTTGTTTCAGTCTTGATCGTATCAATGCAATGCCGCCTCTAATCCGAGTTTTATAGACCCTCACAATTTTTTTCAAACATATTGTCTCACTTTTTTATGCCAAACCGGAGCACCTTAGTCAGAAAAAAATGTATGCGATGTTGCGGGCCTGCGATATGATGAGTGCAACATCTATCAGTCAATAATTCAAAACAAGAGTGCATGTTTAAGATAAAATCCCTCTAGAAGGGTTCCGGGGCAATTTGTTTCTAATTTGCAATCAACGGGATATTACTATGATGTCAATTCTGATAGGAAGCGTGAAAAAAAAAACTACATACACAGCGGGGGTGAAAACTCGCAGGCTAGTGCACCTTGCTTTCCAGAGGGTGAAATTTAGATAATGGCTAGGAAATGACACTAAAAAATTGGATTAATCTTAATCTCCTCAAAGTGCTGATAATAATATAGCCTATAAGCTCTTCTAACCGAGCAGAAGAGTTACTTCACAAAGTACACTAAGTGCAATATCATTATCAGACGAACTGTGACGAAAATATGAATCTTGAGCAACGGATAGACACTAACTGTACTGAACTCTCGTTTTTGACTTTCTGCTTTGTTTGTTTTTAGAGAACGTAAATTAAATTAATTCTGTAAAAATTACAAACATATCCGACAGAGTGTTAGGTTTGCCGCAAGTTTTATCCCGAAAAGTTCCGGCAACAAAAGTGAGAAAAAAACGCGAAATGCAACACCTACGGAAATTAAGGTTTAGTTACATGACCGACTGCTGAAACTCACAGTAAGACTTTCAGAAGAACACCACACCCCTGTTTAGTACTAGGTCTTTTAGCTAATGGCTCAGTTGCACTTCCAGTGAATGTACGTTTTACTACTGACCCAGTCAACCCAGTAAATTTCTTTGCCCATGAAAAACACCAAACTATGTGAGTTCATGGGAGCCAACCTATCTCTGTTAATACATATCGTCAACCACTTGAAGCCAAGCTCGACATTATAAAACAAATTTTCTCAAGCAGTTGTTTTTTTTTTCTTTATTAAGACAATTCCATAATTATTAGATCTCCATACCTCAGCCTTTGTCAGAGGTCTTCTAGTCGAGCACCTAAATAATCATGAACACCAGACTTTTCGTAACATTTTAAAGTTAACAGTGCCAGACTAGAGGTTCACGAGTTTAGAGAAGGCCATAAATACATAAATAGCAGACATTTGAGATTTTCTTTGGCTATCAGAAATAGTGCATAACATCAAGTTAAGCAAATTTTAAAATGATTTTCACTTAAAAAGTTTATTTTACGACTGCTTTGAGTCCGGCAAAATTTTACATTTTTCAAAGCACTACTAATGCTATACTAACCCCTGACTAACTTTCTGATTTTAGTTAAAATTTTAAGCAAATGATCACTACAAAGAAAGCGAGCCAATTAGTTTCAGAAAACAAAATTTGCACTGATTCCTGTGAAATTTCCGGTTTCATCACCCCTTTTTTATATCTCTGGGTTTGCCTTTCTTTCTTTGTTAATTTTTGCCATTCTCTCCCTTCTCATGTAGTTAAAGATTCCTCTAAAACATGCGGCCTTTAGCTAGCGTTGTTTGTAAGATTAGATTCAGATTCAGATTCATAACTTGTCTCGGTGTCATTTTATAACGCACTAGTTATGTAACTCTAATTGAAATCCTATGGCGGTGTGAGTGACCATTCAAAAGAAATCCACAGAAACAACCCTTTTCGATGGTAATTAGTTTGAATGTTTTGTACCACACAAGGGACTGTCACTTTTAAATCCTTTAACGATGATCAGTAGAAGCTATGGTGTGACCATTCAAAGGAAACCTTTTCAACCGTAGTACATTTGTTCGATGATTATTATTTTTTCAGAGTCTTACAGAAAGTTAGGAATTTTTCTGGAATTTCTACTTGTTGGGCCTGGTGAAAGGATTCCGGATGGAGATCAAAGTTCTCTTAAAATATTCTGGAATTATCTCAGGTCTTTCACTTCTGGTCGCGGATTGCAATCAATGTGATATGTTTAACGTCTAATGTCAATTTTGATATTAACGAGTGGGAACCTACTCACGCAACGTAAACTGAAAAATATTAGTGTACTTTGCTTGCCACAGGTATAAATTTATTTGATGGTTAGTAATTAAATGGGATTCGATAATATTTGATTGAACGTAGATTTTTTAGCTCCAAATGAGCACTTATCACCAGTCTTGCGAAAAGAAACGAAAAAATTTACAGCGGCTGAAGCTTCATTGAGTTCAGATTAAATTGGTTTTTCTTAATGATACTTTATTAATATTTTAACACGTATGGATGGACTTTTGTTTTTGAATTTCTGCTTTGTTTGTCCTAAGGAAAGACAAAAAAACAATTCTGTAAAATTTTACGAAGGTATCCGCGACCCGTTGAATGCAAAGTCGGCAAGTAAAATTGTGTTTTTTTATATAACTTTGGTCTATATTTAAAAAAACATTCTTCAACTGTATGGAAACTGATTTTTCAATGATGAGGTTTCAAGTAATCGAGAAAAAGTTAGCTCAAATATTTACTCTCTTCCGACTCAAATCATTTCTTTTTTTAATTAGCGTCTTGGAATCCACTGCAAACGTAAATTGGCTACGTTTCCTGATTTCAATATAATGCTGCAAAGGAGAACATTTCAAAACTGAGTATTTCTGTTATTTTTTATTCGACAAACAGATTTGCATGATCTCCTCGTTTATTTCCTCTTACGAATAATGCTTTAATCATTATCTTTTATCTAAACAACAAACTCTCCCAGCTTTATTCTTAAATATTTTTTTGTCACTACCCTGCTTGAACCTTGATTATCATAAAGTGGGATAACAATGGTCTGTACACTATATTAAAGAAGCTTTTTATCCGCATTGCAATTGAATTATACTTATGTTTTGTAGTTGAGTTCACAGTCCTGAAAGAAAACACTTATGATGATTTATTTACAATTTATTTACAAGACAACTGAATCTTACAATAGAACTCTCCACATTTCTGAAAAATCAATCGTATAAACTCCATCTAGTCCGTGAATTTCCGCTTTCTTTGCCGGGAATTTCTCCCAGTACATACACTTCGGTTCTATTCAAATTAGTTTGCGAGTGTTCACCGGCCACATTTTTTCCATCGTTTTCTACCGGAGCAACACGAACTATTTTGGACATTTTAGAAGCACGCTGAAACAACAACACAGTTCCTCGTCTAAAGTTGGGGACACGCCAAGCGTAAAGAGCTGGATTTATCCCCGACGAGAAGAAACCAACAGTTAACGTTATGTCCCGAGCAAGGAGCAGTTTATCGGAGCGACAATTCTCGCAGAACACCAGCACAACGTCGACGACAACAAAGGGACACCAAGCAACAAGAAAAACCAACAACATTATAAACACGGTCATAGAAATTCTGCGTTCCCGCGCAACCATTTTCTTGACATCCGTGGCTTCTTTGCGATCCGCCGAGCCCTTCAAATTTAAGATCTTTTCTCTTAAAGCTCGTAACAATCCATAGTACGATAGCAGCATAATCCCTGCGGGAGACAAAACGCCTAAACCGTAGAGGTATATCTGAAAACTTGCGCTCCGCCAGCCAACGAGAGGTAAGATGGAGAAATGAATGGAGTAGAGCCAAATAATTAAAAGTGTCGTGCGAACTCGGCTAGGTTTAACAAAAGATCTGTACTTAAATGGCCTGCACACAGCGAGAAAACGATCCACCATCAGGGCTGAAATATTCATGATGGAGCAGACGCAGGAAAGAACAGCAAAAATGTAATAGCTAAACAAGACTTCAGTATTGCTTGTCCAAAAGCTCGCGGCGTTTATAGGTTCCACCGTCACTCCAACCAAAATGTCCGCCAAGGCCAGATTGATAACGAAATACGAGTTACTGACTCGCCGTAGTTTTTTCCCTGGATCTAGAATGTATACTATACACACTAGCATGTTACCGACAACGGTATAGATCCCGAAAATGATGAATGTGATTGCTAACGCGGTATTTGGAGTCAGAAGATATCCTTCAAAAAACATGTAAAGTGTCATCTCTGCAACTGGAAAACAGTTATATAGAGAGTAGTCCTAAACGATAAAGACCAGTGAAGTAGCGTCTCAGTTTAATATACTACCGCAGTTCAAACAGTCCTCTATTTTGATCGTGTTAGTAGCTCAACGCCTGAAGTATTGTGTTAGCAGGAGCTTCTTAGCACCGTGGAGATGAGATTCATAAGGTTCCCATTCTATAAAAGACGAGTAATTAAGGCGCATTAGACTGGGTCATTATTACAGCGTGTTTAGACAGGTGTTTTAACGTAGCCTTTCAACCACTCGCAGCCACTACGGAAAGAAAGCAAATTCAAAACATCCGAATTCCCTTCTGGACTTAAGTCGTATATCTTTCAACTGATAATTAATTTCCTTCTTATAATTTCGAGGTGTTGATCTCTTGATCAGAATTGACCTAGAAAACAAAGTGAAAAATGTTATTTCAAACCACAAATAACCGAAAACCACTGTTTAAAATTGGAAACAGACATATCGTTTAGTTTTCTTTCTTTTTCGTTTTTTCTTTTTTTTCTTAGTTATTCTTTTTTTTTTTTCCAAAACCGTCCGCTTTGTTCACCGGATAAAATTCAGTTGCATATCGTTAATTTCCAAACGTGCATTTTTGTTATTTTGAAAGAAAAAGAAACTTAACACACAGCGGGCCCGATATAACCTGATTTTAATAAGGTTAAGAGGCAAATCGTGAATTTTTCTTTGTTCAGATTCTGCCATTCTGAATCTCATGCGAAGTCATATATTAAACGCCGTTCTTTTTTAAATAAGAATATTCGTTTACTTTGCCACGGACAAAACAAACAACTTCGAATCGGTAGCCGATATAAAATCTCCCGAACCAATCAAATCATATTCATTTGATTTAAGATGCAAACAAAGAAATATCTAAAATTTGTGTTTTGGATTTAAAAACCGGCCTGCAAACTATAATTGTAATGATGGAAGCCTGCAAATTTCATTATGTGGTTCCTTCATTTTTTGGGCAGGCGAAGTTCATTGAACTTAGGAAAATGAAGGAAAAAAAGCGTTTACAAGCCTCAAACGGCGTTTTATGCCTAAAGCGGATATTAGCCCTTGGAGTGGAAGAAAGGAAACATTTGAAATCACAATTAAACTTCTGACAAAAAAATGACGCGAAGGCTCTTTCTTAATTTTGAGCAATGCCAAATAAGAAAAGTACGTTTTTCTTAATTGCGACCAGATCATTCAGGAAATATTGTAGTCAGTGCAACTGTTTGAGAATTTTACTGAGACTGCAAAGAATTATATTAAAATAGTATATTCAGTTACAGAAGAAGGTCCAATTTATTTTTGTCACTAGACTGTTAATTTACTTGAACTATCAAATGAAAACTCGCGCGAAGCTCCTCAACTTGGTTTTGCAAGGTGAATTAGTAATCAGAATAATATTTTAATATAAGCTCTCATTGCTTGAAAACAATAAGTGTACAGTCTACAATAATGCTCACTAATAGGTACAAGTATTGACCGGGCAAGGGTATTATTTTTTCTCTTATAATTGGAACCTCATTTTTTCTTAATTTCCGCTTTACTTACATCAGGGTATGTGTTCGACCTCTCCACTGATCGGCTATTTTTTCCTTCTCTGATGCTGAATTTTTTCATGGGAATTGCTGTTTCTTTCAGGAAACGCTGCTTTAATAATAAATAATAACAATAAAAATAATAATAATAATAATAATAATAATAATAACTGTAAAAAAATGAACAGAGACAGAAGCTGCATAGAATCAATTTTCTGTGATTCTCATTTTACTTTTGCAAATTAGTTAAAATTACGGGCGTTTTGTCGGACGACACACACAATTATGGCGAGCTGACAAATAATTCATTTATAATGAAGGCAATTAACACCTAACCTCAAGGAACTGCAACAAGGGACTCGCAGTTTCTTTAGGTCTGTTGACAATGAAAAATTGAAAAACATGAGCAAACGCAAAAAGCTAGCAGTGGGTGAAAGATGCTGTCGTAGAAGACACTCACTTTCCTTGCGTCCATAGAATTATATTTTCATTGCCTATTCCAACCTGTGACATCTTTGAGACTGATTAGAGATGAAGATTAGACTGTACAATGAGAGTGGATACATTGACTTTGTTCTAAAAGGATCATGAATCCTCCGACCGCGATTACATATGATCTAATCAGCGAAAGAACACATCAAATGACAGTTTATAAAGCAACAAGAGGCTGAAACAAACTATGCTGAAAACGAGGCTGACGATACTTCGAAAATGGCCTTTCGATTTATTATTGGTCGCAACCAACACGAAGAAGACCCAGTGCGGAACATGGCGCCGATAAGTTTTGCAATTTCAACTGGAGTCTTAATCTGAACTAAGTCGAAAAACAGGTAAATGATCTTTAATGAAGATAATTATACTTACTAGTATACTTCTCCTCAACAGATATTTTTTTTCTGAAATGATGAATTTTTGAATACTTGTATTTGAATTGCGGGATGAATGCATAGAAGATCATTATAGTTAAATACTCAACTTATGCAGTTGCAAACAAGTTGTGAAAAGACAGCCTGAAAAAATTCAGGCTTGCCGAGATTGGAACGAAGATATTTTTCTGTCAGTGTCTATACATTTATTTACTTGGGTAACCTCTTTTTAAGGCATTCTTTATTTTTTTCGACTTTCTCTCAATTTTACTCAATTTTTGTATAAAGCTGTATTATTTTACTGGAAACTTAGTTAAACCTTCATGTGTGTTCTGTTTCACGGTGGCCAGTTGGCGCAAGGTCTGGAAACGATTAATCCTTGGAAATTACCTAGATCTAACTTAGGCTCGGAAATGAGAAGCTTGGATCAAATTTTTTTCACTGTCCGATGCTGTCCCAGATCCCTGTAGATTCTTGATTTCAGACCACGCAACAACTGCTAGCGCAAAAAATTCTAAATGGCTGCCAAAAAACAACCTAAGGAACAGGGGGTAATAGATCTCTTAATGTGTAATTTTAGATCTAATCAGGTATGTAAGGGCCTCCTTGCGGATTTTCCCGTCGAACTAGAAGAAATGCAATTACTTAATTTTGGCGAAGACTGACTCCACCTTTTCAAAGAACTTGAAAATTCTTTTCCTGGTGGTGTGCAATGTTTCTTGTGATCGTTTTTTTTTTTTTTTTTTCATTCGTTAAAGAGTTCCGCCATCACAGAAATTATCGCTGGTCTAGACTGTAACTCCAAGGTGAACGACCTCGTCCCCAGGACTTTTTCCGTTGCACAGTTTCCAGTCGTTTCGCTGCAACAAGAAGTTGATTGGCTGTAAAGTTGTAACGTCTTTCGGTTGCACGGGCATGTCCTCTGATTTGTTTTTGTCCCGAAATCATGGGGTGGTTGGATAATATGGAGAGCGACAATTTCAGCCCGAAAATTCCCGAAAAGGCTGTGGGAAATACTTCCCAGCCTTCTCGAACAATGCAATTCGGTGACGAAGCCGACACGCACGAGACATGCACAAACTTGCTCGGACCGCGCGACCCAAAAGGCATCTGCCGCGCGCAGTAATGAGGCCCGATGAAGGACTAGGAAAGCAAGTCATGTACTCATACGTACTTTAACCATTATCCGTAAAATAGCCAAAACTTTAGTTAGGGGTGGTAACTTTTAAGCGCTGGTCTTAAAAAAACATACGTATTATTTGCGTTTCCCAAAAGGCGGCTGGAAACATCGGGATGCCTCTGTATGGTTAACCGTACAAAACCTTCAGCATTTTCAACTTCGAGATTGTCGGGATAGCTTGTTAAGACTTTTACAGCGGAGCTCGCGCGCGCGAAGCGCGCCAGCGGAGCACAATTGTAAGAAAATGAAGTAATCTACCCATCCGAGAAGATTTGGCTATCACGTGACCCTTAACCGCCCGCCCGCCCAAGAGACCGTCCGTGCGCGCCACAGGCATACCGATGTAAAATAACTCAATCAACAGGTACGGCAACCTAAATGCAACTCGAGGTTATTTTGACGGGAAATCTCATAGCCACCGGCGTCTTGTAAAGCAGAGACAAAAAAAGACTCAATAAATACGAAAGCGGAAAGCGAAAAGAGAAAGAGGGCGGCAGGCCAGCGAAGCTCAACGAGAAAGAGGGTGGCATGGATTTAGAGCGAGAGATAAAAAACAAAGGAGACATTTTTTTGTTGGAAGAACAACATGAAAATTTTGTAGCGGCGGTGACAAAATGAGAAATGCTAGCGGCCACCAATGGACGGACATTTTCTCCATAAAACGTGTATTGAACTAAGAAGTTTCTGGAAGTTTCACCTTGTAGTCGTGCAAAAAAACGGCAAAGAAATGTACAAAAAAAAGTGTCCTGCACGTGCAAAGTTGCTTTTGCTAATTAGACTTATTGTTGTTTTTCACCGTTTTCCGGCGTTGGATGCCTTCGCCGCTTAACATTACACGATGTTATATTTTGTTTGAACAAACTATAAATATTATCGAGAGCTTCGCTTTTAGCCCTGGTTAAATCTGTATCAGCTATGTCGTAACTCATCGTGCCTCGCTCTGATGGATCCGATTGACTTTCAATTGCTACATCTCCGAATGGTTCCTCAAGACCTAAGATCCTAAAAAGATATTTCAACAACGGAAATCTATTGTAAAATTTATAACTAAGAACTTCAGTTTGTGTTAAAGGTAATCAAGAGAGCTAAGTCCAGCTTTAGTCGTATAAAAGCCAATATACAGTCGAAGCTCTCCTTGCAACCACGCTCGTAAGCGACCAACTCTAGTTACGACCACCATGGTGACAACCCGTTTGAAGTGTGACTAATAAACTTTGTAATGAAAAGCTCTTGTAAGCGACTGCTCCCGCAAACAAGCGCGACCATTTTTGGGGCCAGTACCAAACTGGACTTTTCCTTTGTTTTTTAGCTCTCGTAAGCGACCATTCAAAGTCCTATTCATTCAAATCAACACTTAAATGAAACTGCACACTGCGCTAATGGTCTAAAAAATTGGATGTAAAGTTTAGCCGTGTCTTTATCAAATATAAAGACACTCATAAAAAATTTTAAATTTCACTTGTTTTTCTTCATGAATTATTAATGAGTTTCTGAAGCTCTCGTAAGCGACCAGCTCTAGTTACGACCACTTTGTCGAATTTCCGGGCTGGTCGCTTACGAGAGCTTTGACTGTATTTTCCATTAACCGTAAATGCTACTAACTTCCTCAGGGACCTTCATTTGGGTCATCCTCGGAGTAAAAACCTGTGAAGTTTCTCTTTGTTTTCTATCAATTATTTTCCTTGGCTCTATTGTGTTGACTTCTCAGTGCTTCCTTTGTATTAACTGTTTTACGTCACTTGTGAGTTTCACAGGTTTTTACACCGAGTACTAGACTTGCTACAAGTCGACCTTACGAGTTCTTAGCGAGCGAAGCGGCCAAGCGAGCGAAGACGGGTAGCGAGTGAGAGGTCCCGCGCCATATTGATCGGACGAAGGACTCTTTTGAAAATCTAACCGAGTACGAGCCCTTCATTTTCACCCGACTATATCTTTCTATTTGGCTTCTTTACGATACAGAGACACACAGGGGTGAAGTCATCGCTAAAAATCAATGCAAACGTAGTCAGGCGTTTGTATATTAGTAACTTCCAAGAACCTGATGAATTCGTTGAGTTCGACAGAAACAGGATTTTAATCATATCATTATTGTAGTTCAGTTGTTCATGATTTACTCACAGAAAAGTCCAATATCTCTATTATTTTCTCTACTTGAAGCTTTTATATTTTATTTATTTATATCTTAATTTGTATTTATTTATACACTTTATCCATATCACTTTGAATTTACATTTGTTTTTTTTTTCTTTAATTATGATAGCCTGCGGCTCAAAATGTATCTTTTTTTCCATTTTTTTCTGTCTTCTTTTCCCTTAACGAGATTACTCATGCAGTATTTTAAAAACGAGAGGGTAGATTCCCTAAGTCGTCCTAGAACGCCATTTTACAACATTTTAGGGCCAACCAGATTAGGCCTTTGAGGACAACGATACAAAATGTTTTTGTCTCAGTGACAAAAGAACACATATCCAAGCAACAGAGGAAGAAGGCTAGCTTGGTGCGTATGTTTCTGAGTCTGTTTCACTCTTAGTGAACGCTTTTGTCTCCTTTTTAGATTCCCAGTTGTCCGCGACACTTTGAACGATGTCTTTTTCCAAGGCATAAGGTGGTAACACTTCCAGTTCCAAAGGTACGGGTGAGAATTTAGAGTCAATAGGTTCTACCTTTGAACGTTTTTTTGGCATCCCATGAATTTTGGACTTCATTTCCACCTTCACAATCCTTAAAAGCCCTTGCTTAAATCGGCGCACCCGCCACGCATATAACAAAGGATTAATTCCCGAGGAAAAAAATCCCAAGGATAAAGTAATGTCCCGGGCCAAGAGAAGGCGCTGTGATCGGCATCTCGGGCAAAATACAAGAACAAAGTCTATTACCACAAATGGAAACCAAGCAAGCAGGAAGACAGCTAGCATAATAAGCACTGTAGTAGAAATTCTTCGTTCTTTTTGCACCATTCTTTTCATTTGGATAGTTGACGGAGCACGGCCATCATTTAAACCGGATC
The DNA here is from genome assembly GCA_964035525.1 of Porites cylindrica. Classification (NCBI taxonomy): domain Eukaryota; kingdom Metazoa; phylum Cnidaria; class Anthozoa; order Scleractinia; family Poritidae; genus Porites; species Porites cylindrica. The sequence goes on from OZ037785.1 coordinate 20,665,847, forward strand.
CTTTTTTCTTTAAAATTCTTATCAATCCGCAGTACGACAGCAGCATAACACCAGAGGGCAGCAGAACACCGAAAGCGTACAAATAAATTTGAAAGTTTGCGTCACGCCAACCCACAATCGGTAGAAGCGAAAAGTGGAAAGCGTAAAGCCAGATGAAAAGCACGGAAAAACGAACGCGCCTCACCGTCACTAAAACACGGTAGCGGAACGCTGTTTTGACAGCTATGTATCTATCGAACATCATGGCAGAGATGTTTAATATTGAGCTGACGCATGACAGGACAGCTAATACGTAAAATGCGAACAGTGCGTGTTTGCTGTTTGTCCAGTAAGCGGATACATTCAGCGGCTCTACGATCATTCCAACAAGAATATCAGCCAATGCGAGATTCACGACGTAGAAGAAAGATAAATTGCGAAGATTTTTAAACGGATCTCTGAAGTAAACGATGCAAACTAACGAGTTTCCGATGACAGTGTATAGGCTGAAAACGATGAAGACAATCGCAAGAGGCAAACTTACTTTAAGGATATAACCATCGTAAAACATGAAAGGTTGTGGCATTTTAACTCTCTAATATCACCTTAACAGAACAGTCTAATGGTAAACTGGACAAGGCAATGTTAATAACAATCCCTCAAGGGGAGCAACGAGAACTGTTTTCCTTCCCTCGATCGTCCTAGAGAGATGCAAATGATTTCTCACGAAATAGAGTGAATTTCACTCCCCCATTGGATTATAAGAAGAGTAGATTAACATACTTGTTTGCATTGTATTCTTTTCCATCGACTAAACAGAAACCTTATTAGCAGCTGTTTTGAGTGTTTGAGTGTCCTTGGTAATCATGCTATCGCACCTTCATTAATTAACCCAAAACAGTTTTTCCTATTCTGACCTCTCTAAGATCGATCAATTCAGTTGCAGCTGTGTCGTTGTGAATTACTTTCAACTAAAAACGGTTTTATCATTTTCTTCCTCACACTAAGATAACACTAAGACAATTACTAAGACAACCTCTCTGATAACAAACCTTTCAGCGCTAATTGGCATGCATTTACGATTTAATCCCGTGCCAACTTCGATCGGACTACATTTTAGATAGCCATCTTTGATTTTTAAGATTGTTTTGTGTTCCAAGATAGTCCACTGAATTGGAACAGGCTAGTGCGTGTACTGATAAATATTTCAAAGTTAACATGTTTTTTCAAAATCTAGCAAATAAAGTTATATCATGAGAATAAAAGTTGCAAATGTTAGGACTATCTTGTAGTGGAAAGTACATATTTTACAAGTACTTAGCATCGCAGAAGGACCCTTTTGCATATAAATGTATCATATACTACGATGATTAAAACCTGGACTCTCTTCTGATTTCTGTTCCAGACGTGGACGTATGGGGGCATGCAACCTTTAAGTTAGAAAAGTTTGAAAACTTGATACTTTGAAACGCCTTTTCTCTAGTGTTCTGAGAGAAAAATAACCGTAAAAAAATTGGGGTAAAAGCATCCTTTTTTGTCCTTGCTTTTAGTGTTAATGGAGGGAGACGTCGTTACGTCACGTTGCCATGGTATAAATGAATGAATGAATGAATGAATGAATAGATGAAATTTATACACGGTAGTAATTTCAATATACAAAATTGGTTTTCAAATTAGCCGCGTGAACAATTCTATGACCTAATACTATATCACAATGTTTAAAACTATCCTTAGACGGAATATCAAGTGTTTATTTAAAAATAGTGATAATAAAAAAACCTAAGGCAATAAATTATCATGGTAGTCTCTCAAGTACACTTTGAACGTATTTAATGTCTCAAAGTCTCTGACATGATTCGGAAGTTCATTCCATGCAATTGCCCCACGATAAGCAAAAATTCTCTTTTAATGAGTCCGTTTTAGTTTTGGGCAACTGCATGTCGAACTTACTACCTCTGATGTTGTAGTTATGCACCTCAGAGGTCAATCGAAAAAGCTCAGTGAAGCACTCAGGTACAGCCGCATCATAAACTTTATACATCATAATATTCATTTGTATTTTCCACTTATCACGCAGCGTTGGCCAGCATAGCTCTTTTAGAATATCATACGATCTTACTGAATAGTTGCCATTTGTAACAAAATTTGGTAACCGCAAAATTTCTGGATAACAATAAACCGAAAATTCACTTAAACGTGAATTCACACTGACTGTTTGTCATTTTTGGGGAAATTTTCTGGGGTTGAATCCAAAAGGACCGTATCTAAGTTTAGAAAAAAAAAAAAAAAAGAAAATATTTGTGTTGTGTTCACCTACTCAACGAAGAGGTCGCGTGAAATTAGGAAGTTTCATACGGTCCTAGCCGTGATGCACGTGAAAACATTGTTGTTTTCCTAGTACAAACCTATTGCTTTTTGTCGTTCACGTCCTTGCTTACGATCCCTATTGTTGTGAATCAGAAATTTTGCTACCATAGTAACGTGACGTCACTCTTCTCCTCTCTGTTGATTAATCCTAGATCCTAAAGACGGGGAACACCGCTCCCTTTCGTCGTTTTGCGAGGCTTTGCGTACAAGTACTCGATTTTGTTTTACATTTCCTGGGGTTTCTTTAGTTTTGCGGTGAGTTTCAGTTAAGTGTACTCTATATGATGTTCTTGTATGAATATTGTTAGAGTCGGAAGAAAATATCTGAAAAGTTGTCAAAATCGTGCTTGTTCCTACCCCGACTGCTTATCGGGATTCGGGATTTTCAAGCAAAATCGGGGCAATCCCGACTAGATCGAGATGATGGTATGAACTGCAAGCTGGATATAAGTTCTGTTTGAAAAAAGGCTCCGCCAAACTCTCTCTTAACATTTGTTGAGAGAATGGGCAGAAAACAAAATCTCAACTGATAAATATAAAACATGTCATCACAGAGAACTGAGACGCACCACACTTGAGTGCATGTTTTTCAAATGACAGAGCGGGTTAGACGGCCCTAACATTTCGTGAACGAATGATCCAACAAACCGCCATGAAAGATAAACATGAGCATCCACTTGACATGGGATTTACAAGCAGTTATCGTGTTAGACCATCAAGCGAACTGTGACAGCTTTTTAAACGGAATTGGCTAGAATGAATTTATGCTACAGACTGACTAGAGTGACGCTTCTCTTTATTTATTTATATATTTATTAACCTAGATTGGCCAGTTCTGGTCAGGATAAGTTTCCGGGGAAGGAATTCCTCTATGAAAGGGCGGGGAGGCTTGCCACATCCCGTTTAGGGTTGTGAAATGCAGATCTTTGTACGTTCCTTCATAGAACAAAACACCAATATGCCAGTTTTAAAAACACGGGTATCGCTTAAGGCTCTGCACTGCATCATCCCCGTCACTTTTATATTGTAGTCTTCCTCCCCCCGCCCCCCCCCCCCCCCCCCCCCCTCCACGGAAAGAGGGGTTTTGAGTAGCATATCTTCATCACCAATAGTCTGTTAAAGTAAATGAATGGTAATCAAGACATGATAAAGACCTCCAGTGACGATAATTTACTTCTGAGGGATAACTCTAATTGTTATTCCCTAATCCGTAAATTATCTGTTCGAAGGAGGCTTAAAAAACCCACGGCTGCTCGAAAAGAGTTAGCCTGTTCCAGGCTCCGAGATGGTGGCGAAATTCGTTCAGTGAAAAAAAAAAAAAATGCAAAAAAAGAGCGGGGGCTGGAAAGGGACAGGGCGCCACCCCCCTTTTCTTATTTTCGCTTTGCACGTTTTAATACGTCCCCACTATACTATCTGAGAGCCTGGAACGGGCTAGAAAAGAGTAAGAGAGGTAGACTCCAATAAAGTGGTTTGTTTCTTACTGGGGAGGGGTCATTCAGGGGCCCGCACAGTAGATGCTCCTTGTTCTTGCGGTTACCTGGTTTATACCCTGTCAATGAAGGGTGAATCTAGTAAAATAAGAAACAAAATGAATATAATATTTCTCTGTCTGACTGGCTTAAATTCCATATCCAGGGTATTCTATTCTTCGCGCCGCTTTGACTCAGTAGTATAAAAATTACCATTTCTTTCCCAAACAGGGTTGATTCCTCCTAAGAAACCTTGACTATTACACCCTGATAAGGTCAGGTGTAACTCTCTGAGCAAATTATGGCCGGATTCATCTTTGTCTACATCTGGAACCGATCCAGAGTTTGAGAGAACCAGAGGGCCCGTTTCTCGAAAGGTCCCGTAATGAACCAGAAGGCAAAATCTGTTGAATAGTAGCACAGTTGATAGCCCACAAACTAGTCAATTTTGCTTCGTCAACTCAAAGTTCAGGGGCACCCAACGACAATTTTCGGAAAATATCTGTTCGGAAGACGATTTGAGATCTAGAATTTTCGGAACATTTGTTGTAAAATTTCTTGCTTGCGTGCTTCTCCTAGGATTTTCGATAATCTAAAATATGGTATAATTTCCTATTTTTAACGGATTTTTACCCTAAAAAGATCACCTAGAATTTTCTGGAGCCTTTTTTCTGGCTGGAATTTTCGAAAAGGTAAGTTTTTGATCCCTATAATTTTCGGATCACTAGACTTTCAGCTAGGAAATCCGAACAGATGAAAAATTTTTTGTGGATAAAAATATGCCTATATCTACCGTTTAAATACTGAAATACGTTTAACAATGCTATGTTTAAGTGGTTTTGAACTATATTCTCGTTGGGTGCCCCTGAAAGTTTTATAGTATCATTTTCAAAATTAGTTAAAACTTTGATCTTCAATGCAAACACGGCAAACATAAAGCTTTTCGGGCCCGAAAAGTTATCGGGTCTTTCTAGAAACAGACCCCAGCTATGTAACGCTTACTTAAATTGGAGTATTTACGTCAATCGTCCGCAACAGATCTTGGATAACCGAGTCAATAAGAACACTGGTGGGACGAAATTTACTTTACTTAGCAAGCTACGAACATGAAGTACACTGAATTTAGACACTAAAATAGCATTTGCAGTAATTTGATTTTATTATCGGATATTTCTTTGGCTTCTGACAAGTTATTTAAACATGCACGTTCTAGCCATCCTTAATTTGTAATCAGTGCAGTTCTAGTGCAGTTACTAAACAGTTTCATTGTAGAGCAGTATCTTTTGTTTGTAAGAAGCATCATAATGGGGATATATTTTTGCGTCAGTTTTTTTAAAAAAATCCAGTCCTTGAATATCTCTTTCCTTAACTTGCAATTGTAACTTGCAAATACATATGTAGTTCATTTGCTAAATTTAGTTTACGAGTCCCAAATAGCCGAGGTCGGGGGCCAATTCTCAAACCGTAGTCGAAGACGATCTGTTTTGTCGGTCGACTAAGTTGCACGACTAAACTGACAAGCTGCAGACGATGCTTCAGTTTCGAGCAGCTACACTTTGTGATTGGCTTAAAGTTACCACACTTATTTCTACACCAATCAGAATTCTATTAAGAAATGAAAACAATGGTGACCTGTTGACACTATTTTCCCGCACTTGCAAGCAACTTTCGTGTTTGTTTCGAATTCTGATTGGTTCCTGTGACTCTACTGAGATTGACCGATGCTTTGTCCAATAGCTTCCAATCCACTGACGACCACTATTTTAATGCGCCTTGTAACCTTTCCTAACTGTAACAAAGTTTCCAATAAGATCTAAATCTCTCAAAAATTTGTATTAAAAATATTACCTCTACCACAAGGCTACAATTTTTTGTCTCATCCAACGAGGTAGCGAATTGTTGCTGCAATTGAAAGTGTGTTGGCGGTCTGTTAATTTTTTCGCTGTATTAAAAGTTTTGTTAAACACTGGCTAAACTACTAGTACTTGGCCCTAAGTTTTTTCTTCATTCCACGCCAGTTTTTTCACGGTTACCGTTAACCTTTATGACTGATTTTTTAAAAAATTGTTCATTAAGCCATACGCTAAGCGTTCTTCTTGTTCACCCCTTCTTTGGTCTTCTTGTAAAAACAAAAATTAAGCGAACTCACCGGTCTGTGCTAAAGCAAGCACCGACATGTTCAATCATATATCATTCGCTACTTAGCTTACCATACTAGTTTTACTAGTTTTTACCGTTTAAATTCAATTTTCCTGTACCCAAAGTATTCAGCTTTTTTTTCCAGTTTCTTGTATACACCAATTGCAAAACGCGCGTCACTGTAATTTTTCAGTCCCGACCGCTCATCTATAGACGAGACTGTTTTCCCGACCTGTAAGCATTGTGTTCCCCTTTTGCCGCATGCTCCATTCATCAAAACAACAAGCTATACCTGTCCAAAAACAATACTCTGTAATCACGTTCATGAAGCTCTCATTTTTGGCCAGTCGTAAACGTCATGAAGATTTAAAGCTGAGAACAACATTCATTAATTCCACACTCCCTTTTGCTTGCCTTCTACGCCGCCTTGCTTGACTCGTTGTTCGTGTTCACTGACAGTTGTTTCCATAAACAGTTGACTTGTCAATAAAGGTTTTTTTCCGCAACTCTGTGTTTTTTTTAGGCTCCTTTCGCGGTATCAAAATTCAGCTAGACAGCTAGGCCAAAAGGACATGGTAAAAACAATTCACCTTTATTTGCCAATGACTTTTTCCTTGGACTGTAGCAGACTTTACTGCGCCGAAGTCCCCGCCCTGAACAAGTCATGATGGTAGTCAGAGTGCGAATTAAAATGAATGAACCGTTCTTTTTTGCAACCTTTCTGTATTTTCACCGATTCATGCTGCGCTGTGCCCAGGTTAGTCCTTCAAGTTCTCAATTTGCATTTTATTTCATTGCACTGCACTGCATTGCATTGAATAGGCCATTTCTGAGTTCCAAAATCGATCACTTTCAAAACGAGGCTAAATGCAAAACTAATGTTGTGAAAATGAGTTTTATTTACATGAGAATAAAAAATCATTTTCACATCAATGGCTTCGCACTTAGCCTCCCTTTGAAACAGAGGCTTGAGGCAACTGGGGAATGCCCTATTGTACTGTACAAACGGGTCAGTATTGCAAGTGTCCTAATTACGACTTTAATGATCAACATGCCAGAACCCCCAATTTAAGGATTCATCTGTTTTGGAGGTGGTCCTTGAGAGGACATGACGGATCTGGTAGAACCTACAGACCATGATACTGAGGCGAATTAGGTGTGTTTGTCCTTGCTGTCCAGCTGAATTTTAACGAAAACGAACCTGTGAGGATTTGCTTGCGGTTCGCACATGCGTTGTAACACAAGGCTTGCGCGCATGCGCTTTCTTTATAAGATAGTCTCAGATGGGGAATGGCCAGGGTGATGTTTCCTTCGAGATTTTGGAGTCGTTGGCTTAGAACCTCCGCCACTAGAGAAGCTTAATTCATCCGCTTCTATTATAGTGTCATGTCCAATTTTCATGGCACCGTTTGCATTTCGATGCCCCGTTAAAGAGGTCGAGTGAATACCATGAGGTACATCCAGCTTTCCCTGATGCACGTTCAGAGGCGAACCGATTTCGTTCACCTCCTTAGCCGCTTTTCGTTCCATCATGGGTGATTTAAGCACAAGGTTTTCGAGGTTCTGATAAGTGACTGCACTTGCATTCTTAGCATCCTGCCTTTTACTTAATTCCAGTTTGTAGTAATATTCAAAGTTGGAGACGATGACGGGCACAGGGAGAGCAATGGCCAGCACACCAGATATGGCGCACAGGGTTCCCACTAATTTACCTGAAAATATAGTGCAGTTTGTAAGTCGGCAACAAAATAAAACAAAGATCCATGAGCTCTCCAGAAGACGATTACTTCTAATAGAAAGTTATCTTTGCATGGTTCATGATCATGCAGGAAAATATCGGAACAGCTTGGTCACCTATAATTTTATTCAGTTTCAGTTTTCATTAACCCTGGCTGAAAGCAGTTTTTCTCAAACGTGAAAAATTCTGATTTGTATCAGAAGGGATAACCCTCGATGCACCCTTTCGAAGTGGGTTATGTGGTGTGAGGGGTGGGGAGGGTAGGTTTTTAATGATATAATCAGTAGTAGCCTGTGAACAAGCTCTCTAGGAGTTCGGCCCCCCCACGTAAACTAAGTCAGTCAAGCTCAGTTAAGTGAACACAACGAGGGTCGTGAAAGCTTTTAGTCTTCGTCTCTACTGTCATGTTGATATCTCGTAAAAAGCTTTGCCCAATACACTCCCCATTCTCTCTAATCAGGTGTGTAATGGGTGCCGGAAAAGAGGGCTGTGGGAACACTTCTTTATCCTCCATACTAACAAACGCAGGACTCCCGATTTTCAAGGGAGCAGGACCCCAGGAATGAGCTTGTCGGGGCTCTTGGCGGAAATAAGCCCCAGCTGGTGGGTTAATTGTGGCTTATGTACATCTGCTTCTTAAAGAACGTTCCTCCACTCTCTAACACCTTACTCAACTTACCCACGGTAGTGATTGGTGAAACGTCACCATACCCAACGGTTGTCATAGTAACGACGGCCCACCAGAACGCTGCCGGTATGCTTTCGAACTTCGGATTCGTTGCCTCCTCGGCGTAATACGCACCGCTCGCGAAGAGCACGACGCCAATGACTAAGAACAACATCAACATGATGAGCTCATTAATGCTCGCGTACAGCGTGTTACCCAAGATATGCAAGCCTTTGGAGTGTCGTGTCAGTTTGAAGATCCGACAGACACGTATCACCCTCATGACACGGAGAATACCGATGCTCCCCGCAGATTCCTTGGCCACGCTGAGTGTGACGTAAAACGGGAGAATTGAAAGAAGGTCCAGGATGTTTAGAACCCCTTTGAGGAACTTAATCTTGTTCGGAGAAGCTATTAAACGAATCACGTATTCGAAAGTGAACCACGAGCTGCAGACTGCGTTCAGTATGAAAAACACGTGGTAAGAATCCTCCAAGACCGGCAACGTCTCAATGCAGAATATTATGATGGAAAGCAAGATAATCGCTAAGGAGAAAATAGCAAGGCACTTTGCAGAAAAAGACGAACTCGGGAACTCGAACAACAGCCAAATCTTCCGCAAGGTTTTATTCTTAGGAAGTTCCTCGGCCTCCCCTTCCTCCTCCTCATCCTCGCCATTTTCCTCTTCTTCGGCGAGAGCAGCTTCTTCGTTTTGCTTTTGTATTTCATCCGTTAACTGAAAGAAATTCAGTTCCTCGACGAAAATATTCATGGGGACGTGAAGAGGCCGCTCTATCAATCCCCCAGATTGGTAATAATACAGAATAGCAGTGAAGGCACCGCGATGACGATCGAAAAAGTACTCGTTCTTCTTCTCATCAAAGTATCGTTTGCGTTTTTCAGGATTTCCAAGTAGGGTGTTGGGAAACTGGTTCAGCGTATTCTCATACGTTTCGTATTTTTTGCCGCCAATGTTGATGGTGATCGGCGTTGATAACTTGTCCACGGCGACCGGCACTGAGTTGGCAATCGACCAATCACGCGACGAGGTGCGAGAACGCCGATAACTGAGAGTCACTGCAGCTGCTACGGCCATTGCCATAAATATAAAACTTCACAGGCTCTGAGGCCAGAAAATATCGTCAAACGCTCCTTTTACAATCGTTGTTTTTCTTACTCGTTATGCTGAATGTCAAACCTTCTTTTCCGCGTACGTTTTTGACTCCAAATGCGTGGTAACAATTAACCCATAGTTATTTCAAACGCCACTGTTTCTTTGCATTAAAACTGATCACATTTCCACCCACATCCAAATGCTATATAATCCCAAAATGAGTCTCTTTAAGTCTTTCTTTGATTGCAGCGACAAGGAAAACTTCTAAATTATTAACGCACGCAGCAAGAAGCTTTTATAATTTTTAAAATCGACAATTCCCTTTTTATGCTTGATTTTTCAGATGGTTTTCACATGCTACCAGAATTTGTGAGCGAAAACTTAAAATCACGAGGGCAAAATTTTGTGCGAAGTTTTCACCTTTTAGGGCCAAAGCCGTTCGATGGAGGACCATTGAGCAACGAGTCAGCCTATAGTTAAATTCTTGTTTTAACTATCAATTCATGCCACGTTGGTTGCGTGGATCAGAGAAGGCTTTGGGAATCCTGCTTCTAAGCCTTTGAACGGTTCTTTAATTCTTCAAGACGACTCTAGAAAATTAAAATCAGCATTAGTTGGTTCACAGTCCATCTAATTTAGTACGGCTTTCACATCGTGTCGAACTACAATTAAAATTGAACCAGATTGGTCCGAACATATTTGTTCTTTCTTATAAAGATGTCTTATTGCAGATGGTTTTCTGGCACTCTCAGTACGTGGCTATACGTTAGTTATTGCCTTTCTTTTTGTCACACCTTCAGGGTTCCAGATGATTTTTGTCAACAGCGCAATTACACCTATATTGCCATCAACCGAAACCGCCCTTAAGGAAAATACGTCAAATTAGTTTTATAAAGCGCGTTTAAATCATTCGAGAAAAAGAAAACTATTATTTGTTTTTAAACACTTACTTTCGTGACAAGCTTGTTGACCACTTAGTCCCTGCATATTGTGGGTTGTCGACTCCATTTGCCTTAGCTGTGATTAAACTGGCCTTACTAGTAAATGTGAACAATTGTGCGTAGAAGCAGGTAATTCAAAAGTCGGGTCTTTGCCATAAAAGGCTAAGACGTAAACAAATTAAAAAGACTCTCTGTACAATAATATTCATTTTTAAACATCTTATTTTCGTTCGGAATCGAGTTGTTTTGAATTGATTACCCACTATGACGCATGTACGATTCCTTGCAAGATTTTCAATCCTCTTTTCTACTGCTCGAGACACTCCGCCGCAAAACTTAATTTCCCCAGAACTATGACACGTAAGAACTTCCAGCTTTCACAAACTGCAGACAAAAAACTTCAGACTATTTCGAACTTCAGCCTCTAAACTAATGATCTGGCATAATTTGGATCTCTCCAGCAAATCCGTGCTAACATCTTTTGACTTCTTTTATTGATTGGGACAGGTGTTTAGCAAACGTAATGATTAAAAGACAAATATTTAATGGCTTTGCCAATTTTGGCGCCAGCTTTGGGGAGTTGTGGCTTACTGTCAACAGCACCGCAAAAATTCAGGCGCAACGATACTCCTTCTGATGAAAAGTTTGAAATAATTTTTTCAATAAATCGGATTGCAATGACACTTTCGATATTAATTCTAGTTAATTCTAAGCTTAACTGAATGGTTGGTTATAATAACAGATAAACGCGGCCCGAAGGGTGTTAATTGCAGTCTAAACTTATTCCTCCCTCGGAAAATAGCTACGTATAGCCGAAAAAACAAAACCTTTCTCCTTAACCTGACAGATTTAAAGCGAAAAAAACCCTTTAACTCTTTTGACCCTCAAGTGACGCTTTTTGCATAGTGTACCCCTGCCAGGAGCTTCTTAGTCCGTGGACTAATTGAGGAAAAATTGAGTTTCAATCCACGTCCATCCTTGTCATCCGTTGCAACAGACGACAGGAAACAGTTTCTATGCCTAAATATAGCCTTAAATAACAATTCAATTCAATTCAATTCAATTCAATTAATGCGAGTACAAGTTTTAGCTTTTTAAAAGACAGCAAATAGCACGACTTAGCCACTTCAAGTATGAGAATAGAAGAAGTACAAAAAACTTATTCTGAAGTTGCTTTCATTATAACGGTCACTCTTTTAAATTTCTCCTCTGGATCACCTCGTTTAAATCAATAAAACAAGTTCTTGCATGTCGTCTAAATTTTGTCTCAGAAAGCGGGGTTTTTGGAAGAAATTTCTCCAAAAAAGATATGTCAAAATAAAATCACTATTTTATTCCTCGGGACGAAAAATGTTACCAAAAAATGCAGAATGGACCAGGAAAAGTTGTTTTTTTTGGTATGGATGTTTTCAGTCAAAATTTACATATCCTCAAATCTTGACCAGCGAAAAAAAGGTGACATAAAATAAATGATTATAAATAATAATGGTACTTGGAAATTAAGTGCAATAGGAAGACATGAGTATCCTTACAATAATCTCTTCAAGCAAACCAATTAAACAACCGTTTCGATTCACTGAAATGATTTCAAAACCTCACTGTTTCTTTCCATACACTTTGCGAACTGCTACTAGAATGGGGTAAAGGTAGTGAAGGTGTAACCGGCTACTTCACTCGAGCAGAGCTTAAATTAAGGCTACATAAAGTAAAAACTCGCGACGAAAAAACTGGTTTTTAAGAACCCGTTAGCCTAAAATTAATTGGCCAGTTAGGCCCCCTCTATACAACGACCCTTTTTAACCTAAAATTTGAAACAGGTTCTTATTTCCTAAAGTCTCTCTCAAAAAATTCTGTACACTTGGGCAAATAAGATAAGTCAACATTCAGAATCCTCTTTGGGGATATAGATGTCTTATCACTCCAACTGCAATGTAATGGTATGCAGATTTTATCTACGGAATAAGCTGATTATGCCACTAAAGACTCTTAGTTTCAATGCATTTTTTTCTTCAGAAAGTAAGAACCTAGTTAAGAACATACATAGCCAAAGTTAATTACCACTCAGGTAGGAACCTGTTTAGGCTAACTTGGGAAAATGTAGGTTCTTAGTCACGGGTTTTCACTGTACGGGTAGACACCGCTGCATCAACACCAGATCTTAAGACGCTGAAAAGCGAGCGGATTTTCAACCAATCACGTACTCCTATCAAACCGATAATGAACAGGCCCAGTTGTTTGAAGGCCGATTAGCCCTAACCTGAGGTTAAATCATTAATCCAAGTTTCCTTTTCATTTATTCCAAAGATTGTTCTAGGATAATTTTTTCTATTCTTTTAAGATCATCCAATCGTGTAGATAAAAAGAAGTAAACTGAATTTGCTTTTCAAGCTTTCATATCTGCATGAATTCAAATCTCTTCGCACTTAACCTGGGTTATCTTAACCCTGCTTTGAACAACCCAGCCCGGGCCGGCCCTGGCCTGCGCGCACCATCGAGACCTAGTCTGATAAGGGCTATTTTCGGGATTTCTGGAGTCAGTTTAATAAAACTTTTAGAGGTGTTATTTACAAGTGTAGCCAATGATTTAGACTCTGGAAACAATAGCTACACTTGTAAAAGTTTTATTAAATTTGACCCCTTTGCACTGATAACAGTTCCCCATCTATCCGTGTGATCATCAAAGTCCATCACCGAGTTCTAGGTCCCGCTCTCTTGCTTTCTTGTGGTGGTCCAAAACTAAGAGACGTGCCGTTCCGTACCATACCGTGGGGAGGTAGATGAAAGGTGATATGTTCAGGGGTGGGGGAGGGAAAATAGTTTTCTGTCACCCCGCGGGCAATAGCGCACCCCCCTAAATGTCGATCAAGCAATATGGCAGCGTTTAGAGCTCAGCAATCGCTCGTCACACAGAAAAATCGGGGACTATGATGGACCGGGGTATTCGGGTACCTTTCCTTGACCTTGTGGGGCCTCGACAGTTCCAGTAACTTTTCGGGTCCGAAATCAAATTTTCAGATCAGAACCTAAAGAATAAGGGCGCGGGTCCTAGCTGTAGTCCATTTTGTTTTGTTAACTGATAGTTTTATCATGTTATCTGCAAAACTATCCTGAATGTAAACAACAACAGCTTTTCGGTCCCACTAATTATTGAGATTTTCGAGAAACGGGCCCCGGGTTGCTAGAGTAAAACATGTTCAAATAAGAATGCGTTTCTAATGAAAGAATCATGATCTGTTGGAACTGAACAAGTACACATTACAGACGTTAAGATACACCGTTCCAAATCAGTCACCCGTACAAGTACTCATATAATATAAAGCTATTTTGAGATAGATTGTCGGAAAAAATGTGCACGCGATAATCCCGAAGGGTAATATGGGATATCATCAATACACTGTTCCTGACACTGTAGCTGTCGAACCTACTTTTGCTGCTTTTCTGTGCACTCGCAAACATATCCCCATGGCCTCTGGAGCCATTATTTTAAATTTCTTTGAACAAAAGTGAACTTAAAACCACTCACAGTAACTCTCGGTATTGTCGCGTGCACTTTTTCCGATCTTTCTCGAAAATAGCTGTATACGGGTAGATCCCCTTTAACCACTGAGAAACGACAAGGTTACCGGGTAGAATGAAGCTGTTGCAACGGATAGCAAGGATGAACATAGATTGAAACTTGAAAACATGTGTCAGCTTTTTCAAGTTTTAATATTATGCCTGCAAAAATCGCCAGAAATATTATTATGGCTTGTGCTACCGGATGAAATTTGTTTGATATCTTTAAAGACACTGAGTAATGACTTCATAGGACTTCAGCACATAAATGGTCTATAAATCAGCAATTTCCTCGACACTTAGCTCCTTCAAGGTTCCTTATTTCATCCTATTTACTGAGCTGAAATTTCTGTCATGAAAAGAAGACAACAACCAGGGTCCGGTTGATCGCACACCGTAATTTTTAGGGAGTTATTATAACTCCAAAAATGGAGTAAAAATTTTAGGTACAGGACAACCCCTTTTTGGGGGTTATTTTAACTCCCAATTTAACTCCGAATTTGGGGTCATTTTTACTCCTGAAAAAGAGTTCTTTTTACTCCCAGTCTGGAGTTAAAATAACTCCGAAATGGGGTTACTTTTACTCCTTACGTGGGTTGTTTTTACTCTTTTTGGAGTTAATTTAACTCTGAAAGTGGAGTAAAAATTTTAAGTACAGGATAACTCCTCAATATCTGGGGTCACTTTTACTCCTGAAAAAGAGTTCTTTAAACTCCTTTTTGGAGTTAAAATAACTCCCCAAAAAATAACTCCACTGTAAGGAGTTAAATTAGCCCCACTAGAAAATTACTGTGCAGGATCATATGAAGAGACTCTTAAAAGAAAGAGCTATATATAATGGATTGAATCGCCCTCTTTTTATTTTTAATCTAAAGACAACAATGATTTCAAGTAACCTTAGGATATAGTAGGTACCCTTCCAAAACAAAATAGATATAAGAAAACGTTTCATTAAAACTCAAAGACAATTGTTTTTTCGTCGGCGATTTCGAATTGTGGATGATCCATTTTTCGTAAATTTCTGCTTCTCCATTATAAAGCAGTAAACTCATAGCCCGGCGTTTTAAATTTTAATTTCCAAATTTTTGAAAATAGAAAAACGTCACTTCCAAAGTCATTATTATTTTATGTTACTGTTTTATAAATGTCTGAAAATCTAGCTTGCTACAATTTCAACGCTTAAAGGAATCACTGAAAATCATGTCTTCTTTTTTTAAGTTCTTGCTTAGACTGTTTAAAACAGGCTCTCTCGGCCCATTTTGCGTAGTTCCTTAAATTGCGGCATATAAACGTTCTTCTGTTTTGATGCTTACGAAATAATCAAAAAGGTCACTGGCCACATTATTAACTGCTTTGATTCTGCTTATTTGAATGCTTTCTAACTTTAGCCAACCAATAATTTGGTCTCACCGAAAATAAATTAAACAATCAACACTCAAAACAAAAACGAAGAACGTTGCTAGGTGAAAATTGCTCAAAGAGAGCAAATTCCCCTTCAAATAAATGAAATATAAATCACATTCCCAGTTTTCTTTAAAATGCGTCGACTTTTAGATGTATTGAATGTTTTCTCCGACTGTTAAGGTGTTCCGCGTGGTTTGAAAAAAGTAGATTTCGATTAATACAGTTTATCGTCACCTTGTGCAAGTTTTTTGCAATCGGAGCAACAAATTAACGAAACAAAAGTGTATCGCCTTCTTTCAAACAAAATTTTCTCTTTTAATATCCGCAAAAGCCAGGAAAAGAGGAAGTTTAGAAGTTTTTTTTATTGAGTTTCACCTGAAAAGTTTGTTTTATTCATTTACATGATTCCTTGCAATATGAAATTTTAAAGAAATTCTCTTTTAGCTTCAAGGATCAATGATACGAAACAGTATACATATTTGCGGCAATTTTAACCTGAAAAGTAACACTGCATAAATTATTAGAAAAGTCATTTCACACGTCTGTTTTTTTTTTTCTTGGTATATTTCCGCCGGTACAGAGTTTTCTGGTATCCCGAGTCTTCGATTTTTGGAGCTATTCAACTGAATACAAGTCTACTGCACTTTACAACACTTAATGATGTAAAACGTCTGACGGCAATATCACTAAAATACCCTTTTCGAAAATTTTTGTTTTGTAGTTGTAAGTAAATCCCAGTGGCTAAATCATTTATCTGTCGATGGAAATGTACAGAATCACTGCTCCGCGGAAAGAGTCGCAAGTCTCACCATAAAAAAAAAAAAAAAAAAAAAAAAATTACTGAAAAGGTGTTGTTAGTATTACCCGTGTAGTACTGCTCGTTTGATGATATTTTGAAATGCATAGCTTTGGGGTTTCTTAAAATTGTGACTTTGCAACATTCGTTTAAAGACGGAAAATGTTTCAGAAGTAAGAGTCATAGAGTCATAGCCTCTAAAAGTAAGCAAAATGCGCTATTTCTACCTGTTGGTGAAGTCTTCACGCATTCTGATTTCTCCAGGGTGAATCAGATCGCACGGTCGGTAAAAAGAAGTCTGAAGCGAGAATAAACAGCGACAGTCGACCTTTTTGAATAGCAAATTAAAATTTAAAGCAACTCTTCTTTCCACGGCAGCTGGTAATGGAATACTTGCCAACTATTAACAGAAGGAGTCCGCAATAGCCACCGCAGTATACAATGTAGGTAGAAGCTGATAACGAAAAAAATAGCCCATTCGCCTCATTAATATTTCAGCGTGATTCAAGCTTAAATGAAAGCGACTTTCCCTTCTTATGATAAAACAATGCCGAGAAAAACGCTCCCAGGAGAAATTTGTTCACGTTTCGACTTGCATGTAACTGTTTCGGCTGGTATTATGTTTCAGTGTTTGCTTTAAACTAGCAAATTAAACGTGCCCTTCATGAGCAAATTCGTTTTAGAGTGAAATATAAACAATCAAAACTACAGCTGTTTTTTGAGCTAGATATTTTTTTGTTTTCAAACGCTCAAAAAGCTCTTCATTTAAAAAAGCATCCAATTGCCGTTTAATTGTTCGTTGTCCTTGTTTACCCTCAAACGTTTTAACGCGTTTATAATCGTTCGTGTTTTAAGAGCAAAAACTCCTCCACTCCGCAGTGAGCTTTACTCTTAAAGCTTCGCTTTTAAGCGATAAGAGATTTTGGCTGAATATGAATATGAAATCAAATAATTTTAATTTGCCTTTGATCCAGATTCACTTTCTGGTCTGCCAAAACTAGAGGACTTCTTTGAAATATAAGGGTTCCCACTGTAAATACATGACTGTCTTCTTTAAAAGATGAAAGACGTAACGAAATTCCTTTTCCCTTGTCAAGTATCATACGAGGCAAAATTGCTTGAACAAAATGCAGGTTTCCTTACGTGGCCACCGAATTAAGTACATATTAATGGGATTTACTGGTTCTGTTTTGTCTGCAGCCTCTTTTGACAAAATTGGAGCCTTGGAAAACACCGAGAGGAATAGTTTTCAGCTGATATTTCTCAGTTATCAGTCTATTAATATCAAATTATTCTGTTTTCTTCAGTCAAATTTTCTCAATTTACACGTGAATAGAGGAAAACCATGGCTAGTCTTTCAAAGCTTCTGATCGGATAAAAAGTTACGATTTATTCAAAATTCATTTGGTGTAAGTCATTATTTTCCAAGGCTGAATGTAAATTTTCAGTTCATCGATTTGATCACTTTCCCAGACATCTTAAGGCAAAGTGATCCAATCGAAACTGAAAATTTACAATGGACCTTGGAAAATAATGACTTACACCAAATGAATTTTAAATAAATCGTAACTTTTTATCCGATTAGATAATCAAAAAACACAGGAATTTAAATTTGAAACGGAAACCCAACAATTTCATTCATTGCTTTTATGGAACGACGCCGCTTTGTAAATGATAGTTCCAACCCACGCGAGGTTGCAAGTTTTTGCAACCTAGACTGGATAAAATAGGCTAACATCAAAACGGACTATGAACACTATGATGAACGCTTACTAAATCCTTTGTGAGGCGACTTGCTCCCCGTACAGAAATACAAACAGAAGCATCGGAATCCCCCCCGGGGGCGGCGGGGGGGGGAGCTCACTCTCAAATGAAAATGGTGAAACTGAATTGCAGATTATGGTCCGCCTAAAGTATGCTGCAAGACAAGTTGAAGAACGATGTTGCGCGTTTTACCAACAACGAATCAACCCTGTCTTGCAACAAATCAGGTTGATGCAGGCTGCGAAAAGTTGTTGCAAAAAGTAGGGAGAGGTTTTTTCTTTTTGTGACAAAATCTGTAAATGCTGCGCATTTTACAGGCCCAACGCAAACTTGTTTTGCAACAAGTGACTTGACTACCATGTATGGCGCGACTCACGGGTAATCTCATCCAATGCAATCAGAGGACAGTATTCAATCAAATTGCAACAAGCTGATTTGTTGCTAAACAGGTTTGATGTGAGTGGTCAAACCGGTAACAACTCATTTTGCAGTAATGTTGCAAAACACTTCGCACGTTTTTGTCGCCCGTTTTTTTAATTACTGTAGCTTTGAAGTGATCAGCACGCAAAAACCAATATTTTCATCTGTACAAGTATTGCTAAGCGTTGTGTATAAAGAAATACCTATACACATTTATACAACGCAACGAATGCTACGCACACTGTGAAAAAACATCAGTGAAACACTCGCCTGCACCTCCTCGCCCACAGAGCTTATCCAACTAGCTTATGAAGTTTATCCAATTCGCCACCTAGTGACCAAAAAGGTCCATTTCACGGCATGAGTTCATGCCATCGGAAAACAAAAGAAAAACAGCATAAAAATCGTATTAAAACAAATATTGATGCTCGTTTATTTCAAATTTCATTTGAAATTATACTACTTGCTTTACAAACAGCGGCACTAGTTTCACTTAGCTCGGTGAACAATCTACACGGTCACCGCAGACATACACTTCAAAGTAGGGAGAATGGCTTGGGACCAGGTGCCCCCCCCCTGGGGGGGGTAATCAACGAATGTTTATACGGGGAGGCTCCGCCCCGAGGTCCAACCCCTTACCCTTTTACAGACCATTTTTCATCCCTTTCACATACCTTGTTTAGAACGTAATAGGCTCCTGTTGGACCCTTCATTTCTTCCTGATGCACAATCGACCACACCGTAATTAAAGTTAGTCCACTCGTTAAGAGTTCAATGCCATCTTGAGTCCGTTTGAGGATATGTCAGGGGGGGGGGGGCTGGGATGTGTCTACACAACTATACCGTATAGCTCTCGCGTCGGCACGAAAAGCATACCACATAGGGCTTCTGTTCACACATAAGAACTGGGTGATTTCGGCGCGATTTCTGTAACGGAACAAAGTTGCGCGCGCCGCGCCGATCTCGAAAGTGGAGCGTTACATTTCGGATAGGTTTTGTATCACAGATAATTTTTGTGCCATCGTGTGGGCCTGGGGAAAACCGAACAGGATTTAGGTCTATGATTATTGACCAAATCACTATTTCTGTTTGTAGAACTTCTTCTTTACAAAAATATAACTTATATATCATTTTCCATTGCGTTTTAAATTAAGTATGCTCTATTTTTTTTAAATGATGCTTAACAGCAGTGTGGGTCTTTAAATAGTTTTACTTTGCAAGTAGTCTAAGGTCTTACGAACGCCATGAGGACGTGGGCATGTACGTATTTTTTACAAACAGTTTTTTAAACAGCTTTCGCTGAATTGTTTCTTTTCGCTTCGCGACTTATTCTTTCTTATTTGTCGATAAACACGCTGAACGACCGAAGACTCCGCCTTATTCGACCCAGTCTCTTGGATTTCGTAGAACCTCCAGAATTTCCTCTTCTTTGCTCCCGCTCTCAGGTGCATGCATGTATTCCCAACGGGCCTCCAACGGCAGGGACATCAAGATGCTTTCTATGCGAGCCCCAGGGGTATAGAGTCCAAATTTCGTACCTCGGTCATACACAAGGTTGAATTCTACGTATCTGCGAAAAGAAAATGCAATAATATTGGATATGCAATGAACAATGAACTACACAGAAGCTGAAGGCTGGGCCGCGGATAACATCCTCCGAGACGAATTCAAATTATTCATTCAACTGTTTTCCAACATCATAACATCCTTACCTCAGAAAAACTCTTGAAAACATCTGCCTGTTCATCACCGGTTTTAAAATATGAACGGATAATTCTTTTTTTTGTAGATGTTCTCCACAGAGCAGTGAAAAACCTTCAAGAGGCTATTTGTGATTCCCTGTAGCCTTTTACAGTCAGCATTTCGTTATAGCTTAGTTGTTAAAATCTTCCAGCCATTTTCGCGCTGTCTATAACCGACGTTGTGTCTATGATGCCCGTTGTAAGATGTCATGAAGCGAAGGCGAGAGACATGTGACCGTCGCGTGCGCGAAAACCCGACTTGCTCGGGGGGTTTTGGCCTGAGAAGACGGCCTACATTTTGCCACGTCACAACTGGTTTCCCCCGCGAAATGATGTCTGAGAAACGAGCGCAGAAATGCCATAATGATGACGCGTCACTACCCAGATCTGGGCAGTGCTTCTGATTGGCTGAAGAAAATTTCCCACGCGGCACGACCAATCAGAAGCACCACCAAGGTCTGAGTAGTGATGCGTCATCAGTATGGAATTTCTGTTGCTAACACCACATCTACGGACTCACCGGCCTCTCCTGAGTAATTGCCAGAGTCGTTCTTTGTCCGTATAAGGATCATCTTTGTGTTTTTCTACAATAGGAACATAACAGGGTAGTACAGCATTGGCACCCGCCTTGACAAACTGAAATGCGGCTTCCTGTGAAGGTGTGTCAAGATCGTCAAAAAATATGCCACCAACACCACGACGTTCACCTACAGTAAATAAGACGAGAAATTGTCCTAGCAATCTTTTTACGGAACAATTTAGGTTTCTAGGAAACTGCCCACCTACCCCTCCCCTAAGCCAACACTTTGCCCTAAGTGAGAAGTAAGTGATAATGTTGGCTTAGGGGAGGGGTAGGTGGGCAGTTTCTCAGTAACCTAAATTGATCCCTTTTTAGCTAGTGTAAGCTACTGTTAAAAGCAATAGAGAAAAGAAGTGTGACGTCACAAAAATTGGGATTGGTTGGCATATTCGGAAAAAACAAGATGAAATAGCCCCCTTGCAAAAACTCAGCCTGTTAGTGCAGATAGGTGGGGACATATAAGCACCGTTATGGTCTGATGACTCTAAATTGGCCAGGGGCCTGTTTCTAGAAAATTCCAATAACTTTTCAGGCCCGGAAAGCTGTTTTGTGTTTGTCGTGTTTGCATTCAAGATCAAAGTTTCAATAACTTTGAAAATAATACAATGAAACTATCACTAAGTGAAGCAATTTTGATGGGTTTGTGGGCTAGGAAAGGGGCTACTATTCAACAGGTTTTGATTTTCAAATTTGTCTTCTGGTCCGAAAAGTTTCCGTGTCTTTCAAGAAATAGACCCAGGCCTATGTTAGAAGGATTTATATGGAGTCTTTGGAGCATAAAGGTGCTTATATCCCCCCCATCAAAACTTTTAGCATGTAAACATTTTTCATCTTGTTCTTCATGGATGTACTAAACAACTCCATAATTTCACAAATATTGTTTTTGAGACACCATCACTTCTCTATAGATTGAACGATTTTACGTTGATGTCCGAGTTTACCAGGGGCACCCAACACCCCAATTTTTTCAAATACAGTCAAACCCCCTTAATATGAACACTGAGGGGGCCATAGAAAGTGTCCGTATTAACAGGGTGTACCTATAAAGCACGTTGAATTTGGAAAAAAAGTAAGGGCTTTCTTTCCCCAGAGCCAAAGCGAACTGTCTGTAATAATTAGGTGTCCATATTAAGCAGATGTCCATAAACTGGGGTTCGACTGTATGTCAGAAGTGTCCCAAATGATTTTCTCTATGCTTTAGAAGTCTCTGTGGTTAATCTGGGGTTACCCGATAAACTATTTATCAGTTCAGATGTCTTAGCGGAACTTTGGTCGTCTTGAAAGGAGACAAGGCAAACCAGTTGGCTACCGAGAACAAACCCAGCCAGCGGTTAGGGCGTAGTCTCCCTTGCAACCATTTTTGTCTTGTTTGTTGGGGAGGAGTATTGCGTGACAAGACTAAAACGGTTGCGAGGGACGCTAGTAAAGGTGGGGATTGAACTCTTGGAGAGTTTGTACCCTCTTGAGCTCTTCAAATTTCATGACTTTCCATGATTTATGCCCATGAATTTTTTCAGTTTCCATGACCCTAGGTTAAGCTGTCACTTTTGAAAAAGTTAAAACTATTCTTTTTTTCTGGTGATTTGTTAACCTAACTCAGTTCAACAGACACAAGTTCTGGCTTCTGCCAAAATGCATGAAGTTTGCTCTACTCAACTACTTGCCTCTACTTTACTTTGTCCTTGCTTTGACAAGTGCAGTGACTAAAATCTACCAAACATAACTTAAATTTTCCATGACTTTCCATGACTGACAATTATTAAATTCCACGACTTTCCAGGCATGGAAAATGAAAATCTTAAATTTCATGACTTTCTAGGTTTTACCTCCATTTTATAGTAAAGTCTGTGAAGCAGTGCCAAGATCCCTGTTCTGGGCCCCCAACAGATTCACTGAATTACTGGAAGTGTGTTTCGAATTTCCTTCCATCCTGAGTGGCAAATGGACGATCACTTCTTTATTAACAGGCCAATCATGGCACGTAATCAAATCCTGGTACACAGGTGAGGGACAAGAACAAGGATTTTGGCACTGTTTTACAGACAGACCTAACCAGAGTTTAGATTTGTCTGTGATGCAGGCTAGGTTTTCCATGACCTGTGCGAACTCTGTCAGGGCCTCCAGATTACAATAATTTATTCGAGTGCTCTTACTTCTTGGCCATGTCGCTTAATGTCATTATCATGGTTGTTATTGCTCAGAACTTACCTCTGTGTTTTACAAAAAAGTAGTCATCACACCATTTCTTGAACTTGGAATAATATGTCTTGTCATGTTTATCACAGAACTCTTTCAAAGTCTTATGAAAATGCTTTGCATCCTGAAAATAAGTCATTTTTGGTTAACAAAACCAGCAGGGCGATGGAATGCCAAAATACCAACAGCACTAAATACTTCATTGAAGTTATTTTGATGCTACATACAGTAGTGTTTCATGACTTTTGCCAGATCAAAAGATTCCACCAACAAAGAACCACAAAAAAATCATCATGAAAAATTATAAGACAAAATTTAATACCCCGGTGCTTTCCACTCGAGGCTGTTTGGAAGAAATTCAGTTATTAACTCAAGTGTATATTGTAAACTGAAGATGTCTGTAGCATAACATTGCATTTTATCCCAAATAAACTTTATAAAACTTATTCTAAAGTTTCTTTTCATTACGATCAAGGTTTTGTTAACCCATTCAATCCTGAGAATTTTGCTGAAAATGCAGTTTGAAGCTAGTTGAGCCATTTTCTGGTCACTGTCTGGCTATAAAAAGCTAAATCTTTCCACAAAGCCATTTACAAGTTGGCACTTCGCAGCCTTCTGTTCCAGATCCAAAATATCCGCTTCTGAAGTTTGGGCAGGTGCGCGCGAAAGAAAAATTTCGAGACATGTTTAAGAGTGACATACATGTACATGTAGCAGTCTTGACTTTTACTTTCCACTTTCTCTCCTCCCCTGTTCTTTACTTTTCTCAACTCATTTTTTCTTTTACATTTGTTGGGCAATTACTAGGTTTTATTTAGGCAAAGCGTTTAGGATCTTAGGATTTGATGGAACGAAAAGAAGTTGGGTAAAGGAGCAACAACATTACAACTGATTTCAGCTAAAGAACGGGTATAGAATGGTTCCTCGAATAACATGGGTCTCGTAAAATTTTGGCCCTATCTCAAAATTTCGGAAGCATTTTTGATGGGTCTTGAAGTCTCATTTTCGGGTAATTTTGCATCTCAAAGTCTCAAATTTTGAAACCAGGGTCTCACAGCCTCGCAAAGTCTTGAATTTACCATTCTATACCCCTTAACATGGCTTTTTGCTTTTTTTCTCTGTCCTCCTTAACTGAATCATGCTCATCCTAGTACATGTGTGGTTTGAAAGATCTCTCTTCTCTGCAGGTAGGATGGTTCAGTTACAAATGAGTTAACCAGACCTGTGAAAATGTGGCTATGAAAGCTGAAGAACAAATTGAATACTCAGTTCTGAGAAGCATGTTTGTCATCATTTTGAAGATAGTTACTTAAAACTTGATTTTTCTGCCAGATCACAAAAATATTCAAGCCTTAAAAATTTGTCTCTTCAACTAGGATAACAACTTCACCCACAATTTAGTAACAGCAAGGTGATCTTGTTACCTCTTCATTAAGATAATAAGGAGTAAGGTCAGTTCCTCCACCAAACCAACTGTGTCTCTTTCCATTTTCTTCCTGGACCTCAAAGTAACGATAGTTAAAGTGGAGGGTTGGTACAAAAGGATTGCGAGGATGAATGACTGAGCTTATTCCAGCTGCAAAAAATGGAAACTTGTTTCCTTTTAAATCATTGCCTCTGCTTTTCATTTGTTGGACAGCTTGTGGAGATAAGTGACCATAAACAACAGAAACATTCACTCCAGCTTTCTCAAAAACTTTCCCTGTAAAAAAATACAGACCAGGGTTCCCATCATTATATGTAGGGAACTGGCTATGGTTGACTCCCATAGCTGTAGAGCCCCTTAATGTTTCAAGTTAAGGGCTACTTTCATGACAGTGGAATAACTCTCATTCTGGAATGAGTTTCGTTCCAGAAGGAAGTTAATACTTGCTCTCAAATGACAAAATTGGCCGTCCCAGCCTAGAGTGTTCTCACTTGCTTTATTTTCAAACCAGATAAGTTACACTTGCACAACTCACCCCATACACCCCTTTAACTAAAATACCCATTTTTTGTACCCATTTTTTTCACATGGAAGCCTATCCAACCCCTGCCCCCCCCCCCCCTCACCCCTCCCTCGACCCCAACCATGGGGCCCTCACGCAAAATGTCTAACTAACAGCAAACAAGAACAGAGGGAAAATGTATTAAAATATATAAATAAGCCACAGTGCGACGAAGAAATTTATCCATAAAATGAAGACTCTTACCATCTTGCAAAACACAGCTTATCCCGCCACCACCTTCCTTTCTCAGCCATCGATCCACACGGAACTCCTGTCCATCAATCGCAGCAAGTTTCTTGCAAATTTCGGCTTGTACACCGAGGATCATGACTTCCATGCGGCTCTTAAAGTCGTCCACGCTACTCTCCAAGATGTCTGGTGCCGTTAGGGGTTCAGCCATAAACGTTGACGTGTCCACAAGTTTTGGCTTTTCGCGCGCAGAGAGGAGTGAAATTGTGGAAACCGCGGAACCAATTCCTATGGCAGACGCTCCAAAACCAAGAAGAAGAGCTCGGGTTTTGCTACTACCCTTCGCACAAAAAACACGAAGAAAACTGATTCTAAAAGCCATTGCAGAATGTGTAAGGAAAATAAACTGTCAATATTTCTCTGCTGGGAACAATATCGTCGATGAGTCAGTAACAAAAATTTGGTACAGTTCGTTCAACATATATGACAGTTAGTCTTTAAAGCTTACAAATGCCGCTGAGAACTGTTGTCTCACGATACTTGAATCACGATCTCCCGGATGTAAGCGGTCTCTTCGTCCGTGGCATTTGCAAAGGTAAGGGAATTAAAAATTCCCTGTTCGGAATCAACCTTTATCTGGCTTCGCTTACGACATCATCACCCCTTCCTTTCTGTGCTTATCATTGAAGGATACCTGTAGCCTCTTGTATATTTATATTTTCGTAAAAATGTAATAAAGAATCCCCTGATATTCGTTTCTTTCTCGAACTTGTAGTAAGCTTTTTTGCTCATGTTTTGAAAATATATTACTATCCTAAAAAGATTGTAATACACTGTTAGTAGTTACGACTTATTTATCGGCAACAAATGTCGTCCTAAAATTTCCTATAGCTAAAATTGTTGTAGTTTACAGTGTTTATAATAAATTATAGCACACAGGGTGCTGTACGTGAATCTCTCACAAATGAAATTTCACGTGTGTCGTTTAATATAGATGGCAAAAGTCCACACGCCACGAAACAAGGATCTTGCACCGGGTATCGGAAGGTACAGCAGATCGGCCATATACAAAAAGAGGGCTCTGTACAAGAGGAAAAAGACTGGAGTAAAGAAGGAAGTGACCGAGGAAGCGAAAACTCGAGTCAAAGAGGTTGGAGGAGATAAAAATGGAGGTACAAGAGTTGTCCCTGTTAAGAGAGAGGTATGCTATTGAAGTTATCAATGCACCTTTTTCAATGATTTAACAGATAGTATAGACAGATATTTCACCTGGTGTATGTGATGTCTTGATACTCATTGTCCATCCCCCTGGTGGGTGACCCAAGGCAAGGGAGGGGACTTTGTGAAGGACCCAGTGAAAGTGCTTAAATTCCCCCTCCTTAATAGGGCACAGAGCAATCAAAGTTAGCAAATTCAATGTATCAAAGATATTCAAAATAACCTTGAGATGCCATTATTATGACCCAGCATCTCCCATAATCAGACTGTCCAACCATCACAATCTTGTTGGGATTCTTCCAATTTTGCTGGAAAATCCTGAATCCAGACTAACATGTGATTGGAATAGGAAAAATCCCGATTTTGACATTTGTTTTAAAATTTTCAAATGAATTCTTATGATAAATACACAAGGACATCTAACAGAGTGTACTTAACTGTCAAGTAATGTTGAGCACTGTCATGTGACACATTACCATTTTCATTGTATCTTTGCATGTGAATACAGGAAGGATTAGATAACCATTGTTCCTAACTTGTGGCTTTGAATTGTTGAGAATTTTTCCTGGTAAACAACCTCCCATTAATAGGCAGAGGTTGCTTACCTGGGGAAAACCATTTTTTCAGTGTGTATCGTTTATTTCTTCTGTAGTCTCGCTATTACCCAACAGAAGATGTAAAACAACCCCTGAAGAACCGCCGAAAGGCCAAGCTCACTAAGTTGAGGTCGTCTATCACTCCTGGGACCATTCTTGTGCTATTGGCTGGTCGTCACAGAGGCAAGGTTAGCATATAGGCAAGGCCACACCATTCACATCATCAAGGAGCTGTTGAGTCATTAAATATCCTGACATTCTTGTTATGTGCTCTGGAAAATATTATTTTAAGGGCCAGTGTCATTTACTTGGGTGTTTGTACTAATGAAAATCCCTAGAGTGATTATGGCAGAATAGTAAAAATACGCACATTGTCATCATCATAAACTTTGTTTAAAAGTCTAATCTTCAATCACGTAATAAGAGACCCACCAATGGGTCTTAAACAAGTTAACAAATTAATGTATTTAGACTTGCATGTGGCTTTAATGGACTCCCCTTTTCTGATACATTTCATTTGCTTTTGTCCTTTTCTAAAACACAGCATGACAGTTGTGTGTAATATAAAGGTGGTCCGTGGTCGAAAAACTCAAAAGTTACTATTACTTTGACTTGCACACAGGAGAAAAATGTATTAGGGTTGTCATTAAGAGCCGGGGGCTGGGGATTTTCTCAGGCTACTTAGAGAGTGGCCCCCGGCTACTTTTATTGGAAAATAGAAGAAAAATAGAACCAAGAGAAATCCCTAACCGTTTGATTCCCCGCCTACTTGTTGTATTTACCCGGCAACTTGAAATCTTAGTGACAACCCTGATGTATGCAATGCTTATAAAGAGATTTGTCCAATTATAATCAATTGATTTGTCAGGACAATCTGATTATTTCTGATTATCAATCTCTTTCATACAATGTAGCAGGGTAGGGTCATAGCACTTTAGCAGGGTCATTCAAAAATGAGAAAAATTAAAAAAAAAAATTGTTTCTTTTTGTAGAGGGTTGTCTTTCTCAAACAACTTGCTTCTGGCCTTCTTCTTGTTACAGGTAACATTTGCATGTTTTACACTTCTGTTTTGTTTCTCTAATAAGTATTTTCTCCCTTTGCCAAACGTTAGCCCGGTGGGGGGCAGGTACCTCTAATTTAAGAATTTTTGGGTGAGGATGTGCTGCTGGGACCCTGGAACCCTTAGCCTACACCAGAGCTAGTTCAGCTGAATTTTGCTACGCTATGCTGGACTAAACTCCCCAATCCCCCCAGCCTTCCCCACTATCCTAGAGTAGCTTTTTGGCTGAGTTGCATAAAATCATGGTAGATGAACATTGGTAGAGGGATATGTTTGTTAGAACTGGAAGAGTGTTTCAGTTCGGCTTTTACCATCAAATCCTTGCTTTCCCTAGCCTGCATTTCAAGCATTTCTGTGTGAGTTTTTTGAGAAAGCTTGGGCATGTGACTGTATTGGAAATGATTGCTACAGGGTATGCTTTTCCTGAAATCTACCATGCAATTCATGTTACACCAAGGCAAACCCACATATAGCTTGACGCTTACCCTGGATCAAAGACTGGTTTCTTTTAGGTCTGTACTTTGGTCCGAAGTTGAACTTGCGCGCAAAGCCGATGTTAGTAAAACAAGACAATAGAAGAAGAAAAAGTTAAAGCCGAGTGTCACTAGGGTCAATGCGACATATGTATTTCTAGTCAGCATTAGGCTAAGGATATATAGAGGGTATTACATGGCCGCGCTGAGATACGAAATTTCTCTTCGAGTGTTGAAAAATATTTCACAAGTGAGCGCAGCAAACGAGTGAAATATTTTTTCAACACGAGAAGAGAAATTTCGTATCTCCAAGCGGCCATGTAATATTCTATTTGTTATATAAAGTGAAGTTTGACATTTAATCCATTTGTAGTCCATTCTAATGAACTTTTCATTGATCTTTTAGGACCCTACAAGGTGAACGGTGTCCCTCTTAGGCGAATTTCCCAAGCTTATGTAATTGCTACGAACACGAAAATAGATTTGGGCAACTTTAAGCTTCCTGAACGCCTGACTGACGATTTCTTCAAACGCGAGGCGAGGAAGAAGAAACGCTCAGAGGACATGTTTGAAGATGTTCAGGAGGTACTTTAACTTGTCAGTCCAGTCCATTTTGTTTAGTATTACCAATTACTTACCCTTATACACTACAGAACTTATCATTAGAAAATAAAATATATGTTGTAAAATACCAAAATCATGGCTTCGTGACAAACAAATATGTGTCGTAAGCATTGTGATAAAAGTTGCAATCAACTGAGAAAAACTTCAAAGGCGAACAAGTTTCAAAAACCCCAACTATAATCTTGTTAAAGATCATAAATGTCGTCTTTTGTATTTGTTGTGTTATTTAACCCTTTAAGTCCCAGTAGTGACCAAGATCAATTATCTCCTAACATTATCCATACACTCTCAAGAGATAAGTTATGAGAATTAATAAAATGATCACCCTGGATAGAAAAAATTGTGGCGGGTCTTAAAATAGTGTGGCGATCGACACAAAAACACTCCCCTCCTGCAGTTGACTAGCTCACATGCGCATGCTTCTCATGTAGCTCCCCTGTGACTGGGACTGACAACAATGTAGAACTTAGACTAAATTGCATAAAGCTTTCATATATAGCCACATAACTGGTTCTGTTTCAGGAGAGGAAACCAAGTGAGGAGCGTGTAGAAGACCAAAAGACGGTGGATGAGCAAATACTTCCTGAGATCTCCAAGGTGCCACACCTCAAGAAGTACTTGAAGACTTTGTTTTCACTAAGAAAGGGGCAGTACCCTCACTTGATGAAATTCTGAGCTTGTTGGTGTAAATTACAAAAATAAAACCTTTCAATACATGGTAATGTTTTATGTTTCCCGTGATTTTTTTCTCCCCGTGAGGCTCTTCCTTGGACCTTTTCCATAGATTCAATAACTTTCATCAGACATTTGCGAGGTGTATTTGAGTATCCAGAGGCGCACCTCTGCTAATGACCGCTATAACAAAGGCTTCTTCGGTAAAATTCCCTGCGAGGCTGTGGAATACTTATAGCGGGGTGACATTCATTCTAAGTGAGTAAATCGTAGCAACGAACCATAGAACAAACTGAACGCGAAGTTGGATATGCTTGAGCCCTGTTAGACCGCGAGGGGTCTTTTTTCTTTCCCAGAGCCACGCTCGGCAAGT
This sequence comes from Porites cylindrica, assembly GCA_964035525.1. Lineage (NCBI taxonomy): Eukaryota > Metazoa > Cnidaria > Anthozoa > Scleractinia > Poritidae > Porites > Porites cylindrica. The sequence continues at coordinate 20,695,915 of OZ037785.1, forward strand.
TGAAAAGAAAGTGAAATTATGCTTCGCCGCTCTCCCATTACGCTAGCCTGAGTATCAGGCCTTCCTAAGGGGCTAGGGGAGAGGAGATTTTAGGTGGGGGAGGGGGGAGGGGGAGAAGAGAAAGAAAGGCCTGACACAAAACCATTCAGCAAATAGTGTGACACATCCAAAATCTGGATGTGGCAGTGATTGGATAACACACAATACCCCCTGACGTCACCGACCGCAAGAGTGATCGACATAGAGAAGCCAGTGAAACTTATCATAGATGTTTTGATTTCATGTTACCGGTATGTGATACTTTTATGGACAGAGACGCAGAGGGGAATTCAAAGAGGCTCTAGAGGGCGCTCTCAAGTTCTTTCCTGGAATAAAAATAAAACCCGAGCAAGAATTGTGTTTTCAAGGCCTCGTAGTTTAAAGGAAAGATGTACTTGGAGTATGGAAAAGCCTCGTATACCAGCTTCTGCCGAAACTATGTCCTAGTATTGGCTTCACAAGACCGGAACAAAGAAGACGATATCGTTTTAGATATTTAAGTTCTGATTTACAACATCCTGCCGTTAAAGGGGTATTGTTACTGTAAATGAAAATAGAGCGAGGTAGCCATGTATTGAGATAACCGAGAGCACCAATGCTTTTAAAAGCTTGACTTAGCTTGTGGCGGTTACGATAGCGTACGTGATTGGAATTCGTTCGCTTCCTCTTCCAAAATTTTCTCACTTTTGAAATGCCTTAAGCTCAAGCGGGCGCCATCATATTTCGAGAACGGGATTTACCTTTGGTATAGGTTCTCACTTCTTTTGATCTCTTTTTGAACTTGTAACAGCTTTCACGAGCTCTCTGTGAAGTGGTGGAATTTGCTGCTGCTTGATAATTTCTAGGCATAGGTGTTTCACCATCGCACCTTCCCATTTATTCTTGCAGCTCGAGAATACGAGGGATAACATCAGCTTTTTAGCTGCCAGACAAGCGCCTGATGTAACTCTGTGAACAAAAGCAATTTACAATTTTCCGGGCACATGTTTATTTAGAAACAGAGCGATAGCGATCTTACACCAGCACAATTCCTAAAAAATGTTATAATTCCTCAAAAACGGCAGGTTTTACATTACAAGTATTTGAAAACTCCTCATTGAAGGTTTCAGAAAAAAGCGAAATCGTAGCAACACAAGCACCGGAGCTCGGCCAGACCTAGCCTGAGTATCAGGCGTTTCTGGGGAAAAGGGGAAAAATGGAAGCGAAAAATCTCCTCTCCCCTAGCCCAGTAGGAAGGCCTGATACTCAGGCTAGGCCAGACCGTAAACTGTTTTTTTGCGAGCTTTTTGACACGTGAAGCTGACAACCCAATGACCGGAAGTTATTTTGATTGGATGGTATCGAATCACGCTGTGTGGGAGTTGAAGGCTCCAGTAAAAGCATCTGTGTCAGGCGTTTCTCTCCTTCAGCTCTCTCCCTTTTTCGCTTCCATCTTTCCCCTTTTCCCCAGAAACGCCTGATACTCAGGCTACCATTACGCGTGCTCTCGATTTACTGTGGCTAAAAAAATTAAGAGACTGTTTCTAGAGTCGCGTTATTGTGCTACGCATCATTGATGCGCAGGGGGAAACAATTACGTTATCCGCTGGGCAGAAACTTACCTTGTGGATAGCGCAATCCCACCCTTTACAAACAACGGGGACAGATACATGCATAAATACAACCTTTATTTATACACGATGAAAGTCAAAGCGTACAGCTTGTAGGGTCGTGTAATAAAGAAAATGAACAAACAATGAAAAAAAAAACAAACAAACAAGAATATTCAATAATGTGTACTTGACAAAGCTGAAATATCAAAAACCTCACATCTAAAATTCTTGTTAAAAATAAAAATTTTGGCACATGATAAGGTTAAAAGTATTTGAAACTCTTACATCTATAACTGATTGTCTGCGGGGCTAAAACATTAAAGTTAAAATCCATAAAAGTGTAACTCTTCAACGGTTTAAGTGAAGGACTTAATGTCGGCACACTCCAAGACCGATCCATAAGATCTTCCCATTGGATTCCAAGCCGTTCCAAGGGACGGCCCCTCTGTAAGCAATAGAGTTTTGCATATATTTTGACCCAAGCAATGAGTCCATGTTTCAATCTCGTAGTAGATCTACAACTTCGCTGTGTCAATTGATCAACCAGAGCAAGTGGCAGTAAGTCGTTGTATCCTTTAAAGATTAGCCTGCGTAGCAGGCGCTTGGAAGTAGTGGGCACAAGAAAAAACGGCGCGCCAGAAGGTAGCCTGCGTAGCAAGCTCGCGCGGAAACGCTTGCTACGCAGGCTAGCCAGAAGGAGACACCCCTCGCGTGTCTCCCTCGCGCGCGCCCGTTCTCTCTTTCGCCCACTACTGCTACGCAGGCTACAAATTTTGCACACCCTTTGTTTTTCATTTCTCCTGGGTATTACAGCCGTCCAAAGATTTATTTGGCCACCGTCAACTAAAGAAAGAACCAGTCGAGCCGGTTTAATTGTTTACGCGTTCGAGTGCACCTCTGCAATTAAGGGTTTCAAATATCGTACGCCTTGTCGCTGTCTCCTTGTTCGCACTGTTAGCAAAAGGAGACTTATCAAGGAAAACTGTTCAAGTTTTTCCATTTGCAAGAGCAGTTGTGAAAACTTGGGCTTTGGCGATCGCGACGTTGGTGGAAGAGACTGGTAATTAACAAAAACGAGATCGGGGTTGCTCGGGGTCTGGTGATCAGCCAAGTCGACGCCCTTTCTTCGAAGAGCGGCCGGCGCTTACGAGCTGTAGATTTTGTCGTAACGTTGTTTCTTCAGGTACCAAAATGGCAGACGAAGTCCTAGACAGGGAGAGCGAGGTGTTTATGGCGAAACTTACCGAACAAGCTGAGCGATATGAAGGTAGGTGAAATGTTCATAGATATAATCGGGCCGTGTCGGTGTTAAAAATTGAGATACAGCAAGAAGTTCTTTCGAGAAGCAACGCCATTTTAAACAGGACGACGCTCTGACTTTCTTCGCGCCCTTCACACATAAATGAAATCTTAGACATAGTATTTCGCCTTAGTTATTTATTTTGCAAACACGAGAGGGTGTAAGTAAAAGTCCTCGTGTTTTGTCAGAAATTCAGTGACAGCTTTTAGAAGCCTTTGTACAGTACGTCACAAGGTTGGGTGACTGCGATTGATCGCATCACGGCATAACTGTAAGCTTAAGCTCGCTGGATTCGAGTCAATAAAACGCCCCCTTTTTTCCTGCCGGTTTCCACTTAATAGCTAGCTGCATGACATTGCCCCTTTTCAAAATAGCACAAACTCCATGACTTGCTCGGTTTAGTTCGGATCTTCAGCATAATTCAGTTAGTTGTTGAGAAATATTCTTACATGAAAAAATCATCATGTTGTGGAGTGAACTAATAGCTAGGACATAAAGTAAGGGGTTTTGAATCAATGACTGCCCAAGTTAATTGAGGGTATCTCACAGGATCTGGGGGCATGCTCCACCAGAGAGTTTTGGAAATGAGAACTGCAAGCAATCTATTAAATTTTCTTTTGAGTCACTGTAGATTGAGAGCATTTGTGAGAGGTTAGCGGTGAAACCAGGAGGTACAAGGGTGGAAGCCTGAGTGAAAAAAAATAAGAGACTGAGATGGGATCATTGATCTTGTGACTTGCCGCTTTCATGTCTCCTTTAATTTGTTGCCAGTTTTTTTCTTTCTGACAATTGATGCCATAGCATTTGGTATGCTACTTCCTGTAAACAAACAGCTTGTTTGTTCGCTACTGTTTGGTTCTGGACATTAGTTCTGCTATTATCTCTGAGGTATTGCTATCTGGAAACTCCCAAAAAAGAGGTTTCCTCAAAGTAAGTGAGGAAGAAAGTGAAAAGGCGAAGAAGCTGTGCAATGTTTGTAGGATGTGCCATTGACCAGGGTTCGAAATTCCCACAAGCTAACTGGCTAAATGCGAGCCAAATTTGCGATTATCGAGTGTGGAAAAAAATCACTTGCATTTTCTAGCCAACTGCCTCGTATACTGTGTAGAAAAATTAATTTCAAAATAGCAAAATGTCTCAACCTGATCTCTGTTGGTAAATGGGTTTTTAAGAAGGCAGCAAACTGCAGCAAAGAGTAGAAAAAACGTTCGGCTGGCCGCCATGTTGTTTACATCAAATATTGCATGGGACTAGGAACTAGCTTTCAGAATCCCCAGGTGTTCCTTGCTTTCATGTAATTCGCAGGAAATCACAAAAACGGTGAAAAATGTCAGACATTACAAAGTTTTTTGGTGCTGTTACGAGCAATAATAATGGAGAAAGTAGTGAGCCAATGCCTAAAAAGGCAAAAGCCTCAGGTGTTCTGCAAACGGCTTCTTTAAAAACGGTTTGGAAGTGGGAGGAGCTTGAAATCGAGTTGGGGAAATGACACAATGACGACGGAGTCGTTAACAAGATTTGGTGTGTGGTTTGTAAAGAATTTGGAACAGCATGGAGACTAACATCTTATGAATCAAAACTAGAATTATTGATACATGGATATTATGATGTTATGCCTGGTTCTGCTATGTAAACTTTTGTTGTAACTATAACAATAAATCAGTTACTTTCATTGTGCATTTTTTCTGCTTTTAACCTAAAATCTTGTGGATTGCCCATTTAGCTTGTAGATCTCATCTCTACAAGATATCTTTATCTTGTGACAAAAAACGAATTTCTAACCCTGTTGACCTTTATAACATGCCTAGAATATTGGCCTAATGAAATTCAATAGCCCGAGCATGCTTCCTATTCCCATTGAACACGCTGATGACGTCAGTAAACTAACCTCAAGTTCTTGTTAATGTAGCACCACAACTTGGTAGTTGGCGACCTGAGGTATCCAGGAGCTTCCACTATTGACAGCCAGCTCCTGGGAGGCAAAGTTATGCTCTAAGGAAAATTGAAGGGAGCCCAGTGCTCTGAAGCTGTAAAATCTAGCATGCCCAGGATAATTATAATTATAATAATAATTACTATTAAACCGTTATTATTATTATTATTAGTGCTCTGAAGCTGTAAAATCTAGCGTGCCCAGGATATGATTTGTATAAAAAAACTAAAATTTCCCAGTCACCCAAGAGCAAAAGTTAGGCACCAGGGTCCACTGGGCTCTGCTAGAGCACGCCGTTCTAGGAGGTAGACCCCTCCCATGGCTGGCAAATCCTGGTGATCTAGTCATGAACCCCCACGTTCAAGGGAAGGAAGCAGGTACCCGTCACACTGAGCAAGTCAGTGGAAGTAGGGAGGGGAGGTGGTGGAACTGCAAAAACTGAGTCCTCACGATCAAGTGACACTAAGGCTGAATAAATGCTCTCTAAAAACTGCTCAAACACGCCAAAATGCAAGAATGCTAAAA